>CM055431.1:6056449-6702798 GCA_029228465.1 Salix viminalis
TGTAGTGTTATATCTTGGAGCCTCACCTAAAAGCTCAAATTTTTACATGAAATGGTTCCTTAACACAATAGACATCAAGAAAGTTAGAAACTAAGAAAGGCAAGCCACAATTTTCCACATCGTCTACAATTTTGTCAATTTCAAGTCACCATCCACCTCCTCTAATTGTGTGACAAGGGGTGTCACCTGGCCAAACATTGATGGAGCTTTTTAATCTCAAGAAGAAGCAAACAACTAATCTTGATGAAACATTTTCTGCATGCACCATTCAAGATAAAAACAACTAACAAGGATTGAATTATATCATTGACTGCCCTGATTCAGTCCATCCTTTCTTGGTTATGGGAGAATCAACAATTGACAAAATTGTATGTGATTCTTTAACTTCTTTGAGTTATATTTTCCTCTCACCATTCCTTTTAAAAACAAATTATTTATCTAAAAAGGTAGAATATTTTTAGATAGACACATTTTCTCAACAAGATGATAGAAAAAATATCCAAGTAATTCTTTTTTATATACCATAAACTTATATTCATCTAACTTGGTTTTTTTTTTCCTATCTTTTCATATATCATGTGAAGTTTTATCAATAGATTTTTATAGAACCCTATCTAGAAGGTAAACAATAGTTTATAAGATATAACCCTAAAAAGAAGGTGAAAGGTTTGTAAAGCTCATAATGAACCATATCATATCTAACAGGGTAAGATTTATCCTTTTAAAAACTTCATTAAGCTATGGTGTTTAAGGAGGTGTCCACTTTGAGAAAATCTCATTATCTTTTGGATAATCTTGAAATACTTGTATTAAGTATTCACTACCTTAATCTAATTGAAATATTTTGATATTTTTTTCTAGTTTAACACCATTTTTGATTTTTTTTGAACCTTTGAAATGAATCAAACTTCCATTCATTAAATAAATATAAGCATATCTATAATAGACATCAATAAATATAATAAAATAAATATACCTACGTATGACAATGATTGTCATTACTCCATATAAATCTGTATGTATTAGACCTAAACAAGTTTTATAAGTTTCATATGATTCATAATCAAAATGATGAAAATGTTTTTTTTATATATAACTTAATGATAATATGACTTAGTCTATAATGTCATAAATATGAAAGATATTGATTATCCAATCTATTGTTCTTATAATTTATATTAAGCAAAGGCATTTCAAAATTAAGTATATACAAACGATTCATGTAATTACCATATCCATAAAAAAAACATCATAATCATAAAAGAACACTATTTGTCCTTAATAATAAATATAAATCCATTCAAATTATGTAAGAAATAAATATTTTGTTTCTAGAAAGTATTGAAACAAAATAATAACTATCAACTTCTAGTACTAACCCACTTGATAAAGAGAAATTATAAGTTTTTACAACTAATACAACCACTCTTGCTTCATTTTCAACTCATTGATCCACTTCGCCTTTATATAATTTTTTTAAAATTTCTTTATATTATTGAAAATATAAAAATATCCGATATCCAATACCCAAGAACTATTATGTGAAATTAAAAATATAGTTTTTAATCATAAATGTACCTAAAGTAGAAATTATTGTAAATTTCTTAGCCTTCATAGTTGTAAGATACTTCTTGCAACTCCTTTAATGGCTATCATTGCCACAATAATGAATCCTAAATAATAACATTAAAAATAAAATTATAATTTTGAAAAGTAAATGAAGAAAAATGTGATGTTATTCAAAACCCAGGGGCTACTGTTCTCACCCTTACCTTCAAGAATCCTTCACTGCAACTAATGTATTCGGTAGCTGTTTTCATTCGGTAAGTGTTGTTTTTGTTGCTGTGAAGTTTTTCTCTCGGTCTACTTCTGAGGTCCAGTGACTTAATTGATTTTTATTTTTATTTTATTTTTTCCATTGAGAAACCATTTGAATCTTGTTTGTCACAGAGTCTGTAAATAAATAAAGAGCTTCTCCCACGTCCCCTCCCTTTTTTGTAGTATAAATGTTCAGAAAGGAAAAGACTAACACAGTACAATTAAAATCAATACGTGATGATTCGCACATGAAATGTTATAATAAAAGCCAATTGAATATTGTAAAAAAAATAAAAAGAAGAAGAGGCAGCACACAATTCACAGTTATTCTCTTTAAAAAAAGAGTTCCATGTGGTACACGATTGAAATGAATGTAATTTCTCCCAAGAAGATGTAAACCCTGCCTTGTTAAACAACACGCTACTTGAAAAATAATCAAAGAAATATTTCCATATTATGCAACACCATCAAAGAACATATATTTTAGTTCACCTTCCAGCAATCCAAACGAATTTGTCCTTGTTTTCCAGTCAATGGCTTTATATTCCCATCTTCACCATAGAATTTGCAAAATCCGTCCAGAAAGCCCGAGCTATAAGCCTTCACCAAGCTATCAGTTGAGCACCCCATTGAAGAGTGAAATAACCCTCTTTTCTTCAACAAAATTGTTATAGTATTTAGCATCAAAGTACGCAGGAGTTGGGTCTTGAAGAGCACGGTTTGAGTCATCTATAGTGTGTGCCTATTTGGAGTGTGGCTGAAGTTGTTTTTGAACGTAATTTTCGCTTATAAATGCATTAAAATAATATTTATTTATTTTTTAATTTTATTTTTGATATTAGCATATGAAAATAATCTAAAAACACCCAAATGTTTTAATTTAAAGTAAAAAAAACAAATTTTTTCAAAAACATTTTTGAAACGCAATGTCAGAATAGCCCTACGTCGACATGTTAATATGCATTCTCGGGTGAATTTAGGGTAAATGTACATTTCATTATAGATTCTATCTTTAAAGGTAAAATAATGTGTAAACCCTATACTGTTATGGGATCAGAACTTTATTGACCCAACGGTCACGAGTTCGAATCTCACCTCTCATTCTATTTGATAAAAATAAAGTACAGAGTGGTGTAACTTGTGTGCAAGTTTCAAGCTCAAAAGACTTTCACTTGAAGGGAAGTGTTAGAGAATATTATAAATCAGATTATGAGGTCTTAGCTAAAAAATTAAGTTTTTAGATAAGATGGTTTTTTGACAAACTCTAAATAGATTTACAAGGTTTTTCATATTTATACCATGTTTTCTAAAATTGTTGATGAGGGCTACGAGGTCCATAATTATGGTTCCTCTTCTTATCTTTTTATCTCATTATATTCTAATTTCCTCATTTCATAGTTGTTTTATATAGGAGTTTAAGCTCTATGAACACCTTTTAGAATTGCTAAAATTATATTTGCATTATTTCCAATTATATTTAATAAAAACATGTCTTGGAGAATCAAAAATTATAAACAATGATTACCTCTACTTTCCATTTATAAAGAGACATCAACGAGAATAATAAAATCACAACGAAGTTGATTAATACTTTCAAAAGTTTGTAAACTCAATCAAGAATTTAATATGAAAATAAATTTACCACACAAAAGATAGCAAAAATACCAAAACAATTTTTAAAAGTTGTCTCCCCTCAAAAAGTCTCTAAAAAATAGTATTTATACTAGAAAAAATCCTAAGCCTAATAAATAATAACAATCCAATCAACCCAAACTTAAATAAATTCACTAATATCTATAAAAGACCTATAATAACTAAAAGATAAAAAAAAACAATAACTCAACTAATTTAAATAAGATTAAAGTTATTTTTATAATATGCTGATAGAATCAAAGCTTTACTTCAAACATATGGTTCTTTCTAGTATTAATGAATTAAAATTAAAAAATTTCAATGCAACTAGAATCATATTAAAATTTCTTATGTATCATTATTTATGATCAAAACAATGGTTAAAGGTTAAAAGTGGCATATTTGAATCTTCTTATTCAAATCTTTTTGTAATGTTTGAATGCCCACCTATAAGTCTTTCTTGATCATGAATTAAGTTAATCAAGGCTTTTAATTCCTTGTTTAATAACTTCTTAAAATTCACCTTAAACCATGTATCTTGAAGAAGTTAATTGAAAGTCTTTTTGAACCTTTTAATTTTAAATCTTGTCAACTAGAACTTCTAATAAATCTCTTGGTGTTGCTTGGATCATTTCATCTTATATTTATTTTGGTCTTTATTTTTTTCTTGTAATTTCACACTCTTTTTTATGTTTTTAAAATATATATTGAAAAATATGGATAAAAAGTCTGTTATAATATAAGTACAAACTCTAAGTTTTCACTTTAATAAAACTCTAGTGACATTATATTAAAAAAAAGTGAAAAATATTAAATAATGTTTAACTCCTTTTGGTATAGATGCAACTTTAACCACGACCTTTGATGTGGATGATGTTATTATTTATGATTATTATAAGTGTAAGCTTTAAAATTGTTTGATAATATATGTTGGAATGTTTTTATGGTTAAATATCTACTCAATATTTAATATCATATCACCCCAAATCTTGTAATGACTAAAATATGTTTTCATATCGTATGAATTTTTTAGATTTCTATATTTTATGCTATACAATATCTATTTGTATAATATTTAAATTATGAGTGATTTAGAGATGGAGTTGGATTCATTTTAATATTTTTTTTAATTTCTAAATGAAAATGCATTTGTTTTCAACCATAAAAGTCTTAAAATACTATTTCAACTAGTACATCTTAATAAAAATATGTTTTTTAATACTTCTTTTGAGAGTTATTAAACAAACAATTGCTTATTTTTTAATAAATATAAATTAGTTTATTTATAGAAAAGACACTTCGTTTTATTAATGATCTAAATTCATTGAATAAAATTTCCTAAAATTTAGTATATAAAAAGATATTTTCAATCAAAATACGTGTTTTTCTCAACAATTCTTTTAGGATATGTTTAAGAAACAAGTGTTTTATTTGTAATAAATATGGATTGGTTTCATTTTTTTTAATAAGTAAAACACATTCTATTAAATTATATGTCGTTTCATTTTTTAAATATGAATAGAGATATGAATAATCATTGTAAGTAATCTCATTAAATATCTATAGGCAATCTTATGTCATTCAATCATTGTAAGTAATCTCATTAAATATCTATAGGCAATCTTATGTCATTCAAGTTACTATTTTGCTTAACATTCTTATATATAATATCAAAGATTTTTTTTTTCAAAAAGGTTATATTTGATAAATTGCTGTAATGTGTGATTTATCAACTAGTTATTACTTAATTTTCTTTTCCATTTTCGATACTCCATTTAATACATTTTAACATGATTTTATCTTTATGTTGAGATTTGATTTTGAGATTTTTTTTCCTTAATCTAGATTCATTTATTGTTTTAAAAATCACTCTCAACAAACTGGAAAAAAAGCATTTGATCTATTTAATTAAATTCAAAATTAAATTAAAATGTGTATACCTATCATATCATTTTTTTTTGTTTTTTTTGTCTTTCAAGCTATGAATTTTGTGATGCTTATAGAGTAACTAAGAAAATAATTATTGATATCATATTAATTACTCTTTAATGTTTTTTTTTTAAGAAAAAGATAAATACAAAGAGATAAAGAAATCTTAGGTGGGAATATTTTTATCATTTTTAGTGGATCATGAATTTCATTTTCTCTCCTACGTATATCTATCTCTTTCTTCAAAATAAAATTCATTAATAATCAATACAAAATTAATATTTATCCTTTAAGCAACATAAATTTTTCAGCTTATAGAAAGATACTAGAACATTTATCTTTTTAATACTAGATTATATATTATCAATTTTTTAAAATTTGTAACTTTGATTTAATTTTCAAAAAGAAAAAATACAAACACAACAGTTGGAAATATAAGCAATATTTCGAATAATAAATTCAATAACTAAGACTTATTTGCTCATTAAAGGAGAAGGATTTCTTGTTTGTTGGAGTTGACGAAATCTATTTCTATTGCTTCAATCTATAGATCTAGAAGAAAGACAAGAATCGGAATGCAAATATTATTACATATATCTAAAGGAGCTCGGACAATTGCTGTAGCGGAAGACTCAATTATACTGAGGAGTGGCCATTTTCGATTTGTACTTCGCGAGAGTTCATCTGCCTCTTTGCTTTTCGTTTTTTTTTTTTTTGGATTTTTTTTCCTTTTTTAAATAAATCCTGATTTTTGGGAGTTCATCTGCCTCTTTGCTTTTCGTTTGTTTTTTTTTTTTGGATTTTTTTTTAAATCCTGATTTTGGAAAATTACTCTGTAAAAGTTGCTTTTCATTTGTTTTTTTTTCGATTTGTACTTCGCGAGAGTTCATCTGCCTCTTTGCTTTTCTTTTTTTTTTTGGATTTTTTTTCCTTTTTTAAATAAATCCTGATTTTGGGGAGTTCATCTGCTCTTTGCTTTTCGTTTGTTTTTTTTTTTTTGGATTTTTTTTAAATCCTGATTTTGGAAAATTACTCTGTAAAAGTTGCTTTTCGTTTGTTTTTCGTTTTTAAATCCTTTTGGAAAATTACTCTGTAAAAGTTGCTTTTCATTTGTTTTTTTTTTAACTAGGATATCAATGACAGCTTACGCGTATCACGATTAATCTCCGAATCTATTTTTTTCTCTTTTTTTGTTTCCACTTCTACATTTTTTTTCCTTTTTTTGTTTCCACTTATATATTTTTTCCCCATGACCGGGGTGTCCGGGTTAATACACGTATCACGATTAATCTCCGAATCTATTTTTTTCTTTTTTTTTGTTTCCACTTCTACATTTTTTTCCCTTTTTTTGTTTCCACTTATATATTTTTTCCCCATGACCGGGTGTCCAGGGTTAATTTATCGCTACCATGATTTTTTTTCCCTCATTCTTGTTTAAAAAAGTGTTTTCTCCTTGCATTTTTTTTTACAACCGTGCTTTTTTTTTAATAGTAATTTTCAATCGTTCAATCTTGTTTGAAGAGGTGTTTTCTGTTTTTTTTTCTTTTAACCGGCTTTTTTATTTGTTTTTTTTAAACCCGGAGTATCCGTTCGCAGCTTATCTTGCGACCGACTAATCAGTTAATCCATTTTATTATTATTATTATTATTATTATTATTATTATTATTATTATTATTATTATTATTATTATTATTATTATTATTATTATTATTTTCCCTACTTTTTTATTACCACTTATACCTTTTTTTTTCATGATCGAGGGTGTCCGGGGTTAGTTCTAGCAGCTTCATGATTTTTTTTCACATTCTTGTTTTAAAAGATGCTTTCCCCTTGCACTTTTTTTTATCACTGGGCATTTTTTGTTTGTGACCTTTTAAAAAAAATCCATTTTTTTATAACCAGAGTGTCCAGGGTCGACTTTTTAAACCGGGCTTCTTTTGGATCCATTTTTTCCCTTTTTTTGTTTCCGCTTATACAATTTTTTCCATGACCGGGGTGTCCGAGTTAATTTATGCGCACCACGATTTTTTTTCTCATTACTCTTTAAAAAGGTGCTTTCCCCTTGCATTTTTTTTATAACCGTGCTTCTTCTTTTTTTTTAATAGTAATTTTCACTGTTCAATACTGTTTGAAAATGTGTTTTCCGTTTTTTTTATTTTAACCGGGCTTTTTATTTGTTTTTTTTTAAACCGAGATTATCCGTTCGCGACTTATCATGCTACCGACTAATCTCTGGATCCATTTTTTTCCCCTATTTTTTATTACCACTTATACTTTTTTTTTTCATGACCGAGGTGTCCAGGTTACTTTACACGCACCATAATGTTTTTTTTTCTCATTACTGTTTAAAAAGATGCTTTCCCTTGCACTTTTTTTATAACTAGGTATTTTTTGTTTGTTTTTTAAATAAACGGGGATCTTCTTTAAAAAAAATCTAATTTTTTATAACCAGGGTATCCAGGTTAGCTTTTTTTTTTTAGCCGGGCTTCTTTTGTTGTTTTTTTTTTAACCAGGGTATCCGTGGCGGCTTACGTGCACCATGACTAATCTCCGGATCCACTTTTTTTTACATTTTTTTTCCTGTTTTTTTTTCCACTTATATATTTTTTTTGTTTTTTTCCTTGACCAGGGTGTCCCTATCAATTTACGTGCACGACAATTTTTTTTCTCATTACTGTTTGAAAAAGTGATTTTTTTTAATGTTTTTTTTTCCATGACCAGGGTGTCCCTATCAATTTACGCGCACCACAATTTTTTTTCTCATTACTGTTTGAAAAAGTGATTTCTTTTTAAACCGGGCTTCTGTTTGTTTTATAACGGGGTATCCGGGCTAGCTTACAGATACCACGATTAATTTCTGGACCCACTTTTTTCATACATTTTTTTCCTGTTTTTTTTCCACTTATATATTTTTTTGGTGTTTTTTTATAATCGGAGTGTCCAGGCCAGCTTACGAGCACCAAGATTTTTTTTCCCACATATATTTTTTTTTATCTCTGCATCCACTTTTTTTTTTTACATTTTTTCCTCTTTTTTTCTCTCATTTATACATTTTTTTTTATAACTGTGGTGTTCGAGCCAGCTTACGTGCACCATGATTTTTTTCCACGTATACTTTTTTCTTATAACCGGGGTGTCCATGACAGCTTACGCACACCATGAATAATCCCCGGAGCCACTTTTTTTTAACATTTTTTTTTATGTTTTTTTTCCCACTTATAATTTTTTCTTCTATAACTGGGGTGTATGCAGATCGACTTCACGAATTTACCACGACTATTATTTTATAGAATGGCTAAAGGAGATCACAATTTCAAACAGTAATAAATAGTTATTTCAACTGTGGTTTTCACTTTTCATTACTCTTTGAAAAAAAAATTCTTCTTTTATATATTGCTTACATAATTCTTATTTCTGTCCATGTTTATATGTACATGCTCTTAGTTTTTGTTTCCTTTTTTTTTTATTCCACTATTATTAAGATTTGTTTTTAATATTTAAATTTTAATTTGTGTTGGTCATCATTTAAAAAATAATGTTTGTTATTATTTTTCTTTTTGTATTTTTCAAGTTAAATAATTTCTTTAAATCTAATAATATTTAATTTTTGTTAATATTGTTAGGTATTGAATTTTCTAATTATTATAGATAAAACATTCAAAATAATAATTATTATTATTTTTAAGTTTTATTTTCTTTTAAATATATCAGAATAATTATATATTTTGATATTTATTTAATATTATAGATTTAATATATATTATCTCTTTTTACTGGAAAAAAAAACTATTTTTAGTAGATTTTATCAATTATAATTTTACTAATTTAATATTAAAATAACAAAATACAATACGTATAAAATCAATCAGTTTTCAACATAGATAAAAAAGTCCAGCGCATCGCGCGGGTAAATTTGCTCGTATACATCTAAATAAAAAAGAGATTTTTTCTATGAATTAAAAGGAAAGAGAATTAAATAAAAATGGACTAAAGGAAAGATGGGTGAAAAGAAAAGAGCCGTCATAGTCAAGCACTTTCTGTTGGCCCTGTTGGAAAGATTAGCTGCGACTAGTAAACCTTGGTGCTAGCTTTAGAACCAGCTACCATTAGCCCACAGTTAAACAATTGCTCGACAAAACCATGGAAGAGATATATGACAGCCCACTTAAGCTCCACTTAAGCTCCATCTCTATGCACGATGAATACAAGGACAGGACTCACTTTCTTGGGTTAGCTGAGATTGAAGAATATTCATCATGTGGAAGTGCTTTTCGACAAGAACATCAAGATGCTTCTCAACATCAGCAAGCAACAAGGCACTTAAATGGTGGGATCATGTAGCCCCAGCTCCAAAAGATCCCATTACTAGTGTCACTGAGGCTTTTCTTGCTGACACTAGTCCCACAAAGATCAATCTTGGAGTGGTATATCTTTCTATTCCTACTATTTATTGATCCATTGATGATGTTTATTATACAGTATTTTGTGGGTTGTGAATTAATAGTATCTTGTTGCTTCAATTTTTAGGGAGCTTATAGGGATGATGAAGGGAAACCTGTTGTCCTTCAATGTGTTAAAGAGGCTGAGGCAAAGATTGCTGGTTGTGACTTCTTGTGAGTTTCATTTGCCTAATTTACTTATATATAGTGCATTAGCTTGGTATCCATCAAGATACTGTTTTTAAGTTTGATGTGTTCATTAAAAGTTTTATCTTTTAGAAATCCCGATTCTAATTATCAAGCAGAGAACTTGGCTTTTCACTTGCTTTTGTTTTCATTTGTCTAAACTGCTCTGTAGCTTGGAAGTTCATAATTTGATGTATTTGAGTGATGTTGTTCTTGTTTCTAGCATAAATAGTTCATTTAATTGTCACTGCAGATATAACTTCAAAATGACAATCTCAACATATTAGTGCCCTTAATCATGGTTGTTCTCTAATGGTAATTGTCAATAGTGATTATGGTGCCTGAATTAATCTAATCTCGTATGTCAATCTCTCTGTATAAGTAACCTCTTGATTATAAAAGGAAGGAGTAAAATGTGGATTTGCTTTCATTCTTACTGAGCAAAACTTTTAGCCAGAATTTACAGAGAAATGGTTAGTCATGCTTACCACATGTTCCAAATATATTTGTTCAATCACAGAAACCATTTTGATGAATGTAAGCTTTATCCTTCTTCTCGCAAACCCCACTCTGCTGCAGAATGTTTTATAGTCTCAACTTTTTTGGATGTATTGGCAGGGAGTCAGTCTCTTCTGCAGTGAGTTCAAAACTGGTTGAGGAGAGTGTCAAATTGGTTTATGGAAAGAATTCGGATATTATAAAAGAAGGGAGGTTTGCTGGAGTTCAAGCTCTATCAGGAACTGGTGCATGTCGTCTCTTTGCTGAGTTCCAGAGGCGTTTCTATCCTGAATCTCAAATATATATGACTGATCCAACTTGGTCTAAGTAAGTTTGTTTGGTATATTCGATTATTTCTCAGGTATATGAAGCTGGTTTTTTAAAAATGGCACTAATGCATGAGCTCCCTTCTGTCATTGACCTTCAATCTTGCACATTGTATAGCCACCATAACATATGGAGAGATGCCCTCGTTCCAGAGAGAACTTTTCACTACTACCATCCTGATTCAAAGGGTTTAGATTTTTCAGCTCTTTTGGATGATGTCAAGGTATAGCAGTTTACTAGAAGTTTTCACTCAGATAATTTTTCATTTGATAATTCAAAAGATTTTTAATGTTTAATCACCATGTCATTCACTGTGACTACGAGGCACATGAAAAAGTCAGCAGTGAGCAGGCTATCTCTACAATACTCATTGTTTAATCATGAATTGTCTCATACATTTGCCATTTGCTAACTTAACTGTTTCCTTTCTGAATGTCTACTTGCTGAGAAGAGTACTAAATATGCTGCATTATATTAGTCCTTGCAACATATGAAGTAAAAACAACTGTCGAGTTTCATTAGTTTATTCTGTTTGATGGTTTCTGTAGAATGCCCCAGATGGTTCTTTTTTCTTACTCCACCCTTGTGCTCACAACCCAACTGGGGTTGACCCTACCGAGGAACAGTGGAGAGAAATTTCATATCTTTTTAAGGTATCTATGCCAGATTCTTTGTTTCACCACTTTTCTGCATACCTATATTATAAACTTAAGTCTGTCTTTTTTTCTTTCTTTTTAGGTAAAAAATCATTTCCCCTTCTTTGACATGGCTTATCAAGGTTTTGCAAGTGGGGACCTTGACAGGGATGCCCGATCAATCCAGATTTTTGTTGAAGATGGGAACGTAATAGGTTGTGCTCAATCCTTTGCGAAGAACATGGGGTTATATGGACATCGAGTTGGTTGTCTCAAGTATGTACACATTCTGGATTATATTTTGAGGTTGTGTGCATATTTTTCATTTTCAAAGGTTGGAATGGACCGGTTTTATTCCTGGTTTATTAGAGCAGAGAGTTATTTGAGAGTTAGCTTTTGCATCTATTTGAGTTAACTATAGATTGTGAGTAGTTAGAAGCATAAAATAGCACACAAAATCAGAGAAAGTAATCGACAAAGTCCTAAACTGTGCCGAATTATCTTCACTGCCATTTAATGATAATCAAATGGTATGGTATGGTTGCTGTTCAAGTAACCTAACAGTCCTCACCTCTAACCCTCTCGACTTGTCTTTAGGTTTGAGCTCTGATATCAGTTACTTTTTCTTCTTCCAGTGTTCTCTGTAATGATGCAAAGCAAGCAGTTGCCATTAAAAGTCAACTGCAGCAGATTGCCCGGGCAATGTATAGCAGCCCTCCTATTCATGGTATATTACTTGTCTCAGGTATCTTGAGTGATCCTAACATGAAAGCCCTTTGGGTCAAAGAGGTGAAGGTAAATATTATCACGAGTTACTTCATCCTGTTTTGTTTTATTCTTTCTCAATTAAATAAATGAATTAGTATCTGATATGCCTTCTGACCATGCATGCAAAATAAGGCGATGGCAAATCGCATTCAAAGTCTGCGGACTACTCTGCGGAAAAGCCTTGAGCAGTTGAGTTCTCCGCTCAATTGGGAACACATAACTAATCAGGTTAGTAGTTTAACACTGTAGTTCAATTCCTACCACTTCAAGTTCAGAGTATTTTTAATAAAGAAAAAGGAACTGAAATTTTAGCATTTAACATAAACATTTAGCTCAAAAATCACCAAATTTCAGGTTGGGATGTTTTGCTTCTCTGGCTTAACTCCTGAGCAGGTTGATCGGCTGCTAAGGGAATTCCACATTTACATGACTCGTGATGGACGCATGAGGTAAATTTATTCTAAGAAATAATGCATAGATCTGATCCTAAGATAGTTTTTTTCATTTTCTTTTATATTAATTTAATGAGCTTTAGGAATAACTTAAGCTGTCTTATATGACTGCACTTGTCACATGCAGTATGGCTGGTGTTACCACAGGCAATGTGAGTTATTTAGCAAATGCAATTCACGAAGTAACCAAATTTGGTTAGGAAGCATTGATCCATCTTTAACCGTCTTCATCAGCTTACATGCGACCACTGATCAATTTTTGTGCTGCTAAGACTAGTTTAAGTGATGATAACTATACAACCACAGATTGTTGAGGAGCTGGGGAGTAAATATTTCAGACATAACTCCGCCTCTTATAGGCTCTGTAAATAATCAATCGACATTTTTACGCAAAAATATCAATCTATATAGTAATGCAGATATGACAGATGAAATTGTTCATGGTTGTCCCTGATATGAGCTTCTGAGTTCCAAGAACTGTTTTAATAGAATGTGTGATGATTTCTTGCTAGTTTTCAATCAATGAATTATCATATGAAGACTCTGAGATTTGCTTTTAATTCATCAATATCTCACTTCTCATCGATATTGTGGACACTTTTTTTGAAAGAGCAGAAAGGCAAAAGCTGCCTTGCTTCTGATGCAGCTGAAAGAGCCTAGTTAATGTAATAATCTGAAAGAATATGGAAGTTTTAAGCATGGAAACTTTAATGGTTTGTCCGTGTAAAACCAAATCAATCCCTAACATGTGGATAAACATGGACCACAACCCCACATAACAGCTGTGAAACACGCTCAAGATGCTACCAATCTGAACTGCCGACAAGTTGGACACGAGCAGATTAGTCGTTGGATTTCCATTTTGGAATCTTCTTTCTTGCGAGGTTCTTCAGTCTCATCTAGTCTTCTTTGTCAGTCATTAGAAAGAACAAAATGAGATCCTTTAGCAGTACATCTTTCTTTGTTCTTTAGGTTCTTAAAGTACAGATGCTTTGGGCCCATACCATTGACTAATTAGATTTTTCTAAGAGCGAACTGTTTATGATTCATGGTTACGAAGAAGTTTCCCTGAACTGATTTTGCTTGTTTATGCTCATCTTTTAGATTATAAAAAGCAAGATCCGATCTTGTCCTAAGCAGCAGATCAATAATGCCTAAACTAGGCAAGATGAACAGGGATTACACATTCATGCAACAATTATGCATTGGATTGAATAATTGTGTGGTCGGTGAATTTAATTGATATTATCTAGACGGGCAGAAGCTTGATGTTCTCTTTTTACAAAATAGGACAAGATTTCAATATGAGATAGAGGACAACTCAGAGCCAAAACGGTGAATTTAATTGATATTATCTAGACGGGCAGAAGCTTGATGTTCTCTTCTTACAAAAGAGGACAAGATTTCAATACGAGATAGAGGACAACTCAGAGCAAGAGATTCCTGTCAAAGGGGCTGTGGAGAAATTAATATCTTGGTAGGAAACTGTACCAGTCTTTCTTGTTTGCATTAAATAATAGCAGAGGTAGAGGTAGAGGTAGAGGTAGAGGTAGAGACACAGAAACTTCTAACAACGATGTCTTTCAGCAATCAGTTGCTAATTTCACCCCATCTTAAAATATATCCTCCAAAAATATGCTAATCGTTCTTGAGGGCTTGAGATCCATGCTCATTAAGGCAATGTGTTATCATAGTAATTAAGAAGAAATTAAAGATGTTAGTAGGAAATTAAAGATGGTGGATGGCCAGTAGGGTACTGATAATGTCATGCACACTATGAAGGTGTTCATCGGTTGCCTAATATAATTGTTAAACTATGAAGGTGTTCATCCATTGCCTGATATAATTGTTAAATGAGTTTTTAAGTGGGGTTATATAATATGATTTATATTATTATGTAACGATAAATATAATAAGACAATGATAAAAGATGACTTAAATAATGCTTGCCCCTCAAAAAGGAGGTTAAATCAGCAGCAGTGTTAAACAAAGAGCGCGAGTCATCTTCCTTTTACTCACAATGGCCAAACTTTCAACAACTTCATCTTCTTGAAGCTTTGCTAAATTTAGCCAGAGGTTCAACTAATTTCATTGTTGTTGAGTGCAAAATTTAGAAGATGATACTGAAGTTCTGACAACAGAGACGCTGAATTAATTAGATACGCCACAACAGCAAAATAAACTAGTTATGTTTTTAACAACATTCAAAATATATTTCATTAATCGTGGTTGTTCAAGTCACACAATCACAGAAAAATCAAGACCACCAGAGATTAAAAACAAGCACATTAGCATAAAAATGTTGAGAATTTGTGGACAGTTCCTAGGGCGGATCGAACATCGATGGACAAGAAATGGCTACCAAACACCATAGCATCCTCGAAGCCCATCGGTACTGGCATTTCTCCGAGAAAAGCCAAAGCACAAAGTTGAAGTAGGTGATCCCATGTGTGATTCTTCAACATCTTCAAAAACCCTCGAATCAAATGACGATCCACGGCTAGAAAACCTGCTCCTCTCATGGTACTTTCTTGGAGTCAGAAGACTCGATGAATTCAAAGATGACCATGATGCAGAAGATGGGGTTAGAGACAAATTTGTTGCCGAGGTGGACACGTTGCTTTTCTTGAGATTGTTCCTCGAAAATAACAGGTGTAAGAAACTGGATCTTGAGTGTTTCTTGATGGTTTTTTTATCAGAATTTGTATGGTAAGAGGGAGGTGGAGTTAGAGGAGGGAGTGTATTTTCACAAAATGTGTACTTTGGTGTTCCGGGCTGAGACTCCCACACAAATGGAACACCAACAGACACCCCACCATAATACACTCTAAAAGAAGGGTTCGCCATGGAGCTTTCCTTGGACAGAAGCCTAGAAAAAAACCTGTCATCTTCCTTAATTTGGAGGGCTTTTTGTGGAAGGTCCATGTCTGGAGTAGCACTCCTCCTAAGCATCTTGGATTGATGGGATCGTTGGGTTTCAGAGACTAGACAAGCAGGTTTCAGAAATGAAAGAGAGAGAGAGAGTGAGCACCTAAGAATTTCTACTAAATAATTGAATTCATGCACCACATGTATAGAATAGAACATGCATGGTGTCCCACACTAGTGCACTAGTGACACAACAAAGCCCTCTAGGTATCACAGCAGCTGATAAATTATTTCATCTAAAATTTTTGATAAATTATTTCATCTAAAAATTTAAATTATTTAGTGAGATTTTGAATATGATTTATATTATTTTCTAATACAATCCTTCAAGTGAAAGCTTTTTGGGCTTGAAACTTGGACACATGCTCAGACTGTCTTGTGCTTGATTTTTATCGAAATGGAATGATGGTGGTGAGATTCAAACTCATGACCGCTGAGTCAACAATGCTCTGATACTATGTTAAAGAATCATCTCACCTTAAAATTTATACTGCTAGGTGACACCACAAAATATAATTTATATTATTATTTAACAATATTACCGTAGTTTGCTGTTCTTGTTTGACAGTGGCAGATTCTACGCTCAGTTCACTCCTACTTCTCAGCATTGGGATTCTCCTGACCGTGCAAGGTATGAAGTAAAGTAATCTACAGGCTTTCTCTGCATGGTCCCAAACCAAGAATTCGGTAAGAAAGCAAAAGTTAAAGAAGAACTGTAAGATTTGTACCTCTACACACTTTTTTCAAAGTGATTAAGTTTAATCACAGTCCAGTTTTCATGTATCAAAATAAATTGTTATGCAAGCCATCTCTACTCTAACTCATAAAATATCCACGATGAATTCTTTCTCAGTAGAATATTCAAATCTACCTATCATTTATTTTGTTTTATTGCCTGGTTTTGAACCCTAATTGGCAGCGAGAAACAAACTCATCTAGAAAGCTATGAATTCGAGGAGCAGGTCATGTGATCCAATGACACTTGACACGTGCAAACGATATGATAGTCAAACTGTTTCTCGAAGTGCTAATCCAGTAGCCTGGAGTGTAAATTCATTTGCAATAAAGTAATGTTGCTTGCACGGTACTTGAGTTAAAATATAAGCTCCTTCTTTCATCAATGGAAGCGATGGCCATTTATGGAGAGCTGTCATGGACCCAGCAGGGCCGGGAGATGCTGATTTTGCATGATAAAATGGATCTTCTTTTTAATTTGTGTGGGTGCAAATTTAAATCTATTTATTTTATTTAAAGATGCATCGTGTGATACTGATATGAATGCCCATATATAATTGATTAAGATAATAAACAGAGACTGGTCCTGCAATACTCTCCGGGAAGACGGAGGGTCTTGCAGCGGTGAAGTAAGTATGTTGTTATATTTGGAAGCTTGATCGGGGCTAAATCATGATGAGGTGTTGGGCCAGTCATGGTAGCCATCATATCTTGACCTCCCGCCATGCTTAATTAGGATACCATTCTTTCATATAGCCATTGCTTTCTGGATCAGCAGTCAAGAACACACGATTTCGCCAATGTTTTGTCGTGAGTTCGATTCTAAAATTTATGATGTAAGACAAATGCTAGGATAAGAGAATCAAAGTCTCAAGTTATATATATATAAATAACATGACATAAAAAAAACAGAGAAAAAAAGTACAAAGAAAGTCTATTTGGATTATTAAACAACGTAATGTTAACCTAATAAAACACAAACTATAAAAAATAACAAGGCAAAATTAAAAAAAAATCAACTTAAAAGAATATGTAATCTCGTGAATCTTTTAAATTTGGTCTAATCTTTGAAACTCGCAACTCATTAAATTTAAGACCTGATTTCACTCAAAAAACTTAATTCTCAATCGATCTAGGTTTTGAATGATGAAATCGTTCATAAATATTAATAAAAAAAATCTTGCAAAAGAAAAGAAATAACAAAAGAAAATAAGGATAAAGTTTGAGAAACAAATGAGGATGAGATTTGAGATAAAAAAAAACAATTTTAAAAATGATTCCAAACAAAATAAATAACAATTAAAAAATCCATGTGAAATTTGATTAGATTAATAAATTATAAAGGTGAAATTGGAAAATATTTTTAATTTGATATATTATTTATTGATTAAAAACTTATAGTGGTGAAATTAATAAAGAAAATTAGAAAGGTTAATCCCAATAAAACCAAACCAAAAAAAAAGAAAAGATAAAAAAAATATTATATTAGTCTTTGAAATGATTGAGATTTATGAAACCAGAACAAACTTGTTTTGGAGGATTATTTGTTTTGCAACCACTTGGACTGTTCAGCAATGACACTGGAATTCTTGGACTTGGGTTCAATTAAAAAATATTCACTTTCAACAAATTTAATTTTGGAGATAAAATTATGAAAATATTTTAATAAAAGAAACTTGTAAAAGAGGAAAAACAAAAAAAAATGGAGATAAAACTTGATAAAAAGAAAAAAAAACAAGGATGAAATTAGTAGATAACAATAATTAAAAAATAATCCCAAACAAAATAAATAGGAGTTAAGAGAATGAGAACTAAAATTGAAAAAAAAATCATAAGATTATTATTTTTACTATAATAATACGAAGAATAAATTTTTTAAAAAAAAATAATTTCATTTCTTTTTAAATAAAAATTATATTAAACTAAAAATATATCAAGTCACATATAGACAAAATAAATACAAAGATAATAAATAACTAACAGCAAAAAATTCACTATACATGCATAAGAGATGATTTTCACTTTCATTTAATACCATCAAAGCTAAATTTACTCTGTTTTTTAACACAAACTGCATTTAATACAAATAAAAATAACAATAAAAATTTAAAAATCTAAACTAAGAGTAGAGATATATAAACAAAAAATTAAAAATTATTTCAAATAGACCAGAAAAATAAAAAGATCAAAATTAAACTAAGAAAATAAAAAATAAAAAAATCACCGCAGCGGTGTAGCGCGGGTTGATGGCTCGTGGCGACTAAAGTGAATAACTTTGGATGCAAATAAAATAATTAGAGGCCTTTTCTTTTACCTGCCAATTTGACAGAACTTCATATTCAACACTCTACCTCATGATGTTTATGCTGCTGAAACGGAAAGCAAAGCTGAGCTTAATTATTAATAAATGTAATTTGTCAACACACCTAAGAAACTAGGTGCCTAACCCTAATGGCAAAACAAAACAAAAATTGGTTGAGGTTATTTTTAAATTATTTTTTATTTATAAATATATTAAAATAATATTTATTAAGCACATTCTCAAGCACCCTCTTAATTCTTGATTGCCCCCTAAACACCTGGAATCTCGAATCTAGTTGTTGAAACTCACACTTAGGAATGCTACTATGATCCCATCCTACAAGTTGATGTGATTTAGAGTCATGTAAACATTCATGAGCATTAGTTAAATGGAGAAATTGGGTAAGTGAAGCGACGGCAACTTGTAATATTCTCACACATCTTATTTGTAAACACACGCAACATAGGCTTCATCCTTTCTACATCTGTGCTAACTTAAAACATCAAAATATTCTCCAAGCCTACTCTAAAATATGATTAATAACATAGAACTAATAGTTAAGAAAATTACAAATCTCCTTATAGTCATCACATCAACTTTTTTAGATCTCCAACAACTTTCTCAATAAATAAAAGTATTCTGTTATAGAATAATATAAATTATATTATGAGATCTTACCTATTCGCTCAAATTTTTAGATAATATGATTTTTTGAAAAAGTATCAGGGTCTAATTGACCTAATAGTCAAGAGTTTGAATCTCATCACTCCTATTTTATTTGATAAAAATCAAGTATAAAGTAGTATGAGTCCGTGTAAGTTTTAAACTAAAAAGATTATGTTATTTCTTTCATGAATCAATCTAACACCCTGTTTTTTCTATGGACTAATAACATGTCTCTATTTCTTGGAACATAAACTTTACCCTTATTGTTGGTGGGCAAACAATATATCCCTTATCTTTAACAAATCGCCTCTTATAGTAAGCTAACCTTGCATCCTTTTTTTTTAGGGATCGACCTTGTGTTCCTATCTTTTAGTTTATACATATTATTTTCCCTTTCTTGGTTGACTGGCCTCACATATCTTGCCTTGGTCAACCAGTAACGTCTCTCTTTTTTTGGTACACTAACCTTATGTTCTTCATTCTTGAAGGATTCATAGTGTGCCTCTCTTTCTTGGAAAATATATATGCATTAAATACAATATATATCATTCTTCCATAATAAAACATGTAATATATCAAGGGATTCCTTTTATGAAATCATTCTCTCTACCAACTTTATCTATTTGAATTTTTTTTAGCATTGATATTATATAAATATTCATGGGTCATCAGTTACTGAAGAAAAATAAGAGCTTATTCTCTTTTTCAACCTATAGCCATCTTATGTCTTCTTTATAAACACAAATAGCGTATTAAATACACTTAGTTTAAAAGAAAATAATAATTCATATTAAATACATAATAAATTTATTATTTTCCTAAATATAGTATTTCCAATTAGATAAAAGTAGCTCTAAACCCAAATAAACTTAGCTTATTGAAAGGAAAGGAATATGGTCATAAAGTAACACGTGTTATGTCAATATTTAAATAATTAGAAAGTTCTAAATCTAAATTCAATCAAAAAATAGAGAAGGAACTTGGACACATATCAGGAATCTACCCTTCTTCATTTTAAAAAACTAAAAATATTATATGGGTTGATTTTTATAGATATAAAAAATTTAAAACCCATATGAGATACATAAATAAAATTAAAAAAAGATTAGACATGTATTATGGAATGTAAGAGAGATCATTGTGGATTTTCACAATGATTTCTTTATTGCTCCCTCAATGTTTATATATATATATATATTAACCTTGTGTTGATCGGGATTGATCTTGGTGATTTTTTTATGTTTACATATTGGGATCTTAGTGAATATATATAATCTCTTGGTTAATGATTAATTTGGCAAGATAAAATTCAAAATCATTAATTTAAAAAAAAAATCAAGTTCAGAGACTAATTTGAGGGATAAATATTCAGTCTAATATTTTTAACAAAAAATTTTATGGAATTCTAGTCACAACACCAAGAAATTTTATAAAGTACTAATGTATTTATTACTACTGCTGGATTAATTTCTTACATTATCATCTCTAAAATATTTAATTTTGTCCATGCACCGTTGATGATGTATCAAAAAATTCCATTAGAGAGCATGATTAATGGAATCCAACCAGTCACCCATCTTGAAACCAGAAGAAGAAGAAAAAAAACGTAAATACATGCATGCTGCATGCTAAAATTATTACCATTCTCAAGTGCTTTTGAGTAAATTGAGCACCTAAGAAACTCTAACGTATACCTTACCTACTTTCTCCCTTTCCCTCCCTCTCTCTACTGTCTTCAAACTATGCACATTTGATCTCTTACTGTACAAACATCATCATTTTCTCTAAGGCCTCTGTCTGTGGTTCAAAGCTGAAAAACAGAGAGTGATTTTTTCTGGGTTTTTGAGATTGAAGTCATGGAGACCGAAATGAGCGCATTGGATTCGGGCTCGAAATTTCTTGGCCGAGAAAACGGGTCGGGTTCTGAAAGTATGAGAGCGGAGATTGATACATCGGCCCCGTTTCAGTCAGTTAAAGAAGCAGTCAGTCGATTTGGTGGAGTCGGTTTCTGGAAACCTTCCCAAAAAAAATCAGAGGTTGCCTCTCTCATTCTCTCTATGAAATTGGGTTCTGTTTTCTTTTTTGTAGCAAAATTTGTGCTCCATTTTTTGAACATCTATTTTTCTATTTTTTTAAAAGGAAATGTGTGTTATGAATGTCAAAAGTTTCAATTTTGGTGATTTAGGCATTTATTTGCATCAAAATTGTTAGGAAATTATGAGGTTATTGAAAAATGTGGATGACTGTGTTGGACTTGGGAAATCTATGGGTCAGATTTAAATGTCGCTGTTATGGTTTGTGCTGTTTGCGGCAGATTTAACAACAAAAGATGATTTGCTGAATTCTGAATTTTTCAAGGGAAAGCTGTAATGTTTTTAGTAGAACCGGAATTGGGCTGTTGTCTAGTTGTTGTTACAGTTGCCCTGACATTGCTGCCAGATTTGGGATCAACTAAATTCTCTAGGTAGTTACTGATGAGAAAATCGGTGGAGTATCATGCTCCGGTCGTAACTTGTTATTGAGAAAATTGGGTTTATTTTCCTTTTCTGGTGTTTGATTGCCTTGTAATGAGATATGATCTTTTTGTTTTCTTCCTGTTCAATATTGTCAGGTCTTCGAAGATGTTGACATTGCAAAAGTGCAAGAACAAGCAGCACTGTCGGAAAAAGACCTGTTTGTGAAAGAAAGAGAAACACTTGATATTTTAAAAGAACTAGAAACTACAAAAGCGATTGTAGAAGAGCTTGAGTTAAGGCTACAGAAGCAAGCAACTGAAGTTAATGCGACCCTGGAATCAAGTGCAGATGATAGAAATAATTTTGATGAAGAAAAGAAAGATAACCCTGAAAATCTCAAGGGGGGTCATCAGAATTTGATGGGAGGTTTGAGTTCATTGCCCGCTTCAGCTTCTGGCTTAATCTTAATGGAACTCAAACAGGCCAAGCTGAACCTTTCTATGACTACTAATGATCTTGCTGAATCTAGAACTTCTGTTGAACTAAACAAGAAATTAGAGAAGGAAAGGATTTCACTTGAAAAGGCTCGTGAGAGGTTGACCTTGAATTCCTTGAAGATATCATCTCTTGAGGAAGAGCTGAACCTGACAAAACAAAAGCTTCAACTGGCAAAAGATGATGAAATGAATGGTGGCTCTGGGAACCCTTTGGATATTTCAAGGGAGCTTCAGCGACTGAGCTCCGAGGCAGAGCAGTTCAAGAAAATGGGAGATGCGGCGAACTCTGAAGTTTTGAGAACGATTTCTGAGGTTGAGCAAACTAAAGGCAGGATAAAATCCGCGGAGATCAGGCTGGTTGCTGCAAGAAAAATGAAGGAAGCAGCTAGAGCAGCAGAAGCTGTTGCTCTTGCTGAAATCAAGGCCTTGTCAAGCCATGAGAACTCAACTCGAAACTCAACTCAGAAATCTGAAGGATCAACTCTTACATTTGAAGACTACTCTTTTCTAACCTGCAAAGCTAGAGGAGCCAAGGAACTTTCCAAGATGATTCAAGTTGATGAAGCAAATGTTTCAAAGATGGAAATATTGAAGAAAGTGGAGGAAGCCACTGAAGAAGTAACCAACAAGAGGAAGGCCTTGGAAGAAGCACTCAGCAGAGTTGAAGCTGCAAATAAGGAAAAGCTGGCAGTCGAAGACGCCCTGCGCATGTGGAGATCCGAGCATGGACAGAAAAGGCGTTCCACCATTCCCATCTCTACCAAGTTTAAAAACCCCCACTCGTCTCCCTATCGTAAAGATTCTCGCCTGCGCGATGTGAACGGACTGGATCCAAAGCCTATTCTAAAGCCGACCCCATCTATAGGGCAAATACTTAGCAGGAAGCTACTTCTGTCTGAAGAGTCTCAGATAAGAACAAGGTCAGAAAAGGGTACAGTGAAGCGAAAGGTGTCGTTGGGTCAAATGCTGGGTAAACAAAATGGCGATGGACCCTCTAGTCGGAAGGTTGATAAGGTGAACCGGCAGAAACAGTTTCCTGAAAAGAGGAAGAAGTTTGGATTTTCCCGGTTCTCCCTTCTACTGAGAAAGCAGGGTAAGAAAAGGAAGCCAACTCCAAACCTGAGGTAATCCTGTGGCTGGTTCCTGTGGTTTGCATCGGGACGAACTTATTCCTATCGCTCCCTCTTCCATGCTGCTGTTTCTTAGTGAACGTTCCCTGTGTTTTCACGTAGCTGTTTATGTTAGGAATTTATCCTTAAAGATGGTTGCTGTAACATATCATGCTATTCATCTTTTCCTGAACCTTCAAGTCCGTTCCTGAGTCGGGATTTTAATACTGATATTTGATGGCATCGCCTTAAAATGGCTATGACCGATGCTAACTGGTTACAGAACTTAACTTGTCCTGAGTATCAAAATCCTCACATATTGTCTTTGTGATTTCATTTCTGATATGAGGTCCTCTTGATCATGAGATGCGGTCATGTTTTTGAGTAATTTTGACTGTTTTTTTATTCAAAAATCAAATACCACAAGTTAAGAAATCGCTGAGGGATTTTTTGAAAAATGATTTTTAATTTCAATTAAAAATAAATTCCTTGAGCAAATCAAGGGTTTGATTTAACCATGTAAATTGAATTCACTTCATTGGTTTCAAATAACATGTAAGACTTAATTAATTTTTTTAATTTGTGTAACTAGAATATTTACAATATATTTCAAAAGACTTCAACAACATTACTTTAGTTTAAATGCACTTGTAAACAAGGTATTTGAACTAGAATACACTAACTCAATTATCTGTATTTTGAAGGAAACACGAAGCATAAAAAGAGAAGGAAAAACTAAAAATGAGGTGAGTAAAACAAAAACATGTAGGAAACCTTTTCTTCATCCTCTTTTTATAGTGAATTTTAGAAGATCGAAAATTGGATAATTAATATGATAATAATTAGAACTAATTCTCAATATTATCAACCTTTAATTAGCTACCATAAATTAAGAATTAAGTCTTAACATATTGGCTATAATCTAAATTTTAAGCTGAAAAAAAAAACAGTTTAGATTTGCAGAAAATACATATGGAAAATAAAAGTCAAAAGATATAATTTTTCATGAACAACTAGGTCTAAATCTCAATTGGGAAAAAACAATTGTGATCCAAAATATTATTTTATGATAAATTGAAACCCAAACCTAGGTTCAACGCAAACATGTATGTGGATTTAAACTCAAAACTCATTATATTTATAATCTCTTTATCTTTTTAATTTTAACTTTTTAATTTTTTACTTTATGAACACTAATAAATTTTGTTTTTTTCTTTTGTGGAATAGAGTTACTTTAGATGGTTTATAGGTTTGATCAAAAGATATTGATGATTTAAGATCATTTTTTTATTTATCTATATTTTATTTAAATCATATTAATATTCTATGTTAAATAGTTTATATTAAAAATAAATAAATAAAGTGGATGGTGACCATTTAAATATCTCACGAATATCCTTTCCTTCTCATAACCATTGCTTCCTTGTTTCATCAACTACCTTAACATAATCAACACTCCACCATGCACTCACATCTCGCCACATCAGCATCATTTCCAATCAACTAAAAACGAGAAACGCCCTTCTGTCCTCCATTACCATAGCAACACGTAGACAAATGGCACAAGCATTTAATCTGCTCCTTGTCACAGAAGATCATAAATCAGAGGATTAAAACAAGGGCCTGCTGGCAACCCAGCTACTACTCGTCTTTTTAGCTCACCTGACACTCTTATTCCAGGAGGAACAACTGGTGCCCTCTAGCTCTCTCTCTCTATCTGCTTTCAATTTCATCGATCAAAATCATCTTACCTTCGGAGAAATTCCGATTAGGTAATCTTCCTTATTATAATCATTTCGGTTTTTTATTGATCTCTTATTTGTTTCCTGGTAATCAATTACATCAGGATTTCTAGTTACTAAATTCTAAATTAACCTATTTTTTATTTAATTATACTGTTTTTATGCACGTTAAAACAAGATAATTATCAGTAGATTTATAAGCTAATTAGATTTTAGTTCTCGTAGGTTTGAAGTTACTAATTTACAGTTGATTAGGCAGCACAAGATGCAAATTATCAAAGAAAATTAGAGGATTAGGGCTATTAGCTTGTGATTCTTAATCTCAGCATCTGTGGAACTCGTAATCTGCGTTGCGTTTCCATCAGTTGCCTATAAATTTTTACGTAAAATCTAGTTGCACCAAAATGAGGAACAACGACCTTTTTTTTTCAAGGTGATGCTCCGTAGTATAATTGTTGTTTCTCTCAAAGTCGTGTTTAATTGTAAAATCTTATTGCTGATAGTGAGTTTAAACCCTCGTAGCTGTTATGCTACTGAATAGTTGTTGCGAAGAAGAATGATCGTGTTATGAGAATTCTCCAAAAGTTAACAGGTTAATGTGAAGTCTGCCTTTGTATAATGCTCTATGTAGGACTATGGATAATAAGGAGCTAGTCAGTTATAAAAGATTTTAATCATGAACGTTGATTGAATAGATAGATAGAGAGTAGAAGAATGTGATTTTACAGTGAATTTCTAATTGTAAATGCAACCGAAATATTACTCCCTACGATATTCTAAGACAATCCCTGATTTCTTAAAAACATGGATAGAATATATTTCCTTTCCAGGTAAAATTACCTCTAAACAACTGTCCTGCATCCAGATTTAACATAGTTGGATATCTTAAGTTTTACCTATTTGGAATTTCTATGGTGCTGTTTTTTCCTTGTATCTGCTGTAATTATATTCTTCTCTCTTATGATCATCGATTTTGTTTTGAGTTTTTTTCTTCAATGCTTGGGAAAAAAAATTCCTTTTGGTATTAACTTCATGTAAGTTTAGGTTATCATGGACATGAGAATAGGGGTATTATTTGTTCTCACTCTAAGTGCTGCTGGGTCTACTGCTGCTAGACAAATGGCAGCCACTGAGATTTTCAGGACAGCCATAAAAACCTATGATATATCAGGTAATCTCTTTAACCCTTTTTGTATAGTAATTAACAGAATCTCTTGCAATTATAACATCAGGTGATGGACCTATGGTTTGGTGGTGTAATTTGAAACTTTGCTAGCTGCACATTGTGACTCTATAGTGTCATTACAATGACCTGTTTAATTTTATGCTGGTGCAAACTGCTTCTGTTATTGCTTGGCCAGGGAAATTGTTAGAAAAGGTTCTGTTTTGTTTAGTCAGATTTTAAAATGTAGCTCAGTGTTATCTGAACTTATATCTAGCAGTTTTATTGATCAATGCAACTTCATTTTGAACACTCTGCAGAGTGCACCAAAAGAGCATATTTAATTTGGTGATGTTTTGCCTTTCATATTACTGCATCAGAAAGATATTATAATGTTACTGTCTCCAAAGTGGAATTTCAGCAATGGATGCTGGCAGTGACTTTAGTCATTATTCTTGATATAACAGGTCCATCACTTGTATGTGATCGCTTTTTTTGGGTTATTCTCACTCATATATAGAAGCAAAAAGTGTGGTATTCTTGAAATTTTGTATTTGCCAAAGTCATGCCCTTGTATGATCATGGATGGGTAGATCTAAAATAAATCTCTGATTTAAAGATGCTTTAAATCTGTCCTTTCTTGTTGGAAAATAATTTGCTTTTTCTAGGATTGCTGGTGTGAAACTCCTTGACTCCCTTTTATGATCATGGATGAGTAGATCTAAAACAACTCTCCCATTTAAAGATGCTTCAAATCTGTTGTTTCTGGTTGGAAAATAATTTACCTTTTCTAGGATTGTTGATGTGAAACTTCTTAGTTCTGAAAATATTCCAATTACTGATGCTTGCTTCCTTTTTCAGCTATACTGAAAAACCAGGATCGAGAAAAAGCATATTCAAACTTCATACACTGTTACCAAGAAAGATGAGGTGTGCACATTGTGTGAGGAGTTTGCTGCCCAGGCACTTGATTACATGGCTGAAAATCAAAACCCAGACTGAAATTCTTGAAACCCTTCACAAAACCTGTTCTCAGTTGACCACTTTCAAGCAAGAGGTAACCTTCAGCTTTTTAGCAGATCATTATTGGATGTTGAATTGGAAACCAAAAATTTTGGCCCTTCACTTCTTTCCATCAATTGCACTACCATCATTTTTTCTCTGCAAGATTTTGTGGTATAAAGTCTGTATCTGATAATGTATTATCCTGGACATCCACTTCTGTAGCAATGGTGGATCAGCAAGTGGGAGTTACAAATTCTAGTGGGGAGACTTTTTTTTTTTGAAAACCAGGGCAGACCTTAGTGAATTGGCTGAATCCTATTATCAAACCCATTTGCTATAAGAGAAAAGAGCATGTGATCTCTGTCTACAGTAGTTGATTACCAAATAAGGTGACATCAAGTGGAGTCCTAGGATGAAGGATTTGGAAATGTTCTGACCCTGCATGATTTGTCCTTGAAATGCATGCTCTTATGACTTAAATTGACTTGTGGTTACTAGCCCGAGAATTTTACCATTGCAGCATGCAGCTGTGTATCATGCTGTATGTACAGGTGGCTTTACATGCATAAAAAATGTACATGCTCTTCTACTTTCTCCATACTTAGGTGAATCCTTAAATTGACTTTTGTTTTAAAGCACTTAATATAATCTATTTGGACGTTTCTGGTTGTCAGACTGCATAAATTGCACTTTTTTGTTTCTTTTTTCTTTTTTCTAAAGGGTGTTATTGTATTTGGATACTGTATAGTGTGTTTTCCATGGTCAGCATAGCACCACAAGTTCCAATTGGACAGATAATGATTGCAGAGATTATTTGTGTCATGCAATTTGAATAATTATAGTGTAAATTCATGCACCACAAATTTCTATTTCTAGGTGTATGCATGCAGCTAAATGCACCCAATATTGTTACTTAGTGGTGTAACTCGGGCCATGGAGAAGCTTGTAAAACATTGTGTGTATCTTAAAATCCTTGAATACTTAATTATGGTACTTAACCAATTCTAAATGCTTTATGTTTTGCTTTGCACAGTGCATCACTTTGGTGGACTACTATTCTTCTATTTTCTTCTCATACATTGCCTCAGTGCAATCTGATGATTTATGTCGCAAATACAATCTCTGTCATGAAATGGAAATCTTCTCTGCAAAACTCCACGAGGATAGCTGTAGCATTTGTCAACATGCTATTTCAGAAGTATTAGTCAAGTTGAAAGATCCTGACACACAGGTTAGCATTTGACTGTTTGCTGGTTTGGATAATGATGATAAAGGTTGTTTTGCCTTACTGCTTCATCATTTGGATGCAATTAGTTAATCAGTCACGTCACCTATGTTAGATCATTGTTTTCGGGGTTGTGACCAACCAAAGACCAAAAGGCACCAATCTGGCAATCAATTTGTTGGACTGACTAGCAATAAATAACTGATTATTTGTTGATATCATATGCTTTGAAACGCTTGTCCAGTCCAGAAGAACTACAGAAACAGGAAAATGGAACTTTCTTCCTCTTCCTTTATATATTTTTTGGGAAGTGCAGTTAATATATACACTGATGGAATTGATCTTATATTCTTATAATTTCTCTATTTATTTTCTTTTTATCATGTATGATGCATGTATTGCAGTTCTTTGCCAATTAGTCAACCTAATGCTCATTCCTGCACTTTTTTTTCCAGCTGGAAATAATCGATCTACTTTTGAAGGCATGCAACTCCATTGGAGAATTATGCTAAAAAGGTGAGAGCAATACTGAATTTAAGATGAAAGTGTTTATTGTATTACACTTTAATTCAATTATAATCCAGAAGATCACTATAGGGCCATAACTCAACCTGCACCTCAGATTTATTAAGCTTTTCCATCATGTTGGCCACCTATTTGATTGGTCACACACTTATGTGCATGATAGTTGTGATCCTCATTGATTGGTCAATTTCATTCTATACTCATGGTCAATGGTTTGTATAGGCATCCTAGGATTATCATGTATAAGAAAACTACGCAATGAACTCGTAAGGTTAGACAAAATTAATAAAAAAATTAAATTGAAATTTGAGTGGCATTTTTCCTGGCTATTGAAAACTCTCAATTAAAGGTTACAGGAAAACTCAACCTTCGATCTTATGCTACAACTGGAATTATTTGATTTCTCTAACATCTTGTTTGAATATTTTGGCAGTGCAAAAGGCTGGTTTTTGAGTATGGCCCCTTGATTCTTATCAATGCAGAGCAGTTTCTGGAAACAACAGATGTATGCACACTGTTACATGCCTGCAAAGACAGTGGAGAGCAAGCATCGACAACGCTGAAGGCTGATTCATAATCATGAAGCGAAGAAAATATTCCTGTTGCAGGTGTGTATAATAATTGGTGCTGCAGTTGTAATTATGGTGGCACTGTAATTTCTTTACGTATTTGAAATAATTACATGTTATATAAAAATCATAGATCTGGAAACTCATTTATCTGCTCATTAGAAAGTTCTGAATAATTGAATTAGTTTGATTTGGGAACTTCAGATCTTGCAGGTTGCCGGCAAACAGAAAAAGAAAAAACTCAAACCAGCTTTACTGCATTACACTGTCGGGTTACTCCATCTAGTCGGTTTTTTTTTCTCTTCGTATCCTTACCCCCGTCCACAAATTTTTTAGTTTGTGGTAACCTTTTTCACCTCGGTTAAATTTAGGGGTTATTTCCAGTGTTTTAAAAATGTTTTAGAAAAAAATAAAAAAAATCTAGTTTTTATTTTTTTTATTTTAAATTAAAAAAAATAATGTTTTTAGATCATTTTTATGTATTTTTTATATGTTAATATAAAATAATTTTTTTAAAAAAAATAAATAAATAAATTATTTTAATATATTTCTAAATAAAAATTATTTTAAAATATAATCCCGACAAGAGTACCACTTACATAAAGTTAAAAGGAGTTGCGAAGAATTTCGATCCCAAATTTTAAAAAATGAAAGTAGTTCCATAAAGTAAACTGGGACCAAGGGAAAATATACGTGGCATGGTACAACGCTTAGCAAAGAAAGTATTTTTTATTAAAAAATATATACTAAAATAATATTTTTTTAATTTTTTTAAAAAATTATTTTTAATATTAATATATTAAAACAATATAAAAATATTAAATTTTTTATTTAAAATTAAAAATAAAAAAAATAATTTTTTTTAAAAAAAAATGTTAATGGACTTATCAAAAGATAAGATTTAGATCACTGTATCACACGTACTATCCAAATTCCAAAGAGCACAGCACCTCCATCTCACCAACGATTTATTTTTTAATTATATTTATATTTTTTAAAATATAAAAGTTATCTCTCATTCATATCTACTAGACTACTATAGCTAAAATATCATGACAGAAAAATACAAAAAAAAACACATGAAAGTCAGTTGTAATTTTTTATTTATATATTTTTCTTTTAAAGGTAATAGTCATTTTGTTGTGCATTCAAAAGCATTAAAAGAACGAAAAGTCCTACTGTTTTCTTTTTTTATTTGTAAGAATAGTTAGTTATTTTATTTTTCATCTAAAATGTTGAAGGATTTATCTCGGGTTATTACGCAAAATACTGTTTTGCCCAAAATAGCTAATTATATAATTATGTTTAAGAATGACAAAATAGTTATTCCATTGCTCAATTGAATTGAGTCTCAATGCTCACTGAAAGATTGATTTTTTTTTAGCTAGCAAGTATTTGTGTATATTAAATCCAGAGGCTGTTTCTTGGAATGGAAAACAAGGAGAAGGGTGCTGATGCAAAAGCATGCAAGTAATCTCAAAACTGGCATGGTTGTGAAAATCAAGGTAATTGACAGAGAAGGTACTGCAGGGTTGGAATAATGGACCAGGTCAAGTGGGATTGTTTTTTTCACGAGACTGAATAGACATCGGAATGTGGTGATGGCTACCAAAACTAGGATTTACTTTGCAGAGAATACGTCCAAGGTGGTGAGCTGTTCAAGGCTGCCAAGGGAAAGCTTAAGGAGGACGCTGCGAGGAAATATTTTCAACAGCTGATTAGTGCAGTTGCTTCTGCCACGGTATAGTCTTGCATGCCAGAAATCCTGTTGTTGGATGAGAAAGAAAATCTAAAGGTTTCTGATCAGAATCTAGGCGGCAAGTTGAGTTGCTTCATACAACCTGCTTTATGTTGCTGCTGGGAGTGATAACAGAAGAGGCTATGATGGAGCTGAAGCTGATATCCGGTCATGGGGGTGATCTTATATGTTCTACTGGCTGGTCATCTTAAATTCCATGATCCAAATCTCATGGAGGTGTCTTCATAACTTAACTTTTCCAGGTTTTTGGAAAAGTGAACCTAACATGAAAAGAAGGGCAAAATTGCTTCTCATAAGCATAAGCAGCATACGTTAGCATCATCTCATTGGCATTCATTCAGAATAAGATAAAGAGATTTACAGCTACGGGGAGGAATAGCTCCGTTTTCAAAATGAACAAATTTTCCTCAAAAAGGGGACACCCCCCTCCCCCAGGCAAAACCCTAAGAAATTTAGAATTGCAGTAAACCTAACTGTTATCTCATGCACAAGTGAATGCATGTCAAGTGTGATCCTAATTTCCTATGCATGCTGAGTACGTAAAGGATCAATACCCCTTTAAAGAACCGATGGAAGATACAATGGTGTCCAGTATTCTAAGCTCTCATCCAAAAGGGGCATTTGCCGCTTCAGAACAGGAGGTCTGTTCAGGCTCCTCATATTGCCACCCTTTTCTTTTCCTTTTTTCTTTTCTTTCCTTTTTTTAATCAAATGACCACTGTACATCTGAGGTGGGGAACAAACCACCAAAATTGGGTCTTGTGACAGATGACTTCCCGAAACCTTCTCCTGAACCTTGTGCACCCCATTCATTCCTGCCAGTGGAAAAGAAATGAATCACAAGTCAGATTAGCATTATCAGTTTCATCTCAGTTATCATAGTTTTAATTGATATCAGATGATCTTTAGATGTTTCAGCAATGATAAAAGTCAGACTAAAGGTTTCTAGTTTAAGTAATATATATATTCCAATTCCAGATTAGAGACCCAATAAAAGAGAGTCCAAATGATGATGCACTCACTTGGAACAACTATGGACTGGAGATGACCCAAAAGCATTGTCAGTTGCAGCTCCAGCTGGACTCCGATAAATCACTTCGTTCCGAGTACATTCCTCCTGAGATTTCAGAGAGAATTGGCTAGTGCTGCCTGATAATGGTGGGAAAAAGGCATTCTGTAGCCATGGTTCATTTTCACTTGAACCAATGACTGGACTGAATACCCCACCATTCTGGCCATTGCCAAGAAAAACCTTCTGAGGAGAGCGAGTACGAGAAAGGATTTGATCATCTTTTGTAAACAGCAATGGCATAGCTTTCTGAGATGGAGGTGGTATAATATCTTCCTTGGTTGATATGTTTCGGTCTGGCGGTAAAAGCCAGCTTCCTGGGCCACCAACTAAACCTAAACCATCCTGACCAAGAGGAGAACTGTTCCACATTTGCCATGTTCCCTTCTCATTCCCATGCATATCATTCAAAGGTAGAGTGTTAAAATCTTGGGCTGCAGGATTAGTTCGGAACCAATTAGAACTATTATTCTTTTCATCAGCAGTTCGTAGTCTTGACAACGGGGACTCAATTGGAGATGGCTTGTTCACTTCAGGAGATGCAGACACATTATTTATAGCATAAGGCCTTTCCGATCCCAGTCCCATGTCTGGAGCAAAACCAGTTCCCAGATCTAACTGAAAATTATCAAGCGACTCTGAAACAGGCCCAAGCAATGATATTGGGTCAGGAATATAACATGGGTCTTCAAACAGTTCTGGTTCTTCAGGTATAAAATCATAGGACCCCTCCACAGAATGGGGAAAAATTGGTTCGTTAGGAGGTGAGAAACCTAAACTAGTGTTACAGTATACATTTGGAAAAGCAGAGACTGGAAACGGTGATGGCAGCCCAAAATTGATTGGATTATCAAATGATTGCATTGGTGATGATTGTGCTTGAACTTCTGCTTGTTTTGAATTTGGTCTACAGATGACATTTGCATTTGAGGATGAAGGAGCAGGTGATGAGCGTGTAAATAATTGCTGCCATGTTTTCTTAGGTTGGCTTGATTGTGTTTCAGAGAGCACCTGTGAATAGCAGAGCAACTTAACACTGTTTTTCTTATAGATGCATAGCTAATCTACAAGCATCCAAAATAAGCTATCTATCTGTAATACAAATCCTAGCATGCCTTTCAATCAAAGTTACCCAGGGATATGGGCAAATAACCAATGATAGGAAACAAATCTCATCACAAAGAAAACAGGCAAGCATTTAAAACTCTAGATCAAACTTACGCATATAAAACTAAAATAACGAGAAATTCAATTAGGATTAAAAAAAATCTGCATAACTTATCCAGCCTGCCTGTAAACATAATAAAAAGAAATTTAATAGGAGAAAATTTAACCAGAACCCTATCATGGTTTTCAAACAAAGTTTCTAAGAAGAACAGGCAACTAAGCATTAAAAGAAAATTTTCAACAAAACTAAACAAACATTTTAAAATGTATCTCAAATTTATGCACAAGGTTGAAATGACAATCAATCAAAGGTCAAAGTTGCAAAATAAGGGATAGACGATCAAAATTTATAATCAATACATGGGCAGCACAGAATGACTTGAGGATAAAATCAGTATATAGAAAACAAAAAATTACGCATGCCTTATTTTTTTTTCAACCTGCCAACAAGAGAAAATAAATACGAGTAAACATTCAGCAAGACAACTTACAGGACGATAGAAGTTCCTTTCATCTCCATTCAGACTTGTTTTCCCAGCCAGACGGTCAGGTGGATATATCTCTCTCCTATAGGCAGAAGCATGAACAGGATCTATAGAACTGTTGGGCTTATTTTCGTGAGTGACAATAGCAGGCGTGTTAGCAGGTTTTCCAAAGAAACCACCTCCACTAAAAGCTCTAGAAGAAGACAAAAATGTACCCTTCATTCGATCAAAATACCTAGATCCAGCATTGCCCCGGTTAAAATTGCTTCCAGGTATATTCTTAATCCCATGTCCCAATTCAATGTTCTGACCTTTTACACTCTCTGTCCAAGATTTTTGATGTTGACGGCGCTCAGTTTCACTCTTCTTCTCAACATCCCGCTTCTGATCACTTTCCTTACATGCTTTCTTTTCCAACTCTTCAGCATCAGAATTGCTCTTGCTAGATCCCTTGTCTTTCTCTTTCCTTCTTTCCTGATGTTTCTTTTCTGCTTCCTTCCTACTATTTTTCTCCCTGGTCAGTGGTGATGATCTACTTCGATCCCTTTCAGCCTCCATTACCTCATCCCTCAGCTTCCTACGTTCCTCTACCAATCTTGCAACCTCCTCCCTTTGCTTTTTCTCTTCCTCCTCTAATAGCTCCTTCTCTAACCTAGCCTGTCTCTTCTCTTCAGCTTTCCTGCGTGCTTTCTCTCCTCTACTCTCATGAAAGTTATCCTCATTATCACGCCTCTTAGCCAACATTACCCTATGCTCGGCATCAGAAGTACCATCCTCAGAGGAACTAGACCTAAAAATCTTCCTCCAAAGCCACCTAATGCTCAAGAAAAAAGATGACAACAACTTGCAAACAAAAATTACAGCACTTGAATATGATTTCTCAGCCAGACAATGTTCATCCTGACCAAAAATCCCACTGTCATTCTTCCTCCAATAACTAGACTGCCCAGCAACAGACCCACAAGCCCAACCACCATTATCTAACCACTCCTGATTACACATCCATCCATTATCACTCCACGCCTTGCCATTCAGTAATTTCCCACCTTTCCCCACTAAATCTTTAATAATCCCAGAATTTGAAATCCCTAACCCAGGTGGTACAGGCAAATCCAAAACTGGCCGTTTTGAAATATGCCCACAATAAGAGCACATAAACTTACCTGCACCCGGGTTCTGATCCTTATACGGAGTCAAACAATTCCTACACTTTCTCGTAGCAGTTTTCCTAAGTTTCTGCAATTCAATAGCTTCAAACCTTTTCCTCTCCCTTAATAGTGCATTTCTACGCACCCGCCAAGCAGACAGTTGTGGCATCAAAACCTCGTACCAAAATAAAGTAACTAGGAGCACAAAAACACACGCCAGTCTCGGCGATGTAATCTCAAAACGAAATGCCGGCGGCAATAGCTGTGAAAGGGCCCATAATCCTATCAAAGGAATAACTAACCAAGGCAGCATCGTAGCAACCCGGCGAGACCACTTTTGTATCACACACAGTATACACATTATCCTCCTATTTTCCCCGTCTTTGGGAAACAGTCCAACACAAACAGAAAAGAAAGAAAGATAAGAAAATCCCCAATTCAAAGGCTAGCAATGCTTCAAATTCGAAACCCTAACCCTATTTTCTCCAATTCAAACCACTTCGCAGATACTTCAAGAACCCTAAAAATCAATAAATAAAAAAACCCAACTCAATTAAAATAAATAAATAAAAAAATAACCAAACCTGATCCAAGATTAATTGATTGATTCAAAAATAATGATTACATTAGAGTTTAATAAAAACGGCGACGTAATGAACTGGAAGCAAAGCGAGAGAGATTCGGAGACTTGCAGGTTGAGAGACCATGGCAATTGATGGAAATGAGAGGCAGAAAATGAAGAAGAAGAAAATAGATTTTGATAAAAGGGGCAGGCGGGTTCGGATTTTGAAAATCGGGTCGTCGTCCTTCTTGTTGTTGCTGTAGCTTTTGTGTTTGTTTTTATGTTTTAACGGTGAAAAGACTTGAGAAAGAGAAGAAGAGAACAAGGAATTACAAAGTTTTTATAATAAATAAGATAAAAGGGAGATTTATATATATATATATATATGGAGGGAATTCAAGGAAAACAAATTATACAAGCCATCTTTCTTTTTTTCTTAGGGTGAATTATATTATAGTCCTTTTAGATTATGAGATATTCCGTTTCAGGTTCTCATTGTTTAAACTTCTCAAATGTTTCAGAATATCTCAATTTGATCCTTTGTTGTGAAATAGCTAAGATAAAAAAAAAATGAATATTTCCTTACTTAAAAGAATTCTTTTGTGGAATACAATCACAAGTTTCGAAGATAAATACAAGTGAGGATGAAGAAAATATTGAAAAGTAAAAAACCACTAATCATTATATTTAATGACAAGGATGTTTCAGTGTTTGAACAGTAAATATTCACACAACATTAACATTGATATATATATTAATGAGATATATATATTATTTACAAATTATCGATGAGAAATAGATATTCTCTATATAATATTAATATTAATGTAAATATAGTTAAGCTTATAGGGGATTCTTATAAGGAGATGATTCTTCTTAATTTTTAATATTTCATGTTAAGAGCAATACAAATAAACAAATAAATTTTTGTGACCCGAGATGAGGCCTATAATGATTGTCAATTATAAATGTATTTTGGATTTAAGTGATCAAAAATAATATATCAAAACAACCTGTATATCCGGTATTATTTATAAACAAATTTACAACCCACGACGGGACATAGATTGGATGACAACTAGTGGTATACAATAAGAGGTTATTACAATGTTGTGGACTGGAATGTAATTAAGATAACTAAACACGTCTGTTCCTTTTATAATGCAAATAATAATAATAATAATAAGGATGATTAATTAAGGATTTATTAGTTACCGCAGGTAAAGGGTTTGTTGCCAGGATAGAGGTAATTTTACCAGGATATTTGTTTTTTTTAGATTGAGATTGAATTTTATCATGATTTGATAATGGAAATATTTTTATTTATTTATTTTTATATTGATATTGAATTTTATAGTTTTATCATGATTTGATGGCGGAGATATTTATTTATTTATTTATTTATTTTTTAGATTGAGATTGAATTTTATAATTTTATCATGATTTGATGGTGGAGATATTTATTTATTTATTTATTTATTTATTTTAGATTGAGATTGAATTTTATCATGATTTGATGGTGGAGATTGTATAGTGTATATAATTTGTTACTTTCATTGTTAATTAAGGGTAGATTAAAGAGAGTTGTGTGTCAAGGCACGTAACATAAATCTTAGATGCATAAATGCTTTATTTCTTTTGGGTCAGGGTCCAAATTTATTACAGTTGTCACGATGGCTTTCCTTTTAAATAAAAAACATGCATCTTATTTTAAAAAAAAATATCTACCTTTTCTCATAAATCTATTTTTTTCCTTATCATTTATTATTTCTTGAAATACCTATGAGAATCTATCAATTATTAGATTAGTGGGCTTCACTAATTGAAAAGGTGAGATAGTTATAGTTCTGAAAGTATTCCAGGGACACGTGATGTGGTATCAAAGAGTTTGAGATTTGATTTGTAAGTTTTCATATTTGAATTAGAGCATGCTCATCTGGTAAAAATTTGTGATAACTATAATTTTACTTGTTTAATTCAAACCTATAAAAAATACCTAAAAAAAGATAGGATTTACTTGAATCCAAAAATAAAAAAAAATTATAGTTTTGAGAAGCTATATTGCATAAGATTAAAAATACACGCCTCTTTTATAATGTCATATATTTTTGGATTTCCATGACATGGTTGCATGTCAAACCTCATATTATATGTTGATGAAAACAACGTTTTAAGAAAAGCTTAAAATACATGTTTTTTTATTTGTGATTCAGAGTTTGATAAATACACAGAAACGACGATTCAATGTTCAAATACAAAAATTACCGTTGAAAAATAAAAATTCTAAAACATCCTCGCCATCAATATCCCTTCTCATTTGCGCCTCCTCCCATCTATCACTTTTCAACAACCCACAACTCCGTTGAGATTTGATTTGTAGGTTTCAAGTTTGAATTATAGTGTGCTCATCTAGTAAAAATCTAAGATAGCTTTGATTTTATTCGTTTAACTCAAACCCATAAAAAATATCTAAAAAATGATTAAAAAAAAATATTATGCAAGGCTACACATATTAAAAGTATTATTAGAAAACAAATATTTTTTATTCTTACAAATAAAAGCCATCTATATATAAAGTATAGATGAATCGTAATAACCTATTTAAAAATAAAATATAAAAAAATAAACAAAAGTAACCATTATGAAAAAAATAATCTAAATAAGCAAAAGTAAATCATAAAAAATGATTATTAATTGAAAAATAATAAATTTAAAATATCTTTAAAAAACATAAATTTAAAACAATAAAAGCAATGTGCTTTTAAAAAAGAGTTCAGGCGTTGCTAGGCTTAGCAAGCTAAGCTAAACATAGTCTATTACGAAAAATAGTACGTCTGCCCTACTTTTTTTTTAAAAAAAAATGATGGTGTGAATAATATGTCATACATCCCAATTTTTTTTTTTAAATTAAACATCGACCACTATTTTTTCAACCTGAATAGATAAATAAATCAGGGTTCTTGGTTTTTTTTTATTTGAAAACCAATATGTTCAACTCATTTTTTGACCCAAAACATTCAAAGAATACTCTAAAATCCTTGATAAATTCATAAATGGCCATAAAAATCACAAAAACCCTGAAATCAACTAAAAACCCCAAATTCCTCGGAGCTTAGATATGCTTTTTAGTTAATTTTTAAGTTATCAAGATAGGTAATTTTAGTGGTTTTATTAAAAATTCAATATTAATAAAAAATAATTGTACCATAAACATGAATAAATTAAAAAAAAATCTTTTATCGGCAGCAGACCCACAGAAACGTGCAGGCCCCTTGCTAGTCCTATCCATTTAACATTTTGTTTTTCTTTCTTGGACGGCTGGAACTTCTTTATTCTTGATTCTCTCTAATTTCTCATGCATTTTTGTCAATTTAAATAGACAAATAAATAATTTCCCATCGCTCTGTTTTTTTTTCTTTCATTGAAACATGGCGACAGTTGACTAAAGTACAGTTAAATTATGGATAAAGAGTGTTTAATTTTTCACTTGATGATAACGATGGTGAAATTGATGGGCCCAAACTCAAGATTAACCTGTTAATTTAAGACAAGCAGACCATTTTTTTTTGTTTGTTTTTAAAGAAAATCCATTTTTAGCACTGTGATCTTATATTTCACATCATGAGAGAAACAAGGTCAAAACCAAACAACTTATCAGAACAAGAAAACAAAATAATAAAAAGAAAGGGTCAAACCATGCCTGCTCAAAGATGAGAAAATAACAGTCCAATTATGAATAATTCTGGTCAAATTATAAACGAAAATGATTTAGAGGAAGTTAGAGATTATGATGGAAGTTGATTTTTTAAAGTGTTTTGTTTGAGAATATATTAAAATAATATTTTTACTATGAGCATGTTAAAATAATATAAAAACCTTAAAAAAATGATTTTGAAATAAAATAAAAATAATAAAAATAAAAATTATTTTCAAGAAAACCATTCATAACAGGAAAAAAAGAGAGAATGAATACCCATCTATGCATTTATATGGTCCACAAGGCCCAAGGAGGGAATGAAGAATAGGCATATTTGTGAGTTATAGAAAATCAAACATTCGTGTAATAAATCATACAACTACTAGGTATATAACTGATTTCCTTGAATTTCCCTGAGAGAAAATAAATATATATTTATTTATTTTACAACTAGGCTACATGGTAAAATAAATAAATATTAAATAAAGCAACAGATAACAACGAAGACGTGTCCGAAAACTAGCAGCTAGTTTAGAAGGGGAGAGAAGAGTTGAATAAAATAATAATAAAAAAAAACAACGTTGAAATTAACGTTAATCCGATCCAAGAAAATTGAGGTTTACAATATTTATAGAATTAGATTTGTTGCTAATCAATATAAATTAATAGGACGAGCATCACTCTCGACATAGAAAATATATAGTTTGGGTGTATGGTTAAAAATGTTTTTACAAAGATTTTTTTATTCAAAAATAAATTAAAATATATTTTTTTTATTTTTATTTTATTTTTTAAAATAATTTTTGATATTATCATATTAAAATGATCTAAAAATACTAATTTTTTTTTTTAAAAATATATTTTAAAAAAAATTATTTTTTTTTTAAATAGAGTGACTATCACGAAATAATAATGATAAGCTACTTGAGAGAAATGGAAAAGTTGTGAATGATTATAATCTCAGTTTTCAAATGCATGGTTAAGGACAGATAATAGCTTGGATGAACTTAGACATGTGTGTTTTATCTCATTGAAAAACAAATTATGCCATAATTTGATAAATAATCATTAGTTGGCAAACCACAAAGTTAAACAGAATATTAGGTTAATTTGACTGTTCATTTAGGGGCTATTTGACATTGTGTTTTGAAAAGTGTTTATGAAAAAAAAATTGAAAGTTTTTTTTTTTTTTATTTTCTACTTTAAAATAGATTTTTTTTGGTGTTTTTAGATCATTTTCATATGATAATGTCAAAAATAATTTTTAAAAAATATAAAACAAGTATCATTTTTGATGCATTTCTGAACAAAAAACACTATCGAAAAGCAACCTCAACCACACTCGTAAACAAGTAATTAGTGGTCTGTTTTAGTAATTAATTAAAACAATTATTAATAATATACTAAATAGTGTGGCTAAATCACTAAAGTTACACTCACAAAATACTATTCATTGATTTAATATTTTTTTTAATTTTATCATTTAATATCAATTTGTTTCAGAAATTATGCTTCATATTATTTTATTTCTATTTTTTTCTATTGGTTAATATATATACTAGTCTCATTTATTTATTTTATTGATTTTTACCAGGGTTATTAGTTTCGTTTCATTTCGGTTGAAACAACCGAAATGGTTCGTACCAGTTAAAAAATTAAGATAAATGATGTTGTTTTTATCTCAGTTTAAATTCCGTCCCATTCTGTATTTTTGGCCAAATTCCGGCCAAAACGTTCAAGTTTCGTTCCGCCCGTTCCGTTTCGATCAAATAGTGTTTTTTTTTAAATAATGAAATAATTTCTACAATATCAATCATATCTCTTAATCCGACCGTTAGATTAAAATAAAAATTTTAGGAGGATTCTTTTATCATATTTATATGTATTATGTTAACATTTTAGCTGCAATCAGAGAATGTAATGACCTTGCGAGATTGATGATGATATTCTTGTAAAATTATACATGCTCATAATTTTATTCAGAAAAATCATTTTATTTTGTCTTTTTTTAGATTAAATTAAACGATTCTAAATAGATTTTTTTTTGGATTTGAGCTAATTTTTATTTATATATATATATATATATATATACACACACACACACACACATAAACAATACAACCCTGAAAACAAAACGCCGAAACGCTTCAAAACCGAAACATTCAGTTCCAATTGAAAAAATGAAGCATCAATCGAAACGGAATTGACAAACCTTTATTTTAACCTTCAACATCATATATATGTTATAAGTGAGACTTCATATTTTTTTTATTTTTTTTTCTTATAAATTTATCATGATCTCATAATTTAAGTCACATGGTTAACCTATGTCCCATGTTTAATATGTTAGCTCGAGTTCAATCATGTTGTTTTTTTGTTGCTCTATTTTCTAAATGATTTATTTTCATAATTTTATCATTTAATATTTGAGTTGATTTAAAATTAGACCTCATAACTTTTTTTCTTATTTGATTTTAATAGGATTATTTGATCTCAAGACCCGATTCATGGGTTTGACAAGTTGACTCAGGTTTACTCTATTTATTTTTTAGGTTTTTTTAATAGAATTTTCTTTTATTTAGGGCTTTGCATTTTATTATTTTATTTGGAGTTATTATTATCTCATGACCTAGGTTGCAAGTTGATTGGTTGACTTAGTATTTTTTGAGTCCTTTATAATTTAATATTTTTTTCATTTCACTCTCCAATAACTCAATTTGTTTTTGTTTTCTCTTCAATTTCACCCTTAAATATTAGGTTGTTTGAGAGTTAAGCTTGATAATATTTTCAATTTTCTTTCTACATAGTTATCCTAGGTCTCAAGAATTTACTTTTTTTTTCCCCTCTCAATCTCAACCTTTAACATAGATTTATTGAAAATAAAGCTTTGTAATATCTTTATATTTGCTTTTTATAAATTTATCTCAGTCTTATGACTCAAGGTGCTAAATTTAACATGTTAGTCTGAGTTGACTTGAGTTATTTTTAATCTTTTTTTACTTGTTTTGTTTTTAATTTCATCATTCAACATTAAATTGATTGAAAATTAAAATTGTGTAATATTTTTCCATTTTTTTTAGTGTTATCTCAATTGTTTGACAAGTTAACTTAAATTAACTCGGGTAGTTTTTTTATAATTTATTTTTAACTTTGTCCTTCAACATAAGGTTGATTATGCATTGATCCCTTATAATTTATTTTTATTTGTTTTTATAGGGTTACCATGGTCTCATGATTTCAGCTATAAATTTGAGAGGTTGATCTGAGTTAATTAAATATATTAGCGTCTTAATATTTGAAAAACTAAATGTCATTTAATATGTCACCAGATCAATATTTTTTTTTAAAAAAAATATCATTCAATATGCATTATATTTTGAGTTCATGATTATCTTTTTTTATTAGAAAACATGTTGGCAACACTTAGTATTATAAACTAAAATTAACCAAAAAGTACAAAGTCTAGACCATGCCAAACTTGATTGCAAATCAAACTTAATGAAATCCAAACTTGAACATGTGTGATGAAAGGAAAATATAAAGAGTTGATAGGTGTGAGATTATATGATGCAAGATCCTTAAAACAAGGAAAAAATAGATTGAGTGAATAAAGTCCAAACTTGAATATGGGTGATGGAAAAAAAATAAAATAAAGAGTTTATATGGTGCGAGATCCTTAAAATAAAAAATAAAATAGAATGAGTGATTTGTTACCAAAAATTAACTTAAATATAATGAGTGAGTAGTTACGAGAAAGCGACTTTAAATATGTAAGTGAGTAGTTATTAAATGTTATCTTGAAATTTTCTATATAAAAAAGGATACAAGGCACAACATCAAAACATAACAACTAAACAAAACAACAAAATCAATAGTAATTGTTGTGCAATTTAACCAAGTTCATAGGATCTATTAAACCTATTTATCAAGTAGGCATGTTATTATAGGTTGATAACAATAGTCTTGTAATAATAAACTTATAATTATAGGCTAATAACAGTAGCCTGATAATTGTTGGCTAATAATAGTAAACTTGTAATTGTAGGATGATAACAATAAGCTTTGTAATTCAGTAGGCTTGTAATTATAGGCTTGCAGTTTTCATTGTAATATAATAGTCTTGTAATTTTCATTAATGAAAAATACAACAAAAATGCAAAAACATCTATGAGATAAAGAGAACTCAATGATTAATTCAAAGTCCTCTTATTTGAGATAGACATAAAAGAACTCGATACAATTGGCGACCACAGTGAGTGTCATATCTTTTATTTGAAACTATGATTTTTTTATTAAAAAATTATCAAAAAATTGAGAAGAAAAAGGAAGAATTGGTGGATGTTCCTGTTGAAAAAGGAAAGTAGAGAATCAATCCTTATAAGGGTAGCAGTAAAAAATAAATTAGAAGAATGTAGGTTTAGGAATGTACAAAAAATAGATATCCAATTTTTAATCAAAAGGTGAAAAAGAGCCAATAAATATTTGAAAAGAGATATAAGTTTCTTTCTAAAAACAAAAAAAAATCAAGGATGAGATTTATGATATCCTAAGAGGGTCTTTGTTAATTAAAGAGCCTAAAAGAAAAAGCAAAGTCACTCCAATAGAAATAGGAAAAATAATAGAATGAAACTCTAAAGAGTTCAAAATCTAGGCTACTATTTAAAAGTTACTAACTTATTAAACAATTCAAACTCTAAAAAAAGAAGATCCAAAGTTTGAAGAAGAAATACTAGATTCAAGTCAAGGATGAGAGACAAAAGAAACTAAGAGCAATCTAAACCAAAATCATCTCAAGATGTAAGGGAACAAAAAATTAAAGGTTTTAAATGAAAAGAAATTCAAATTTGAAAACTCAAATCATCCTAAGAAAACTAATTAATATAAATATAGATGAAGACATTAAAGTCTCTTCAATTGCCTATTAACTTCTAAAGTATAAATTGAACGTGGACTATGATGAGTGAGTACCAAAAACTACCTTAAATAAAGTGATAAGGTATTTACTTGAAGTTATTTTGAGGTTTTCTATTTAAAGAAAGATGTAAAATACATCATCAAAACAGAACAACAAAACAAAACAACAACAATAATTGATATGCAATTCAGACCAAGTTTACAAGATCTTCAAAACATATTTATCAAGTAGTCATGTAATTGTAGGTTGATAATAATAGCCTTAGAGTTTCCATTGTAATCCAATAGACTTTTAATCTTCATTACTAATAACCTCCTAAAATAAAAAACAAAGTTTCCCTCGAATTAAGAACAACTCTATGATAAATTTGAAGTTCTTTTAGTTATGATATATATATATATATATATATATTGTTTTACATTTATTTTAAAATTTAATCTAACCCTCAATGTAATGCATGGAAATAATGTAGTTACAATGCTAGGTGTATTCATGAAAGTCCAATTGCTTTCTGCCAACCCCAAAATGAGTAATGTTTATTTTTACTTTAATTTGAACTTCTTGGTGAGGATGACAACGTAAAGCCTATATCCAAACGTGAAAGTTCAAGTTGGTGATAATTTTGTTTGAGAAGCGAAACTCCAATCTGTTAAGAAACCATCTCATCTAAAAATTTAAACTATTAAATGATGTCATAGAATATGATTTATATTATTTTCTAACACATACTCTCAAGTGAAAGCCCTTTGAGATTGAAACTTGTACAGATCCCATACTACCATGTGCTTGTTTTTTCATCAAATAAAATGAGGGTGGTGAGATTCAAACTTATGACAGTTGAGTCAATAAGGCTCTGATACTATGTTAAAAAATCATCTCACCTAAAAACTTAAAATGTTAAGTGAGGTCCTATAATATGATTTATATTATTCTCTAACACAATCAATTTTAATATTCTTTCAAAAAATATACTATATGAAAGTGGAAGTGACATATTTTTATAACATTATCACTAACTAATTAATCCGAGTTGATTCAAATCAAGTATATTGCATGCATGAAAATGGAGTTCTAAAGCCTGGATTGCAAGAGAGGGATTGATAAAAAAAACAAAACCCTAAGCTTTCCCTAATCAGACAATCGTTTGTTCTTGTCAAGCTTTGTTCGTGTATCATCTTCAATAGCTTTATTTCAGTTGATATATATTAATAAGACCCACCAATACATATGAATAATCATTGATAATTCAGATGAAGCAGTCACAATAGACAAGACAACTTTAATATGGGATAAATTCACGATTAAAGATACCAGCTCTCTTCCTAACATGTTTCTGTAAACCATTAAAGATGCATTTCTGACGATCCCATATTAATTCTATACAAGTTTGTCAATAATGCATGGTATCGTCTGACATAAATCTCTTTAAGCTTTATATCAATGACGGGGGGAAACGTGGGTCTCCACATGCCAAGCTAAGACCCAAAAGCAGGTATATGATGCAATAAAATTTTCCATCAGACATCAGTCACTCTTTACGTGGAAGCATATATATATACCGTATTTGTTCTTAGCCATAATTTCATACTCTGGTAAGCTGTTAGGTGTTTTTGATATGTTATATTGCACACAATTGGGATTGGAGGTTATCGATAACCATCTCAAACTAAGATGTTAGGTGTTTGATGTAGATCTTTTTGTGTGTCTTAATTAAAAGTATTTTGTAATTTGAGATTGAAGTTTGAAGTTACAAATGACTTGTTGCCTGCATCTTTTGGAATGATCGAAAATTATGATTAAAAGTTTATGAACTCGTTCACTATTACTTTCACAAGTGAAGAAGAGTCTCCGACAAAACTAGACTGTATCTTTTGGAATGAAACAAGAAAAGAAAGATCCCCAGAACTTGATTTGCAATTTCACCCGCCCATTATATTATTCCACTCTCAGAGAAAGTGAAAGCATCGAACCAGTGGCTACACGGCTTACATCAATGGATCAATCACTTTTTCAGACCTCTCAAAGCACCCTCAATTTCCTGTCTTTGCATATTTGCACGTAACATTTTGCATTACATTTTTATTCCTGTCCGACCAAGTTGGTTTATAGAACCTTTGGTGACAATTAATTTATCGGAAGGAACCTTCACCCACATGCAATAATCCGAGATTAGGTTGAGGTTAATTACACCCCCCCAATAATGAATGGGTCAATTTTTACATAAAAAATAAAATAAATAACATGGAAAAAATAAATGAGTCTTTATAAATTTTTTCTACCATTGGAAAGTTGACACATGGAATGAGATATTTAAGACATCTTGTCATATATATAAGATTCCATAAATAAAGATCAACAGTAAAATTAAAACATATGAAAATAAAGAAAAGAACATGATTAATAGATCAACAAAATATATTCCACTAAGCTTTTCTCTTGCAGCTTTTACTAAACACGTTTATGATTTCCAACACTTTGTAATACACATGGATTTACGAGGGGAAAAAATTGTGTTTATCTTGCAAGTTCTTATACCCAAGATAGGTCCTATATATTTTTATATTTTACCAAGACAACACTATTAATTCTTGTTTTTTGGTTCTATTGTACATATACTCCAGCATTAATGAACTCTAGAGTTTGTATATTGTAATGCAATGCATGCATGCATCATTGATATTTCAAAACATTAAGACAATCAAAGATTGACTGTTTATATAGAATTAATAGGAATCATTGTCTTATGTTAGGAGATTCCCCAATAAGATGTGTTTCCTTGTAAACCTAAGAAAATCAATATAAGATTGTTTTCTTTGCCACTCTATACTTTCACATACCAAATGAAATGTATAAAAGATACAATTTGGATTGAAAAGTGGATATAATATATGCTTTTAGATGGAATTTGAAAATGTTTTTTTTTCCAGTTACATGATGACAAACATTGTAGCAATTATCCTGGTAAATTGAAAAGAGTAGATCATTTTTTTTTAATTTACGTTGCCTTTAAGTATACATTATTCTTTACTGGTTTGAATTTTTTTCACAGGTATACTTCCATTTCCCTGATTGTTGCCACTTCTGGCAGGTGATGCACCTTTATTGAAATAATGAGGCTTTGAATGTAATAAAAATCGAAATCACTTGATTCGGGATTGTTTTTCCAGGAATGTCTTTTGGGATTGAACATGCCTTCTAGGTTGTTGACGGAGGGTTTATTGCTGTGTTTTTATGCTTCTTCAGAGGTTATTTACAGCCTTCACGGACTTTATTTCTAAATTTTTCACCTAGTTTGATGTTAGGACTCTCAGTTTGAACCCACGGTGGCAAGTTTAGTGGATCAAACATATGATGTTTGTAATTTGTTTATAGTTTGTCAACTGGTTTATGGTCTGATCAGTTCCTGTTGGTCTCATGAACTGTCTTAAACTATGGTTGCAGTGATTTTTTATTTTGTTTCCTATTTTGTGCCTGCTTTCTTTTATGGGTGTCGGGGAACCGTTGGTTCTGTATTTGATGCCTTGGTTACTTGAGTCAATTCACTTAATTGCTTTCTTTTGCACCCTTTCATTAAAGGCTATGTTATCGCACTGGTAGGCTCTGACGTTCTCTTTTTAGGGTTTGTTTCAATGAATCCATGTTTTTTAATGGAACCTCCTGTTTGTCTCGTAACTTTTCTTCGAATGTCTATTGAAACTCCTTTTTTATTTTATTTTTTCCCCCTTTAGAATGCAAATGTTTTTCTTTTTGATCAGAATGGTTGTGCTGCCGCTGCTAGCTGTTGCTTTGTTCTGATTGCGTAGGGTTGTGCATCGACCAGAAACACTGCTCTCTTTAGTGCCCCTTTCCCTTTCCAAAGGATGTTGGCTAGTGTCGAAGACCCGATTTGAAAGACAAAAAACCTTTTTAATACAAGGAATCAACGATGGACCTTACTTTTTTACTTTAGTCCATGAAAAACGAATCCCAGGATGCTTAATATGGCTGAGTTGCAGATCCAGTGGCTCTTCAAAATGGTCTTGGCAGTTTCATATTGTAGTTTTTTTGTATACGTTAAAAGTAGGCTCAACAGAAAAAAATTATGCTTTCTTTCTCTGCTTGAACTGTCCCAATAGAGATGTGTTTCATCCATGAACTCAGAAATTTGCTAGTGTGCCCTGGTTCATGTTTTTGGTATGTGAACTCTACTCATCGTTGCGAGCAAAACTAACAAAACTATGAGTTGTTTTTTTTATATATCCGGATGTCCGGGCTAGTTTATGCACAACACAATTAATCCCTGGATTTACTAGACATCTTACAAGCCTAGTAAACAAGTAAAACATAGCGGGAATGACAGACTTAAACTCTAATGCAGAGAAAATGAACAAGTCATTTCCACTATGAGTTTATTTTTATATAACCGGATGTCCAGCTAGTTTACACGCAACACAATTAATCATTGAATTCATTAAATTTTACAAGCCCAATAAACAAATAAGGGATGACAGGAGTGCATATGAAACTTAAACTCTAATGCAGAGGACCCACCTGCAGAACTAGAACTAGAACTATGAGTTTTTCCTTGACAGATATGCATGATGAGTTGCAGGTTTTGTATATATTTATTTAACTGATGTTTTTCTTAAGAAAAATAATGCTCCAATCTCTTGTTGCTTGTTGCTTGTTGAATAACTATTTGATTTTTTGATATGCCATTTAAACTTTGTCATGATTGAGAGGTTTCTGATTCCTCGCTTCCTCGAAAGCACAAAAAGTAAAGAAAAAAATAGTTACTACTGTATAATTGCAATGAAAGACCCATTTTGCGACGGGCTGTAGAGTCCAGACAAAAAGGTTAGCAAGAAGGAATTATGCTTACGAGTAAATAGACTTTTTTTTTCATCGTATCAACAAAGAAAAGAAAAAAACAGTAAAAAGATAAAATTCCATATTACTCTGACCTCTCTCTTTTCATTAATAGTTCCTCTAACTTGCCAGAGCCCCTCTTTTTTTTAATAGCAAAACCAAATAATGGCAGATGACCATGTTTTAGCTTTTCCAATTTAGTAATTATTAGACCCCACTAACTATAAAACCCATTCATTCTAATAGTATTAGAGATGAAATAGGCAAAGGCTGTGATGCAGAGTCTAACTTCAAACACAATGAGGACATATCAGATTTATTAACACTACTTTTTTCTCTCCATGGAAAACGAAATACCCTGTCTTGCAACAACGGAAACCACAACTGAAGAAGCTGATCAACTAACACGATCAAGCAAGAAAGTCAAAATCGGAGATAATCACGTAACAGAAGGATCGAAAGGGGGACAAAGCTACATTGACTCCCTCATGGGAGATTCTTTTGCAGAAACAGCAGTTGAAGAAGACAACATTGACACTGAAGGCTTTTCAGAGGATGATGAGGATGAGGGTGACGATGATGATTGTCCAGTAATCAAACTCACTGCTGAAGAGAAAAGACGTATTAGAGCACCATGGAAACAGACACTTATCATAAAACTCATGGGACGCAGAGTGGGTTACATGTTTCTTATACAAAGGCTAAAATCTATGTGGAAGCTGAGAGGTGATTTTACGCTAACAGACCTGGGGAATGAATTTTATTTGGCAAAATTTGCAACAACAGAGGATAGAGCTCATGTGTTATTTGAGGGACCATGGATGGTGGCTGACCATTATTTAACTGTCCGAACATGGCATCCAAATTTTGTCCCGAATGAAGCATCCATAGACAAAGTAGCAGTGTGGGTTAGACTGCCGGATTTATCAATGGAATACTATGACACTGCAGTGTTATGGAAAATAGGCAACAAAATTGGAAGAACCCTAAAAGTAGACAGAGCTACTGCAGTGGGAATGAGAGGGAATTTTGCAAGACTTTGTGTGGAGGTTGATCTCACAAAACCATTGTTAGCAAAATTCAAACTAAGACGACGAATTCGTCGCATAATGTATGAAGGATTACACTTAGTTTGTTTTCATTGTGGACAATATGGACATAAACAAGAATTTTGCCCGAGTGAAAAGCTTGAAAAACAGACAAATGAGGAGATAACAAGTGAGATGGACTTGCCTGGGGGTCTTGCAGTTCTTCAAGCCAGACCAGAAATAATGGAATCTTTTGGAAATTGGATGATAGCTGAACGGAGACCTCGCCGGCCGATCAAGAGGACGTTGGCTCCGGTTAACAAAGAAAATGGAAACAACGGGAATCAAGCCGTGAATCTGGGTGACTCATCAAGAGCATTGAAGGAAAACACATTAAATGTCTCAGCCCGTTATGATGCTTTGGTGGAGCTAAATGAGGAAACTGACCGTTTGGGAATGGCTAAAGAAAAGAAGGAAAAGGAAATTGATGGAAGAAAGGAGATGACGAGCGGACTAAATGCAGGAAAGGGGAGGCTAATGGGCCTAAAGAAAAACGGGTCGACCAGCGACCCAAGAAGAGAAATTGGGGGCCGAGTTGCGCGGGAGAGTCATGTTGAGGGACAAAGAGAACAGGCTAGAAGCCCACGGGCTGAGGTGGAGAGCAATAGAGGACAGGAGAGCCGGGCTCAAATAGTGAAGTCCATTCCTAGCCCACGGGCTGTTGTGGAAAGCAAGGCTGGTGTGGAAAGTAGCAGAGGGCAAGAGAGCCGGGCTGAGGGGTTGAATTCCATTCAATGGAAAAAAAACAAATTGCCAGTTAACCGAAGCAAAGGAAAAGAAAAGATTGGAGGCGAGGTGAAGGAAAATGGGATGATCCGAACCATGACAGTGGCGAGAGGAACTGATACCGAAGCTGATATGATTCATAAGAAGACAGTCATGCACAATATGAATGGAGTAGAAATAATTCCTCCAAAGCATCGGCAGGTGGAGAGTAACCTGCGACCAGACCCCCCAGATGAAGCTACATGGATGGAAGAAGGAAATGTGGTGATGGTTGATAATGATATGGAAGAAAGACAGGACACACCTGAAGATGAGAATTTGATGGAAGAAGGAGATGCCATGGAGGCATTCTCATGCTGAAAATGGGACTCGTATGAAGGGTAAGTCTACTTCAAACATTTTATTATGAATTTCTTATTTTGGAATTGTAGAGGGGCTGGAAATAATGGATTTTGTGAGGTTATTCATGATATGAGGAGATTTTATCATTGTGATATTTTGGCGGTTGTAGAACCGAGAATTAGTGGGGATAAGGCGAACAAAATTGTTGAGAATTTAAATTTTGATTCAAATTTTAGGGTGGAGGCTAATGGGAGGTCAGGAGGTTTATGGTTGATGTGGAATAAGTCGAAAATTAATATAAAAATTCTGAAGTCTTCTAGACATTTTATTCATGGCATTGTGAAAGAAGGGGAGAGAGATTCATGGCTTTTTACAGTAGTGTATGCTAATCCCAATAATGAATTGAAGAAGCAATGTTTTGAGGAAGTGGCGCAACTGGCTAAGAGTATTAGAATGCCGTGGATGGTTATAGGAGATTTTAATGAAATATTTATGGCCTCGGAAAAGGTTGGGGGAGCTGGAGTCGATAATCAGAGAATATACCGGTTTACAAAATGGGTTCAGGATTGTCAATTGATTGATCTGGGTAGTAAGGGTCCTAAATTCACTTGGAGAGGGGGAGTGAGAAATGGCTATGGTAGAGTCTATGAAAGGTTAGATAGATGTTTCAGCAATGATCAATGGAGACAATTATATCAGGAGGCAAATGTTCTAGTCCTTCCAAGGGTTAGATCTGACCATCATCCTATACTTGTCGAGGTGGAAGAGATAAGAGGAAGGGTCCAGAGAGTAGACAGACCTTTTCGTTTTGAGGCAGCTTGGCTTCAACATAAAGATTTTGGGGAGTTACTGAGAAATAATTGGGAGGGAGAGGTAGAGGTGCCAAGGGCTTTGGAGAGTTTGTCATCTCGTTTAAAGAAATGGAATAAGGATGTTTATGGCAATATTTTCCAGAGGAAAAGAAAGGTTTTGGCTAGAATTGGAGGAATCCAAAAAATTATTGCTTGGAGGGGAAATCCATTTTTATACCAGCTAGAGGAGGAGCTAGCGACTGAGTATAGACAGATTCTTCATCAGGAGGAAATTCATTGGTACCAGAAGTCCCGATGCCAATGGATTAAGTTTGGAGATAGGAACACTTCCTATTTCCACACAAAAAACTATTATTAGGAGGCAAAGAAACAAAATAAAGGCGCTAAAGAATGAGCAGAATATTTGGGTGTGGGAGGAGGATAAATTAAAAAATATGGCCAGGGAGTTTTTTCAGAAATTATTTCAGATAGATAATGAGGTTGTTCATGAAGATTATCTATTGGAGGGTCAGTTTCCCATTATTGACTCCAGTGTATATGGATCGACTAGTAACTCCAGTTCTTGATGAGGAAATTAGAGGTGCTATCTTCGAGATGAAACCTTATAAGGCTCCGGGTCCGGATGGATATCAGCCTATTTTCTACCAATCGCAGTGGCAGGTGGTTGGTCAGTCTGTTTGCAGGTACATAAGGGAGGTGTTTACAGGAAATATGGATATTTCTCCAATTAACCATACTCATCTGGTTCTGATTCCTAAAATTCCAGTGCCTGAATATATTCACCAGGTTAGACCAATTGGGTTATGCAATGTGATCTTTAAGGTGATTACTAAAGTGATAGTGGGAAGATTGAAAAGTTTGATGCCGCAGCTGATTAGTGAAGTGCAGAGTAGTTTTGTCCCGGGAAGGCATATCACAGATAATATTATTGTTGCGCAGGAGATTATTCACTTAATGCGTAATATGAAAGGCAAGATGGGTTATATGGCCATTAAAGTGGATCTTGAAAAGGCGTATGATCGGTTAAGCTGGAAATTTATTAGGGATACTCTGACGGATGCTAGAATTCCTAGTGAGCTTATAAGAATTATCATGCATTGTATTGAAACTCCTTCACTTAGTGTATTATGGAATGGTGGGGCCACCCAAAAATTTTTCCCTAGCAGAGGTATAAGGCAAGGAGACCCTTTATCTCCTTATATTTTTGTGCTATGTTTGGAAAGATTGTCTCAGCTGATAAATCGGAGAGTGGAGGAGAATAGTTGGAAGCCCTTTAGAGTGCGCAGAAATGGGTTGAAGATCTCTCACTTGTGTTTTGCAGATGACATGCTTTTGTTTACAGAGGCAAGTATGGAGCAAATAGAGAGAGTCACTCAATGTCTTGATATTTTTTTGTTCAAACTTGGGTCGAGAAAGTTAGTGTCTGCAAAGACAAGAATTTTCTTTTCCAAGAATGTTTCGGGACTCATTGGCGAGTACTATCCATAGGAGAAGTGGGTTCCAAATCACAAGTGATTTGGGGAGATATCTTAGGGGTGCCTTTACTCCATCAAAGAGTTACTGAAACAGACGTATAGCTACTTAATAGAGAATTTACAAAAGAGATTGGCAGACTGGAAAGCAAACAATTTATCCTTGGCAGGAAAAATCACTCTTTGTAAAGCTGTTCTTACTACTATTCCGTTATACCCCATGCAAGCTGCAGTTATTCCTAAGCATACTTGCAAGGAGATAGAGAAAATTTGCGTAAGATTCATCCAGAGGGCGTAATGAAGGAAAAGACAAAAATTCATCTTGTAAATTGGAAAACGATGTGTCGACCAAAGGAGGAAGGGGGGATGGGTTTGAGGAAAATGAAGCGGATGAATAAAGCTTTTATCATGAAATTGACATGGGGTTTACTACAGGAAAAAGAGTCTTTGGGTTAAATTCTTAAAAAAGATAAGTATATGCACTCGAATAGGGGAGAAAAATCATCCAGATGGCGACCGCAAGAGATTCGATTCTATGGAAGTCTATATGTCGAGAATGGAATGTAGTGAATCGGAATGTCGGATGGAGTTTGGGGAAACGGAAGACGGATTTTTGTTCGGAAAGATAGTTGGTCGGAGAGTTATGGGCCCCTAATTAATCATGTTAATTCAGAGGACCAAATTGAAACTCTTAACTATACAGATGGGTCGAGATGGTGGATAATAGGGGCAACCTGGAAGTGGGAATTGTTTGCCCATTTCTTACCTATTCAAGTTGTGATGGGTATTGTCGGGTTACATTCCTCCAATGCGGGATGTAGGACCGGACTCTATGGTATGGGATCAATCCACGGATGGAAAAATTTCATTGTGAAAAAAAAGGTTATATGGTGCGAGGAAGAAGGGGTGGACTTGGACCGGGGATCCTTTGTGGAAGATTATTTGGAAATGGAAAGGCTCGAGCTGTATCGGAATTTTTTTCTATGGGACGGTGAGGCCATAATGCTATTATGACAAATGAAAGGAGGTGGCAAAGAAGAATATCGGATAATAGGTATTGTAGTCATTGTGTGAATGAAGTAGAGTCATTAACTCATGCTCTTCGAGATTGCCCTAAAGCTAGAAAAAAATCTGGGAGGTTTTCAGTAAGATTCGAGGAAAGAAATTTGTTTTTTAACCAAAACTGGTATGTCCGGTTAATTTCAAATTTAAATCCCTGAAATGGAAACTGCATACTTGGAGATTGGCATTTGGTTTCTGAGTAACTATATGGTTTATATGGAAGGATAGATGTTGTAGAACATTTGATGGGGACTCCCAGTAATTGGTATGGAAGCTGTTCTTGCTATAAAAAAGAATGGTTGAAGATATTGAGAAGGAGCAGAGAAGTGGATGTGATAAGAAGAATGGCGACAAGGAGGTTGAGAGCATAGGTTGGAAATACCCAGTGAAGATTGGATCAAGCTTAACGTGGATGGTTGCAGACAAAGGAAACCCGTGGATGGCAGGTGCGAGGAGGAGTTATTAGAGACCATATGGGGTCGTGGCTAGGGGTTTCTGCGAGGAATATTGGTTTTGTTCTTCAATGACAGCTGAATTATGAGCTATTTATGGGGGGGTTGCGACTAGCTTGGGATAAGGGATTTAGAAAAGTGATTCTAGAATCGGACTCGGTGGTTGTAGTTAGGGATTGTTAATGGGGATAGTGTGAGGGTAGATAGGAATTATAATATGATTATGAAGATTAGAGAGTTGTTAGGGCGGGGAATGGGAGGTTAAAACTTTTCATGTTTACAGGGGAGGCCAATTGTGTAGCGATTGGTTAGCCAATTTTGGGTTAACTAGAGATTTGATAGATAGGGGTCGGATAATTTTACCGATCCCCGTGCAAGGGTTTACACTTTGTCGTACTATGACCTAATTGGGTCTACTATTCCGCGATTAATTTAGAAGGGCGTAAAGCCCCGATTTTTACCAAAAAAAAAAAAAAGAGATGAAATAGGCATCATCAAGCCCGAATCAATTCGGCATCTCGAGGGTTTTTATTTTATTATTATTATAAGAACAATAATAAATATTATTATTATTAGTTGTAGTGTGTTAAACAAAGACTGATGCCAACACATTCCAATTCGGTATTACTTCTCCAGATTAAAGCACCCTCACTATCTTCCTCTCTTTTCTGCGCTCTCTTTGATAGAGCTAAGGTAAACAGTAACCTCTTCTGATTCTAACAATGGCGACTCCACCACAACCCTCCTCTCTTTCGGCTCGACTGAACACCTTCGTTGCAAAGAGTCGAGTCGGGAAACGTTTCAAACTTGTCGAGAGGAAAACCACCTTCACCACCGAGGTTCGAGCTGGGACAACCACGTTCCTTACCATGGCCTATATCCTAGCAGTGAACGGCAACATCCTTGCTGATTCGGGTGGAACATGCAGCGTGTCAGATTGCATCCCCCTCTGTTCAAACCCCAACAATCCCTCTTCCAAACTGCACTGCCTCGACTTACCGAATCATCAAACCTGATGAATCCTGTAAATTCAATCCTGTTAACCCTGGCTATGCAGACTGCCTACAAAAGACACGTAAAGATCTTATTGTAGCCACTGTAGCTTCTTCCTTAATAGGATGTCTCATTATGGGTGTGTTAGCAAATCTTCCTCTAGCTTTGGCTCCTGGTATGGGCACCAATGCTTATTTCACATACACAGTTGTGGGGTTTCATGGGTCAGGTAACGTACCATACAAAAGTGCCCTAACAGCTATTTTCATTGAAGGGCTGGTTTTTTTCTTTATTTCTTCTGTTGGTCTACGTTCCAAGCTTGCTAAACTCGTACCACAACCCATTCGGATCAGTAGCTCGGCAGGAATTGGCTTGTTCCTTGCTTTTATTGGGCTACAAAATAATCAAGGTATTGGTCTTGTAGGGTATAGCTCATCAACATTGGTCACAATAGGAGCCTGTCCGAGATCTTCTCGTGCAATATTAGCCCCCGTTGTTACGACGGCTAATGGCACAGTTAGTTTGCTCCAGAACGGTACTGTGTCGGGCGATATCATGTGTCTCAATAGGAGGATGGAGAACCCAACATTCTGGCTTGGCATTCTTGGTTTTGTGATAATTGCATATTGTCTAGTGAAAAATATTAAAGGTGCGATGATTTATGGTATAGTTATCGTAAGTGTGATTTCGTGGTTCCGTAATACAACAGTAACGGCGTTTCCTTACACAAAAACAGGAAATTCTTCTTATGAATACTTTAAAAAGGTGGTTGATTTGCATGTGATTGAGAAAACAGCCGGGGCCTTGAGTTTTAAAGGCATGAATAAAAGGAGTTTTTGGGAAGCATTTGTCACATTTTTATATGTGGACATGCTTGATACCACAGGAACATTATATTCCATGGCCACATTTGCTGGGTTCACTGATATTAATGGAGATTTTGAAGGTCAATACTTTGCATTCATGTCAGATGCCATTTCAATTGTAGTAGGATCACTTCTTGGTACATCTCCATTAACCACATTTGTTGAATCATCTACGGGGATCAAAGAAGGTGGACGAACCGGCTTAACCGCATTGACTGTGGCAGGATATTTTTTTATAGCATTTTTCTTCACGCCAATTTTATCATCAATTCCAACGTGGGCAGTAGGGACCTCCATTGATTTTGGTTGGAGTTTTGATGATGAGAGCGGTGGCGGAGATTCAGTGGAGTGATATGAGGCAAGCCATCCCTGCATTTGTTACAATGATAATGATGCCATTGACATATTCTATAGCTTATGGTCTCATAGGAGGTATTAGTACTTATATTATCTTGCATCTTTGGGATTGGGGTGAGGCCTTTTTGGAAAAACAAGGGCTTGTGAAAGGAATGAAAGAAGATCACTTGCTAAATGAAGAAACTAATGGAAATGACCATGATGGTAAAGAACTTGAGCTGGTTTAGAAGGGGAAAAATTAAGTTTACTTTTTTGTTTATAGTTTCTAATTTTTAATTTACTGTCATAGGAGAATACTATTTAGAATTGTCTGTAAGTACTAGAGCTATAATTTTAAATCTTGATTAACCTTCCTCTTTGTTAACCTTGAACTCCAAGAGTTTCAATGCAAAGGTAGGAAACCAGTATAAAACCATAGCAGATGCTATATTTGTTCAAGCTCTTCTCTCTCCCTTGTTTTGTTTTGTTTTCTTATGGGCACCCGCCATGCTTAAGCAACTCTGGTCCATTGAAGGCCTGAGAAACTCCGTGAATTTATGAATGGCGGCCAAATTTGTCTAAACATGGAATCCAGCACATGAGATTGCTTGCAATCAATAATTGTCTAAACATGGAATCCAACACATGAGGTTGTTTGTAGTCAACGATGAAAGGAACTGACTAGGAACCAAAGCCCACCACACTGCATTTCAAAATTTCAAAAGCACATTTGAAAAAAAAATAAAAAAATATTTGTAATTTTTATTTTAATCAAGTTTGTCAATTCTATTTTAGTTGGTGGTTTGTTTTTTTAATTGTAACCAAATGTTTCAATTTTGAAGTATTTTGTCGCTCCGTTTCATGGTTGTATTGTTTATGTGTGTGTGTATATATATATATATATATATAATTAGATATATTAATTAAAAAAAATCAAATCCAAAAATAAAATTATTTAAAATTGTGCAATTTAAATTTCAAACATAAGTAAAAAAATGAGAGTTGAACTGATATAACTTAACCGACTTGATGAGTTCAAAGATACCATGAAAAATTGATAAAATATAGTTTAATTAAAAAAAATCAAGTTGATATCTCAAAAAATATTAAAACAACGATATATTTAATCAACTCAGGTCAATGTAGGTTATCCTTTCAAATATGTGATCTCCATTATAAGACCATGATAACCTTAAATAAAGCAAATCAAATCAAATTATAAAGTTCAATTTATAATAAACTCATTGTTTAAATGAAATTGAGAAGAATTTAATCTAAAAAAAAATTCAGAACAAAATTATGAACTTGTATAATATTACGAGAATATCATTATCAATCTCGCAAGATTATTATATTCTCCGATTGCTCTGAAATTTTAACATAATATATATAAATATATCAAAAGACTGTTCATAAAAGTTTATATCAATCTATCGGTTGAATTAAGAGATATGATTGATATTGTAAAATTATTCATTGTTTTAAAAAAAAATACTATTTGGCCGAAACGGGACGGTCGGAACGAAACCAGAACTATCTTGATGAAATTTGGGTGAAATTTCCTGAACATGCTAAAATTTTAAGCTAGGTAATAGCTACGCCTTTTTATATCATTTTTTTAACTGATACGAAATATTTCGGTCGTTTCAGCTAAAATGGAATGAGATTAACAAAATTGCTTTAAATTAAAAAAAAATCAAGTGTTTTTAGATCAATTTTTATGTGCTAATATCAAAAATAATTTAAAAAAATAAAAAAAATAATCATTTTAAACAAAAAAAATAATTTCAATAACACTGCCAAATAGTCACTTAATCTCTTCGCCACTTGAGCCAGTCCCACAGGGATTATGTTTCTCATATCTTACACAGTAATCATATAACTCGTACAAATTTGACCTGGAAAGAGCCCATGGACTAAAATCATGGGCAAGCTCAAGTGAGATATGATTAAGAAAATTCTCACAAATTCCATTGGCTCAATGTCCAATTTCTTGTGAGAAAGCATGAGTTTTTGTAGGAAACGGATCCGGCCTTTTCTCGGCCCAATGAAAGGAGCTAACCCTCAATTTTATCCAGAGGCCCAACGGGTTGCTTGTCGAGTTGTTGTGTGAATATGATTCATTTATGTACAAAATAGACTGACAATTATCTTTGTTGCTTTTTTTTTATATATATATATATGATTAATTGCTTGAATTTTTTTTCGAAAAAGATATTATTGGAAACTATATGAAAGTTTTTACTTTGGACCGACAAAAAAGAATATAAATTGTGTTAAAATTGTATATGAGTGTACGTTGATTTTCTTTTAGTTTCTTGTTAATAACATTAGACTTCCATTGAGCTTAGTTCAGCAATGCCTTGTATAAGCAAGGAATAATAAGAGATCTGCATATATTAAAAGAGATAAAACATCATTATATTCGAGTCTCCTTAAGACAAGTGATCTTTTTCTTTTTCTTTTTTCTTTTTCTTTTATATTTTTGACAAATGCACCCTAGCTAACCCTACATATCAATGATGCCATCTTTGGTTCCAAGTAACCAAGTACTATAATAAGAACATGCCTACATAAATTCATAGTGATATCCTGTCAAATACAGACAAGTCATAATTTTAATTTTAATTTTAATTTTTTTCTGATATAAAAATCAAGATTAAAAATCAAAGTAACATTAATATTCACAAAACATGCCAAGGGCACAATCTCAAAATTCCATATGTCATGACCCGAATCTCCTTGTTATTTTTTCTGCTAATTCTATTAATTACCAATAACTTGTAATTATTAAATTCAAGAAGCCCCACCAAAACAAGCAGAATGGATCATAATTTTATTTTCTTGGACGGAAAAAAAAGCAAATGGAGGCGTAAGGCCATGGCCACTTTGTTGCTGACGTCGGAAGAAAGAAACACTATACCTGCCGGTGCCCGTGCTCCTGCCGGTGCCTCCAACCTGGCAATTTCATGTCTCCTTCAGCCTGAGGAAACGTGACAGTGACAGATGACGATAAGCTTATCAACATGTCAACGGAGCACGTTTCTTTCCCCATTTTCCACGGCCTTTTCTTCTATATATTTTTTGAATCTCTTCTTGATGCTACTGAAGAGCTGCTAAATGAACAAGATTTAAGAATAATTAGATTTGAAGTTCAAATTCGAAGTAAGTGGATTTGGGAATCTCTTTCATTGATAATATTTGATACTATTTTTCAAAAGTAGTTTGTGGAAAAAAATTAATTTAACTTTATTTATTTATTTTAATTTATTTTTTTTGATGTCTTTAGATCATTTTGAAGTGATAATATGAAAGATAATTTTTAAAAAATAAAAAATATATATCATTTTGATACATTTATAAATAAAAAATAATTTCAAAAACAGTATTAACCATTCTCTCATATAATCATTTAGTTTGTATTGATTTTATTATGCATCATTGCTTCTTCTTCTTCTTTTTTCTGTCATGAAGCAACGTAAATGTAAATTAAAGTTTGTTGATGCGTGAATCAATCCCAATAATATTATTATTATCATAAGCTTCACAACCTAAAAACCAAAAAAAAACCTAGAAAAATGAAATTGTAAATCAATGAGCTTAATAAATTACGGGAAAAGCTAATGCATGGGTGTACCCTGAGCATTTGTTAAGGGATTAATTATCTGTAATATATTAAGAAAAACTATTAATTAATTGGTATTGTGACTAAACGACTGTTTCTTGCTAGCTAGGACATAACCTTATTGACCGCAGCTTGTTCAAAACATATTGGCGTGCTGGCATTCTCATCCCAAGACCCTTTGGCCTGATCATCGAGCTTACAAATATATCTACTGCACATTCTTTTCATCATTTATAACTTTATCTTTCAAAAAGAAAAAGAGAAAATAAAGAAACGGTGGAAAAGTATCTTTAAATACCCCAGCTGGCAAAGGAAACCACTAATACATAATAATAATAATAATAATAATAATAAATAACAGCAAGAGCAACAACAACTACTACTATATAGTAGGTGATGATTTTAGGATTAAGGGATTTGCTCTCAAAATAATTTTATAATTTGAGTCATGTAGTTATTAATGATAATATTATAATTTTATATTCGAATCATGTAGTTGCTAATATGATAATCACCAGAGAACTATATGATCATTAACTTCATAAATCGCAAGTTGACCGAACATCCATGTTAATTAAAATAATAATAATAATGCATGGATTTTTTTATTGTCATATTGGACGAAACAGAGCCGGTCCACAACCACCCTACACCAACATTACAACTTGTATAAAATTATAAATATAATAATATCATACGGTAAGTAAGAGCACACCGATTCATAGGTTGAACAAAACACATGTCTCTGAAAATAATGTGCCTGCCGGCGGCTGCTACTTTGTTTGATATTCGAGAAGAGATTTAAATAGCTATTTTAGTAAATGTATAATCAAGCTGAAAAGTAATTAATTTAATATCTGTTCAATCCAATTACTAATTTTTTAAAAAAATATAGTTCAAGCACATTAATCCTAAAGAGCCTTGTGTCTATTTGAGAATGTTGTTGAAGTTAGTTTTGAAAGTATTTTTTGATAAAAAAAATATATTAAAATAATATCTTTTTATTTTTTATTAAATTATTTTTGATATTAACATATCAAAATAATATAAAATTACTAAATATATTTAATTTAAAATAAAAAAATCAATTTTTTTAAAAACTATTTTTGAAATTTAATGCCAAACGACTCCTTAAATAAAGAGGGCATCTTTGATTTTGTTTAGTGGACTCAATCCAACGACACGTTTTTTTATCTCAAATCAAAACAAAAGATGAAAATTCTTTTGTTATTTGCCTCGTAAATGGCCTGCCCAATTAAATACAATATTTGACTCTTTTTTTCTAATTAACAAAAAAAAAAAAAACAGCAATTTCCTTTGCAGTCTCCATTCACAGCCGCTTGCTTCATTTGTTAGGATATATATATATAAAAGAAAAGAAAGGGAACCCAACATTGTAAGAAACAGCTTCTTTCAACTAACAAAACCAAACCAATAATCCCTTACAAATCTTTTCCTTCAATCAAAAGCCAACTAAAGTCTTATCATCACTTGCAATCATCTCTCCTTGTTTCTAAACAAAACTCTGTTATAATTCTTTCCATGGCAGTTTCTCCTCAAGTTTTCCCGCCAAGAAAACGGCGGCCGTCGGCTGGGGCTTTTATACCACCAAAATTCTCCGATCAGAGACTTCTCCAAACTCTCCTTGAACTCTCCCAAGAAATCTCCTCTCTCAAACCTCTTCAATTTCTTCTAAAACGCAACTCTTCGTCAATCTTACGGAAGACGAAGATCCTTGCAATCTTATTCGAGGAACTTCTGAAAAACCCAATTCTGTTTCTATCTCCAACTCTCTTATGCTTCGAAGAAATGTACCTAGTTCTTCAAAGAATCAAGACTTTGCTTGAAGACTGCGTGAACGGAAGCAAGATGTGGCTATTGATGCAAAGCGATTCGGTCGCTAATAACTTCCACGAGCTGACGGTAGAATTAGCAACCCTTTTGGATATCTTTCCTGTCAAGGAAGTCGGAATTAGCGAAGAAGTTGAAGAATTGTTTTTGCTGTTAAGAAAACAATGCTCTACGGATAAAGTCTGTGTCGATAAAAGAGATTACAATTTGCGGCACGACGTCTTAACAATGATTGATCGAATTCAGAAAGAGATTGTCCCAAATCATTCAAAGCTAGCCGTGATTTTTTATTTGCTGGGGTTTAGCAGTTCCTTATCCTGCAAAGAAGAAATTGAAAATCTCGAAGAAGAGGTTCAGAACCAAAAAGATGAGAAATCGAAATCCGACTTGATTGCTTTGATAGGACTGGTTCGCTACGTGAAATGCGTTTTATTTGAAACATCCACACCAGCCTCTGATACCAGGAGGAAAAGTCTAGCATCGGATGTCAACGTTCCGGCGGATTTCCGGTGTCCGATAAGCCTGGATTTAATGCGGGATCCAGTTGTCGTGGCCACAGGTCAGACTTACGATCGTGAGAGCATTAGTCTCTGGATTGAATCGGGGCACAACACGTGTCCGAAGACTGGCCAGACCCTGGTCCACAACAACCTGATTCCTAACCGGGCTTTGAAGAATTTGATAGCCATGTGGTGCCGAGAGCAGAGAATACTGTTTGAAACCACGGAAGGTAACAAGAGAACAAACCGCGTTATAAAAAACAAGGCGGCTCTCGAGGCCGACAAAATGACAGTTTCTTTTCTGGTCAACAAAATGTCGGCCTCACGGTCAATGGAGGAAGTTGACGGTGTCATCTATGAGCTTCGTGCGCTTGCAAAGACCAGCTCGGATTCCCGAGCCTGCATTGCGGAAGCAGGAGCTATTCCCGTGCTCGCGCGATTTTTAGGTCCGGATATAGGTTCAGAGTTTCCAGATTTACAGGTGAATGCCGTTACTGCTATGCTAAACCTTTCCATTCTAGAGGCGAACAAAACAAGGATCATGGAAAACGGCAGAGCTTTCAACGGCGTCATCGAGGTGCTACGCAGCGGCGCCACCTGGGAGGCTAAAGGGAATGCGGCCGCCACTATCTTCAGCCTGTCTGGCGTGCACTCGTATAGGAAAAGACTGGGGAGGAAGACACGTGTTGTGAAAGGATTGATGGATTTAGCGAAAAGCGGGTCCCACGAGCTCGAAGAGAGATGCATTGGTGGCTATTCTGAATCTGGCGGGGGACAGGGAGGCAGCAGGGAGGTTGATTAAGGAAGGCGTGGTGGATATGATCAATGAAGTAATCAATGAGATGCCGGAAGAAGCTGCCGCGATGCTCGAAATGGTGGTGAAGAGAGGAGGAATAGTGGCGGTAGCCGCTGCATATAATGCTATCAAGAAGCTGGGCTTGTTAATGAGGGAAGGATCGGAGATAGCAAGAGAAAGCGCTGCGGCAACACTCGTTACCATCTGTCGTAAAGGTGGGGCAGACATGGTAGCAGAGCTTGCGTCGATAATGGGAATCGAGAGAATTATATGGGAATTGTTGGGATCAGGAACAATGAGAGCAAGAAGAAAGGCTTCTATTTTGTTGAGGATTCTTAGGAGATGGGCAGCTGGTTTGGACGATGATTTTTTTTACGGGCATAGTACTGCTGCAACTGCGAGTAGTGCATCATCAACAACAATGGTGTTACCAGCTTAACCCATTTACGCTTGTTATTTGCTTCTTGATTGTAAATAATTCTTAGAAATTGTACAAAAATATCTTCTTTAAAGTGACAGCGAGTGTGTATTTTCTTCATTGGTTCATTTTTCAGCTTTTATTGCGAATAAGATTCATCGAGAATTTCAGTTTCTCTTCCATCTGGTGTCTCAATTCTATATTAATGTTCAGACCTAAGTTTTCCATCTGCTGTAGGAGAAACCCAAACAAGTTTGACGCTTTCTGAGAAAAACTTGAACTTGGCAGCAAATCAATCCGTCGAGCGAACCCAGAATGTGAAACCCAAATGAGGCCACTACTGTTCTTGGAATTTCAACATTTCATCATCTTGTAAACGGGTTAGATTCGCTTCTTGTAAAATCTGTCGTGGTCAGCTCAACAGGCAGGGATTCAATGGAAAAGAGAAACCTAAACACGTTCTTGTTCCTACCAAGAACCTTCAGAATGCTGACTTTCCTGTATGAAGATAGGAAGAGCTTGCTCCTAAAGTCTCCATGAAAATCGTCTCACAAATTTCAACCTCCTCTTCCTTATTTTTGATAGTATCGTCCATTACGAATCGAGGCTGACCACTGAATTATCATTAAAAACAATTCCAAACCAATAAACTTGCTGTTGTCTGCGTGTTTGTCATTACAAGGACGTCAAATGGGAGTGAATTTTGATATATAGGTAACTATTGAGTATTTGATCTATTAGGTCCATGTATTTGGGCTTGGCCTACCTTCAATTAGCCTTGGATTACTTGGGCTTGGCCTACCTTCAATTAGTCTTGGATTACTTGGGCTTGGCCCAATGTTCGGTTAAAGTTTTGGACGGAGAAAAAAAAATCATAGAGACTAAGGGGTAAGGGAAATCTTGAAGGGGAAATTTTTTACTTTTTTTTTTCTCCATCCCTCTTTTTTTTTAAGAAAAAAAACATATTTTTTCATATACTTCTAATTTGGATCACAAATATTTATTTATTTATTAAAATTATATTTAATTTCAAAATATAATTTTATCTTTACTAGTATGTACTATTATCCATAATTTCTCCAACTCCTATAAAATATTATTAATAGTTCATCCTCCAAACTCTTTTTAGTATGCCTTTAATACTTTTCCTTTAAATCTTACGTCCCCAAGTGACGTGATGTTATGACAGAGAATTTATAATTTGTAAGTAGCTATCGAGAGTTCAAGTCAAAGTGTGTATCCCATGCAAGAGTTTATGATAACTGGAGTTTTATTCGTTCAACATATAGAATTAAATAATAATTATAATAATTATCCACAAAATGTTTTTTTCGAGGGATGTGTTTTTCTATGTAACCGATTTTGAACTCCAATGCATCAGTTTTTATATTTTTAATTTGTAATAAATTTTTAATTTTATGTGTGTGTATCCGTTGATTATTCGCTGATTTTTATGTCTTGTAATATAAACATGTTACAAATCTGAAACTCCATCATCACTTACCCACAGCCTTTGCCATTTTCAACTCCATGTTACAAATCTTGTGATGCCGACGCATGAAAAGAAAAAATATGAAGCAAAAATCAATCGAGGGACCCTCCTTATGAAACGACACTATCTTCAAAAAGATTTGTGATTGGAAAAATAATCCGTATTTGATTTGGCACAGCACTGTCCCCATCACGAAAATCAGTTTTTCACCAAGAGTGTAAGGAAACATACTCTAGTTGGTTGAGATGTCTATTCTCTTAATGAAGCCTCTCACGAGTCCAATGATTATACATCTTACAGAATTCGATGGAAATAAGTGGAAATGTTAAAACACCAAATTGGCAATTAGCTTGTAATGAGGGGGAAAAGAAAGAGTCCTACCAAGTAATCCATGGAAGATTCTGATAGTCACCTTTCGTGATTGTCTATAAATATAGTGGAAACTGTTTTTTAAAAAAGTGTTTTTTTGTTTAGAAATACTTTAAAATAATATTTTTATATTTTTAAAAGTTATTTTTGACATCAACACATAAAAATAATTTAAAAAATACTATTTTTTAATTTATATAAAAAATATATATTTTTTTTGAAATACAATTTGATCTATCACTCTTGTATTAGATTAAGACTAAACCAGAAAGTCTACCATACTGTCGAAGACAGAAATTTATGTAGTGGTGGGGTGGCTTTTATTTGTCAAGCATCTTGATTAGTAATTTGGTTTATTTTGTACTCCCCTAGAAAATCCTCAATTATCATCGAACCAACTAGTTTTTTAGACAATACCGTTGGTTGTGAGATATACAATAAATGTCTGGAATGTGGTGTTGTTTTCAATTACAAAGCCTCGTGATCATATCATCGCCCCCGCCGTCCAGCACCTCCCTTTTCTTTTTAATACTTTTTTTCTTTTATTTGAGGAAATTACAATTTATTTCGTGTTATATATATATATATATATATATATATATACTATTTACCCGCGCTTCCCAGCAGCCAGAACTATATTTCTTTAAATGTAAACAAATATTAAGAGTGATAATTTTTTTTTATAATACTATAAATTGGGGCAAAAATTATGTGAGACGTGAATTTTCAATAAAAAATATAAGAGTCTTAAATTGATACTAATTTTTTTTGTTTAACAAGTTTCAATAGAATTATCATTATAAAATTATCATTGCTATTAAAAAAACAAGAAGATTTGAATACCTGAATTATTGAATTCATTGTATTAAAATCAAATAATAATTTAAATAAAATACAATAAGAAATGGATGCGGGCTTTTATTCAAACTTAATGGAAATAGAGCAGATGGTATTTTGCTAGTTCATAAACATTACATAAAAAAGTATAGTCTTTAATTAAATTAAGGAATAAATTGCGTAGACAACCAAATGTGGCATGTTGTAAACATTAGATTCATATTCAAAATTCAGTTATCTTCTTTTTCTTCCCTTTGGAAGAATCCACTGTTGAAGCTTCACACAGCCTATCATTACTTTCTAATGTCATTCCTAAGCAACACATGTTCCCTCATTTAATCTCCTTAAACCACATGAAAGAAAGACAGATTATAAAATCATCACACAAGATTCTTTCTGAAATTTACAAATTTAAATATAAGGATAAAACATTATAATATAACCTAAATTCAAAGCATCGGGAAGGGTTAAACATTATAATGTAGCCAAAATCAATTACCAATACACTACTACCCATTCTGATTTTTTTTTAGCAACATGATCGATCTCATTCATCTTTCTGTGACGGATTTTATTTTTCCTCCGCATATGGTGTGGAATCATCATGGACGCTAATGTTGATTTTGTCTTTAGTTTTGGCCACTGGGTGGAACGTGTGCATGGTTACGAAGCAAGAATAGAGACAAGAGCACATGAGAGGCAGCCATTTTTTACTGAACTGCTCATCTTTGAACGCCGTATACACAAAACTCCCCCACCATGTTTAGATTTTCCTATGATTCTTGTCACCCACACGTGCACTTATATTAAAATCCTCGTCCCATTTCTTCATCTAACAGTAAGAGCTGCTAGGTGTCTGTCTGTCTTAACAAAAGAGGGAGGAAGAAGAAGAAGAAGAAGGGGGTGGGGTGCATGTTTGAGGACAAATTGTCTTTAATTTTGGCCTCCATTTAATCCTCGTCGATCGAATGTAAAGGGGTGCTTTGTGGGAATCTGTTTTGAAGTTTGTATAATGTTTTACCTTAGGTTATTGAACTAGATCAAGAGTATGTGTAATTCTTGACAAATTACCTAATTTATACACAAATATATATATACAATTTCTTTCTCAATAAATGATAAAAAAAACAAAATTATCGTGGCACTCTCTATGATCCTGTATAATTGTGACCGTCTTTCACTCCTTACCACTCGAAATTAATATTAAAATTGACTTTGACATGGGATTGTGACAACTCAGATGTTTACAGCACAAGATGTTGGAGTTGATGTGGAGGTGAAATGTGATAAAGACTGGAAACAAAAGAATCTGTGGATAAAATGGAACTTAACGATACTCCTATCTCTTAAAAAAAAATAAAATTAATATATTTCAAAAATAGAAATATTTTTAAAATTAATCATTTATGGAGCCCTTGCGTCCTGGTTATGCTATGCCTTATCTAACATGTCAGAGGCCTTAACCGAGAGGGCTACCAAGAGTTTGGTGGGGCAAGAGGCCAGTATGAAATGCCACCATCATACTCAAAAACCAGAATCCAAGGGTAGACGATGATCGAATTGCTATCTTCAAACCCAATATTTTACTCTTCTTGACATGATCTGTCCTTCAAGCTCGCCAACACAGTCCATAAATTGCACACAAAAATTCTCTTATATTTTACATCAGCATATGGCCTAGCAGATTGTGGGTTGTGGGTACATTATGACATGTCACACAGCAAGATACTGGGGTCTTTTTCCTTTCTGGAATTAAAAATAAGATAATGGGTTTTTTTTCTTCTTTTTTTTTATCTTTTTGGAATTAAAGATAAGATATTGGATTCTTGAAGTAGTAGCCTCATCATAGCAATTTGTCATAACCCATGCCGCTAGTTTGATTATATTTTGAAGGGTTGTGTAGATGCATGCACAAGTTTCTATTATGGGTGTGATTGTGACTCCATTTGCTTATTTGTTTATGTTTTGGTTCGGTTTATTACATGCTTGGTGTTTTTCTTTCTTCGGATAATCTAATTGAAGAAGAGAAATAATTTAATGAGTGTATAAAACTCATGTTGTCTTTTGTCCGTACTTGGATAATGGTCCAAATACATTTGCGGTGGAAGAGTGTATCAATGGCTTCAACCTACCATTTTTCTAGAAAAAATATATAATTTAATCGGATCCATTTCCTCCATGTAACTGGCTTTTTCTTACTCACCACTGACATGATCGTCATATTCCTCCAAACTGTGTTTTTTTGCTGACCCAACATGAGCATCGAGACCACCATTCCATATTCGATGCTAGCTTCTGTACGTGGAGCTCCACTGAAACAGTATTCAAAGTAAGAAATTGAGGTCAACGCCAATGGCTAGGGCGTTTTTCTTGGGCAAACTATATATGGAGCATCTTACTTTCTATGTACTTTCTGGAAACTATAAAATTAACTTGGATACTGTTGACGTTATCCCCTTTCTCGTCAAGATTTAGGGATCTTAAACTAATTAACAAGTCACAGTATGATTATGAATAGTCTCTTTCTTAAGTCACGCATAGCATTTGATTATTTTTTTGCCTGTATATGAAAATACTTGTAAGAACAAATTCTCTTTATAAGTTATTTTAGATAATTCACTAACGATGAAGTTGGATTAGCAATTGAGAGTTCTGTCCTGTCCTCACCCTCTTGTTTTGCAACTAAAATAAGATTCCATCCTTGTAATTTCCCATTTGGTTGGTAAATCTTAAAAGAAACTTGAGAGAAGCCATGATTTCCCTGGTTATGCATGCAAAATCATTAGAGAGCAGGTAGACGAACAGTAAATTACCCTCCACTTTAACAAAATGAAAGCATGAAAGTCAATGGCTTACAGATTATAACCTGCAACTTTCTAATCAAACAGTTGAAAATAACGCAAAATTAGGTACCTTTAACTACAGATTTTGAAGTAAGATACTATAATTTCCCCCCCTTTTGTTTGGTAAATCAATCTTCAAGCATGGAACTCCTTGTCCCACAAAGATACACTCAACCTTGGTGCCCCTAATCAAATATTGAACAATTAATATATATATATATATATATATATATATATATATATATATATATTCGTTTCCTTTGCACGTTTTGCAATTTAATTAAACTTTGGTAAACTACCATTTCTTTTTTCATATGTGCCTGGATTGGCGCATGCTCTAACCCAAATGTGTAAGAAGCATTGAAAGTGAATTCAGCTTTTGACATCTCCTATGCAACTTTAACTTTTTAAGAGAGCAGAATTTCAACCTGGGAAAAGTTGTGAGAAATTTGAAAGCTTGTTGAGATATCATAACATATATAGTGTGCTCAACAAAAGTTTTTTTGGTTTCATACCATGTGTAGAAATTTGAATTTAGTACCTTTTCTTTATCAAGTTGCAGATCAGCTTTAAACATTTTTCATTCAGCAGCTTTTGTTCCCTTTCTTCAGTGTTCTTCTCTACAAATGGGAGTGTACGGAGAGGGAGATAGAATGAAAGGGCTTGTGGATTTTGAAGAAACAATAAAAACTGAATCTTGTCCTTAAAGGGCATCCTTTTTGGTCGAAAAAAAACTCAACTTTGAGGCAGTCATTGTGTCCTAAGGGTACTATATCTAATAATATAAATTATATTCTGGAATTTCATTTAATAATTTAAATTTTTAGATGAGATGATTCATTTACATGATATCAAAGCCTTTTTGATTCAGCGGTCACGAGTTCGAATCTCACTAGCTTCATTCTATTTGATAAAAATCAAACACAAAATAATATAAGTCTGTATAAATTTCAAACCCAAAAAACTTTTACTTGAGGAGGGTGTTATAGAATAATATAAATTATATTCTAAAATCTCACCTAACAACTCTTATTTAAGAGGGTTACTTTACAGTATCCATGTATTGTCTATGATTTACAGCGTCATCACTTGTTCTTGTTCACTGATGCATTGGAAAAAGAAAATTTGATGTCTCGCATGATGCTTCGAGTCAAGCCCCACTCTTATACAAAGATCTTGCCTTTAGTTTTCAAGTAGATTCACACGCAACAAATTGTAATCACCCAACTACTGAAAAGACACATAATAATCAAGATGAAATGAACAGTAACGTTTATTTTGGGATAGTAATATCTAATCACTTGGTGGTTTGCTGGAAATTAGTCAATCAAGGTGGTTGATAGCTAGCACGGTGATCTTGCGTTTAACCTTCTTGTCCCCTCTGGAAAGTTAAGGGAGCAAAAAGTTAGAGTGAAAAACAAAGTTAGAAGAACGCAGCAGTTTCTGGGATTTCAACAGAAGGCTTGAAAATTGTTCCAAGATTTGTTATGATATAATTACATTAAATCTAATTTATTTATGCTAGTCTCAAGAGTTGCTCATGATAAAACTATACACTAAGCACTTAATTATCTGATATTCGATTTAGATAATATAACAATAACAAGATGCATGGTTATTTGGAAAAAATGAAGAAGAAGGTAATGTGGAATTGAAGGTCCATCTCACTTCAACTTGACTTCTGTAAGATCAAACCAGATTTGCTTGAACACCTTAATAATAAGGTCATGATATTCATCAGAATTGAGTGAAAGATAACAAGCAAGAAGGTTTTCTAAGTCCTTTGATGCCTTGATATTGTTCTCCACTATCATCTCCACCATCGAATCCCTGAAATCTTTCTGGGGATCAAAAGAGGATTTCACAACTGCCAAACTATCGGACAGGCTTCTCCCCGACCGCGACGATGAACTTGTCGTTGATGACACACTCTTTCGAACATTATTATAAGCCTGGATTTTCTTATTTGAGATTCTTGGAGAATTGACTCTCAGCCTGACTCCTGGTGAAGTCACAGAATTTCTGCGGACAGAACTAGTCTTGTGCTCTTTCACTGCAATGCTCTCTTCTCTTACAGCCTTAACAGATAAAGAAGCATGAGCATTTGTTTCCTCATATTTAGCAGAACTCCTTCTATACTTGATTGGCACTCGTGTTTCTTTCTTCCTGATAGCTTCAACTTGATCATCAAATTTAGCGGGTTTTGTTACGATTGGAGGAAGATCAACATCAGATATGCTACGAAACACGTTCAGATTATCCAAACTCCTGGAAATAGATTTCTTATCCACACTGATAAGAATGTCATCGTTGTCAGTAGAATCAAGTTTGCAGTCACAAGAGCTTGACCAAGACAACATTTGATTAAATGAGTCAGGCTTGAATTCTGGTGGAAACGAGACAGAGAAATCCGTTCCCTGATCAAGAGAATCATCAGAAAGAGAAGCTGAGCAGTCTGGAGGAGAATCTGATCTAGTCCAGAGCGTAGCACGGCAGCTACAGCCTGGAGAGGCAGAGGAGCTGACAAGCTTTAGGAGAGGCCGTGATGGCTCTTCTCCTGTTTCTTTGATTCGATGATTTTCTTGGCGGGTCAGGAGAATTGGTGTGCGTGGATTTTGAGTTTCTTGGGGAAGTGTCAAATTTCTGGGCACTTGAGATGAGCTCTCTAGTGATGTAGTATGATTTTCTCGGATAAGAACTGCATTGAGGATGTTCTGGTTTGGACGGCGGCGGCTGCGCTTCAGCAGCTGGCGTGGCTTGTTTTTTCTTCATGGAAAGCGTGGTGGTGCCATGCTTTCTTGTTTTGCCGGCGTGTTTGAGCTTGTAAAGCCAGGCATTAGGCATCATATCGGATAGTCTAAACCTGTTGTTGCCCATGAAAAACCCTCTCCCGACTCGTTTTCTTTTCTCTGCCGGAGACTAAAAACGGTGGCTAGTGGAGCCGGAGAAATTGCTGGACGGTGTATGCCTCTGCTCAGGCTAAAACTCAGTGTGTGCCTGAGAGGATAAATAAGGAGGGGCAGCTTGGAATTGAAGAGAGGGGGGGTGGTCCATAAAAGGTGAAAAAGTTAGCATTAAAGAAATGGAAATGGGGCCTCGGTGTTAATGACTTTCCGTGCCTGATTATTTTGTTTTTTTTTACTTTTAAAAAAAAACACTGACATGACTGAATCATGTAAGGATAAATAAAGAGTTATGTTTAGTACTTTCTTGGAAAGAAACAAGTTCTTCATTTTTTAATCTGACAAATTGATTTTAAATGATATTTTTTTTGTATATTTAGATCATTTATATTTTCAGTCTTTCTTGTCCGAGTAGCTCGCTCCCTAGCCTTCTAATTATCCTCACGGAGTTCGTGACAGGCTGAGCAACATTTAATTCTCTAAAACATGATTTTATTTTCTTATCATGGTAATGCTTTTCACTCTTCTACTCGCTACTCTCATTTTATATTTTATAATTTCATATATATAATCATTTGTTTGAGACGACTAAACTAGCATCTTTTTATATTTTCCTAATTTTAAATTACATTTGTATATAATAAAAACTTAATGGGCTTTGCTATGCCCTGACTCATGGAAAATATTTTCCATATTTATTGACCTGTAAAGAGAAAAGGAAAGAACAGGGAGAGCAAATCTTGCTATGCCCTACTACATAATATTTAGGTGGCCCATCAGCTAGGACTCGCCTTCAACCTTCTCCATTAGGCTTTGTTTGTTTTCATCTATAGGACCCCATACTTAAGCCCAGCCCAACCAAATCATAGTTTCCCATTTAACTTTATTTATTTTTGACACAAGGATTTAGCAAGTCTTATTTTTCACATTTAGATATTTCAATTTTATTTTTTAATTTTTTAATAAATATATCATATATCAAGAAAATTAATCGTATGATTATTAATACATATAAAAAAATCAATTAATGAAAATCAGAATATATATATACATATACCCTTTGCATGTCATTCTAGTTAGATAATTATAAATATATTTAAAATAATTCCCTTAATCCATAAAAGAAAACTAGGTAGTTGTTGCAAATTGTCATAAGTCCTTTCCGAGAACCATGATTATATCTTTTTATGCCATTTTTTCTTTGCCTTGTATTATAAAATATTTTTTCCCTCTAAATTCCTGCATTTATAAAAGAAATAATATTTATATAACTAAATAAGAAACATCAAGTTATATTTTAGGAGAATTAGATGAGAAAATAATCTTTACAACCTAGAAGAAAAAAAACAAGGACACACATACCCTATTTAATATTACAAGCATCCAACTATAAAACACAATCATATTAGGTTTTAAAGTCCATAACCATACATTAGACATAATAACAAATTAATATGCAAAATAAAATTATTTTATGTTTCAATTCCAATTCTTTGTTTTAAGTATCGTTTAAAATAATATTTCTAATAGCTAAAAAATATTAAATTCAAATTCAATTTTATAATTTCCTAAACTTCATATATTTTATTTCATATAAGTTTATTTAATTGAAAACAAATTTTTAAAAATCTAATAAGAAATTAGTAATATTAAAACTCTTATTAATACCATAAATAAATTTAGAATCAAATAAATATTTCACTTAAAAACTCTTTTTATTTTAAAAAAATATTTTTGTAAATGTTATTTAATTAAATATTTTAACTAAATCTAATCCTATTAGAATATTAGAAAACTAAAATCAAATTGAATTTAATATTTTAATTGAATATTAATCCTACTATGAAATTTATTACATAATTAATTTAATTTATTTTTTTATTTTAAAATATAAAATTAACATTTCATACAGAGTCTTTGGTTATAAGGCGCACACTTCAGGTTCAGGTCAAGGAAGATGAAACTAATCAACAAAGAGATAACTTTTTCTATATGTGTTGTTATGTACAAAACAAGATGTGTGATTTAATTATAGATAATGGAAGTTGTGTTAATGTTTGTAGTACCATTCTTGTTAGTAAACTAATTTTTTTATACAATTAAGCATGCTAAACCATACAGATTGCAATGACTGAATGATAATAGTGAAGTGAAATTAACTAAAAAGGTCATGGTTCCATTTTCGATTGGGAAATATATTGATGAAATTCTGTGTGACGTGGTACCAATGCAAGCAAGCCACATGTTGTTGGGGAGATCATGGCAATATGATAAGAAAGCAATTCATGATGGGGTTAAAAATAAGTATATCATTGTAAAATATGGTAAAACCATCACTCTTGTACCTCTTACACCTAAAAAGGTGTATGATGATCAAATAAAGCTAAAAAGTGAACATAAGACAATAGGGAGAGAAAATCAAGGTGAGGAAAAAGGAAGAGATGACCATCAGATTCGGCTAGAATCAAAATCATTATAACCCATTCATCCACCCATCTAAACACAAACAAATATTTGACCACCACTCCAAACAAATCCTTTGTTTTTAATTAGGATCCAAGACTTACTTGGACTAAGTCATGAGCTTTTCAATTTAAGGTTTTGGGTCAGTTTTGAGTAGACCTCATTTAAGTCCACATAAGAGGTCCATTGGGGTTAATTATTCAAGAACTATATAAACTCATGTAAGCTAAATATTGGCAGCCATTGATGAATATTACTTTTGAATTTTTCAGTTTTACGTGTGAGAGTGATTCTTGTATTCTTTAGTTTTTTAACAAACTGAATCTTACTTATCAAAGATTAACTGGTTTAGTGGCGTTATACTACTCATTCCAATAATGTTGGCGTCTTGGAGCAAGTTTCTATAGTGTCACACTCTTATCAGACCTATTTTGGTTTTCCGGGATCAGATCTCAGTCTTGAATGTGGGTTGCGTAACCACGTGATCATGAGGTTTGCATCACTTTTCCAGTAAAGCCATCTTGAGTATCATTGTTGCAGGCCACAAAGTTATTTTTTCAAGTTATTCCAAGATTTTATGCATTAAGTTTTCTGCCATCATTGTTTTCTATCAAACTGAAACTAAATGTTCCCCAGTTCATAAGAGCCATCTTGCATATTGTTGTTGCTGTCCACAGAGTTTTTAAGTATTTTGTGCAAGAAATCCCCCCAGCACTGCTCCACATCAAATGCCAACTTGACAAATTAAATTACTGTTCAAAGTTTTTTTCCATATCGAAAACTAGCTTTTTGTTCAATTTCTTAAGCTAGATATAACATTTTTCTGTACTTTGTTATGCTTATTTCACACCCTTTGATTAAAATGTTTGAGAGCCAGCCTTCTCAAGGGTTGGTGGTCTGGGTGACTTGTGAGATGTTATTTCCTGTGCTCTTTAATTTCTGTAAGCAAACGATCTCCATTGATTGATAAGCATGTGGTTTCCAGCTTCAATTTATATATCCAGAGTCATATACTGATCTTCATTATTCAGTATTTTTAAGTACCTCGTATTCTTTCTGGGATTGATTGGCCGGGGCCAACTTCCTGATTCCATATATATTGTATCTAGAGTAATGAAGTCTTTGCAACACAGCATTGGACTTTCGTTGGGGAAATACTAGGCATGCAAGCAAATCATGTGTCAATTGATACAGGTGGTGAAATAGAGATTTCGAAAATATTACAAGATTCTGATCAGCATCAATTTGGTTTTTTTTTATAAAAAAAATAGTTATTTATTGCAACTCAAGCAGGTATTTGCATTATCATCAAAAGAAATGCCTCTTTTGAAAGGGTAAAGGAAAAGAAATCAGTCATGGCACACCACATGGTGCAATATAGGTGGTATTTCGCTACAGAAATTCTTTTTTCTTTTCTTCTTATAGATAATTCCCATGCCTTTGCGATGGCAAGTCAACGATATTTGTTAATTAGCGACCAATTAGATAGATAGAAACTAAAATGATTCTCCATTAACTCTCTCTCTCTCTCTCTCTCTCTCTCTCTCTCTCTCTATATATATATATATATATATATATATATATATATATATATGTTTAAATGGCTGAGAGACTTCATCATTCATCACCCGAAAGGACAAAGTCACTAAAAAAAGTTATAAGAACAAGTTCCAATCTGTAATATTTTGTCTCCACATATTCCTCCAAGAAATTGCGGAATCGAATCATGAAACACTCAGCTCAAGCAGTAGTTTGCCACCCAAAACTTGACATGAACAGGTGTTGCTGTGAGAATTGAAGGCAGTCATTAGCACTCAGCGTTGACTAAAAGAAAAGTGCTATTTGTCAAGATAACAGGACCTCCCATGGCCTCAAGATTAAGAAAACAAACAAACTAATATTTCTTTTTAGAGCATCGAAGTGATAACCCACTAATCACAAGATCAGAGGTGGCAGGAAAGTGGAAATGGCAATGGATAATTAGTTGGTACCCATTACAGCTTTTTCTTTCTTTCTTTTTACTGATACACGATCCTCTACGAATAGAAAATTCCAATATACATACTCAACATGTGTACATACGTATACATTATTGATACATACACATTCATCGGAAATAGGAAACCTAATTTCTATACGTCAACAAGATTTTGCTTTTTCAAAGCAAGGGAGTGGTATTATTATTATTATTATTATTATTATTATTATTAACAATGCACTAAAATACATGGGAGAGTACTATATTAATGGATAAATTTAAAGTACTTGGCCATTTATAGTCTCATGAGTACCATTTTTGCTAATCAAAATCTCATTTTAGATACATTTAAAAAAAAAAGTATAATAAAAATTGTTTTTTAAAATTTATTTTTGATATCAGAACATTAAACAATATAAAAATATACTAAAAAGTTCAAAAACATAATCGCATCACACTATCAAATAATATTTCACAGACAATGATATTCCAAAAGCAAACTCACCTACTTGTAAAGAACGAAAGAGATATGACAAAAACACTCTTAGCTTGATATAATCGATAATCCAAGTAAGAAGGTCAACCACATGAACCAAATCATCATATTATTATAGCATATGATATTTTAAATCGAAAATAATAAGGGACATTATGCAAGTCAAAGAAGACAGCAAAGAGGAAATATTCATTTCCAAATCCAGTCACTGAGGAAATGAAGCCCTCCCTCCAACATCTACAAGGTACAGCTAAGACTTGGACTTTTCAACATGAGTGGGAATCGAAACCTATGGTGTTATCCAAGAGCCACCTTCTAAGAGTGTCTGCAGCAACCCAAGGGACAGTTCAGTGTAAATAAATGATCAAGAGCTAGCAATTGGTTAATCTCAATTTATAACTAATAAAAACATCTCTGATTAATTTAGAGCTCTCCCGCTGTGTTCTGCCTATTTTTATTTTGTCAAAGTAGCAGTATCATGGTGGATCATATCCTTGTTATTTGTACTTATATATATATATATATATATACCTGTTAGAAAAGGGTTGGCCAAGCGTTCCATTAATTCCAATTTACAGGGTGAGAAACTGAGATTTTTTATAATACAGCTAGATGTTTTTGCAAGAGTGTGTTTGATGTATCTTTAAGAAAATATATTTAACATTAATATATCTAAATTATTTAACAACATATATAAAAACGTTAAATTAACGTTTTTTATAATCCAAACATGTTAATATATATATATATAAAAAAAAACACTATCAAATACACTATGAAAAAACAAAGAAATTAATAGTTATGTTAGTGGTTTTATTTTTTCAAGTATTAAAATTGATAAGGTTGTTGGAAAAAAAGACATCAAAAAGACCCAAGCCAATCAAATTCCTCGTGCCAAGTCCCGAATAACCTGAAAATTAGAAACAAATGTACAATAATGCAAGGATTTGGTACTTATCTGAGTAGCTCATAATAGATAGAATAAACAGGAATTGATGATTAAGTAGGCAAGTTAATTGAAGAAATTATAGAATGATTTTTATAAACAAAAAGAGAAGATTCTTATGTGATATCATTTGTCGCTCTACTTTGAAGAATATAAGATGTATGGTTACTTATTGTATTAGCAAATATAATTATTATTTTTTTTTATACCAATTTTGATCAAATTGACATCGTGATAGTGTTGGTGTATATTCTTTATAACTAATCAATTGGGCACAAGTGACATTGACTTTAATTATGTAAATATATATTATTTTTTAATAACAACTCATGTATCTTTAATATTTACAAAATATTTTATTATTAAATATAATGGCTAACAGTGTAAGTGATATTTGGCGTAGTGCCAAGCAACATAATCATTGTTGGCACTCTAATGGCAACCATGGTTATCGACGACATGAGTTAGCAACAATAAAAACAAATAAAGGTATAACTTATGATTCTGTCCTTGAAGCTTTATTTAGGGGTTGCAACTTATAATTTATCACAGTAGGGTTTTTTTTACTATAATTTATGAATTTACCCATGTTTTTTTTTATTTCTTATTCAATATGGTATAAGAGATAAAATTAAAATTATGCCTCTGTATGAAATGTTAATTTTATATATTAAAATCAAAATATAAATTAAATTAATTATGTAATAAATTTCATAGTAGGATTAATATTCAATTAAAATATTAAATTCAATTTGATTTTAGTTTTGTAATATTCTAATAGGAGTAGATTTAGTTAAAATATTTAATTAAATAACATCTACAAAAATAATTTTTCTAAAATAAAAAGAGTTTTTAAGTCAAATATTTATTTGATTCTAAATTTATTTATGGTATTAATAAGAATTTTAATATTACTAATTTTCTTATTAGATTTTTAAAAATTGGTTTTCAATTAAATAAACTTATATGAAACAAAATATATGAAGTTTAGGAAATTATAAAATTGAATTTGAATTTAATATTTTTTAACTATTAGAAATATTATTTTAAACGATACTTAAAACAAAGAATTGGAATTGAAACATAAGAGAAACTATAACTAAGAAAAATGCATATAGTAGATAAAAAAATCAAGCTTATGTGTATTATATAGGCAAAGTAGAGAAAAACATAAACACCAAAAAATATAAAGAAAACAGTAATCAATATAAGATTTAAATAAACTTTTAAAAGATATGTGACCTTTAAAAACAATTATGAGCATATGATTAATAAGATAAAGCGATCATTTAAAAAGCATAAATCTAGAATTTTAATGGAGTGTGATATTAACTAAGAAGTATAAGACTAGTCTCAACAATATGATGATGATGATGATGATGCTCAACGATGCTATTTTGTTTCATTTGTATGAGGAAGAATTAGTCGATAATGAATTTCAATAGTTTTAAAATAGGTATTTAACTTCTTATATTTACCATCCTAATTAGTTTGAACAAATTTGATTTTAGCATAAAATCACCTTTTAATAAGAACATAAAATTGATGGAAAAATATTAAAGACATCAGATTTCACAACTAATAGAAAAAACCAAATGCATATAGTATAGACATCCATAAAGATCTAGAAATAATAATAACCATCTATTAAGAACATCAAGGAAAGTCCCCAAACATCATTGAATACAAGTTCAAGATGAGCAACAATTTTATAACTCATTGAAATACAAACACGATGATTTGCTAATGAATAAGATGGATAATTGAAAGTAATTTTGACATACAAGATACTTTGTAACTGGATATTAAAAATCCCTCAGAATATGAGAATTAAGATGTCCAAGATAAAAATGTCAAACAATAGCAGATGAGGACACACTCACAAACAAAAAAATTGAGGCAAAGACATTGCAAAAGACTAAGATAATACATAAAGGTCATCTCTATTCTGACCAGAAATAAGCATCTCATTGGTTATTATATCTTAACATAAAACACAAATTAATGAAATTCAAAAAATGCATTATTCTCTGTGCAAAAATATTTAACAAAAATCAATGGTTTTTTAACATGCTAGCATGTAAAACATTAGATAAGATAAAAGTACATTGTAGGATATGCAATTTAGAATGAGTAATATGGGAATATAACAATCCTTTACCATCGCCAACATGCTACTAATCATTGTCTAAATAGGGTTCCAAACTTGTCATATTTGCGAGATCGAGTGTCACATGCTGGTTTGCTCATAGGAGAGGAATTCTAAGGATTCTAAAATGCTAGATTAGAATCCTTAGAATGTAGATTTTGAGAGAAATTAGGAGCAATATTTAGCCAAGTGACCAAAGCCATAACACAATTGACACTCCACTTGCCTAGTATTAGACCACTACTGATTTGAAGTGTAAAAGCAGCGGTTCTGCCAGGCTCCACCATTTGTAGACGGGAACCTCTTCGCCCACCACGGTGATGACCCCTCCCACGACACGTAGTACCAGATGAACCACTGGAATGTCTAGTAGATGAGGAGAAACGACGTTGAGCTGACAAAGCAGATGCAGGTGGCTGTGAAGGTGTCTCCCAAATACTATACGTGATGTAGTGTCACAATCAACCACACAAGATGCAAAATTTCAGATGACAAATTAAGTAGAAAGAAGTGCAAAATGTCTACTTATCTGATCATGTTGTCTCCATGGCAAGTAAAATGGATTAAGAACAGGAGCTGTTGTGTTCGTGACGACAACATTCGTGCGGGACAAGAGTTTGAACCACCAGCAAATACAGTTTTATTTGCTTTCTTTAGTATAAACAGTTGATGTTTGTCACTTTCAAAGATCTAACCTGATTATTACTTGATTGAAGGGATCGCCCACGGCAGCACCACTGAGATGTGATTATAGAATGAGAGGTGTGAAATTGGGTAGAGAATACAGGACTCTTCATGAGGCATCCATGATGTAGGCAAGCTATCTTAGTGCCCATATTTTATTATGGAAGCATTTATTCCCACAAGAGTACACAAAGTTGTTTAACTCCTAATTTAGGTGCATCACAGAAGAAAAGGGAGAAAAATTATATATAATAAAGTCTACTTAGTTTCAACTATCACTCTGTGGTATCCTCTGATTAAATATTTGCTTTCTGGGTGTTTGACTTTAGATAGAGGAGACAATCACCGTCTCGTGGATATATAAAAAAATGAAGTGGACATAGCCACGTCTATTGCTAGTATGAATTTAAGTAGCAAGTAGGAGAAGTGTTATACCATTTTAGTTCCAAATTTTTTTCCATCTCCCAATGCAGCCATTTTCTCTGCTCTAAATTCCTGCAAAAGTAATAGTTCCAATGCCATGTCCGAGGGCCAGTACTGGCCAACAACCTCTTCACCAAGACAGCTTTGGACTTTGTAGATATTATTAAGGTATTTTGTCTTTTTTTCATTCACTCCATAACACTGTATGCAATCCCTGGCATACACAGATTTCACTGCTGGTATTTTTCTGCTGGTATTTATTTCTTTTTTGGCATTACAGTTTGTTTAATGAACACAGCAACGACTGAAGGAACCATCTTTGGAACTGGTTATTTTGACAAGGTTTGTTTACTGATCTTGTCAGCTAGCAAACATGTGCTCTAGTGGTAGCAATTCTCAAGGGATTATAAATTGTGAAGATTTGGTTTCAAATGATGGAGGAGATTACAAGAATGAAGATGCATTGACAGTAAGAGGAGAGGTCATGTTTGTTCATGGTCTTCTCAGACAATTTAATCTCAATGGAAATGTAGGAAGGTTGCCACTGCAAGAGGCAAGTTTCTCCCTCCCTCCCTCTCTCTCTTGTTTTGTGGACGCATTTCTCAGCTTTTACAGTACAGTATTCATCATAAGTTATGATCATACGAGGGGAATTTTATGATGTTTTTGCTTCGAGCATCGGGGTAGTAGTGAATTCAATCACCCTGATGGTTACTGTCATTATGCAGTTAAGGTTCGAGAGCTGTAGCAACTCCATCATATGGGTAGACTTTGTTAAGAATTAAATGATGATGTTTTAGTCCAAATGACCTTAGTGAAATTATAGAAAAACACTAAAAGAATCAATCTGATGTTTTGTTTTTTTAAATAAAATACATTTTTAAAACACACTCAAATACAAAAGCTACTGCATTTCTAAAGACCAATGAAATAGGAGTGTGTGTGTGTGTGTGTGTATTTGTATGGTATTTGTACCGAATAGCAGAGCTAAAGTAAAGAATCTCATTGTATATATAAAAATAAAGTAAGTTGTTAAATTATATTAAAAAATGAATACTGGTGGATCTCACACAATGAACTACTTGGTTTATTACCTGCTTCACCAATACCTGATGTTTGACCTCAATTATTATTGCTGGATCACATGCAGTAACTTCAGTTGTATTTGTTTTTGTGTCTCTTTTTTAAATAATATTTATTTTTTAAAAAAAATATTTTGAATTATTTTAATGTATTATGTTGTCCTAAAAAAAAATAGCATACTGACAAAGAGTTTAAGATCTGTATTGCAGGTCTCAACAGCTAGGGTTTTATTCACTTAACTTGTACCTATAAAAAAATGCCTAAAAAATAAGATTTTCTGGAATTTAAAAAATAGATATATGCTATATTAAAAATAAAAAATTTTAAAAATTAAATAAATATTTGGACGAGCACTCTAATGTGCAGCTCAGTTTTTATGAATGGATGTGAAGAGTAGGGACCATTGTTTTTACTAAAGTAAGCACTTAGTACATAGTTTTGAAGTGGTGTGATGATCATCGGCGGACGTGAAACAGACCTTAAAACAAAAACAAGACCTTACCTTACCTTTTCAGGGCTTCAAAATTTGGGTTGAGACTTATAAGAGATATGCCATGAAATTTTGATTTGCATAATAGATTTTAAATTCAAATTAAAATATATATTTTTTATAAACATCTAAAATAATTAAAATTTTATTCATTTATTTATACCCACAAAATATGTTTAAAAACAAATATGTCATGTTCTTCTTGGAAATCAAAGCCATGATATTCAGGTACAAAGATTTTTATTGTTTAATGGGAAGATCCATGATAATTGAGAAAGAAATGAGGCATCTATGCTTTTGTGATTTTGACTTTTAAGAGAGCATGAGCAATAAACAATTTTAAATCTCGATGAATATGACACTCATCATCTTTGCTGATATTTCATTTATGTCAAATTAATTTACTTGTATTTCATGTCTTAAAATAATATATATATTTTTTCAACAATCTTCTATTTTTTTTATATAGGTTTTGAACATCACAATGGATTAAAGTAGCTCGTGCATGCCTATAAAATCTCAATATGTTTTTATTATGGGGAAAGATATTCCTTGATGATATTTCTCATCGCTATTTACATTTTGCTATGGTAAGTAAGATTATAAAAAATAAGATAAGATTTTGATGATAGAAGCTTTATTATGAGAAAATGTATTCTAGTTATCATGTGTATATTTATATTTCATGTAAATTTATCGTGTAGTTTTTACTTTTTTTTAATGCAACGATTTTATCCAAGTTTTTCATGTAAATTACAACAAAGTTTTTAAAATTAAGATTCCGATAAAGATTGTTTATAAATGTTTAAAAAATATATATATTAAAATAATATTATTTTTTTAATTATTTTTTTTATAACCCAAAATTGAATTCTTAATTTGTAGCTGATTCTTGTTAAAATCACGATTCAAATCCTGATCAACACACAATAAGTTGGGTAGGATCTTAACAGGATTTTACTATCCCGGCCCTAGAAATTCCTAAAGAAAAACCCTTTGAGAATATTTTGGCCTTCTTCATGTTAACTTTACTTTCCATCATTACCATCAAAGAAAATTATCGTTTTCTAATGTTGACCAACTTAAAGAGTTATAGTAATGGATTTTCACAACACACAAGAATCCACAAGGAAGTTGTATAATATAGATTGCAGATTGATTATTTTTTTTTATCATATATCATCAGCAACATAATCAAGATAGCTTAATTACAAGGAAGTTGTAATTAGGGATAATTCCTTGACATGGAAGTTATGGATTATATGCAGGTGGGAGAAGAGGCGTTGTCTCTGGCCAAGGTAGCATTCCCAATAATAATGACAACACTGCTTATTTTCTCAAGATCTATTATATCCATGCTCTACTTGGGTTATCTAGGAAAGAATGAGTTAGCAGGAGGCTCACTTGCGCTCGGGTTTGCAAACATCACAGGCCTCTCGGTGCTGAAAGGTTTAGCCATGGGAATGGATCCGATCTGTGGCCAAGCCTTTGGGGCCAAAAGAGATGGTCAGTTCTCGGCCAAACCTACCAGAAAACTCTCTGTCTCCTGGTTCTTGTTTCTATACCCATCTCCTTCTTATGGCTAAATGTGGAACCAATCTTCATACGCCTAGGTCAGGATGCAGATATCAGCCATGTTGCCAAGGTTTACCTGACCTTTTCAATTCCTGAATTGATAGGTCAGGCTGTTCTTCACCCGATGAGATCCTTTCTGAGAACTCAGGGCTTTGACAGCTCCTCTTACCATAGCTGCAGTAGGAGCATTGATCCTTCACACTCCAATCAACTACTTCTTGGTAATATACTTGAAGATGGGGGTGAAAGGAGTTGGATTGGCCCTTGCTTGCAACACGTTAAATTTGAACCTGGGCCTGCTAATTTACGTCACGGTGTCAAAAACGCCATTGAAACCCTGGCATGGCGCTTCAGCTCTCTCCATCTTCCATGGATGGGGGCCATTGTTATCGCTAGCATTGCCTAGCGTCATTTCTGTATGCTTGGAGTGGTGGTGGTATGAGATCATGCTGTTTCTCTGTGGCTTACTCCGCAACCCGAAAGCAAGCGTGGCCGCCACAGGCATCCTCATTCAAACAGCAGGTATAATCTACTCGTTTCCGTTTTCCCTGAGCATCGGTGTGTCTACGAGAGTTGGCCATGCATTGGGCGCTGGACAGCCGTCTCGCGCGCGGTGGACAACCGTAATCGGTATCTGCCTCGCATTCACTTTCGGACTCTCGGCGTCTGTTATCACGGCTGCCATGAAATCCGTCTGGGGGAAGCTGTATACTGACGAGCCGCAGATTCTTGAACTGATATCAACTGGACTCCCTCTACTCGGGCTATGTGAGCTTGCCAACTCTCCACAGACAGCTGCCTGCGGAGTTTTGACAGGGACAGCACGTCCCAAAGAAGGCGCACGCATAAACTTATGCTCCTTCTACTTCGTCGGATTGCCAGTTGCAATTCTCCTTACTTTCAAATGTAAAATTGGTTTTCCGGGGCTCTGGTTTGGGCTACTGGCAGCACAGATTTAGCTGCCTGTGCATGATGTTGTATACAGTGATTCGAACAGATTGGAAGTACCAGGCTATAAGGGCTGAGGAGCTAACTGCAGCTGTTGGGGATAATGATGTGTTGGTGTGAGGTATTTTACGGAAGTTTTGAAGGAGAAATTATAGGGATTTTCATGTTTCTCTGATTTCCATTAATTAAGCAAAATTTTAGTTAATTGTAGTTGTATCTATGTATCACAATAAGGACTTCTTGTATATTCTTTGTAATTTTACACTTGAATTCAGAGTTATTTGAAGAGGGATTATTAGTTTTCGATGACTTTTATCATGGTATAAAAGAAAAAGGTCTAGGATACCATGGATTTTTTTCGAGAGAAAAACAATGGCAGAACAGGTACTTTTAGTAAAGAGTTTTCAAGGAGAAAGTCAAATCCTTGAAGAACTAACCACCAAAATATCACAAATATTGAATCACACATCTACCTCAATAAATCAAGAAACCATTGGTGCGCCAATTGGAATCAAGCTGGGCAGCACCATCTATGGACTTCGGTGCCACGTTGCTGAGATGTATATCTCAAGCTAAAACAAGTTATGATAATCTATGTTGTTTTTAAGTCTACACATGTTAACTAATTGTTTTTGTTCTTTTGGTTTGTTTTTATCTTTTATCTTCTTTTTTGTATTTTTTATGGAGGCATAATATTGGCAAATAGCATAAAATAAGTATAAATATCATTAATTCATATATTTTATTTATATTGATAAAATATTTTAAACAAATTAATTTTTAAACATAATGATATCAATGCTTATGTTATTTTTAATTTATCATCATGTGTTGCCCCTAGTAGCTCGTGTTTCTAACTTCACCATTGATGCTATAATGCTTTTCAAAAACACCACTTTTATTATTCTTGTTGTTATTGCTTAATGGGTTTTTCTATTATCTTTTTCCTAAATATATTTCCGTTTATCATTTCATCTTTTGTAAATGAAAAAAGAAAATTGAGCAAAGACATGGTAGGTTGTTTTGTTTGACCATAAGTGAATATCTTTTTGTTCGGTTCAATTTTGTTTTGGGATAAAAAAAAACCACTTATTTTTTCTTAAAAAATTAATTAAATTGGAAAATAGTTTAAAGAAACCGGTTTTGTTTTGGCATGTTTATTTTTTATAAAAAAAAATCAAAGTTTTTTTTTGTTTCTAGATAAATCAGCCACAAAAACCATCTTACTAATTCGAGTTCGAGTACATTCGGTATTATGGTTGTGGTTACTTTTTTTAAAGTGTTTTTTTAACTTAGAAATAAATCAAAATATTTTATATATATATTTTTAAATTTATTTTTAATACCAACACATAAAAACAATGTGAAAACATACAAAAAATGAAAAAAATAAAAATAAAGAGCTTTTAAAATACAAAAACAAATAGATGTAATTTAAGTGCAGCAAAATCACAATCAACTCTGCATTAACTCCCAAAGAATATAACCTTACAACATGGTATTACATGCATAAAAACAAAAAACAAAAAAGAAGCCACTTTTAATCAATTCTCTAAAGATAAGCTATTTGTTGAGATTTTAAGGTCCATTGAGATGGGAGGTAGGGGAAAGTTCAACGTAATGCCCCCATTCTTGAATTTCATTTGAACATTTGAAAGTTCTGATCACAAACCTTTTTTTTGTTTTCTAATCAGGCTTTTTGATGTTATTTTTTCAATAAATATTATGGCTGTAGAATAATTTATAATATATATTATATTTGATATATATATATATATATATATATATATTTAACATTAACTGATCAAAATAATTTAAATATATTAAAAAAAAGCATGAAAAAGAAGGATAAGAACGACGAGTAGGCCTCATCTATTACTGCTCACATAAAGGAACATGGGCGTAGGCCCAGTTGCAGTATCACATCAACATAAAATCTGATCTGTACTAAATTCTTAACTTGATTGATTGAATTTGCATGATCACCGAGACACAAATTTGATTCTTATTGATGAAGAACAACTTTCACAAATGCATTTTAAAAACCTTTAAAGAATTTATTACTGGAAAACATGTTATATTTTCCCTTTATCTGTCTAGTTGTTTCAACGATCTTGTTTTCTAAATCATGGCAGTAGAATAAATAAATTTTAGATTGATATTTACGATGTTAATTAATATACAAGAAAAATGAATTTTGATTTTATATATTTTTTAAAAACAATTGTATATAAAATTGATATTTTCAAAAATACAATCAGTAACATATTAACGCATTGTTTAATGTTGTGTTCTAAAAATACTTTTAAAACAATTAAAAATTGTTTATTTTAAATTAAAAATAATATTTTTTTAGTAAAAAAAATTTTAAAAAAATTTTTTTTTTAATATATTAAAAAAAATAAAAAAACAATCTATAAACGGTTAGATTTGGTGAAATCATGAAAGGGCCGACATGTTGACGAGAAGCATCACGAGATGATGACATTGCATGCTGGTTTGGTCTTATCCAAGAAGCTTAGAACACGTGTCAGATTTATGGTGCATGTGCTCTTCACTCCTTCTGCTTCGGTGCCCTTCATCTTCTTCATTTTTAGTTATGCCTTCATTTTTAGTCAGACCATTTATCAACGACCAATGATGCCTGATTTGGGTCAGAATATTACATGCCCACCTTTGAATCCATGCATGCATGTGAAAACCTTGAATTCTTGAAGATCTTTCCGATTCATCTCTATGACGTGCATGCCTCGATTTATAATTTTCCCACAATTTTAACGCAATCATAGTCAACTATAGTCATTTCATATTTATTGGAGGTGCTTCTGCATGATCGCCACGTAATTTAACTACATGTTTATGATCACGGACACTACTACGTGCCCGTTTGGCATTGCGATCTAACTGGTTTTTGGTTGAAATTTGAAAAAAAAATTATTTTAAATGAATATGTTTTGTGTGTTTTAAATCATTTTGATGTGCTGATTTCAAAAATGATTTTTAAAAAATAAAAAAAAAACATCATTTTGATGTATTTCGGCACGATAAGCACTTTGAAAAGCTACCGCAACCACACTTCTAAACAGACCCTACGTACTTGATGAAGTAACATCACACTTATTAAACTTTGAATTTATTTATTTATTTATTTATTTGTTTATTTTGAAAATGGTAGCTAAAAGAAAACAATTAAGGCAAATCAAATTGTTTAACATGATAATAAATCTCCAGTATACTTTGTTGTTGTTGTTCTTATTTTTCTAACCAGAAGTTATTGCAATCTGAGTCGCGAGGCCAATTTTAGCATCTAGTTTTTATTGGAACTTTGCCTAGTGCTAAATTTTAAAAAAAAATCAAAGAAAAAAAAGATGGAGCATTTATAGTTGTGATTAATGCAGCGGCTAATATTTCTAATTTCAATAAAATAAATTGTAATTTAATAGAATAGAATAGAAATAAAAAATAGTAGTGTGGTCTCAATTCTCAGTCCTTAAATAGAGCCAACAACCAACTGTATACGAATCCAATTCCCCAAGCTCACCTCCTAACTTAATTCTTCTATATAAACACGACTCCTTGCCACCACAACACTCACTCTACTTCTCCTTCACTCTCAAGCAAGACAAAGGAAAAGTAACTCCTATCCTCTAATTATATCAGCAATGGCTACTGCCAAGCTCGTCTGTGCTCTTATCTTGCTATGCGCAGTGCTCTCCGCCACCATGCTGAGCGTCGATGCCTTGTCATGTGGTGTTGTGGCTGGTAATTTAGCACCGTGCCTCACCTACCTAAAGAAAGGTGGGCCGGTTCCTCCGCCTTGCTGCAAAGGCGTCGGGGCTCTCAACAGCGCTGCTAAAACCACTCAAGATCGCCGAGATGCTTGCAATTGCTTGAAACAAACCGCCTCCAAAATTGGTGGGGTTAATGCTGGCTTCGCAGCTGCTCTTCCTAGAGCTTGCAGAGTTAACATTCCTTATAAGATTAGCACCTCCACTAACTGCACCAGGTTAGCATTTCTTACTGCTTTATTTTATTTTGATTTTACCCTCTTTACTTCAGTAATCCCAGAATGCTATCAACAAAATCCCATTTATACTGAAAGTTATGTGATATATATATAAGAAATTCTCTGTAAAAAAACCACTATTTTCTTTGATCAGTCAGTCGTTATAATTATACAATTAAGAACTTCTATGTTCTGGAATTTTTGCATGTTCTTACTACTAACGTTGCCTTCGATCTCTGTGTTTTAGCATTAAGTGAAGGGGATAGCTACAGATGCGATTTTCAACGGTCAAGGATATAGCTAGGGTTCCATATATATGAGTATAATAAAGTGGGTGCTTCTGCACTCTTGATGGGTAGCCTCCACTTCAGGATCAGCGAGTCTCCTGTCCCTGTTACCTACATATGTCTTTGAGTTTTTGTTTGATTATTAGTCTTGTATCTTTCGATCCAGTTATATTTTGTCTGGATGTCATCTATGCCATTAAAAATAAAATAAAATAATTATGTTTTATCTCTCTGTCTCCCTTTTATATATTTAGTTACAATACTTCCGCAAGGATTTACAGCGCGCAATGAGTTAAATGATCATGTTCCATGCTTTACATGAAGAGACGTGTTCAGAAAGTTCGAGTGATTTGCCAAAATGCTTGCTGAGAATAGCAATAAATTTTTAAGATCTTGTTGAATGTGGCAATGCATGGCTGCAGTTGCTGAAAATGGTCAACTGGCCTCTCGTCTCAGTTGGTATAATGAATTCCCACTGATGAATTCGCAGCAGTCGCAGTCAAACAGAAGCGACCGAAGCATCCAAAATATACAGGAAATTAAAAGGAATGTTCTTTGAACTTAAGAAATGAACAGAAGAACGATCGATTATGCAATGGAAACCCGTAAAAAGTAAAGGGAGTAGATCTCTGAACTTATCCAGTTGCTCAATAATTCGTGCTGACTTCATCGTTGTAAAGTTGCTAGCATGCTTATGGGCTGCGTAATAATTCCGCCGCCTACCGCCAAAAAAAAAAATACAAAGGCATTAATTGACTAGTTTTGTTTTTACTTCTGCAGCTGTTCCATTACTCGATCGTAAGTGGGTCGGTTTAATAAATGAGTGCCTTTAAAATTATTTTGACAAAATAAAAGCACAAAAAAAGAAAATGATTTGTTAATAAATTATTATACAAAATGATGATCAACTAATAAATCATGAAATGTTCATCCACAAATAATATATATATATATATGGCATGATTTGTCAATTGTTATTTTGATGAGACTACATTTCTAGCATTAAAGAAATAAATTAAATAATTACATAAAAACATTATATGGAATGCATTGCCATTATTGAATTTTAATACTCATATAAAATAATATGAAAAAAATTCAAAAGATGTTTCACACTTTCACTTGCAACACAGAACAAATCAACTATTGGATGGATTCACTAACTCAAAAGAATAGTCAAATCTCATATCATTTATAAAAGCTCTAACCCGGATTGATGTCCCAATATGAGAATTCACCAAAATTATAGCAAAGTAATCTAAGTCACACCAAAAGAGTGGTAAACCAATTAGTTCAAAAAACAATTCCTCGAAAAAAAAAGAGTAGATAATAAAGTTAGAATTATAAAAGAGGCAAACATTCATAAAGATATAAATATAATTAATCATAAAACCCAAAAGAAGTTTAGGTATCTGAAAAAAATAAAAATAATTTTTTTTGATCAATTATATCCTTATAAAGACAAAAAAGAGTAAATTATTTAAAAAAATAGTTTGAGATGAAAGACTTGGAAAAACAAAATTTTGTCTCAACTTGCAAATCAAGTATTTGATACATACAATTTTTATTCACGAGTCAACTTACACAAATAAAATCCTTAAAAAGCTTTTTTTTATGGATAAACCATGTCCATTAAATACTTCAATGACTATTTGATCATTTGATTTGAAAATTGATCATTTTAGATCTTCAGAGGATAATGATTAAGTACTTGGTCTCAAAGTATTATACCTTAATGCAATCAGTGCATTAATATATTTCGCTAATAATACACAACTTGATATAGTGTTCTTGGTGGATTCACTAAAAAAATATAACTCTTCTCCTACTCGGAAATATTAGAATAAAGTTATTTTTTTTTAATTTTAAAGAACTATGGATATGAGCTTATTCTATTTAAATAATATTAATAATGAATTAGTTTTTTTTTGTAATAAATAATGAATTAGTTAAGTATGTTGATGTAAAATATTTATTTTATCCATATAAAAATCAATTTCAAATATGTTAACCTTTTATGTGAAATAATATTATTACATCATGAAACCTACAAAACAAAAATTAGAAATTCTCCACCAAATTTACAAGCCCTTTGTTTCTGTTTACTCCACTCTTATCTTTTTATGTGTACACCATGAAATCTACAAAATAAAAATTAGAAATTCCCCACCAAATTGACAAGTCTTGCATTAAAATTCGTCTTCTCCAACAAGGAATAAAAGTCCATCATCACATCAAGTTATCCGGGTTTGTACCCGGCTTGTTCATTTTGAATTGGCTTCTTGAATTATATGCCGAAGGCCCAAAAGTGATAGAGTGATAGATGCCCAGAAATTGTTTGAAAAATTGCCTCAAAGGATGTGTGTTCATGGAATGTTTTGATTTCTGGGTATGCTAAAATGAGTTTACTCCAATAAGCTAAGAGTATGTTTGATAAAACACCCGAGAGATACAACTTTTCTTGGACCGTGATGATTTCTGGGTAGATGCATCATGATAGGACTAATGATGAGACTTTGGAGTTGTTTAGAATGATGAAGAGACATGAGAATTCCAATTCGAATAAGTTTGCAGTTAAATTCTAGTGCTCTTCCTACTACGATAGTTGTCCCATATTTGAGGATCGGAAAAGAGAGGGGTTTGGAGCGCCTAGTCTTCTTATATGCATGGTAAATGTGGGAGCAAAAAGGAAGCATAATCCATGTTCATTTCATGGTCTTCATTGTTGCTGGGTATGTTTAAAATGGCCTCCCTGATGAGTCTTCAGTATTTCGAGCTACTAGTAAAGTTAGGGACACAACTTGAGATGAATAGATTTCAAAAAAGTTATGTTACTCTATAGCACTACTAAGAAAATAGAGTCTTCTCTTCTTTCAAAGCCACGATGCTTATAACTCCAGAGTAAAGGCGGACAGGAGTGCCCACGGTACTCTTAAGGTGTAGGGACTTGACCTGATTTGCAATAAAAAACATTACATGCGTACAAAACCAGTCAAGGATAATCATACAAATATCAAACCCGACAAATTTTGCTACGATTTGTCATTGCTGATATTTTGTCATTGAGATGACATTTGTGCGTTGTCTCTTTGCTACCGACTTAATGTTTATGGCAGACGCATTAACTTCAATGTATTTACGAACCTGCATATGGTAAGTAGCACAGTGTGACAGAAGTGACTTCTGTCTTAAGTTGGTTCCATGCACATAGCTGGGGTTTGGACGCCGAGTCTCCTGTTTAATTCATTGCAGCATTAAAATTCGCAACCTAATTCCATTAACCTCAACTACCAAGCATTCAATATTTTATCCTGAAACACAAGATTTTCACCAGCAATGCCTTCACATTCTCCCTATTTATTCACCACCTCCTGGTTGCCCTAAAACTCACCCCCCACCCCCGTCCACAAATAACAAGTAAACCTTATATTTTGCTGCTACAATAGATTCATCAACAATGGCAAGCTCTAGAGCCCTTAAGTTTGTTTGCTTGGCTGGGTGCATCATGTTCATGATCGCATCCACCACTGAAGCAGCAATTCAATGTAATCAGGTGGTAAACACCTTGTCCCCTTGCCTGTACTACGTATTGGGCACTGGGGTTCTGACACAGCAATGCTGCAATGCCATCGTTGGCCTTAACAATTCTGTCAGCACCACACCGGACCGTCAAGATTTGTGCAGATGCCTTAAAAACACGGCTAGTCAATTCTCTTTTAGTAGTCGGAATGTCGCCCGTGCTGCTGGACTTCCGGGAAAATGCGGCGTTGACCTTCCTTACAAGATTGACCCCTCTACCGACTGCAATATGTATGATTAATTATATATGTTGCTTAATATGTTACAGCATTTCATATTTTGATTCTGATCATCAATCTTGCGATTTGCGTTTTGTGGTTGTTGCAGTGTGAAGTGAAGCTGACGGATCGAAGGTGTTTCGGTGTTTTGTCTAAGTATGCTGTACAGTATTGTACGGGAATAAATGGCTTCCACTGTCGGGAAGTCTTCTGTTTTCTAGTCGTGGTCTACTGTGCTGTGTCGGTATGCACGAAGCAGATTTGTAGGACTGATAAAACTATTTGTGCTGTGTGCTACGAGTTTCATATCTGAAATATATATATATATATATACCTCGTATCCTAAGTGATCTTATGTGTTCGCCACCATTATGCTTGTGGTTTTGTTAATGTAAAATTTGTCAGGTTTCCATGAAGTTACATGCCTGCAAGCACCATGATGAAATTTGCTTGGTTGAAAAAAGGGATGTTCTTCAAAGCATGGGAATCTGGAATGTCTAATACGTAATATACAAATACCGTAATAAATATTACATTTAAATAAAATAATACACAGAGTTCTGGTTGAATTGTGGAATAATCTGCATCAGCAAATTTACTGGTGCCGGCATTATAACAACTCCCCGTTACAGCAGTAGCAGAAGTAACCTGTGCTAAAGGAATGAAGAAAAAGCTTCGCCGGGAAAAAAATTTATGGTTAGTAGGTGGCATTTACATATGAGAATAAAGCAGTTAAAGAATGTAGCAGAATTAGTTCGTTTGATAGTATAATTAGGAATTAATGATGATGTAAAGGCGAGGAAGTCTAATGAAGTATTTCTTTTTTTGTAATCTACAGAATTCTCTATCTTTTTCTCTCATTTATTCATCCTATTCTCTACACTTTAGTTCTTTGTTAAGATTTAGTTCTTGACAAACTGGTGCTGGAACCTTGAATCCAGAGAAATTATCAAGAAGATGATCTATAATGAAGGAGAACAACCAAGGTTAGAGCTATGGAGGAGCACGACGACATTTAATTGGATGAATTGAAAGAATGCAAGCTCTTCAAGAATAATTGTAAGATTCAACAGCTGACAACAGGAGATAGTAACAAGAACAAGCTAAATGGAATGAAAAACTAACTGCATGCACAAATCAATATGTAAATAACATATTACCAAGTGATGAGATCTGGAGTGCACGTCCTTCTGTCAGTTTTTAGAGCTAAATCTTGAAATCAAGTGATGACAGGAATTTCCAGCACTGAACGAAAAGAATCGTAATTAACAGCTTATTACTGAATCATTTATCAACAGATATCTTAGCTGAGAAATGTAACTATTCAGGATGACCTGCTAGTTTGTTGATGAAATAAGACTAATTAATGTAGTTCTTGTACCAGGACAGATAAGATTCTGTGATCATACTTTTTTGTTAATTTTATTTACTATCAATATCTTTTTTTAATATTATTTTTAAATTCATTTGATTTATTAAGCCAATCAGATTAATTTTTTACTTTCCTATATATATATATATATATATATATATATATATATATATATATATATATAGCTCGCGGCGTAGTTAAGACTAATAACCATCATAGAAGTAAAATCGGAGTGGATCCAAAATGAGAAGGAAGGAACCCGACTCATTGATGGCGACCTTTAAGGAAAACATCTTCTTGATATGGGCTTGCAATGTGTGGGCCCCCGCCCATTCCTAATTGTATAAGAGCTGATGTGAGGCTCCACGCTTCCATGGCGCGTGGTGGACTTGCTACGTTTTGCTTTTTAAAATGGATTCATCTGGCCGTTGATCTCTCCGCCACGAGCAAATCTGACGGGGACAGACTCTTGGAGTCAACAGCCTATCTTGAAAGGTCTCTTGGACCACTCTGAATTCCAAAGTTTGACTGAGCTGTCACTTCAATCGAGGCACTCATCGCTGAGAATCGAGGTGGCTTGTGAAATTACAATTAGGGGCGTGACACCTTGCAGTTTTGCATGCCCCTCCCTCTTCTTGCTTCCCTCAATGACCGAAAAACCCTCTTCGGGTTGACGTAAATGCAAGAAAGAGGATTTGAATATAATAAGCTCATGCAGCACACAAGCTCTTTGTTACAGTAAATATCTGAAGTGGTTGAGTTCCATTTGGATTGTAATCGGAAAGTTTATTACAGTGGCCATCTACGACCACTCGAAGTGTGTTTGGAGTGTGTTAGTTTTCGTGTTTCAAAAATATATTTCATTTAAAAAAATCAGATTGATATTTTTTATAATCTTTTTATGTTAATATTAATGAAAAATAAACATTATAATCGAGGAATGTTTATATTTTATTGTTGCTGCTGTGAAAGCAGGTGGCAGTAATCAAGTATTAATGGAGTAGTTAAGTCCTGGGTTATGGTAGGTTTGACCACTGCCCTCACTGCCACCCCTCTCTCTTCTCTATTACACTAATATTCCTCAGCATCTTATTTTTCTACTTTTTTATTAATTAAAAAAATATCTCTCTCTGCTTTTTCTCGTTCTGCTTTCTTTGACTTGTTAAGAGTTTTGCTTTTCCTCATCAAAATCACGCCTTTCCCATTTCTGCGTTTTTTTTTGTTCTCCTCTTCCAATACTTGTCCCTCCTCTCTCATGTTGGAAGCTTTGCAGGAGCTTCTGTTTAACTTTAAAGGTTTGATATTTATCATTGGTATTTTTTGTCCGTAAGAATTGTTTCAAGTTTGAAGCTGATGAGTTCCTTTTTTTTGTGGATTGTAAAGTAGTGACCTTTTTTGGTTCAATGTTTTTTTTTGTTTTTTTCTTGATTTTCTGTTCTTCAGATGTTTTTGTAGATTGCTATTTGTTCACATGTGGAAAGTTCTTGGAGAATTGATATTTGAAATTTCGGGTGCTTATAGTTTTGAAAATTTTGAGCTGATTTTGGATCTGGGTGCTGGTAGTTTGGTTCGGTTGATGGGATGCTGATTTATATAGCTTGTTTTCTTAATTTGAAATTGCGTTAATGGGGATTCTTTTTTTAAAAAAAAACTCCTTTAGTAATTTAATGTTGTAGGTCATTGGTGGGGAATATATTGACTAGTTAGCATTTTAGGAGATTTAAGGCATTTTGATTGGGTGTGGAAAACTTAAAGTTGGATAATTTATTTATTTATTTATTTGGCAACACTCATTTTTGTTATACGAGGTTGATTGTGATTTTAAGGCAATTTTGATGATTTGGTGTTAAATTTTAGTGGAATTTGATCTCCTTGTGATTAAGGGTTGTGTAAAATTCACCCACTGATCAACTGATTTCCCTTTATGATTTTGCTAGCACTATCTTTGTTATTAACAGAGGTGTAATTTGAGCTGTCATTGCTTTGAAAAGATGTAAATTTTATTGAAACATCGATGGAGGTCCTTTAATGTTCTTCATCATTGTCACATCAAGAACAGGCATGTATACATAGCATTTCCTATAAAAGAACTGAAGGTCAGGGATTGTTTTCATTTGAGTTATCTGATTGGATGATTATAGCATTGGTGTTAAACATCGAAATTCTTGCAACTTGATTTAGCTTTTTATTGTATTTTAACACATGCATTCTTTTCCAAATATTTTATCAGCTTTGAGAAGTTTGTGTTGATATGAGGCTTTTTTTGTTTTTTTGGCAGAAGCATAGAAGACTTCCTTGCAGCTTTCAAAACTTGAATGTTATAAGATGGGCTGTTTCACAGTTTTGAAGAGCAAAAAGAAAAGGCTCGAGGCATCAGTTTCCATCAAGCGTGTTAGTCCTAAGGAGCAAATACCAACTACTCTGCCTGAGCCCGCAGGTCCAAACTCGGTTATTGCAGTCAGCACCCCCTAGTTTTAGGACCAGAGCGAAGCCTGCACAACCAGAAACCAAAGTACCTAGTGATAGGGCAAGAGCTTTATCAGCTCCAGAAAGCCTTGATGCAGCGGAACAAGTTGCTCTTGCATCATCTGAATATGAAGAGAATGAAGAGTCAAAAAACCCAGTTGGAAATGCAAATGAGCAACGGCTTCCATGTCCACAACCCCTTCCACTCCCTTCACCTCAGGGTGGTGCTGTACTGAAGCCTGTGAGTAGCTTTAAATCAGTAAATAGTAGTGGCCCTCTCTATGCTTCTGGACCATTGCCGCTTCCTCCTAGTGGAACACTGAGGAACTTTTCGTATGAAGAAATTCTATCTGCTTGCCGCAATTTCTCTTCAGATCGATGTGTATCTGAAGGTCTTTCATCCATAATGTTCTGGGCTTCCTTTGGGGATGATGCTTCAAGTTCAAAGAAGTTTGAAGCTAGTGTTACTCGTCTTCATTCATCCTCTCAGGTAATGTATGAGTGATGTTGAACTCTGAGAATTCCTTAAATTTCTGAACAACTCTCTTAATTTTCCTTGCATATTCATCTACTGGTAAAGTAAGTGCTTACTACACTAATACATCCATTTTGCATTCCTTTATCTTCATTCTCTTTCAAATATCACACCGATCATTGTTCCTTTCTTGCCTAAGAAGTGAGCTGTGCAATAGAAAAGCTGATGTATGTGGTTTAACTTTGCTCCCTGAAAAAATGACAAAGGGAATGTATGCATGCGTGTAGTGGAGAGAGGAATTTTGTCAATCTTCTAATACTTAGGGTGCAAAGTGTATTTTTCAAAACTTAATTCTGAGTTTAAGTTTTAGCTTAAGAATACAACTAGAACTTAGATGCATCATTTTTGGAGTTTATTTATCATTTGCCTTTTCTTTTCAAACACTTGAAGTGTCTTGATATTTTCAAAGAAAGGGCAAAGATGCGAGCATTTTAATGTTTGAGTATTTAAACAAGACCCTTGTGTTTGATCTTACAGGGTTTAAAAGAGTTTATAAATGAGGTTAATACCCTTGCATCTTTGCAACATCCAAACTTGTGCAAATTGCTTGGCTATCATGCACGTGATGGGTCAGACCAGAGAATGCTGGTGTATGAGAGGCTTTATCATGGAAGCTTGGACCGGTTGCTGTATGGAAGATCTGATGGGCCTCCCATTGACTGGAACACCAGGATGAAAATTGCTCTATGTGCTGCCCAAGGTCTTGCTTTTTTGCATGAAGAAGGGCCTTTCCAGGTAAAATTGCTAACTTTGATCCATGCAAAGTGAACAACGAAACAATGCATATTATTATATATAGCTCACAATACTGGTCCAGACTTCCTGAAGGATGATTAGATTAACATTTTTTTTCCTTTTGTACTAGTTTTTAATTGATTGAAATCTGTTCTATATATCTTACTTTGTTATTGTTAAGTGACAATTGAAACAAACCATCTGTTTGTTGCTAATATTCCTTTTTGTAAGTTTGTTTTTCCTGAAGGGAAATATGTGGGAGACTGCACAGTGTTTCAACACTTCTAGTTTTCCATGAGTTTTATGTTCGCTGAAGCTATCCTTCCATCTCAGGCAATGTACAATGAGTTCTCTACAGCCAACATACAAATTGACAAGGACTTTAGTGCAAAGCTATCAGGATATGGCTGTGTTGGCCATATTCCTGAAACAGACATCTCTAACAGTTCAGTGGTAAGCTCCTTTATCTCGCCTGCTTATATTTCTTCTTGTTCTGCATAAACTAGGGATGGTTTGCTTTACCTCCATACCTCGGCTTGGGGGCGGAGATTTCTTCCAGATATTTGCATGCTTTAATTTCTCAAGACTCTGGAAGCCTTTTTCTCTTTGTAGAGTTTAACACTTTTCTTTCTGTTCACTTATACAGGCGGCAGCAAATCTCTCAGTAGAGACAGTAGAGAGAGGGTTATTGACTCCAAAGAGCAACGTATGGAGCTTTGCGATTGTTCTTCTTGAACTACTCACTGGCAGGAAGAATCTTGATAGCCGTCATCCGAGGGAAGAGAGAAACTTAGTTAAGTGGACCCGGCCTTTTCTAGCTGATGATTGTCGACTATCGCTGATTATGGATCCTCAATTAAAATGCCGTTTCCCAGCAAAAGCAGCCCGGACATTGGCTGACATTGCTCTAACATGTCTTCAGAAGGATCCCATTGGAAAGACTAACCATGAGAACCATTGTTGAACATCTCAAAGTTATACAAGACATGAAATACTCCAGTCGCTTTCCTCTGCAAGAACCAGCTGTAGTTGCTGGGAAGCAAATGTCCAGATCACCTAGTCTTAATGGAATTATTACCCCAATACCAAGGTTAAGTTTCTCACAATCTCCGCCGTCAAGAGCCCGGCCATCATTTTCCCCGGCTAGGCCCCTCGCGTTACCTATCTCTCTTCCTCCTCTTGCCTGTTCCTCAACTCTCTCTGTTGAGGAACTGGAACGACAAGAAAGCAGGAGATCAGCAGCAGCAGCAGCTTTTTGAAGGCCGAGTGTTGAAGGATTTTGATTGTTAATATATGCATTTTTTTTCATTTTTTTGGATGGCTTTTCTTTTTTACCCTTGTTGGTGATCCAACAGAACATATAGAAAGATAAAAATGTGGTTCTTCAACCTTCCCAACCCTGAAGATGTTGAAAAGAAGAGTGGATGCCAGTGCAAACCCAAGTTCAGCTGGATTCAATTAGCTTCATTGTAATCAACAAAGCCATATTCGAGACTAACGCTCCATGCTTCTTCAATGATTTGTTGATTTCAAATTATTGCATGAAAGTGCCCCCTCATCTGTTTCGAGTGAAATAGGAAACTCCACTCCTTGGTCTCGGCTTATTATTGGTTGCCTGCAAAGGTTATCCATGAGATTCGAGACTGAGGATACTGAATGTGGTGAGCATCTGCTAGGGAAAGCAAACCCAGCTGTTGAAACTGGTGGTTTGAGTTTGATATCTTACAGGACACGAAGCTAAGTGGAGGAGATATGAAGAGATTTTATGGGATGTTAACGGTAAGAGAAACAGGAGGAAAATAAATAGCAGAAAAGTCTTTTGTACTGTGTTCTTTTTTTTGGCTCGCTCGATAACTACTAGCTTTGTGCAGATTATTGTATCTGTGGGCGAAAAGTATGGGAAAAGAAAAAAAAATCGTGTACTTATTATACATTATATATGATGAATAAAGACCCTAAAAAGAAATGCTGATCTCACACGAAAAGAACCTGGGAATTTGTTATTATACAAAAAGCACTTTAGTTTAGACAGGGGTCGTTTTGGCTCTGGTCTGGTCCAGGTTCATCATTCTCTTCACCTCCGCTCTCCTGCTCCGGTGCAGCGGAGGCAGGTTGACAATCATCCGTAATTTTCCCCTTCATTTTCCTCCGTTTGCGGTGGGGCATGGGATGCTGAACTTGCTTGTTGCTCAGATAAACTTGCGAGACCATTCTGCTTCAAATACGTGTCCAAAGGAAGGCTTGCTACTTGAAGAAAGCTCGTCATGCTCATTCGGGCTAACCCTGCTTGTGATTCTTCTTCACGGTCAGGATGGCAGTTTAAATCTAGATGCCCCTTGCCTGAGTCAGCCACCTTGTTTGACAGATTATTGCTCTGGCTTTTTGGATTCCAACTCATTCCCTGACCTGGCTTCGTTATCCGAAGCATCTCTATGTACTGGATGCGAGCTTAGAGCTACTCTCTACCTCGGCTTCATCTTTGGGACCCACCATTTGCTGAGTCTTCTGGGCGATCTCCGCCTCACGCTCTGACTGACGCTTCTTTTTGCGCATCATTAAGGTTTTGAAACGGCGTTTAACTGTCATGCAGACGTTGCACGTGCAAGTAGGCTTGTGCTTCCCCTTCCCACTTGGGTGGCTGGATGCACACGATGCATGAGCAGCCAGGACGGTGTCTGGGGTGTTTCGTTGTGGTTGCAACGGCGGCGGTGGCGCTTTGCTCACCCACATCCCCGAGGATTGCAGCATTGGCCAGAGCATCCAGACCAGAAGATTCATGTTCCTGGGTTGGCTGATGACTGCTACTCATTTTCCGTTTCTTGAAATCTATATATCAAATGATTAAGGCCTCAGTAATATTAATATAATTCTTTCGAATGCAAGGATAAACCACATTTGTAAATTAATAATATAAATCATGCGAATATTTATAAATTGGTGGCTCATTATGCAGGTCACACACAACAACTTCATAAAGGACATAATAGCCAAAACACATGCACAAATACCAGTATATATACTGAACCTTCTCTTCTTTATTTCGCTGACTAAATGACCATGCCTTCATGCATTTATCTGAATGAAAACTTTCTGTCAAAACTTACCAGTTTGTTGAAATTGCAGATACAAGACCACACCAAAAAGTATGCAAGATCCTTAACAAGGATTGCAATTTGCACATGTTGAAGCATTTGGGAGGTTTTAGACCCAGAGAAATATGAAAACAGAGTAACGAAGTGATAACTACAAGAACCTTGGACATGTGATGAATTATCCACCCAACTTGGAATCTCGGAGAAGCAACCACATAGGGTCATGTAACATCAAGACTACAATGATACTATGATCCACATAACTGTTACATAAACGGAGTTTATGTAGACAGTAGACCATACCAGTCAAATTACCAGCAATAGGGTCCACTGAATCAATCAATTTGATTGGTCTGGGCTACATTGACCAACTCTATGCAACAATTTAGTATGATGCAGCTTGAACTCCTTTTTTTTATTTTTCATGACGAAAAAATTGATCCTGTCGTGAATGATTAGAAGTTTAAGATGCAATGACATGTCAACTTGCTGGCATCATAGTTCATACCCTTGTTCAGTCTGAGAAGATTTTCCAATTCCCTTGGGGCTAATTCATCTGGAGCAGAACAAGAACACCTGAAGACACAAAATCACATTATAGTAAATCGACTCTGGTACAAGGTGGGAAAAATATATAAACCAGCAATGACAAACATGTTGTTGACCTGCTTTGATCCCAGGTATTGTCCACGCATGTCCACTTTGGTGGAAGAAGAGCATCAACTGGCAACCTTCTCCACTTGGAGCAACTATCACACTGGGCCCACTGCTCTTGCCCCCTGACAACAGAGCATGGTATCTAAAATATTAGATGCATTTACCTATATCTAAAACTAGAAGAAACATCAATCAAACTCCATCACAAATAACAGAAATATGCTATTTGAAAGAAGAAGATAATGTCCTCCACTATTTGTATGTCAGAGGTGGAGTCAAAATTGAAATCATTATAAAAAATGCAAAAGTGGTGAATAGGTCCTTTGACATACAAAGTCCCGACCTTCATAAATTAAATCTGCATGACCAGAAGATCATTTCATCAACAAACTAGCAGGTCATCCTGAATAGTTTCATTTATCAACTAAGATATCTGTTGATAAATGATTCAGTAATAAGCTGTTAATTACGATTCTTTTCATTCAGTTATGTAAATTCCTGTCATCATGCTCTAAGAACTGACAGAAGGACATGCATTCCAGACATTAAAAGAAAATCATCATTAAAAATGATATATCTGACACAGAACAAATCGATGATCTTGATTAGGAATCGATTTCATCTATGTTTAAAAATCAAACTTGGTTTACTCATCGTATAAGGGTTTCAAGACCCTGAGACAGAAGGTTAGTTCTTGTACCAGGACAGATAAGTCATTCTGTGAGTACATTACCTTCACATGCTACATAAAAAGACTAATGATTTAGCTGACAGTGATTCTTACCCAATTGAACGAACTATAAAGATACTCCTCTTCCCAAAAACTGGAGGTTCCTGCATGGCAAAACATGTATAATCATGAAATCAACTGCAAGGCTTTCTCACCAATAAATTGTATATTACATATTCAACAACAGTTAAGACTTTCAATAGAGAAGGCCCTCCAGTACAAATATGGCATATATTGTTCATATCCGATACCAGTTCCAATTGCCAAATATCCATGCTTCTGTAAACTATATTTATCTACATGTAGCATTTTTTACCATCCACCATAAAGTATGTGTAGAAAAAGAAATTAATAGAATGTTAAATTATATATTTGAGAATATTTTTCATCAGAAAGGAACCATGGTGTGCATATGTACAAGCAAAAGAAAATTAATGCATATATAGACATGAGTATGGATATAACAACTTTAAACTTCAGGGAGACTACTCACTTCATATTCTTCAAAATCATGATCCTCGATGGTGACAATGCTAGGCTTGACACTTGGTGCTGGGCGAAGCAAATCCTGTGCCTCTTCCCATGTAAGTTTCAGCTCAAAAGCATCTAGGCTATCAATTAGTAGCCTCTTACTTTTAGACCCAATATTGCGTGTTCTTTTTCTCTCAGGAACCAGCAATGATGGTAGCAGCAAGCCATCCCTTGTCTTGTCTTCTTGCTTATCAGATTTATGCCAGCTAATATCACCACTAGCTGAATGCAAAGCACTAAAGTGTGTATCGGTGCTTCCCTTTAGTGACTGAAGAAGGCCAGAGTAACCACTTATTATAGGTAGGTTCTCAAAAACACCCGAAAAGTAACTTTCACTTGAATGAACACCATTAGGCATGGCAGATGGTTGGGTGTCCTGCTTTTTTAATAATTTATGCATTAATACTATAAGTTCAAGTTTGCTAACATATAAACTGCCAGTGGTTTTTACCTGCATTGCTATAGAGCTTGATGCTTTTCTAAACCCCATGACAAGTTTTCCTTCTGGATCCATACGACTAAATGTTACTGCAATAGAAATGATGAACTATTTAAGTGTGACAATAAATACATCACCATCTCCCATGAAGCTATCTGCAGTTAAGATTTTAGAACAAACTTAAACAGTGATTTGCGAAAGTAAAGATGCTTAGGGCAATTATAGCATAACAAATATCATATGGAATGATTTTGTTATATCTCAGAGGCACAATTGAAAAGCTCTCAAGTACAGATTATAATACAAAACTATTGAGATGTTATCTACTTTGTTCTAACAGAAATATGAAAACTAGAGAAAATAACATAAATATTTGAAATAATAACATTCCAGAAATCTATAGGGGATTAAAAGATACCAGTATCTCCAGCTTGCAATTTCATGGACTGTATGCACGGAGTTACACCCTCCAAGACATACATCCTGCTGTTATTGTTAGGCCAAAACCTGAACTGAAATACCCACTCTTTGCCCTTTACATCTTGAATCCGTAGAGGAAGACCCTCAGGTTGAGAGATGGGAGGGAAATAGGCCTGCACAGTGGTTCAATATCAACTTATATATAGCAAGCTTATCAATAAAATGAATTCTTAGAAGCGAACATTATGACCATCAAATATCATGGAAAGCAGAAACTTACTTCAGCGCATGCTTTAGGGAGAACCAAACGACCAATACGACCAGCATCGCTCGCACTAAGAACCTTTTCAAACAATGGGACAATGGTGGAATTTGGACTTGAAGATAACTTGGTTAAGGATATCACAGTCATCAGAAAAACTTGAAAAAGGTAAAAGCATAAGAAAAAAATACATGATACAGAAGGAAAAGAAAATAAAAATGATATTGGATTTTGAAACAATTGAATGATGGATACTCTCCAGATATTTGCTGCAATTCTTGATCTGTAATCCTAGGCCAATAACGAGGAAGCAACTGATTCCGTCCACGTCCCTCAGCAGGTGGCCTAGCAACACGTATCTGTGAGACCATGCCAGCATTTGCATCCATAGAAAGGGCCAATTTTGGAGGCTTTGGCAATAGATGGCGAGACCTGGGTCCTTGTTGGAGTGGAGAGGATGCCTTACTCAGTACCCTTTCATCAACAACACCTCCTGGAAAGGGATTTTGATTTCCTAAAGTAGAACCCAGGCTCATACTCAGGTTTGTTTGCGCTAGTGATTCATATAAATCTTTTGCTGCAGTAACTGTTCTATGAATCTCTGGTTTGGCAGTTTGACATGATGCATTGGATGCTTGGTTAAAATTCGAGAAAATTGTGCTTGCAATTTCTCCTACAGGGGGTAGTATATCTTCCTGTTTCATTTTCCTGTAAGACCCATTCGTCTCATCACTCTGTAATTGAAGCAAACTCCTCGTGCCAATACCATCAATACAATTGCCTAACTGCATAAGCTTTGTTTCAGCTGCCAAATGGCCGTTGGCAGAAGCAGATTGCAGTTCCCCATTGTTATCAACTTTTGGTTTGCCAAATCCATTAGGTGTTTTATCAACATTCATCTACAAAAACAGGTGATTTATTACACTCAAAATACCCAAATTCTGCCTGTGAGAGCTGCAAGGCTCGAAATCAAGCATTGTCTAGTGATAGTGAAAACATCAAGGAAGAACCATTAGCAGTGCATATCCTAAAGAGATTGTACCATAAACGAACATAAGAAAATTTGTATCCAGATCAGCAGGATCTTGACCACTAGATAGTTACTTCTTTTCACAAAGACCTCTTTCTTGCCTTAATGACCCTATAGTTTTTATAATCAAGAGATGCATGCAGATGACAAGTGTCAACATACCAGAAGTAAACTATATTGGAGCCATTTAAAACACCATGCATTCAACAGAAAATGTTTTCTGAGCATATTTAAACATGATGCAGGATGGTTGCTGTGCTAGTGTAGGGTGCTGTACATTAAGGTAAAGATGGAATAAAAAATCCTCTTTTACAACAGACATCTATATGATGATAACGATAAAGAAATGCAAATGAAAATTGATCTTACAGAACCAGCTCCTGCACTTCCAGAGCAGCTTGTACAGTTCACACCACCACCATCAAGTAGCTCTAGCAGGGACCTGGAAGCAATGCATCCACAATGGAGACGCTGCTAACACCAAATTCAATTAGATTTACTCAACAAATTACTATGATTAAGGCTATGAGAGAAGAAAAAAAATCACCAGCTTACCTTGCTGCATGAAGTGCACTCCCTCCACCCAGAATCCTTTGAGTGGAAAACTTCACAAAAAACTGATTGCTCATATGCAGACCTAAATCAAACACGAATATCATCATATAAAAGGAAGTCATGTTTTCCCATCATATCTAAGGACTTGAAACTTATCATATGACATTCAATATATGATGTACTAGAATCCATTGTTACCATATATATAGTAGAACGAACAAGAACTAATTCACTAGTCCTTGTAAGTATCATTTGGATAACCTTAGTTAGGCGCCTCGTTTTAAGCAATTCCTTAATTTCTGAGTTTACAATGAAATCCAACCCTTATATTTTAACAGGAAATTGGGACGAAAACATTAGCTCCGTGAATTCAACTCCAAAATAAGCCTTTTTCACGCATCTAATTTCATTGGGAAAAAAAAAGTAAATGAAATAGATGAATTGGAAATGATGGATGGTACACCATGTTAAATAAAATTCCCAATAATGAGCAAAAAATAATGCCACTGAAATATCGACATGACAAAAAAAATATCCAAAAAAGGGAAAAATTGGACCCGGAAATAAATAGTAAATAAATAAATAAAAGCGTTTAAAACAGTAACCCCAAACAAACTATAAATATCAAAACATTCTAGAAAAGAAAACTATAAATATCAAAGAATTAAGATAAATTTACCCGCAGTTATCGCAGAGAATGGCGAAATCACCAGATCGCAGAGCCCAACCTTTTTTCCACCCGCCAGAATTTGACGTTGAGACTCCACATGTTGCATTCATGCAACTCTTCATCGACAACGACGAGGACGCCATTTTTTCAATTAATCTACAAAACTAGCACAATCAAATCTCCAAAATTAAAATTAAATCCCTAACAATTAATCACGTTTAGCTAGTTCTAATTCAACTTGTGAATTAATCAAACACGATATTTTTTAAAGAAAAAAAAACAAAATCTAACCTCGTATCAAGACAGGAGGCAGAGTACTACAGCTAGTTACGTCAGTTGGCTGTTACAAAGAGACGACGAAGACGACGACATGTTGTTTGGGAGTAGAGGTACTGTATAGTATTGATCGAATTGAGATTTGTTAAGACAGTGAATTAAGAGCGGGGATCAGGAGACAAGTCGGTCGCTGGTGACAGGAGGGAGGTATTGACGACGAGGGGTTTAATTTTTTTGGTGGAGAGAGAAGAAGAAGAAGATGTGCATGCAAAGTAACAAAATAACAGTGGAGGGGAGGGAGTCAGAGAGAGAATGAGTTTGGTAGTTTGGAAAACAAAAACGATGCATGCATTGCACGATGATTTTCCTTCAAGACTCAGCGAACTCGCCCACCTTATTAATTTCTTCTCTTTTTCTTTTTCCTTACTTACCCCTCTTGTTTTTGTTTATCAATTCCCATTTATTTTCATTATTATAAAAAACAAATTCCGGAATAATAAATAGTTTGGAAGCAATTCATTTCAATACGGTAAAACTCACCTAACATACGAACAAAACGAATATTATAAACTCTATCCCATGCCAGATTGTAAGTCATTTAATATTTTTCATTTTTTTTGTTAAATAGTTTTTAATTATTATAGTGGATTTACTGAAAACCTCTTTATCTTTTTTTATTAATCCATGCATCTTTTATTGTTATGATATCCACAAACCAGTAGTTTTTAAATACCGTATAATTATTATTATTATTATTATTATTATTATTATTCAATTCTAAATAATAATAACATATGAAAAAAACTCCAATAATCATATTATATTATTATGTTAACAAAAAAAAAAAGGTTTCACCTCTACTCACAAAACATTATTCATTCGAGTAGTGATTTGCTTTTTTTTTATTTTATTTTTTTATTTTTTCTCAATCAATGTTCTTTTAAAAAAAAATATCATTTAATATTAAATTTATTTTTTATTAGATTATCTCACATTTCGTTATACAGATTGTGAGTTTAATGGATTAACATAGTTAACTCACTTTTTTTTTCTTATTTAACTTTTATTCTTTTCAAATTTATCATTTTATATTGGATTAATTACAAATTAAATTTCATAATTATTATTAATAGTGGTGGTAGTGGTAGTGGTAGTAGTAGACTAGTAATGGTATTGCTTTCTATTAGGTTATTTTGGCATATAATGCTTGACAAGTTAAACTAAATTGATTTGGATAATTTTGTTATTTTTTTTCTAATTGATTTTTTTTAATTTTATTATTTAATATTGGGTTAGTTAATAATTGAGCATTTATGATATATTTTGATTTTTTTTTATAAAGATATTTTGATTTCATGATAAAAGTTCCAAGTTTTGATATTTTTTACCTCAATTAAATATGGTCGCTTTTTTTCTTTTTTTTTCTAAAAAGGTTATCTCATTCTCATTACTAGAATCATAGTTTCTTCAACATTGTATTTTCTTTTTATTTTTCAGTCATATGACTTAGGTCAGTGAGTTTGATGAGTTAATTTAGTTGACTCAATTTTTTTAATTGATTTTTTTCTCAAATTTATCATTTTAATATTGAGTTTGGATTGAAAATTAGGCTTAACCATTTATTTTATTTCTTTTATTATCTTATCTCAACATTGTGATCCAAGAATAGTGTTTAATGGGTTAAATGACTTGGCTAATTTTTTTGTAATTTTTTAATTAAAAAATTTACAAGTGTTATCGTTCAACATTGGATTTAATAGGGATCAATTGAGAATTAAGCTTCATAATTTATTTTAATTTACTTTTTTTATAGGGTTATATCAGTCTCATGACCAAAATCAAATATTTGACATGTTAACCCAACTTAAATTAAGCCATTTTTTATAAGATTATCTCAATCTCATGATCTAGATCATGAATATTATGGATTAACTCATATTATTTTTTAATTTATTTCTTTTTTTTAACCTCATACTTCAACATTTGGATTGATTAAGAATTAGAAATTAGAATTTGTAAATTGTTTCAATTGACTTTCTATACTGGTTATCTAGTTTTTAGTCTCGGACTACAAGTTGAGCAGGTTAACTCGAGTTGTTTTTTTAGGTTCATTTTTTAACATATATATTTTTGATTTTATATTTAATATTGGGTTAGTTGAGAATTAGTTTTCATAATTTGGTTTAACTTGCTTTTTATTGGATTATCGTAGTCTTATAATTCAGGTAATGAAATTTGACATTTTAACCCTAGTTTATCCAAGTCAATCTAATATTTTGTTATCTTAATATAAAAGAAAAATATCATCTTGAAATGCTTTTTTAGTAAAATTATGTTTTCACATGTCATCATAAAGTCAAATTCCATATAATTTGATTTTTTCTTACATTCAAAAAAACCCCTGCTCATAACATATCATGAGTCAATAATTTAGTTGTAAACTAAAAGAGGTGGTGATGCTATTGTTCACCATTTCGCAAAACACCATTAATTTCAATTGTGCTTTTTTTTTCTTTTCTTGTTCTTTGCTAAATCTATATTGTTCTTCTTAATTTCATAATTTAAAATTTATTTTATTAGAATATTGAGCTTTAGAATTTATTATGAATAACTTGGTGGACTCAATTTTTTTTTGTCTCAATTGATATATTTTTTAATGTCATCCTTTAACATTGGGTTGATTGTGAATTTTATGATTTATTTTGGTTTATTTTTTATAAGGTTATCTTGGTCTCATGAATCGAATTGTGGGTTTGGCATGTTAACGCAATTGAATAAAAAAAATTTTTTATCTTTTTTTAATTGATATTTTTTTCAATTTCATCCCTCCATATAAGGTTGATTATGAATTGGTTTCATAATTTATTTTAGTTTGAATTTTAGAGATTATCTTAGTCTTACTACTAAGGTCACTTGTTTTAGAGGTTAACCCATGCATATTGATGTTCTTTTATTATATTATATTATATTATATTTTTTCAGATTAACTTGGGTTAATTTAAATCGAACTAATATATTTTCATCTTAAGATATTTAAAAAAAAATATCATCTTGGTTTTTTTTTATCAAACTATATTCTTAATGATTTTTTATATTGTTTTGAATTCATCAAATTACATCAAATAAAACCCACTGATTTTTTTTTACTAAAAATACATTAATAACACTCAAATATGTTTTTAATTAAAAAAAATTAATGTGACGCATTGGGGACAATGATATAGTTTGTTAAATAAAAGCTAAGCTGGTTGACGGAGCTGAGATAAAAGAGTATAAAAATACGGCGGCAGGACAGCACCGTAAAGTGCGCCACTAACAAGTCGCCTTTTTATCCAATCGCATATTTCGCATGCAAGAAGCATCTATGTATCCTTGAAATTACTAAAATCACCCAAGAGTCTAATGTTTTCTACAAACCCATGCCATTGTAACTGTCAACGACCAGTAGTCTTCAGCCGTTTATTTGTTTTTTTCGTTTTTTAAAAATACTTGTGAAAATAATATTTATGACGGTATATTTTATGAGATGACGATGTTCGAGTACCTGCAAGTGCGGGGTCACCTACTACACTGACAGAGAGACGTTAACCCACGCGCCTCAGGAAATGGCTCGTTACGGCTGACAGCTGACCGTGCTCGTGGATACACGCGTGTCCACTGCCTCTATTATTATTTTTTATTCCTGATCTTCTACGTCGTCGTCGTGAGCACGGTTGACCCTTGGCGCGGACAAGTGGTATCTGCTGTCGTGACCGAGAGAATGTCTTGGTTCACAAGGGAATGACGAGGGTTGAATCTTAAGCGAATTATTATTAAATTTTAAATAAATTATTATGTCAATGTGAGTTATTATTATTAAAATTTAAATAGTAAATAATAACGTGAGGAATAAGCTCACTTTATCGCTAGAACCAAATCTCTAAATAGAAAAAATCAAACAATAATTTTTTTTTTTTTTTATTGTTGAAATTAGCAAGAGTAACTTACTAATATAGAATTCAAAGCCATAGGAGAGTCTTTAGTTCCAATTTTGAAAGTGTGATTGAAGTTATTTTTAAAAATATTTTTTCATTTAGAAATATATTAAAATAATATTTTTTTATTATTATTTTTAACATCAGCACATGAAAAATGATTTTGAAACACTATTTTTTTAATTTAAAGTGAAAAATGAAAATAATTTTTTTTTTAATTTTTTCAAAAATATTTGTAAAATACAATACCAAACAGGACCTAAATTACATGGAATTTGATAATTCTAATAATGAAAATTGGTCTTAGATATCCCAGTATAGCTACATCTCTCCCTATTCTCTTTTAAATTTAATGTCCATCAAAATTAGTGTCATGTTAAGTGAAAAGAGATTTTTAGTCAAGTTTATAACTTAAGTTTAATGCAAGAGAAATTGAAATCATAGATATTCTTATATGCCATTAAAACCCATTGTGCATGCAATATTAGCCTATAAGAGCATCTCCAGCGGGGAGTGCCATTTTGGAGAGGCAAAAATCTCTAAAATGGCACTTTGAATAGTGTTTTTATGGTTTTTTTTTTTGATGTGTGCTCTAGTGGTAAAAACTATTTTGGAAAGCCATTTATTTTTATATTATTTTAAATATAGTGTAATTATTTTGTATGTAGTTTAATTATGCAATTAATAAGAGTAAGTTATATAATTAAATAATTACTTTTAAAAAACCCTGCAACAATATAATTATTAATTTTATATATATTTTTTTACTCTCTTATTAAAGTATTTTTAAGTAAAAATAAAAACAAATATTTTTGATATAATTACATTATTTTCTAATATATATATATATATAAAGAAGGTGGCCCCAAGGTGGGGCCACTATTTTACCTTCCTCTCCTGAGCTGCTACAAATAGCAGCTCATGGAGAGGAATGCATTTTTACCTATCCATATACCTATCTTGTTGGAGCATGAATAGGAACATAAAAATGCTAAAAAAATTAATATTTTAATTTTGCCTCTCCATATGCCTTCTCTGCTAGAGATGCTCTAAGATCATTAGTTGGAAGTGTCTCCAATGAGCGTGACGTGATAATAAAGAGGTTGAGATTTGAACAGCAGGTCTCGAGTTTGAGTTAGTGTATGTATTTTTTATAAGAATCTGAGACTGTCGAGCTATTACTTGCTCACCTAGATCCATGAATTATACTTTCCGGAGAGGTGGAGTTTCCTCAAATAAATAAAAAAATCATTAGATGGAAGCGTGATACTGATCAAAATGCTAGGGCTCATCCTTCAAATGTGCACCAACTTCTTTTAGATCTTTTTTTTTGGGTCAACTATGGTTCATGTTTGATCAGCAGTCATATCATATGATCATCCGTGGATCATTTGGCCGTGGGCACATCATATTTCACACGTGAGAAAGTGCCATCTTCTCACGCATACTCCAATGGATTGGACCACCAAGAGTGGGAGAAATAAAACTCCATGGATGCTTCCGCTTCTATTTATCCTGCAATTAATCGCATGCTCATCGTTATATTCATTCTCTCCTCTCTCTTTTTGGCAAGCTTCGCTCAATCCATGTCGTGGATCTATAATTGATTATTCCTTGAATGTTCTCTAGGGTTTTTCGTTGAAAAAACAATGATTTCGAAAGGTGTTCACATGGGCATCGAACTATTATACTAACTTGTAATTGTGCATTTGAAGTATTCCAATTTGGGGTGTTCTGTAAAGTGGTTTTGAGAAGGAAGGTCACGAAGCATGTTTCTTGACAATTTGACATCATTTTATATATGTACGTATTAGCTTATTAAAATTTTTTTAACTCCCACTTGAAATAAAAAATATTCATATTTTTTTCTTGGACAACCTAGCATTTTAAAAACCTTAAGAAAAGAAGAAGCTTAGTTGTATATATGGAGTCGTTTTTATTCACACTCGATGAATTAATTATATGTGTAAATGTTAGAATCTACTGTTAAATAAACATATCCATGCCCAGTTTCTTTTTGGAAAAACCTTCATTGCATAAATTTTATATTTAGATTTAAGTTTTTGAAGATTTCATCACAACCCAGTTAAATTTTCTATCATTTAGAAATGGCTAGGATATACATATTTAGTAAATGATAATGTATTTTATGTGGTCACACGAAAAATAAATTTTTTTTTCCAATTCTATATATTTTAAAATACCCATTAACATTTTAATATATTCATGTTATTTAAAAAAAAACATTACGACAAGAATAATAATTATTAGAAGAAAAAAAACCCATAAATCATCATCAAAATAAACCACAAATGTGCTCATTGAATTTATAAAATTGCTTGCTGATCATGTTTTATTGCTCGTAGTTTCTGAAATATATACCAATGTATTCATCATTTGCGAGAATTCACAGGAAAGTTATTTGCTCCCACCCACTGCATGCGAGACAGAATAGCGTTTCCAAATGGAAAAGGTCATCTTGGATCTGCTGCTGTAACATTTCCATCTTTTTAAATCAAATCTTTCTGTATATTTCATCCATTAGTAGGAATAATTGATGATAATTTGCGGATGACCAGGTGGGTGAGTGTTACTGTTCAAGCCCAAAAACAGACCAAATTCAAACAGAGCCTCAGAGAAATGTTTGGTCTACGTGATATTCGAATACGTTTGGCCCAAACACAGCCCATTGTTTAGGGTTGCAATACAGGGTGACAGGGCAGTAGCGAGTTTGGTAGCGTAGCGTCTAGTATTCTTCTTCTTCTTCTTCTTCTTCCGATCTCAAACATTACAAACAGAGACAGACAAGCCAACCTGCAAAAATCCAAAACCCTGTTAGATTTCCAGTTTTAATTCAAAATGCATGCATGTACTAGGATCTTGATAATTTGAATAAAAAAGTAATAATAAATCCAAGATCTGTAACTCGTTTTCTATTCTGAGATGGATAGAAATGGGATTTTGAGACTACTCTGGCTGCTCTTCTTTCTTTTCTCTGATGCTTCTAACGCTTCTTTTGTTTCCAAGATTCGACAATTGGCTGCTCTCAAAGACGGCGACAACCCCGTCCAAATCCAAGTAAATTTTCTCCCTTTTTTTGTTTTTTTATGGAGAAAATAATTAATTTAATGATGTTCTCTCTCTCTCTTTTTCTTGAGAGAGAAAGGAATTAATTTAGTGATGTTTTATTTTGTTTTGTTTGATTTAATTAAGGTATCTCCATCGCCAAGTCCAGTTCCTGCTAATACACTGAACACAACAAAACCTGAGGGTAATTCTGTTTTGAAAGCTGATAATTCGACCAGCATTAATAATAGTAGTATTAGTAGTAATATTGATAATAAGAGTAATAACAGTGATAATAATAACACGGGAATTGTAGGTCCAAGCTCGATTCCGGGGAATAAAACAGCCAGAGAAGATGAAAAAAATAATGATGAAACAAAGAAAGTGAGCGAAGAGAAGGATCATCATAAGACGGATTCGGAAGCAGAGGTTGGCGGGGAGAATTGTACGACATTGGTTACTAAGAGGTGCACGGACCTCAAGTCGATGTCTGCTTGCATTCTTGGGTTTGATAGTGGTAATGACTTTTTATATATTGCAATGTTGTTTTGTTTTCAGCTGTTTAGTTTCCATTTCTAGCTACAATGTTTTGTTTGTTATATGAAACTAATAGTTTAATGATGCATATTATGTGTGCTGCTAGTTGCGAGTGAATGGATTTGAATAGGTGTAGTTTCTCCAGTGTGAATGATTAAAATGGAAATGAAATGAACTTTTTCTATCTTGTAATGCTTAGCCCAAACGATGAATGTAATCAGGGTCTATTGGTGGTACATAATTTGATTTGTAAAGTGGGATAGTAGAAGAGAATCAGTCTTAGATTACTATGTCTGCCATTATCTTTGGGCTGGGTCTTGGAGCTACATCAACATTTAAGATAGGTGGCAAGCAATTTTGTTATATTTGTGTTGGGTGCAACTGATCACTGTAGTACTGTAGTAGTGTAGTTACTATGGTTGCATTCACTTTTTTCTTTTTTAAAAAATAAAAAAAAGGACTACATGTGCACATTGGTATTGACAATACAAACTGTTTTACAGTCCATCGGTTGGTGGAGTTTGCAGACATGCATAATTCAAATGATATGTAAATCTAGTTCCTTGATCTCGTGAAAATGGGAAGTCAATTTTAAAAGGAAGCAACATTGATATTTCCAGATAAACAATTTAGAGCTTCCTGGATATAGGAATTTATGGTAGCAAGAGTATTGCTTGTGGAGTACATGCTTTCAGACTTCTATCATCGATATTGATCGCCAAGTATTTCTTGGCCCATGTAAAGTCATCAAGTAGGATTATGGTATTAGAATAATGGCATTTTCACCCTTTCTTCTCTTAAAAGCAAAATCATCTGTATTTTTCAAGTTGCATTAAACTCATTGGAATTCTAAAATCTCATGTAATTCCTGTTGTATTTGTTTAACTATGTCTTAGCATTTAAATTGTGACTCAATATAGCATTGTCTCAAGGTCACCTCACCTTCCTATCGGATTACTTGTTTCTTAAGAGCTATTGCTGGAGTGGCTATGTACAAATTCATATGTGATGTTGTATAGCTTAAGGGAATTAGCCGTTGATTGCTATGCAATTAAGTTGAAATTTAAAATTATCAAATTGTTTTCATGGTAGTAATGAAACGAATGTTAGAGGTAGACAACCATTTGGTATTTCTGGTAGGCTCAACTGATTGCTATAGTATTGTTTTATTTTGTTTAATGTTATTTTTTAGAATCTTAGCATAGATATTCCGTTGTGATGACCTTCACTCTTATTATAAATAAGTGATAGTATGTAAACTGTGGAATTTTGACATTTAATCCATCAATTAGTTGGTGGAACATTTATATTATTATATATGCTTAGTGTAAATGAAGTATTCAGCACACCTCCACCTCCACCTCCATTGGAACAATAAAAGAGTAATATAAGTACAAAGCTTACACTTGAAGTGCTTGCTTTACATTGTGCATACATTATTGTTACAATTACCTTGACTAGTTTGTGGTCTTTGTTGTCTGATGACTTAGGATATCAGAATAATGGTATATCCAAAAGGAGACTCCTTTGTCTATTCTTAAACAAAGTCTTCATCTTTCAAATTTGCTTCAAGCTCACTGAGACTGTAAAAGATCTCTTGTAAATCCTGTGTAGTCTCATGATAGCCTGGGCATAACCATGTAATACTTTCATTAATTCAAGATATCTAGTTAAAATTCATTTCCCCCTTACTATCATGTTTTATGTTTAAGTGACTCGAGTTGTGTGTATTTTCATTGATTTTCAGAAGCCCTTATGGAGGCCTTTCTTTCCTCTTTTGTAACTATTTACAAGTTCGGGCACCAAAACCATAGCTGGAAATTATGACTCTTGGATTGTAATGGCTATTTTGTCATGGCATGAAGAGTTTCATGCTATAACTGGCAACCCCGAAGACTGTTTGATTGATTTATAATAAGTCCCTACCAACCTTTTTCCTGGGACAAAACATAAGTCCCAGATATTCTTCTTAACTTCAATTACAGACCTCTCCATTTGAGTAGGGGTACCACCTATGGATTATAGGGGTTGGTGACAACACCAACAAACACTAACTTGGTTTTGTCAACAGATGCTAGAAATGTTGTTAAGTCTGGTATTATGATGACATTTGAGCACATGCTCGTTTGAAAGCTGTCTTATTCAACTATGAAGGTCAAGTGTCATCACAAGAACCTTAGGAGGTGCTTAAGAAACTCCCAATCCACTGCTTACTGTCATCTTGCTCTTGGGCTGAGCCACTTCCACTTTAAATCAGACATGGTGCATCATATTCAGCCTGCAATCTGCCTTGTCCAGATCCCAATCCTTGTATAGACAGGTTTAGTCCTCTGTCATTGCTCAGAAGCAGCATTTCATTGGTCCAGATCCCACTTCCTTGTTGGCTGCATATTGTGGATGGTATTTCACCAGAAATTGCTTCTCTCCGTTCATGAATCAATTGTTCCTTGAAAAACTAATTTAAATTTTTAGATATTTTAACAATTCATATTCTTTCCATTTCTCTTATTGTTACACTCTAGAAGGCTGCTCTGTGGAGACAGGAGAATTGTTATTTTTGTTTCTATGCCCTTAAAGCTTGGCTTCTTATGAAATTGATGAGCTTCAGGCATCTTTCTTATAGATGTTGAGCAATTTAGCTACTGATAATCCATAGGTTGCAGGTCAGCTGGTGTGCCTTGGCATTTCCACTTGTGGTGGATACTCTTGCCTTTTCTGCTTCACAATGATTTGTAGTGTATCGTGTTTTATTGCCTTGGAAACTATTAGATCATTCCTTTTGGTTTACAGTTCTCTGAATGCAAAATGGACTTAAACTCAACTTAAAATATGTAGCGTACAAGCTTTACAAACACACATTTCTGCATGGTCATATCACAATTTATGGACAGTGATAGTTTATGTGACTGCAACACGAGACCTGGATCAATGGCCGCTAACCATAACCATTATATAACTGTTAACATGTGTCATTGGCTAGTCTCCTCTTGCTAACCATATATCAGGTGGTGAGTTTTTGTCTGCAGTTTCAAATACTTTATTGTTGCTTGTGATATTATATGCAGTGGTGTATGAGCCAACTGTTATCAATAAGCTAAAACAAGTTCTTTTGGTTGCAAAGACTATGTTCGGATAGCATTTTACTGTGCAACCTTTTGGTTTCAATTGCCTGTCCAACATTTTGTATTTTGACTTCTCTTCTGTGACCTGCAAGTAGTTAAAGACATGCAGTGGAAGAACTTCTTTTAATTCTGTGTTGAACATTTTCTAACCCACTTAGAAAGTTTGTTGCTATATGTTTAGGGGTACTTAATATTACCATTTTTTAATGTGATTCATCATCTAATGTCCCTTTCTCTTTGTAGAATTCCATCGGTGGACCGTTCTTATACAAAATTCTGGGGAACAAAATTTGTCAGTGGATGTGGTTGCCCCAAATTCTGTTGACAATGCTTTGGTTTTAGTAGGGAAACACCAAAGTAAAAAGGTATGGATCCTTTTCTGCTTCTTATGTTGTTTCTATGGTCTGACTTAGAAACCATCATAAGATACGGAATACTTTTAAAAGATTTGGAAAGCTGTAGCCAGACAATAAAAGCAAAACACTATAAGAAAATGAAGTTAGGTTAAGCTTCTTTCTGTAACATTCCTTTGCCACAGGTAAGAGCAGTTTCAAAATTCAGCAAGAACTCAGGAGGTGTTCCTGGTTCTTGGCTCAACTAGCTTGACTGGATGCATTATTGTATATAATGGCTGGAAAGACATGAACGAGAAAATTATGGAGATAAGGTTAAACTTACTAGAAACTGTAGAAAAATGCATCCAGTCATGTGTTGTGATGTTTCTTGTAGGTGACCTAAAAATTGTACATGTGCGTCTAGCAATTTACAGGTGCATTTGTTGGCCTCCTTTTTAAGAGAGTTTTACCGTTTGCTTTTCAGATCAATTTGACAGTCGGTGAAAACACAGAGGTGAAATTAAATGCTAAAAATGGGGAATGTGTTCTGCACTTGGATCCTCTTGAATCTCATGGAAACTTTTTCTTGCACCTCCCATCTTATGACCAGCTAATTACCCCCATCAATGGTGCTTACTTCCTAATTATTACAGCAGTGGTTTTTGGAGGGACATTCACTTGCTGCATGTTTAGGAAGAGGAGACGGGAGGCTGGACCTGCTTATCAAGAGCTTGAAATGGCTATGCCAGAATCTGGTGTTGCAAACATTGTCGAAACAGCAGAAGGCTGGGATAAGGATTGGGATGATAATTGGGATGAAGAAAATGCAATAAAATCACCAGCTTCACGACACTCAGCAAGTGTCTCAGCAAATGGCCTTACTTCTAGGAGTTCAAACAAAGATGGATGGGATAATGATTGGGATGACTAGGACTTCTGCAGGGAGAAGAGAAAGAGGAAAGTTCTTCCTTCCCCAGGTTTTGAACAAGGAGATGAATAAGAAAATCAATAGATATACAAAACTTAGGAGATACGAAAATTTGATTGTAAATCATGACACGAGTGATTTTGGCATTTTTAGCTTTCATTTAACAGGAGAGTCCAGAGAGGAAATGAACCACAAAGATGATGTAATCTTTCTGCTTTTGTGAAATGTAAATTGTTTTCGGCATATTTGGTCCTCTTAGAAGGTTTTGTGATGATCAAGTAGGTTTAGTCCTACTTGTAAAGGAAGGCATTACAATAATTAAAAACCAGCTCTAGTGAGATAAGATGCTATTAAACTTGACAAGGCTTTAAAGAAATGATTGAGTACCCTTTTATACTAGGCCAATTGTAGGCCAATCTTTTAAATATAAACAAATGATGTTATTTTTATATAAGTTTGTGATCTTTAATATTAAAACAAATAAAACATTTTTTTTATATATTTAAAATATAAATCAATTTCTTATAGATTTCATAGATTAGTTATTAAATTCATAAATATATGCAAATACATAAATAAAATTATTTATTCTTGAATTTTGGTAGTTAAAAAATATTAAATCATGACATGTATTCGGTTCTCTTCTTCTCTCGTGACTCTCGCCTAAGTAAACCTCAGAAGCTCTTTCTCTCGAAACAAGTAGCAAAAAAAGAGGAAAATGAGTGTGTTAATGGAGTTGGTATCTGCAAGCTGTAGTACTTTGCCCTTGAAAAGACCCCCTTTATGTTCATCTTCTTCAATGGCTTTGTTAGCTCCATCATTAAAGTTCAAATCTTTATCGCTTAAACCTAGTGGTCATAGGTTGTCTTTTGAATCTTCAAGGGCTTTTGTCCCAAAAGTGCTTGGTGTTGATTTTCGTTCTGGGAATTCGTTGAATCGACCAATCGTGGCATTTGCTGCCTCTCACGAGGATTCTGTAAGAACTCCCATTCCTGTTCATTTGATTGTCTACTGTTTTCATTTTGAAATTTGATTCTTTTGAGTGATTTTTCTGTGTTTTTCAACTGGGTCGTTTTTTAATGTTGAATTGGAGTTGGATGTTAGTGCTTTTTGCTGAACGTGAAAAGGCTGTATTATTTGATTAACGTGGGATTTTTTATGGTTTGATTTGGTTTGAATTTTAAAAATCCATCTTGTCCGTGCCAAATTTTAAATCTTTTTGAATTTAAGAGAGATTTTTAAAATGAGTTCTTTTCAGTATTGAATTGGAGTGAGATATAATGGGGTTCTCTCTCTCTCTCTCTTTTTTGGGAAATATCTATAAGCATTCAAAGATTGAGGTGGAAAAGGAAAGCGAAGATAGAAAATTACGGGGTGAAGAATCAGAGGAAGTATGGAAACAGGCACTGGAGTCATTCAAGGAACAAGCTTTGAAGTTGCAAAGTGTCTCACAAGAAGCGTATGAGATCTACTCAAAGAAAGGCATGGTTGTTTTGCAAGAAACTTCAGAGAAGTTAAAAATTCAAGCAGAGAAGGCAAAGAGTGATCTGGGGGGTATAGCAAAGGAATTTGGTGAAGATAGTATAGAGTTACTCACGGTGGCTACAGAGAATTCTCCAGAACCAGTGAAGGAGGTTGTTGAAACTTTAGCTTCCTCGACTGATAATTTGAACGATGTTTCTAAAGTCCGTGATTTCCAACTTGGAATACCATATGGTATGGGTGGTACACCACTGGCATTCATTTATACAAATTTGTTGAATGGGCCTTCTTTGTTGTAAATTAGAATTTGTTAGGAGTAGCACCACCAGAGATGCTATTCTATTAACCTGAATGGGGTAGGTTTTTATGTGGATTGCACCCACCCCAGGGTAATGACCTATAAGTGTATTTACATTTTTAGATGGCTTCAATGTTTTTCATGTTATTGCCTATGCTTCACAGGTTTATTACTTTCTACTTCCGGGTTTCTCTCATTCATGCTGTCCGGAAGCCTCTCTTCCCTTAGGTTTGGCTTCATTCTTGGCGGCATACTTCTGGCTTTAAGCGTATCAAGTTTAAAATCTTACAAAAGAGCAGAGCCATATTCCTTAGCCTTGAAAGGACAGGCAGGTTAGTATGTGGTTATATTCTATAATAAAATATATACATGTAAAAGAAATAAAAAGTCAATTTGCTTCTGCTGGTTAGCTTCTAAACTATTTCGGCTTTGGCAGGCTGCTTTCTATTTCTTATTTATTACTTTCATAGTCGGGTCATTTTTACAAGTTTTGGAATATGATATCATATGTAACAAAGAATGCTGTTAAGTTATGAGTTTATCAGCATTTGCCTTGTGTAGAATGTCTCAGAGCATAGGGATGAGGTGCAACCGTAGATAGGAGCTTTAGTGTCTAGCTCAACTCTTCTGTTTTATAGGCTTTTGCATCCATTGCATATTTTAACCATGTAGGTTTTGTGAGCATTTGTTTTTGGTGCTTTGGGGTATGCTGCCTATTTTTCTTTTCTTTCCTTCATCCTCTTCCTCTGAAAGCCTTTTGTTTGTATTTTCTGATAATAATAGTTTGTGAGCTACTTCATGATGAAAGAATAACTATTATTTTGGGTCAGTGCATGATTGCTGTTTATATATATACACATACTTTTCTTAGTGTTATCTTCTGTAGTATATTTAACTTTAAGTTTTTAACTGGCATGTTTGGTCTTGCAGCAATAGCAACTATCATCTTTCTTCGGGACATTAGCATCATAATGACTCGGGTAGGAGTTCTTCAATCAGCCATATCATCTGTTCTGTTTATAGGGTGTGTTATATAAGTGTTATGTTTTAAATTTCTAACAATCACTTCTTCTTTTTTCCCCCTTTTGCAGAGAACTTCATTTCTTACTCCTCTTGCAACTCTCATCAGGTTCCTAGTTCCCTGCACTTTTTTGTTATCATATTTCCTGTACTACCATAGTAGTTAGGTTGCTAAGGCTCTCAATCGTTACAGATGGGAGGATGGGTCGCTTGTAAAAGTAAAACTTTTTTCTTATAAACTAACAATTGATGGGGTGCTACAGTGTGTGAACTTTGATGAGAGAAAATTCGAGGTTAAAATTTGAGAGGAAAAGTTATAGGATCTGCCACCAGATTCTCTTGAGAGCCTTACACGGGAGTTTTATCATGCAGCCTTTGATGAAGTTGTTCTCTAATGAAAGAAGAATTGCTATGTGAATGGTTAATAGTCTAGCTCATCTACTGCACTTTTGTTTAAAATAGAAATAATGTACTTTGCCTTACAAAAGTACCGCCAGATAAGTTACATAGGTCCAATACCAAAATTAGTCTCAATCCAATACTGGAACTGTTGCTAATCTCATACTTGTGAACTCATGCTAGATCTAGTATTCATTATGGTTCATTCTAGCCAAGTTCTTTACAAGTAGTATCTCTGAGTTTATCCTTTTGTGATACTTTAATTCTATAGTTTTCTTCATCTTGGTTAGTTGAAAGCCAGCTTCTGGAACTGGTGTATCTGTGCTGTTCTTGCTGCATCAATGACAATGCATGGTCATGCACATGTCGTGCTCTTAAGTTGTGAGGCTGAATGAACTTGCATCATGTATATGCCTTATTTTTTGGATAGAGGGAGGGGTTGGGCTTTCCATAAGAGAACATGACTCCAATTTCAGATACATGTAATATGTCAAGCATTTTATATATTGTGGTCATTATTTCATTGTATGTGCGTTTGGTTTTCTGATAAGTGGCTTTGCTTTTCAGTGGTGCAATGGCTGCATTCTATCTATATAAGATCGCATTGGATGGTAAGCAGAGTAAAGGGTCAGGCTTGGGATACGGAGCAGAAGATTGATGCATTTATTCCACGGGTTAGTTGAATTACTGGTCTTTCTTCTTCTCTCTCCCTCCCAACCAATACTTTTCTTGAACAAATGACATTGTACTTGTAAATGTGTGTATTATGTCCACCTGCTCGCAAATACTAATAGTTGTATGTGATGCAAACTTCATCAAATATGATTCTCCACTTCCTGCATTTTCTTTTATAAAAAAACTCTCAAGTTGCTGTCATGAATGCTTGCAGAGGTAGTCTTCCATGCTTCCATATAGTAGCTGATCTAAATAACTTCTCCTATGACCTCCAGGTAGAAGGTTGACGAGATTAAAGTAGCTCTTGAAGAGCAACATGGGATCCCATAAAACAGTGCTTGGTTCTGGAGCATCGGATTACAAATTATGGGCGTTTTATCAAGTTTTAGTTTGTGGATTTTTTTCCCCCTTCGATGTGCTGAAATTACTTCTGGTTTCTCTCCAATGCCATAGGGTTGTGTTGATATCTGTTCATTACATAGTGGCTAGTTATCTTGTTTTTGCTCCTACTTGTATATAAAATACTTGTTTATAAAATGCTTGCAGTTTTTTTTTCCAGCCAGAAGGCCTTCCCTGCAACTGTTAATTATCATTAACCACTGCCCTTGGAGAAATAGACGGTCTTCATGTCATGGCTCCTAAAAACTTGCAGAACATCACTTCAGGTTTACTTGATAATTTCTAGAGTTGACACTAAAATCACAAATCAAAGCAGTAGGATGACTTCTCTGCAATTTACCAGTGGTGGGAAAACCTAGCAAATAAAGCTAATAGCGTTTGCCTTGTAATTTTTTAACTTGTTACCACATTCGGGCATAAATTTATACAAGAAAGTTTTCCAGTAAGCAGTCCTGATTTGACTTTTTGGGACAAGCAGCACCATATTACTGTTATTTTGGAAGACAAGTTAAAATGTCATTGAGGTAGAAATTTTTACTACCACGTCAACTGGTGCCCATGTCACATATAAGTCTAGAAAGATCAAACACTTTCTTAGTTACCTTGAACGTGCTGGAGAAACATTTGATCTAAAACACAATCAACACTATTATTAGGATCCAGGCCATGCAATGTAAAATGCCCACCTTCACAGGACTTATGGTGGCTATCTCAGCTAGAGGGACAGTTTAGAAGTTGGAACTCATTTAGCATGTAGTAGACAAAAGGAAAAAACCTTGAAAACCAAGGCAGTAAGAAACTGGGACGCAAAACCAAAGATGGCTTAAAAATTTGAATCCTAGCCATGATGCATCGAATTGAAAATTTTCTGTGCTCCTGGGAATTATGTGTACCGCTTGAAATACTTTTTTACATATAAGAGTGGATGCATGCTGGCTGAAATAGCTACCAGTGGCATCATAAAAACATTACTCTCCATGATAACCAAATAAAAGCTGATAGAGCTTTATAATTTGGAGGTGCTGCTGGTTTACTAGATGCTTAGCTCACCTTCAGATGTCCCCGCGGGGAGGATGATGTACAGGGATGTCTGCTTGACTATCCAATGGCATATACTGTGCCATGATAGCCCGAATCTCAGAATCCATGTATCTCTGCACAAAAGTTTATAACAGATGAAATTCAGTTGACTGGTATTAGCATAAAAACTGGACCTGTCAATGAATAAATTCAAATGTAAACAGATCCTGTAAAGTGATTTCAACAGCATAAAATATGTTAGTAAGTTAGGCATCATCAGGCTCAAATACACTAGGAATCTGGATGAACAGGCATGTACATCATGATTTTTCTCACTTGTACGCCTTCCTTCAATCCCCACCCCACCCCACACACTCACACAAAAAAAGATATCCATAAATAATATTTTTTGTTCTGTTCCATTTTGTTTACTTGATTTGACAAAATGTGCCATGTGTTTTTCTACATTATAGAAAATTATAGAGTAGAATATAAATTCAAAGAAACATACCCGAATTCTGTACTTGTAAATTGCATATCCAGCAACTCCAGCAGTAGCCAAGCCAAGAATAATAATCCAAACAAAGCTCCAGCTGTACTCTGCCCTGGCAGCATTACCTGAATCATTGTAAAACATATATCAATGGGGGCCTAACATGACAGAAGCAAATGTATCATGGAATGCAAGTGATCCCAAGTAGCATAGCAGATTCCAAGAGCTAATAGCTGAAATTAGTCCCGACTCTTAGTTTGGTAGAAACTGAAAATTACTTTTAAGACAGCAGCGGCCAAAGCAGAACTTAAATGCAAAGGAATACTAGAAATAGTCAACCAAAAGCAGTGCCAACTTGGAGTGAACTTGAAATTCATACTTTCAGAATAAATTCTAGAGTACTTTACAGTATTTTCAAATGCAGGTTCATACCAAAAGCAGGAGTATCTACCAGTTTTAGGAACAGATTCCAATAAGATTGAAGCTTCTATGTTAGCTAATAGAACATAAACTATGTTTCACCACACATTTCATGCTGTGAAAAATACAGTGACAGTATTGGGGGGGGGGCAACTATTAAGGAAATCTTGATGTCCTTCAAATCAATCAATTTAAAATGAAAAATTGTATCATAGTTAAAAACTATAATCAATAAATAAAAATACTTCAAAATAAGGTCTTTGCAGTATATAGTGCAAATACTGAGCTGCAAGTTGATTATTTAGCTAACAGATCAAGTTATTGAAAACCCTCGGAGGATACTTACTTATGCAAGTGTCATGTTCTCGCATGTATAATAAACCACCACTGCAGCTGCAATCATAACTGCCCCAGGTATTCTTGCATTTGCATCCTGGACACTGGCAAGCTACCTTGTCTTTGCATTCATCCACATCTAGAAAAAAGCCAAAAAAAAACGTGGTGACTGCCTCATGATCTACATTGTTTCATCAACAACAGAAAATGACATGTTGCTTGCAATTTATAAAGAAGCAACTGCACTAATACCCTATACAGAAAAGAGCTCGCATGCCATTTTGATGACGTGTGTGGAAATTTAAAATAAGAAAAGAATGCTATTTCCTCAAATCATTTAACCAGAAACCAAAGCTGTTGTCAGGTTATTTATTGATGACAAGGTTCAATGGGTGGGTTCCATGAACATTTTGGAAATGGAAGGAACCGCATACATATTACATCAAAGGTGTTTTCATAAAACTGAACTATGAAATCTTCAATTTGCTCATCCAATAATACTGCCAAGGAAAACTTGCAAATCTTCATTGAGCATTTCTTCTACTAGGACTTAAAAAATTCAACAGTAATGGTTCATGGAGAAGCACGGCAACAAAGTCAAGCCAGCAAACCCTAACTGCATCCCACCAAAAAGTATAATGCTAGCACAATAACAAAGAAAAGAGAAGGTACCTTCACAGGAATTTACTCCATCACCCTTGAATCCTGGAGGACACTTGCAACCTTGCAAATGATCTTCCTGAAACCCATTAGAGAACCAATGAACAAAGAATCACATCACAACACAAAAAATCATATTAAAGATGTCAGCAAGAAAACAGAAAGACTGAGGAGTTCCATCAAATTCAAGACTTACAGCACAAGCAGAAAATGTAGTGCCATCTTGAGTTTTCTTCCAGCATCCTCCACTGTTAATTTCACAGCGTAAAGAACCTGGAGCTGTTGAACAAATAAGCAGAAAGATGATGTGCACTGAAAACAGATATTCCTAAACTTGAGTCAAAACTGAAACTGGGATTAACATAAAGTAATTTACCACCACAATGAGTATAGCCATCACCAACAAACTTCACACCTTGTACCACTGGACATTCACATACTCGACCCCGAAAAGTATCCTATAACAATGAAATTCCAGGAACAAAATAAACTTGGAATCAGAGATTGGACTGCAAACACGTTGCCAACAAAATGTTGAAATTCTGTAGACACCTTGCATGCAGTAAGGTTAGCAGCCCTGTCCTGCCAGCATCCACCATTATTTTCTAGACACTCGTTGGTTTCTACATCTGCAAAGAAAAATAGCAAAAAAAGACTTCCATCTTGTCAAAGAATCTCTACCAAAAAATCAGCAGTGAAAATATATGAGCATAGTTAATCATCCTAGATTTTGTTATTGAAAAGGAATTGCTGTCATTATTTCATTAAAAAAACAATACTGCAACAATGTGATCTTTTATTGTGTTAAAAATTTGAGCATCTTCTGCACAGTGAACTAGCACACCAGGACAGGAACAAATGTCTGACTGCCAGTACTATAAACATATTACAGTAGTTAACTCAAGCCTGAAAGATGACCTTCACTTAAACATATGGCTGGCTCCGTAGTCTCTTCAAAACCTGCACAAATCGCCTTGAGAATTGCTCCTTTGTCCAACTTACCTGAAACCAGTGACAAGTACAGGTTGGAAATGACCATTCAAGCAATTAGAAAGCTGAGCATCACAATAATAACATGGAGTTAAACCTCTATACTGCCTGTTGTTTATCACGAGAGTTGGAAGTATAGTCACATCTCCTCGAGATCCTTTTCCAATCTAAATTGAAAAATCAAAACCCGAAAATAAAAGTCAATCGATTATCTAAAGAATAAAACCTTAAAGGGATGGATAGCATGGGAGTTTAGAGAAAATAAATTTTGATGAACCAAACCTGCACATCTTGTTCAGCTTTAAGAACTTCATTTTCCACGTCTGCCTCAGTGTCTCCAATACATTTATCTATCTTCTTGAGATCAACACCTAAGTTTGCAAAACAACAATATTCAGAAGCTTGCTTTTCTCTTCTCTTAATAAACATCAGAAGTTAATTCAGAAGCACATAAATTAACAATGCCTCTCTTGTTCTAAACAGAAGAATCAGATGAAGCATTTAGTCCAAAAGAAGACAAATGGCTTCAGTCACCACCAACACATGGAGAGCAGAAAATGTCACAAATGGTCAAGAACATTGCAGTAATAGCTATTAAAAAAGCTATGTAAAACATTTGGGAAATTTTGTCTAAACAAACAACATATAAAGAGCAGTTGTTTTCTACGGAAAGGAAGACATGAAAATAATTATGATAGAGCCACTGACTCACCAATAGACTGAATAACTTGATCTGCACACTCTTTGGTGTATTTCTTCTCTTTCATTGGGCAACGAATTGAAAAATCAGTCACATAGTCCCACCAAAGCCATGGCCTTTTACTTTCATTGGCAACTTTATAAAAGCAAGCTTGGCGTAGATTTTGAACTACAACATCTTTTCCATCATACCCTTTGCTGAAATCCTGCTCAGGATCTGGAGCACAGTATCTCCCATGGTTGATGCACTGGGATTTGCATTGTTTGCTCAGAACAAATGCCTCTGGGCAATACCATGTTATATAGTGAGGGGTGAACTGAGTATAACCCTTCTGCTCAAGTATCTGTGCTGCACCTTTGAAGTTCTTGACAAACTCAATCTGACTGTCACACTTTGGACCACATTCATCATTGCTATTTGTCCAAAACTCATACTCAACCCGCTCGTCAGGATGTGGAAGAGCCTCTGTCCAATCAAGATTCACGTTAACCATCTCTCCATTAGATATAGCTTTCTTGATACTATCCCCCAAGGACTTGCTAATAAGTGCTGAGGGGATAGTGATATTCTGTAGATAATCAGCATTTGCATTCTCTTCTTCAGGGGTGTCCATGGTAATCAATGGTTCAGCCTTGTCATCTGCTACAAGAATAGCCGCTGCTCCACCATTCTGTGCATTCCATGCCTTCAGGGTGAAGTAACAATCTGCAATATGTATATATATTAGATACATTTATAGGCAGGCAAGAAGAACATAATTACTTCCACGGATGCCCTCATCCAAAAGGGAGAAAAGAACACCATAGTTATTTCCATAGGAATATCAGCTGCACACAACAGCATATAATCCAAAACATCACCAATCACCATCAGTCACAAAATTACCTTAGTTCCAGAATCAAGGTAAGATATTTACTGAAGTAGAGAACAAGCATGGTTCAAAATTTCTTGAAAAGAAAATACAATATTATCTAAACTAAATTATGCTGCTGTCTTTCCAATTGTACTATCAAGAAGTAGAAAGGAAGTATGAAAAATCAGAACCCTCATTAAGAACTATATAAAGTCAGACAAGGGCCATTTAAATCCAGCAGGAGCCAACAAATTTGCAGCATAATAAACAAGAAGTACAAAAAATCAGTTACGAATATTCCAGCTAATTTAACATGCCATATATAGCATTATTACCACTCCAATCAAATCTAAAAAAGAATCCCACAATTAACTTGTCATCAGTTTAAAGTTAAACCGAAAACAAACTTTGAATTCCCTCCACAAAAATTAATACTTACCATAAACATTACACAAAATACACAACTAAAATGGAAGCCTAAAAAGCAATCAAATAGGTGAAATTCAAGAAGCTAACCTCCACGATCAGCAAGGACAAAAGTAGGTAACCCTCCAGGTCTAGATTTGAAAGAGATATCAACCTCATCAAACCCTTTGCATGCCTTTTGATTAGCTTTTGGATAGACAACAGTGCCGACTAAGGTCCCTCCATATTGAGGAACTCCAAAATTACCAATCGCACATTCATAAACACCTTTCAATGATTCAGGTGATGTTAGTTTCAAGCTGTTTTTCTCGACTACAAACCTTCCAAAACAAAACCCACAAAGCAAAAACCATACACAAACTAAAAATTCTAACTTTTCCCTCATTGTTACACTAAAAATCCAATCTTTCACTCAAAATTTCAATGAATCAAACAAAATAAGAAAACCGGTTTTAGTTTTATTTTCACTTCCAATCTAAACAAATAGAAAGTGGAATCTTATATGGAAATACAAGCAAGTTTCCTGCTGGGTGTTGAGACTTGAGAGCTGAATTTACACAAGACAGGAGGAGCTTTTATTTTTGGAAAGGAATAATGAAAGGGGGTGATATTTATATTATAATTTGTTTATTTATTTATTTTCTTTTAATCTCCAATGTATAATTGGAATATTAAAATTTGATATTATGTTTCAGAAGTTATTTTTAAAAATAATTATTATTTAAAAATATATTAAAATAATTGTTTAAAATATTTAGCAACAATATATTAGAATTATAAAAAATTGAATTAATATTTTTCAAGTTGATTGGTATATTTAAAATAATTTAAAATTTTCAAGTGGAAAAAATAAAAAGGAGGAGAAATAAGCTATCAACGACTCGTCTTCATTTTTTTGTCAATATAATATATTTTTATTCAAAGTTAATCTATTTGTATAGATTATAAAAAATGATTTCGAATTTCAACCCTAAATGTAAATAAAGAGTAAAATATAAGACAAATCAATGCTTATCAAAGAGCCATCGTAAAAGTTTTGAGACTATGGATTCTTTAATCTTGCGACGAGTCGGTTCTTATAATAAAATATTAAAATAAATATTGCTTTTTAAATCCTTGAACAGATATGTCAAATAAAATGTATATTTTGGTTTAAATAAAGCATTTTTTTACATCTATTTATATATTAAAATCAGCATCTTCTTCTTTTTTTGGTTTGTTTGCGTTGTTAATTTGTCAAAATATTTTAGGATAAGATCAGACAAATGCGACCCTTTCATGATGGAGATTTTTACCTTGCATGTGATACACGTGTGCGTTCAACTTTACTTCTCTGAGCCTTTAATTTCAAGTTCCATAGCCACCATTAATTAAAATAATAATAATTCAAGAAATGGTCCAAATTCTCTCTGATTTTTTCATATAAAGCATTTCGTGAAAAATATTTTTCAGTTTTTTTATGTTTATTTATCATTAGAAGATTTAATTAATAAAACATACTTTCTAGTTTTTAAAAAAAAATAGCTTGATTTTTGGAAAAAAGTATTTTCTTTTTATTTTGAGAGGAAAACACTTTCTAAATATTGCAAAAAAATCAAAAACAAAATATTTGTTTATTACATTAAATCTAATCATCAATCTTTTGATTGCTATATATTTTGGCTTGAAATTTTATTTTTAATCTTATACTTCATATTTGATTTTTTTTTATCAGCTTTGACCCTAAATTTCTTTATTATTATTTATTTTCTATTATTCTAAATTAAAATATTTTATCCATCCTATTTGGCCCTCATTCTTTTTATTTATTTTTATGTTATTTAAAATAATTTATGAAATTATTGTTTTTAATTTTGTTATCTTTCTATTTTTTTATGTGTCCTATTTGGAACGAAGAGAAATTAATGCTGCTAAAAACTGTAGTCAAGAGAAATTAGGGCTCTAATGCTTCTAAAGCTCCTCTTGATTCCTCTGCTAACCACCCAATCAGGAAAACATTTCGTAAGGTAACTTTTTTTTCTTAAGAAAAATAAAAAAAATTCTTGCTTCTTTTCATTCACTTGTAATTTTACTGTTCTTTTACTCAATTTTGTGTTTTATTTTCTGGGGTTTTCTTAAATTTCAAGATTTAAAATTAGGGTTTTTAATTTTTAGGATGACGGGTTAATTTATTATTTATTTTTCTGTGAACCATTGTTTTGAGAACTGTCAGATTTCAGTATTTGTGGATCTCACCTGATGGGCCGACGAGTATTTGAAATTTAGCCCAGTGATTGCTCTGTAAATGTAAACGTGGTTGTGGATTTCAGGCTTGAAGGGGTGACATTTAGTATTTGTTTCGTATTGGGTTTGTGTATTTTCTTAAAAATATGTATTAAAATAATATTTTTTTATTTTTTAAAAATTTCAAAAATAAATAATTTAAATCAAAAATAAAAAAAATCAAATTTTATTAATTATAAAAAGACCTTGGGAGGACTAAAGAGTCTGCGAGGAGGCAAAGAGGGAAGAGTGGTTGAAGCAGTACAAAGAGAAATAATCAATGCTTGACGTGAAAGATAGAAAGAGGATCGGAGGTGATTTTTTGAAGACTTTTTATGCTATATGCTGTAATAGTACACTTGCGGAGATGGGTTCTTGCAAGTTAGGAGATGTGATTTTACTGAAGAATCCGGATATTCCCACTTAGATTTGTTTCAATAAAGTTAGATTTTTTTTCTAGAATAGAGATCTGTCTTTAACTTTAAATGATATCCATGAGTAATAATTGGAAATAGATAAATAATCAAATAATAATATAATATATTTTAGGAATATTTGATTTGTTTTTTTCTTATACAACTAGTATCTTTACCTAAACTTTTTCTAAGCTATTAAGTTTTCTTGTAATCATAATACCAGTTAACAATTCTTTAACTTTATGATTACATCCAAAACTCTTCTGCCACGCTTATGAGGCATACCTATCCTTCGACATCACACATATCATGTCAAGAGATTATCTTTGTCTCATGACTCATATCATAGATCCTTTAACATAAGATTTTTTTTTTATTAGGTTTTTTCACATCTCATGAATAAGTCATGAATTCAGTGTGTTAACTTAGTTTTTTTTATCTGACTTTTTTTTTATCTCAATTTCATCATTTAATATTATGTTTTGATTAAAAACTAGGTTTCATCATTTGTTTTGATTTGTTTTTTCATAAGTTTATCCTGGTATTATAGCTCAAAAATAGTTCTTAGCAGGTAAATCCAATTTGACTTGTCTTATTTTTTAATTAAATTTTTTTATAAATTTCATCATGACCTGAGTCGTTTTTATTATCTTTTTAAATTTCATTCTTTAATATTGGACTAGTTGGAAATTAGAAATTAAAAAGTTTAGTTGAGTTTTTTTCTTCATTATGTTTTCCTCTCAATTTCATTCTTTAATATTATGTTGATTAACAATTGGGTTTCATGGTTTATTTTGTTGGTTTTTTATTCATTGGAATATTTTTTTTATTTTTTTTTAAGATTTTATCATTCAAGATCGGTTGGACTTCATAATTTATCTTGATTTTTTTCATATGATAATATCGTGGTTTCACAATCAAGGTTGCGGGTTTGATATTTTTACACTAGATGAATCATGTTTTTTTTTTCCTGAAAGGTTATCTTGGTCTCATGACTCGACTAAGAGTCCTTCAATATTGGATATTGAATATCAAGGTTGTCCCGTTTTATTATTTGAGTCACAGATTTGGTGGGTTCATCCAATTAAGACAATTTTTTATTTTTTCTTGTATTTAAGAGAATTTTTTTCATTCTAATTTAATCATTTAAATTGTGTTTGATTGAAATTAAGTCACATCATTTATTTTGATTTTATTTTTATTTGGTTATCTTGAATTCATGGCCCTACAGTAATGTTTAATGGTTAACCAGGGTTGACTTGATTAATTTTTTAATTAATTTTTTTACAAATCTAATTGCTCAATATTGGGTCCAATAAGATCAATTGAAAATTGAGTTTCATAATTTATTTTGATTTGTTTGTTACAAAGTTATATTAGTTTCATAACTAGAGTTACATATTTAACATATTAACTTGGTTAAATCAAATCATTTTTTTTGTATGAGTATATTTTAGTCTCTTGACTAGGGTGATGAGTTTGACGGATTAACTCGGGTTATTTTTTAATATTTTCTATAATTGATTTGTTTTTTTTTATAATTTCATTCTTAAACATTGAACTAATTGGAAATTAAAAATTTTAATATATAATTTATTTTGATTTATTTTTCATAGAGTTATCTCATATGATCCAAATTGCGAATGTAATAACTATAATGAGACAATATTTTAAAGTTTTTATAATTATTATTTTTCTCAATTTCATTCTTTAAATTATATGTTTAGATTTCGTTAAGTTACTTTTGAATTCACAAATCAATCCCACGCTACATAATTTTAAAATTTTAAAAAATATTTACTTAGCATAATGAGTGAATAATCTAGTTTTATACACACACATTCTTTTTTATATATATATGTATATTCCCACGAACTAAAAATTCTGACTTATGCGACGTGTAAAGAACCTCAAGGACAGGGTAATGATTTAAAGGAGGACAATATTTAAAAGAAAAGGGGCAGGTTAACCCCTCCTTCGAATACGTGGTGTCGTTGTGGGGTTAACAAGCACGCCACAATCTTTTGACTGATTTGAAAAAACATCTATATTCCTGAATATAAATCGATCGTAATGGTATGACACTATATTTTACAATTTTTTTTATTTTAAAAAAATAAAATTATTTTGATATACTGATACAAAGATAATTTAAAAAAAAATAAAAAAACATTATTTTAATATATTTTTGAACAAAATAATAAAAAACAACATATAAAAAACTCTGAAACAGGACTATAGTAGCAGTTAGCATAATATGAAAAATCTTAAAATATACAACGTTTGTCTGTCTTGCATCTTTTGAAAAACCTCCCTCCTCGTACGTGGTTTTACAGAAAGATAAGACAGGAGGTGGTATTGAAAGAATCTCAAGAAAAATATCTGCCTTATAATGCAAGCAAACGAGATGGAGTTGCCAGCAAGCTTATTTCTCAAAAAATAGAAAAAAAAAATATTAATTTCAATTCCACGAGGGTTGAAGTGTGGACGGTACTGTTTGGAAAAAATAAATGCGTTCACACACCCACTGCTTGGAGCTTTCTAAATTTTCCAGGCAGGCCTTAGAAGATGGATGTGAATGGAAAAGATTATGTGTTTTCTTCGTCGTCGTTTAGTTACTTTCCATGAAACTACTTTATGGGCCTCCCACGTGGTCTCTCTCTCTCTCACTACATGACACGTCTATTTCATCCCAGGCATGCTATGCTTCCCTTTTCTCCTCTTTCACCGTTGGACACGTATTCTCTTTCGGCATTTATCTCTGTCCACGTCAACGTTCTTAAATTAATTCCCTTTTTTTTCTTTTTTTTTGCTGTCAGCAAATATAAGAAAATCATTTAATAGGGTTTAGACGAACGAGTGCTTTATTCCAAGGCATTAAATGAGTGATAACACGGCTCACCAAATTAAATATGTGAAAGATAGCACACTCCATTATCTTCTTAAATTTAGAAAAATCTATCTATATTTTTTTATTAGAGTAAACCATAAAATAAATAGTGATTAGAGGTTATAATCCGTTGGCTTTTCTTCATAGTTTTTTTTTATTTCTTTTAGTACTATATTGATTTTTTATATTTTTAAACTGATTTGACAATTGACATATTAAAATGAAAACATGTTGCTTTAAAATAAATATGATTAAAAAATAATATTTTTCGAACACCATGATGTTTTATGCATGCATTATTCTCAGTACATAACTAATTAAAGTGCTCAACCACCTCAATTAATTCTATTTATCTCAACTTGTCCTTTTGTTTTGATTTTTCTTGACAGCCTGTTCATCTTGAAAGGGTAAATCAAATCAACTAGCAATTTTGTCTCAAGTTCGCAATCAATAATAACATTAATTATACAGAAATAATATAGTTTCTGTACACACTGTAAACGCACGGTATCTTGGAATGCCACATAATAAACAAGGCCAACTTGTCGAGTACATATCAGTACAGATGTTATAATATACAATAATTAGCACGTTAATTATTGAAATTAACCACTAAATTATCTCATATTACATTAATAAATTGACTTGTTGACTGGGATATTAAAAAACTTATCAGGGTAAACTTGCTAGCATATTCCATAACTACATTATATTTGCTATTTTTTTGGAAGTATTGATCAAGGTGATTTTTAAATTATTTTTTATTCAGAAATGTATTAAAATAATATACTTTTTATTTTTTAAATTAATTTTTGATATCAGTAGTGTATTAAAATGATCTAAAAAAATAAAAATTAAATGTATTGTTAAAACTTAAAAGCAGCGATAAACCTGCTGTCATCTTAAATGAACTAAAATAAAATATTAAAGTACATGCCTTCCATCGTTGTGTGAATGCTTTTGGTCTGCCAATGAGAGCTCACCTCCACATCACCCCCACTTTACTAAAAGACATGAAATTAATCGTGGACAAATATTTCGCCGCCCATTTCGGTCATGTTACATGACAGCTCTGCATTCTCCATCTTCAGTTCCAATTATACATCGTACACTCAAGTCATTTAAGGGGTAATTGTCATTTATCAAATTATAATTTTTAATATTAGTACATCAAAATAATTTAATTTTTTTTAATTGTTTGTAAAAATATTTTCCAAACTCATTTCTAGATATCCCCAAAGTGTAAGTGGTTGTGCGTCCATGTTTTCTTAAATTCGCAAACTTATCTTTTTCATGTAATATATTTCTAATTTAGTGGTGAATTAGAGATTAATATTTAAGCATTTGGAGTAATGTCTCTTGAGGGATGCAAATGAATAGATTTTTCTTTTTTAGGGGTTGGATAAAACTATTTAAGGAAAAGAAACCACGTGCATCACGTTTTTTAAAGAAGGGAAGAAAAGTTTCCGTCTGTGGGCGTGAAACTTGTTTTGAAAAAAAAAGGTTTTCTGAGCAGAAAGCAGAAATATTTTAATTGCAAGGACCATCTTTAATTCTTTTATCTTGAAAATGGACCAAATGACAGCGTTTTAATCCCGGGGACATGCCCCCGGCTACCGATTGGAACCGTCTATTAATTGATTTATTTATTTAAAAAGAAACGAAGCCTCCTTAGAAAAATTACTCCAGACCCCTTCAATGATCACCTCCATTACAGCAGTAACCCATAGTGACTTCTATTTTCTTACCAAAAACAAAATTGGTCTTCGGTATTTATTTTATTTTATTATTTTAGTCCTGGTGTTGATTTATAAATAGTCTTGCAATTATGGTTGTTTTTTTTTCATTCTATTTATTAATTAATTGGATTCATAAGTTTTTTTTTTAATTTTAATTTAATGAAGATATCTTTAAACTCACAATAGACATGTGTGTTTAACAAGCTATCTTATTAGATTTTATTTTTTTATAAAATTATCTTTTATCATAACTCATTTATCGGGTTGACAAGTGAGATTGTGGAAAACTTTTGATCATATCCAGAAGGAATATTTTAGTATTTTTATAAAATACGCAAGAATAACATGAAAAAACGAACACATAAGAAAAAAAAACAAGCTATCTAAGAACTTGGATGGAATTGCTCTTACAAGGAAGATCAAATTTACACTAGAAAGATCAACTGCTATGTTACAACTACAACTACATGGTACGTGCCTTCTACCACTCTTCTGAGAAATCAACTTGCACATTCTTAATTTGTAAATGGAAATTACAAGTGGATGCAATATATATATATATTGCCATCAAAATTCAAATCCTAAAATACCAGCACCATCATCGAAACCAACAGATTCCGCCATGAAACTGTCAAAGTCTAAACTATGTGGACTGGTGGTGCAGGATGAGTTGACCCCCAGAAACCACATCCCCATGATCGAATGCAGACAGGTGACCATGATCGTGATCAGTGGACAGGAGATAATCAGAGGATGTTGCCTGATTATTGTGGATCGTCGGATCATAACCTGGTATGTCACTGCCCTGGTTGTGGTATTCCTGTTTTACCGATTGGAGGGCTGTGATTAAAACCGGGCTGCTCTTTCTGGCTGTCATCATCGGGTGATCACCATTGCTGTTAAAACTCAGAAGAGTGGAGGAATCTGTAGGGTAGTGATCAAGTGGGTCCGAGACAAATTGAGAAGCCTTCTGCAAATTCTTGCACGTGTGATGCCCGAGATATGTTGTCCGGTATAAAGCCGGTTCTTCTCCGAGTTGCTGCACTTGCTTCGTTGCCTGGCAATGTTGATCGTACTTGTGAGAGCACCTGAAGTAGTTTCTGCAAGCCACCACAAGATTGCACACTTAATTAATTACGTATTTCTATATTTTGACCGTAATTTAACTATGGGGATATATGAAAAATATGGATAATAATTGAAACTAATTAATTAATTACCTTGGATATTTGGCATTGAGGATAACTTTCTGACCATATTTTCTCCATGCATGGCCATCGTCGGTCAGAGTAGAGGTATCATTTGTCCATGAGTGAGAACTTTTTCTGCAGGCAAGAAGACCCAATTTCATAGGTTAGGATTGCAACCGACAAAAATTATAGCTCAAAAAAATTAGAGACCATCACTTTATTATGGAATCAATTATTTACCTTAGTTTTAATATATTATAGTAAGTTGTAAAATAACCAAATAAAAATATGCAACTACTTTTTTTTTTTAAGAATAACAAAATAGAACCAACAAAATATCTAGCCATGGTATTACGTTAATTCGAGATCAAGGGGACCAATATATTGTCCACTTAAAATCAGAGAGACCGTCTTAGTTTCCTCTTGTCCTAACTATCAATTTGTGTTTTTTTTTGTTTAATTTTATTTTTTGCTGTCATCCAGCAAGAACAGTGGGGCTTTAGTCTAAAAGAAGCTATAATAACAGGCAACACATCAAGGGAAAACTATCCCAACTACAGGATCGATCGAGACCTTTTTTTTCATTCTATTTTTTGTTTTAACAAGAAAATATGGAAGATTGGAACAGGCCGAGAGTCTTGAACCCAGATAAAAGGGGCCATGTTTTTCGACAGTAAAGAATAACAAAACATTATCTACTGTTCTAGTAATTAAGTTGACGTACGGATATACAAGAATTACCTTCTCTTGTAGCATCCTCTTCTGTCCTTAACCTTCACGGCGGCAGTGCTCTTGCTACTCTCCCCGGAATCCTCCGATGACTTGCGGCCGTCCCAGCAAGGTGAACACACTTTCTTAGTTGCTGGAATCTGGGAGACAACACCATCACACCCACCTTCATTCAACATGTAAAGAGTACTTGTGAAAGAATTCATGATTTCCTTGACGAGATTCTCAGCACACACAGATCCATCACCCCCTATGGAAATATCCCATCATAACAAGTTTAAGCTGTTCTGCAAATTGTTGACCTGTAAGAAGATTATCTATTGCCTTCTTTCTACTTGATGGTAATTCTTCATGCCAACAAGACTCCATCTTTTTCTCTCTCCCTCTCCCTCTCTCTCTAGTTTTTTCTTCTTCTTCTTTTTTTCCGGTGGGGGGTCAAGAACCGATCTCTCTTCTCCCAAAGGCCAAGTAGTGACGAGAAGTGGAGTCCGGGAAATCCTTTTATGAAGGGGACTGCATCACATTTCGCTGAGGCAGATGCGAGGAAGATTGAAGGAACCTGGCAGGAAATTCCACAGCCATTTTATTTTACAAACCCACGCGCGCTTGTATGCACGCTCTTAAATAGAGCGCAGCCCGCGGATGTAACTGGATTATACCAGCCAAAATACCCTATCTTTTCTTACGTGTCATACAAGGAGCGCGTGAGCAAATTATCAAATGCTGACGATTGTTAGCTGATGTCAGTTTATGATGTCATAAGCACCGCGTCACTCCTACGGAAAAAACTTCAAGTGGGGTTAGTTGTGTTTTTTAATGTACTGAAATACCAATAATAACCCTCCTTCTCTTAATCTCTGATGATGAACATTAATTTAAGTTTCTTACATTCATCGTATCATAGTTGAATTTTAAAAAACTTAATAAAGCGAGAGGGTAGATTGGTCTTCAAGTTGCATGTTGCATGTGATGATAGATTTTTTATAATCTGTATTTTTTATAAAATATTGAAATAACTAGAGTTTTACTCGTTTATCTAGGCCCATAAAAAAATATTTTTGAGGAAGTGAAGTTTCTTCATATAAAAAAGATATTTTAAAATGTCTATTTTACTTATTTTTAGATTTAATAATAAATATTTTAGAATCAATTTTTACTTCTATAAATGAGTTGATGAAATAGACTATCCATGCTGAATTAATGCAATCATAAAAAGAATTGAAATTTATATAATTCTGTACAAAATAATATTATAAATAATATAGTTTTAGGATTTAAATAAGTCTCTAAATAATAGACTGTCCATGCAGATCCTATATATATATATTGCGATTTACAAATTGTTATTGTTGTATCAATAGTAGCCCATATTTTAATTTTGAAATGCTAGATTGAAAATTTTAATTTAATAGAATTTGTGACGGGAAGAAGAGGGCATTTGAGGCAATTAGGTTATCTAATAAATACGACAACAATATATTCATGGGATATAGGTGATAAAATAGTGCTAAAATCACTATTATTTTTAGGGCATGGATAAGAATGGATGAGCAGTGATAGAAATGGAGTGGACCAGCATCATTTTCGATGCATGGGCGCAACATTGTACAACCATAGATTGGGATTTCTTTTTCTTACACGTCACAATTGAAAAACTTTTTTAACAAACCACCACAGTATACTCTACTTATTTTTTTTTAGCAAAATAGCATTTAGGAGTAATGAAAATCACAAACGAAGAATTTATGCTAACGAAAATAGGGCTGGCTATAAATTGTTTTATTAGGAGTTACGAAACATCTTCAGTAGCAAAAGTCAACGTTTTTTCAATTCTCATATTATTTTGTAGTACTAGATAGTTTTTAGAAATGAGTGGGGGGGGGGCCTTTTTTTTTAATTTAAATATTTAAAAAGAAAAAGTAATTATTACTATTTTATTTTTATTTATTTTTCATTAACATAGTAAACATAATTGAAAAATAATACAGTTTAACTTCTCACAAATCTCATATGTGACTCATGAGTCATGTTCTATTTGTGACTTTTGAGACACGTAATTTGCCAAAATGTTTTTGATAAGAACAATTTCTTTATGTCTCTCGACTCTTGTCACAAAAGACAACTCAACAATAATCATAATTCATAAACACATTTTACAATTCATCTCTCTAACAAAATTAAAAAACTCAATATAATTCATAATTCATCAAATTTAATAATTCATATTTCATAATTAACCATAATAAAAATTCAAATAAAATCTTATTAAATCTAATATGAATTTATAATTCTTAAAAAATTAAAGTTTATAATTCAACTACATATAAGAATCACCTAGCTTGAGGATGAGTTTGCATCACCTCAACTTATTCAACTTGAGGGACAAACTTATAGTACTTATGTAGAAGTCAACACCAAATTCATCCCTAACTCGTAAACATGTTTGGAATGTACTCATGGACGAACCTGCCCCCTAACTACATGTTCTCATTCAAAATATGTGATGATATCTTCTGCTAAAACCACTTTGAGATGTTCACCCTCCTAACCTCATAAAGTCTAACATAAAATAAACTGAATATAGTTGATAACATCCTCAATATATAAAATCTCTATATAGCCTATATAAAATCTACATATAAAATCTATCTATCTATCTATCTATCTATCTATATAACATTAATGATCAGATAAAAAAAACATAATCAATACCTAGTAAGACTTGTTCGAGTGGAACTTGTGGATGTTGTTGGGATTCAAAGTGAAATGTCTAGCCCCGCACCACTTGACATGACAAGTCATAAAATTAGTATATTTCTTTGCATTAATTTATATTATAAAAATATGTTATTAAAAATCTATTAAATATTATTTTTGCTTAGATCCTATGGATAATTTCCTCTTGGTGTCAATATCAAATATATTATTATCTCAACTCTCTCGACATTAGACATGGAGATGCTTTCACAACTAGAGCTATAATAATTTACATTTAAAGTTATAAGTTTAATTATCATAAACAAAGTAAATTCTTTGTTGATTTTTTTTCAAAATAATTATACTCGAAGAAATAGTAAATACCTCATTATTTATCTTTTATTTTTTAGACATGCTTTACATAGATATCAATATAAGTATACAAGAATAACCTCCTAAATGCAATTAGAAATGAGCCCAAAAATTCCTTAAATAATGTCAAAAAGAAATTTAGTATTGCATTACCTGAGTACTAGTGAAAATGAGGCCCTCAAACAAATGCATTATATATGTCTAAACATACATAACCAATTGATCCTCTATTAATTTGCTAGGGAATCTTAAAATTAGTTTTCAACAATGCGATTGATGTTATAACCTATTGGAAAGAGACATACTTCATAGTAGACAACCATATAAATCACATCTATCAACAGACCCTCCATGTCCTATCATTGCAACATCATCTAGCAAAAGGCCAACAACTATCATTTAGCAAAAGGCCAATTAACATGAAAACATCTTAGACTGTGGATGTTATCTCATCAACATATAGATGGAAAAACATTTTAATCTAAATATGGTCTCTAACCCTACATGGGAAGAGAATGGGAAAGAGTGTTGCTCTTTTATAGACTCCTATCATCTCTCCCAATAGTAAGTCTTTATGTATAAGATAAAACAATTATCTCATGCATATACTAATTGCCATTAAAAATGGAATTGCATCCCAAAGAGGTAATTTTCCATGATATGAAAATCTAACTAAGATGATGCAAACATTATAACCTAAAGTCATAAAATTTCTTTACATAAAAATAATGAAGAATATTTTATAGATGCAGACAATATAGCGACCAAGAGAGGGCCTAAGATCTAACTCAAGAAAATAAAGGGTGAGATTAACAAATGACCAACATATACAAATACTCTATTATTACTGTAAGAGATATAAAGTGTGACCACAACATTTAGCAAGTGAATTTTATATGATTTATTTTTATATTTTTTAACATTAAATACCTAAGTGAGTTTGTAAATGAGTGTTAGTATTTGAAACAAGCAACCAAACATAGTTGCTTTTGTGACATTCCAGTCTTGCATCCAATTACCCTCATAAAAAAATAGGCTTACTGAAAATTAAGATGAAAGTTGACTACAACACTATTCTTTATGTTTATCAATAGAAAGAATCTACTATTGTCTATCAAAGAGATATACAAATCTATAGGACAATACTTACTATAATGCAATGGTATATACTCCAAATTATGTAATATATCTGAGTGAAAACAAACCAAATACATATGATACTTTACAATATGACATAAACAGTGCATGGTAACAGAAATGTATATAACATTATGTATAAAATTATATTTCAAAACTAAAAGCTAACAAATAATCAAGTTGAGAAAATAGAACATAGCTTGCCCTATGACAAAGTATGAGTTACAAAATAGAAGGTTTTTAAACATCTATTTGGTTGGAATAAAGAGTATTTAGAAAAATTGTCAAGGTTAACATTAGCAACATAAAAAAATATCCTAAAATAGTTGTTGATAGGACACACAAAGCAATTATACAATTTAACTAGAGTTAACATGTCAAACCCGAGATCCCTAGTTTTGAGACCAAAACAAATTATGAATTTTAATTTCTAACAAATCCAATATTGAATAATAAAGTTTTTTTTTAAAATAACACAAAAACAACTTGAATCAACTTGCATTAACTCGTTAAATATTATTATTAAGTCATGAGGTTAGAATAATCTAATAAAAAGCAAAACAAAACTAATCATGAAAATCTAATTTCTAATCAACTCAATATTAAAGGATAAAATTGGAGGAGACAATTAAGAAAAAGAAAAAAAATCTTAGGCAATCAAGTTAACCCATAAATCTGTGACTTGAGTCATGAAAGTTGGAACAACCCAATACCAAAACAAATCCAATATGAGAAAAACTAATCCCGAATCATGATATCAAGATAATCTCATAGAAAAAAAGTTGAATGATAAAAAATGAAAAAAATAACTAATAAAAAAAACACAAAAAACAATCCAATTTATCTTGAGTTAACTGACTAAGCATTATCCTCAAAGTCATAACTTAATATGACCTAATAGAAAAGTGAATTAAAACAAATCATAAAGATAAATACTCAATCAATCAAATATTAAATAAAAAATATAAAAAAAATTAATTAAAAAATTGAATTAATCAAGTAAACCAACAAAATATTAATTGAAAAACAAAGAGTGAGATAACCTTTTCAAATATAATCTAATTCTAAATAATGAAAATTAGAAGAAATTAATTAAAAAACAAAAGAAAAAAAACCATTATTTTAATAAATATTATTTTATGAAAATGAGTACAATTAAAACCCATTTCTTTTTCTTTTTTTTTATTACTTAATGTTTAATCTTTCTTTACACTATTAGCGTGGAGTAATAAATAAATAAGAATTTAAATTTAATTTGTCTATAAATTTATTAAATAATTTAAACAAGTCAAGCTCAAAACATTTTTAAGCTTTTTTTTTAAAAAAATATTTAGTTTATATTTTTTAAATGTACTTTTTATATAATATGAATAAAATTATATATAATAATTATTATAATATATTTCTTATTAAAAAATATTTAAAAAAAAACATCTACCAAATTATAAATACTCAAAAAATGTACATCTTAAAAAGTGCTTCTACAGAAATGCAAAACTCCACCTAAGCAAGATAACCTTAGCAAAGGAACACAGAAGTCTTCCAACCCCAAAACCAAGGCTTTCCGGAGACGGGCAAGGGAGGGCTTCTCAAAACTACACCTGCCGGCAATACTATCAAAAACACCTGCCGGCAATACTATCAAAACCCCACCTTTCTTGATCCTCTTATTCTGTTATTGTGCAAAGATCTAATTTTTTCCTTACAGATCTCACTCCCATTTTATTTTTTTTGGGTTGCAATCTCACCTACCTGTCAAATTGATACCTTTTTTTTTAAATAAAAAAAAACTCGTTAAAGCTCGCGTCTTCTTTTTCATTTTTTTGTGTTTTTAGGCAGAATCAATCAATAATGGAGATGGAGTTTGTGGAGTTATTTGATGAAGCAAAGAAAGCTGCAGATGCTTCTCTCAATGAAGACGTATCTTCTAGCGGACCGGAGGTGACTCGGTGTGTTGATTCGTTGAAACAGCTCAGGAAAGTTTAAAGTTACTAGTGAACTTCTTGTTTCTACTCAGGTAATTGAATCAAGGGTTTCTTTTATTTTTCGTTTGCTTGTTTTTTTTTGTGGGGTCTAAATGATGTTTAAATTGGGTTTGCTTGATTAGGTAATTAAGCATTGAGTTGATTGAACTTGATAGAGTTTGATTTTAGTTGCAAAATTGTTCAGGGGGTGTTTTATATTTTGTGATAAGATTAGTGAAAGAGAAGAAAGTAGTAAACTTTTATTTCAAGCAAGGAATTAGTTCTTTCATTTTTTCCCCCTTTTTGCCTATTGGTATAAATTGGATTAACATGAGTAGGTTGAAATATGAAAAGTCTTACAAGTGTCATTGATTGAAATCTGTTGGTTTAACATAACTTTTTAATAAGATGATATTTGTTGATTCTAAAATATGAAAAAAACTTAGCTATGATGTGCTTGATGGTCTCTCTGGAATCATAATTTCACGAATTGCTGAATTATTTTAACTTGCTTTCATTACCCTTGATTTTCAGTTCATTGGTGTGTGGTTGGTAGCCCAAGAGTTGAGCTGCTTTTGCTAGATAGAGGTTATTTGGTTGTTTTGATGGACAGAATTTTGTGCTGTATTATGAAGTCTAATATCACTTGTTATAAGGATTTTATATAAAGCATGTTTATGTCTCGTGTGAATATCAAGTTTGCTGCAATGTTATCTTTTGCTTGCCTTGTTGTGCTGTTCCAATGATTTTACTTTGGCAAAGTAGGCATCTGCTTTGCTGTCGAATGGTTGTGCCTACTTTGCTGTCGAATGGTTGTGGATCTTTGTTTTAGATAATTCATGAAAACTCTTCCAAACAAACAATGGCAATAGAAACTAGGAGCTGTTTTATTTGGCTTCTTAATATAGTTTGACTTTTTTTCTGTACAATCATGATTGTTAAAGTTCACTCAGTTTTTGGCTCTTTCCCAATTCAATCGTACTTGCAACCTTCATGCACTGTAAGTACTTAATTTTCAAGTTTTGTTAGACTCTACTTGTATGATTTTTCTCTCTCCATGTTTAAGTTTATTTGTGGCTTTAATTTTTAAATGCTTTGTTTTTTCAGTTTTGTAAAAAGGAGTTCAGTTTCTGTTTTTCATTTTTGATAGACTCTACTCGGTCGGTTTTTTTGCATATTATTATAATTGCCAAAGTATACTCTGTTTTTAGTTCTTTTCCAACTCGCTTATACTTGCTGCATTCTTGCACTTTAAATGGTTAAGTTTTCAAATTTGTTATTCGTAACCTTGAACTTATGCTTGAAATGGGTTGGGAACTTGTGATTGAAACTGATATGTTGGTATGCTTGATGGATTGCCTTTGACATTTTGCTTGTCCGTGCATCCCAGGTTGGGAAAAAACTTCGACCTCTTGCAAAGCATCCTAAGGCTAAAATCCAAGCTGTTGCCTCTGACTTGCTTGAGATGTGGAAAAAGATAGTCATTGATGAGACGAGAAAAAAAAATGGTAGCATTGACAGTAAAAGTTCAGTAAAAGCTGAGGTGTCAAAATCAGAGACTGTCAAAGTTGAGAAGCTTCAAAAGACTGGTTTGGTAAAGGTTGAAAAGGTTTCGACCTCAGAAACTGTCAAATTTGAGAAAAATGATCAGGATAAGACTGTCAAGGTTGAGAAGATGAGCAAGCAGGAAATCCAGACTTCCAGTGTGAAGCAACCATCACAATCACATATTGGTCCACCAAAGCTGAAGACAATGGTTAAATGTAATGATGCTTTACGCGACAAAGTCCGTGAACTTCTTGCAGAGGCCTTGTCCAAAGTTGCCAGCGAGGCTGATGAGGACATTAGGGATGAAGTAGAAGCATGTGACCCAATTCGAGTTGCTGTGTCTGTAGAATCCATGATGTTTGAAAAACTGGGACGGTCAAACGGAGCACAAAAATTGAAGTACAGATCTATTATGTTCAATATCAAGGACCAAAACAACCCAGATTTGAGGAGAAAAGTTCTTCTTGGAGTGGTCCAACCAGAGAGGCTTGTTACCATGAGCCCTGAAGAAATGGCAAGTGAACAAAGGAAGCGAGAGAATAACCAAATTAAAGAGAAAGTGTTGTTTGATTGTGAGCGTGGTGGTCAAGCAGAAGCCACAACTGATCAGTTTAAGTGTGGTCGTTGTAGACAGCGCAAATGCACTTACTATCAGATGCAGACCAGGAGTGCAGATGAACCTATGACAACATATGTAACATGTGTAAACTGCAACAACCACTGGAAATTCTGCTAATCTGGTCTTTAGGTTGGACTGCACTTCTGTAGAATTGGTATGGGGCTGGTTATCTGTGAAGCTTCATCCGAATTTATAAATGAACCATCATTTCAGTCTGTTGTCTTGGGTATTTGGGAAAAAATATTTCATTTATATCCATTTTCTGTACGCCTGTAGGGGTATTATTATGTTCACGGGGTCTATCCTTCTGGTCTGATGACTTCAGCCAGACCTGAGATCGGAGCATTCCGGTTACCTCAACTCGTTGTATTAGTTTTGTTTTTATTTGTCGTTTTTAATTGAAGCTTTCCTTGTTCTTATGATGGAAAAAGAAAGGTCTAAACTAGATTTCCTTACAATAAAGATGATGAGAGGCTGCAACGTTGTCACAGGTAACTCATCCATTCTCTATTACCATATGAGCCACCCCTTGTGCTTCTGTTTCTCACAGTTGCCTACTTATATAGCTCTTGTGAATTTAGGGATTTTAATACGAAATCTAAAATCGTGAGTTTTGTTTTTTTGTTCTTTCCTTTGGAATTGATTTATGATATCGCTTAAGGACTTATGGGAACTCTTCTCATGACCTTGTTCTTGCAGCTCTCTCTCTTCCAACTACTAAGTCAATTTTGTAATATGTATTTACATGTCTTTTATTATGAGCTCTTATATGTTTTTCTGGAGAGGGAACTTGTCCATCTCTTCTTACCTGAACACATTATGCTTCGTGATTTTTTTCATTCTTGATTATTTAACGGCACATAATAAACAAAATAATTTGGGATTACAATATACAACAAGTAATAATCTGGAATCATTACCTACTGATACCTATATACTTTTATATTTTCGAAAGAAAAGATGGCATGTCTCGATCCAGCAGGGTGAGGTCCCGATTTGAACCAAAAGAAAAGGAAAATAATGAAGCTCTAGCTCCACAATTTGGAAAGTTGTAGTAAAAGTCAAAATACAGCAGATAATCATCATTTCAGAAATCAGATACAAACTATTTTTCTCTTTTCAAAATCCATCTTTTAGATTCTACAATGAAGCAGTGTAGAAGTGAAAGAACAAGATGATAACCCATAAAACCAAAATCACAAATCAACAAGTTGGGATGAAGTCGAATTTTCTGAACCCCAGCTTGAACTTGGACTCTGCATTTCATTTTCCCCCTCTGATTCATCCAAATCTTCGGATCCCGTTTCCTCTGGTTGCACTTCAGTTGTCTTCTTTTCAAGCTCCTTCTCTCTCAGTGTTCGAATCGGAGAAATGATCTGCTTCAAAATATAAACATAGATTATTAGACAAGTACTGAGTTTGATTTTCACGTTCCATACTCAACAACTTACCATAGAGTAGGATTGGAGTTCCTTCAATCTATAAAGTCTATCAACTTCAATCTCCAACCTCTTTTGAACTTCTCCTCTCTGTTCAAGCTCCTTCATTTGCAAATCCATCACCATCTCCCTTTCTTTCAGCATCTTCTCAGTTCTCTCTCTGTCAAGTCTCAGCCTCTCTAGCTTCTTCTTGATAACACTCAATTCTTCTGCAAGTGAAGAATCCAGTGGCTCAATGGTGGATTTTGTTGGGGTTGTGGTGAAGATCGGATGGTTCTCCTTGTTGGAATCTTTAACCACTGAGAACTCAATCCACTCTTGCTTTGGTTTCAAAGTTTGAAGCTGGGTCAATGGAGTTACTGGTGAGTTCTTTGGCTGGAGTGGTTTCCGACAAGTTTTTGGCCGGAGTCTCTCGTCTCCGGTGAGTGGAGATTGGAGCTTAAGCATGGTTCTATTGCTTTGTATGTCAGATGAGAAAAACTCGTGTGTGAAAGAGAGGAATTTTCCAAGTAGGAGAGAGCAAGTTTAGGTTTGAGTTTGAATGAAGAAAGGCGACAACGGCTACTAATATTTATATATGCGTGGATGAGGGGAGACAAGAGGCTCCTCGATCCAAGGGCGCGCTTATCAACCATCTTTTTGGGATACAAAATAATATTTTATATATATATATATATATATATATATATATATATATATATATAATTCATGAAAAAAAACCATGTATTTGTCATTTTGTATGAAACATTTTCCGTTTTTAATATTAAGTTTACCAAAAACCTTTTGCTACAATCCAAATTACTTTCCTTTATTTCCACCAAGAAAAAAAAGAGATTAAGAAGAAAAGTAGATGATTTGGCTTTGGATTCCCTTCAAGGCGAGTAATTATTCTCACAGGAGCCAGTTTTGGAGAGGCTAGCAGGTCCCAGACCTTGATGGATCACTTTGCAGAGGTTTTCTTTCTCTCTTTTTATTGACATTATTGCTGAGATGAAACCATGCGTAGTTCCAACTGGGGAGGTGATTCTAGTTTCGTTTCGATTGAAATATTTCATTATGTTTTGGTTGAAACATTTCATACCAATTAAAAAAATGAGATAAAACGAACATTATTTTTATCTTGGATTAAATTCCAATACATTCTAGATTTTTCAGCCAAATTTCAGCTAAAACACGCTGAGAATCATTTCACTTGTGCCGTTTCGACCAAATTATATTTTTTTAAAATAATAAATTTTTCTTATAATATCAATCATAATCCGACTGTTAGATTAAAATGAAATTTTACGAGGAGTTTCTTGATATATTTATATATATTATATTAAAATTTCAAAGGAATCAGAGAATATCACTTTATGAGATTGATGATAACATTATAGTAATATTATACATGTTCATAATTTTATTTAGAAAAATCATTTTATTATGTATTTTTTTAGATTAAATTGCACATTTATAAATAATTTTATTTTTGGATTTGAACTAAATGTTTTTTGAATTAATATATTTAATTATATATACACACACACACACACACATAAATAGTACAACCCCGAAATCGGTTCGCCGAATCGCTCCAAACCCGAAACATTCCGTTCCAATTGAAAAAACAAAACATCAACCGAAACAGAATTGAGAATCTTGGTTCCAACTATTTCTGTGCATGAAACTGTTGGAAATATATATCCAGAATAATGTCTCTTTTTCACCATTAATTACATATATACAGTAATACAACATTGCTCAATTTTCAGAGACAAGTCCCCGAACAGGGTAGTGGGTGGTCAAGGAACTCAATCAAAGAGTCTTCCATCCAAAGTTGATGATTCTTAAGCACCCTGCGTGTCTTGATAGTTCATATAACTTTGAGAAAAGAGACAACAAAAAAAGACATGAGAACTCGAGGAAATGTAATGCGCAGCCCTACAATGGAGTATATACACTTCCGAGCAGCATCAAAATACTAAAATATCACAAGTAATCCATTGGAAGTTCCCAATCATCCTCTCTTTCTCTAATTTTTGAACGAGATTTCTGGCTCCTAGAACTTCTCCGAGTGCCCTGACCACGATGAGATGTAGCAGAACTTTCATAATCAGAATACTCTTCACCTTCATCTATTTCCGTCCCCATGTTCTGAGCATCCCAGAAGCCCTAGTATGAAAACATACTATGTTAACCTACAGATCATCATATCAAGCAAAATGATGGAAAGCTTTCAACTTCCTACAATGAAACAAAGGGTGTGTTCGTTGATATTAGCTTCTCTAGAAATGGAGTCGGTAAAAACAAAGTTTAAGTTAACTTGGGAGTTGGGATATCTGCCCCGGTTCAAATCACAGAAGAGAGTAGTTTCAAACCAGCACTAACTTTTGACTAAAACCAGATAGCATCAAACAAGTGGTGCAGGATTGATTCACTTGATGAGTTTTCAACTGTTCTCAAGAACAATGATTGCTAAGAACACACATCAGTAAGCCTCAGTGTATTGCATCAAATAGTCTGTATTCAAGCAGGCATCTATATTGCGCGTGTGCTCAGTAAATATTCAAACATATAATATTTCATACAAGGGCATGAGCAGCCTTCAAGCATTGCTACACTACTGAAGAGAAGTGAAGAGAAGGGGGTGAAATTCAGGATACAAAAAGTTGTTTAAAGGCAACTTGATTGAAATTAAGAAATTTCTTGGCACCAAAGCAAGATTAAGAGTTAAATAATTATGCATCAGGGTGTACCTTAGTTAACCTCTGTATGTGTGAGGCAGCAGATTCATGCACAACAACTGTGTCTGATAAAACTTCAAGCACATCCTCAACATGTAAAGCATAGGTACTCACCTGAAGGTAAAGAAAATGATTAGCATTTGAGTTCCTGTCCTTTTTCATGAAGCAAATTTCCCAGTAAGTCTTTACAGCAGATGAATGATATCTGTTTGTGCACGTGCTACATGGCAAGAAATTGTCGCATGAGTTCTATTGAGAGAAAAAAGGCTAGTCAACAAACCAAACTGGATGGAATGATCGAAATCCCAAATGAATCAAGCTCAAGCGATTCCACTGCCCCAGAATTAATGTTGAAAGAGTACCCTCGCACCTAAAAATTTACAAATGAGACCAAGGAAATTGAATAACAAGAGAAATTACAGGACTTGATGAATACAGCACTGACCTTTCCAATATCTCGAAGACCTGGTGTCACAACTCTATATCCTACCTAACAAGCATCAAAATTTAATCTCTCAAAAAATGATATGCCAACATGAAATCAGCTGTAGGAATACCAGAAACACTTCAAGAAAAGATTGAAAACAGAAAACGCCTGCAGGGCATTTGGATGTTGGACAATATCGTTCACCTTTTCGAATAAAAAATCTTCTTTGATGAAGTACTCAAACCAGAACACAGAAAGTGGTAAAAAGTGATAAAGTATCCTTGGCACAAGAAACATTTTTTGGTTACAATTCATCACATTTGGAAACAAAGTTACAGGTGACACACGGAAATATGACCACACCAGTGAACAGTGACACATACCAACGTTTCCAGGCCAATCATTTTTAATTCAGTAGCCATCACATTCTCGTCCTCAACAAGTACTACATCCCCAACCTGCTAAGATCAACATTGTAATCCATATAAACCATTAGACAAAATGATGATCTATGACAGCATCAAAGGAAGATATTATGAAGGTGGGGTCAGTGATGATCCATAAAATTAATAAAACTATAAACAACTTTTCAAGAGTGATTAAATATAGTGACTAACATCCTATGGTGCCAAATTGCTAAGAAAGTTTTACAGATGGAAAAAATTTACCTTGCTAACATCCTCCAGAAGAAACCTCTCTGATTCTCCAGAAAGCAAAGTTTGGCCTTACTTCAACAACTAACACCATCCCACTGAACAAAGAAAAAGTCAGAATTTTAACAATGGGAATAAATCCACAGTTAATTACTAAACCACCCAGGTGCTATAACATCAAAGTGATTAAATCAATTATCAATCAAATGAGATAAATATTAATGGATGAAAGTGAAAAAAGCTTCAGCTCAAAGAGTACAAAGACTTATAGATGGAGAATAACATCAACTAAGGAAAGAAAGAGGAAAAGAACATTTGAGGAGAAAAGCAATCTGGACAGCTATGAAAATGGGCAGTAGAGAAGGCGGAGAAACAGCCATAGCACAACAACAGAAATCGCATATCACTAAGACAGAAAAGGCAGAATGAAGATGAGGGAGAACAGCAGAATGGACAAGACATCAGAACAACACAGCTGCATCCCAAAGTCACAGAACAACATCAAACAAATAACAGAAGGACAAAATGCAGCAGCAGATAATCTTGGAAAACCATTCCTCAAAATCAAAACACTGTGAAAAGGCCTGTAAGATGTATGGACTCAAAAGCAAAACTATGATCTAAGGCAACAACAGATGCATCAACAGAGGAAGGGGGCAAAAACTAGTAAAATGCAGGAGGACTAAGCACCAGCAAGAGAGCATGGACTAATCAAATAGAAAAATTCACAGAACCACAGAACCAGACAGCAAAAGCTGCAGATGTAAAACACGTCAAAGGAAGCCAGATTGCGCATAATAAAAACCCAACCACATTTCTTGTCAGTCATTCTATGTCTTCTTCTTTCACATCAAAGTTAAGATAGTTCATAAGATTTCAACATGGGGAAAGACACTCAAAACTCAAACTTCATTCAAACAAACTATTCAAAAAAGCTATGGGTTCCAGTTTAATTCTCTTGCTAATTACAAGCTATTATCTTCATAAGCAGAAAGCAGTGATTAATATTTGTTTTAACCAGGATGGCAGGGCATGGCTTTTGCTTGATCAGTTTCATCCGTTTTTCACTATATATATATAACAGTAAGTGAAAGACTAACGAACTTACAGATTTAGTATCGACCCAAATTTGAGAGACAAAACCCAAACTAAGAGCAGATTGAATGCTAATCACTTGCTTTGCCAAAATACTCGATCTCTTTAATTACTTGCTTCCCTCTCCTTCCGTTTCTTAGCTTATTTCTCTCCTTCTCAACCTTACTTCCTTCTTCAACTGCAATCAAATCTTTCTCTTCTTTTCCATCCTTTCCACCATCCTTCAGTTCGAGAATATCAAAACCAAGAGAACCCACTTTTGTTTCTTTATCTTTATGAATCCTTGATGATTCTAGTTCAAAGCTCTTCTCTTCTTCTTCTTGACCTTTTTCTTTAAACCCCACTTCACCAGAATTCTTGCTGGCTTTGGTGGTTGTAAACTTTAACCTTCCATTTCTAATAACACTTGAAAAATTAACAGTTGAGTGAGGTTGTTGCCTTAATTTTTGAGGTTTGATGATGGAAAAGGGAAGTGGGGAAGAAGGAAGGCAATCACCCATGTCGTTGGCAGTGGCTCAGGATGATAATTTAGAGGGCTGATGTTGCTGTTAAGATCAACACTGCTAATATAGCTTTTGGATAACACGGCCACCCGCTTGCCCAGCATTCGTAGTCAAAGGAAAACCATTTTTTTCTTTTTCCCTAAAAGAAAGAGCTAAAATTATTCCTTTTTAATTTAAATTAGAACCAAGTATACCAGAAGATTCATTTTAGTAGGAAGACTATATTGTCGAAGGGTTGGATTAACTTCACTTAATTTTAAAAAAAATATTCTAACTTGTTTTCTAATAATAATAATAATAATAATAATAATAATAATAATAATAATAAGCTTAAAATTTGATACTTAATTTTTTTTTTAAATATTGATACAATAATATTATATGTTATTTAAAAAAAATATTGAGATAACGATATATTTAATTTGTTTGGGTTAACCTATCAAATTTTAACTTCGGATTATAAGACTGTGATTAACTAATAAAAAACAAATCAAGATAAATTATAAAAGTGAGTTTCTAATCAACTTAATATTTAAAGTTAAGATTAATTTACAAAATTATTAAATTAAAAAAAGAGAAAAAAAACACTATCATAGTCAACATAAATTAATTTGTCAAGCTCATAATCCAGGTCATGAGATTGTAATAACCCTATAAAAGACAGATAAAAATAAATTATAGAGGTCAATTCTTAATCAACTCAATGTTGAAGGATGAAATTGAAAAAAATATTAAATTAAAAAATAAAAAGAAAAAAAAATACATGAATCAACACAAGTTAACATATCAATCTCATAACTTGGGTCATGAGATCATAATAACTTATAAAAAGGAAATAAAAAAAAATCTAATGCTAATTTCTAACCAAAACAATATTGAAAGAATGAAATAAAAAATTATTAAAAAAATACTCACGATAAGTCATGATATCAGGATAATTTCATAAAAATAAAATAAAAATATTACAAAGCTCCATTTCCAACTAATCCAATGTTAAAAGTTGGTATTGAGAAGAAAAAAAATCAAAGTGACTAGGAACTCTTTAGAAAATAAATTAATAAAATATGAAACTTAATTCCTAAATAACCTAATATTAAAGGATAAATTTGAAAAACAAAATTAAAAAATATCTGAGATATTGGAGAGTGAAATTGATATTTACAAAAAGGAATGCAAAAAATAAACTAACTAGACTCAAATAAACCTAATAAACTAGTGATTTTATCATGAGATCAGGGTAATCTCATTGAAAGTAAATCAGGAAAAAAAGATTATAATGCTTAATTGAAAAAAAAATTCAATTAAAAAATACATGAAAAATAAATAGGATCAACCTATCAAACTTACAATTCAAGTCAAAAAATCTGGGATAATCCTATTGAAAGCAAATACTTTAGAGTTGATAAGTAGTAGAAAAAAAAGAGAGTGAGAGTAGGGACATCGAATGAAGAGGGAGTTGAAATCCTATTTTTTTCCCCTTTTCTCTCTATTCAAAACCTTTCCCAAAATTGACTTTTTTAATTTGGGTATTACCCTGACCCAACCTGGACCTAAATGAAAAAAAAATCAGACCCATTTGAGTAAATTTGAGTTATTGTCTATGAGTTCAGGTGAAATTGTCATTCCCACTAATAAGCACCCTTAAACCGGAAAAAAATGCAAAATCAAGTTAGGAAACAAAATATTCTTTTTCAACTTTACTTTTTTAGCAAGATAAAAGCTGAGACCCCCTTTTTTTTTATCAAATTGGAACATAGTGATACCACCACCAACTTTCTTTCATCGTCAGAATTTGGTCAACCATTAACTTTTTCTTTCTTTTCCTATTTTCAGTGAGTTTGTCTCTTATCTCTCAAGTTGAATGATTAAAAGAGTAAAAAAAAATAAAAATCTCATAACAAAACAAAAGTTGCTAAAATCAAAAGGAAAAAAAAAACAAAACAATTTTGAAGGTTTGGTTTGAGCAACACAAAAAAAAACTTTTGTTTTAGACATAATGTTGAATTGGGCACTTACATTTTAAATTATTTCAAGCAAACAAATTGACTCTCTCTCTTTTCTTTTATATTTCTTTCATTTTTTGCAAAATTGAGCATCAAATGTCAAGATGTTTTTTTTTTAAAAACCTCAATAACCCTAATAGTAGGTTTGCATCAAATGTTGAGATTCAACATTTTTTCACCTAAAAACATCAAAACAACATCATATAAACTTCAAATACCCTAATTTGAAATCCTAAAACACCCTTTGATCATTTTGAGAACTTATCAAATTAAATATAAAAAAAACTATGTAAGTTCTTATTGTTCCACCTAACATGAAATTACGCCTTTGAAAATTAAAGAGAAATATAAAAAATAGAGTTGCCATCTATTTTCAAATGAAATTATAAATCCTGGAATATGTATTGGTTCCTGAATTCAAGCAAACAATTGATTATGTTTAAGGAAACATTACACCAGCTATGTGTTTTTTTGTAATTTTGTTTTGTTTTGTTTTTGCCATTAATTATCAAAATTATTTTATGACTTTATTCATAAGTTAATTATTGTTGGTCAATGTTAGCTTAAGATAGTATAAAGTCCTAATTCAAGAGTTATGTATGCATGAATAATGTTTCGTGTATGTTGGTTCCTATGAGACTTATCAAACCATTAAAAATCAAGCTTAAGCCAAACACATTGTTATTTTAACAAAAACTTGATGGATTTTTGTCGTTACATTCTCATACTCATTTTAAGATCAAAACATCATGTTAGGAATGTATAGGTCTTTTTAAAACTATGAGACTTCTTAATCTAACTATTCAAAAAGCTTCAACAAGACTCGATGATAGTTTGAGAAAAACTCATTGACACATTTTAAAAATTATTTTAGAGTTAAAACTCATATGTTAGATCGATGTCTCTCCTTAAAACTAGGAGACTTATTCATCAATCTAGATAGTCAAAACAAGTTTAATCAAAATGTTAGTAACTTGATGAAAACTTTTTGAAAAATTATTGATGTATTTTTTAGCTCGTTTTAGGATTAAAAACCATGTATTAGGTCTACTTCGGCTCTCACAACTATGAAACTTATCAACACAACCATTTAAAATATTTTCAAAAATATATTAAAGAAAAAATTCATTAGATTTCACGTTATTTATAACCATGATATTTGATGCATATTAAAATTTAGGAACAATATTAGGCAAATTAAAATGAAAATGACTTAAATGAAAAAAGCTAGGATATAAAAATAGATAATAAGAACAAAAAGACAAACAATCATATTCTTCTCATTCTCAAATCCACAACTAGAAATGAGAACCTTACATTTTGCTCCCTCGTGTTTTTCATCTCGTCAAAACAAGCCAAAGCTCAATCTCTCAAACTTGCGCTCCTACGCAGAGTTGTGAATCCCGTTCTGTTCCTGCCGGAACGGCCCGTTCCAATTCAAAATCCAGGACAAAACGACGACGTTTTTGTCCCGGTAAAAATCCCGGCCAGATCCGGTAAATCCGGCAGGAGCGCTCGATTCCATGCCGAGGCGTTCGGTCCGAGTTCAAAATAAAAAAAAATTCAAAAACAAAAAAGAAAAACTGCACATTTTCAGCTCGAAATTCTCTTCTCTTCTCAGCACAAAACACCCAAATCATCAGCCCTAAACCCCAAAATCTTCTCTTCTCTTCTCAGCTCAAAACCCCCAAAATCGTACTGCTATTTATTGAGAAGGAAGAGAGTAAAGGAGAAGAGGATGAGTCTTCCTGAGCTGTTTATTCAAAGCTTCTCCATGATTTAACGAATATATTCAAAGAAAATGGAGAAGAGAGAGATGACTCAGATGAGGGTGGGCGGCGTGGGAGAAGGAAATTGGGATTTAGGGTTATGTTAGAGGGGCTTTTATACTTAGTTATAATAATAATAATAATAATAATAATAATAATAATAATAATAATAATAATAATAATAAGAAGAAGAAAAGAAGAAGGTAGGTTTCTACTTTCTACCGAGGGGGTTATATAAATTAATAATAATAATAATAATAATAATAATAATAATAATAAAAAAAGGTTTATACGGGGGAGGGGTAATAATAATAATAATAATAATAATAATAATAATAATAATAATAATAATAATATGGGGGTTTATAATAATAATAATAATAATAATAATATTAATAATTAACATAAAAAATAGTTAGCATAAAAAATATTTTTAAAAAAAAATCCTATTAATTTAAGATAATAAATAACATTAATTAATTTATATTTCACATCAACAAAATATTTATTTTTAGTTTGTTAATTTTTACCTAATGAAATTCTATGGACATAATTGTTTTGTAATGTATTTTTCAATTATTTTGAATCATGCATGAACCTAAACTAATTAAGTTTTATGTCCATAATTATGCTATTTTGTATTCAGAAATATTTTACATACGATTTTACGATTTTTCTTCTCACACGATTTTAGCTGTGATTTTACGTTTTTTGTATGGAAAAATTCGGGTATGATCTTACGATTTTTTTACGATCCGATTTTTCGGACCCCTTTCCGATTCGTGTCAAAATCTCGATTTTAACTACCTTGTGTGTGATAGCAACATCGGCTATTTAGAATTTAGATGGATGGATGGTGATTTTTTAACTAATTCCACGACAGCGACCTATCCCTAATTACCTTAATTATATTTTTCTTTTATATTATTACTGAGCAGTAATAATATAGAAATGGAGAAAAACACATAAACCGTAATTCTTGACAATAATTAATTATTATATTAATTAATTATTAATTACTATAATAATAGTTAACATAAAAAATAGGGGTATTAATTTGTAATTATTTTGATTGAATTATTTGTAATGGAATGTATTTTAATTAATTATGTTTGAACTTATTGATTATTTCTTAATGTGTTCATTTTGTTTTTTTTAAGTTTTTTCTAACATTAAAAAAACAATAAGTAACATTAATTAATTTCAAATACAACAACCATAAAAAAAACATAGAATTACTTGAAAAACATACAATAAGTAGCTTTAAATTTCAAATATTCTAGATCTTTTAATTATAATTAAATTCATTTTTTTTATTTTTTTTATTTTAAAAAAAATAATTTTATTGTTGGAATTTTAGAGATGTTTCTAATTTTGAGATTATGTTTGTATTGTATAATTTAAATTTCATTTATCTTGAATTTAAATTATACTTGTTAAATTAATATTTTATTTTTTCATATATATAATTAAATAAATATGAACAGTACAAAACCGGAACTGAACGCCGGAATGCACCGAAACCGGAACGTTCCGTTCCAAACAAAAAACCGGAACGATACCCGGAACGGATTTTACAACTATGCTCCTACGTAACTATGGATAAAGATCCTTTTTACAATTTTGCATTTCTATTAGAATTTTAAGAATTATTCGATTAATTTTTTTTTCTTTCTAGACGCAATGATTGAATATATACCTTAACAAGTTATCTATAGTACGCTTAGACTCCACTCTAAAAAAACAAATCCTTTAATTAATTTGTTTGTTTAACAATAATGTTATTTTTTTCTCATTTTTTAAAATATTTTTTTAATGATTTTAGATTTTTTTGGTTGATTTAAATCAAAATTTCTAATGATTTTAAAACCCCACACCCACATGAAAGAATTTGAAGATAAAAAAATCATTCAGTAGTAGGTGATCAATGATAAATTGGGACTAAAAGATTTGTTTTCCCCATAGTCTCATGTTCGAGCCCACACTCACATGGAAGAACTTGAAGATAAAAAACCATTTAGTAGATGATTATTGGTTAGAATTTGAGACTAAAATACTTGCTTTCTCTATGATATCAGGTTCGAGCCATGTGGTTGTTAATATGATGAACACTGTAGGTTTACATGATTGTTAACTTCAAGATCTGTGAGATTAATTGAGTATAAACAAACTAGCTTGGATATCCATGTTAATTTATATATATATATATATATATATATATATATATATTAAATCAAGCTTGGGGTATAAAGAATAAAATTAGTTTACGATGCGTAGGATAATAATTGTTGGAGTTTATTAAGATTAGATAGAGTGACGCAGGCTGTCATCCACCAAGAGATCCGAAGAGGCATATTCCCAAGATCCAATACTTTAGGCAAATTCAGTTACGTATCCTCCACTAAAAGAACGCCACGTACTTGATGTCAAAAAACGAGAACAAATCATTCACGTAAACATTGAACGCACATTGTAAAAGTGTTATTAGGAAATATAAGCGGCAGCCTCCCGCTTTCTCCCCGAGAGCTCTCTCTCTCTCTTCCCTTTAAATTTTCCCATTCTCTCTCTCTCTCCCTCGGCATCCTCCCCAGGTAATCCAATTTCACTCCTTTTATTTTCTATCTTTTAATTCGGACTTTTAAGATTTTCTTGAGTAATTATTTATTTGTAATTTATTTTAGGATTGCATTGCTGCTGCTTTGTTTTCCACGCTATTTTAGGTCTGAGCATGATTTTTGCCTCTTTTTTTTTGCTCTGTTCATTGAAATTAATACTTGAATTATGAATGAAAATATGCAGATTTCTATTTCAAAGTGTCCTTAAATTTTGTTGTTTTGGATCTGATTCGGGGTGCTCATTTGATTTAGTTTAGTTCTGTTTAGTAAACCTAGAATTTAAATTATTATTTTTCTGATTTTGTTGAGTTTTGCAGATTTGACGGACTAATCTTCATGAATTCAAGTACCACTGGAGCATTAACCGTTTCCTGCAAATCAGGAAACAAGAACAACGTTTTCTTCTGGATTCTATTTTGCCTTTTGCCAAAGTTTCTCGGGACTCCTATTGCATACGTCAACTTCCTTTTGATTAAGGCCATTGACAGGCATCCCTCAGTAGTTGGAGTTTTGGGTGCTTGTGGAGAAATCACGCTTTAGCTGTTATAGATTTAGCCTTCTGCAGCTAACATCTGTAATAGTGATAGAATTGAGTCAGCTGCAGTTGGTGTCAAAGTGATATTTGCCATTTTTGCAAAATGGTTTCCTCTCAATTTCCTGGTTTGACCAGGAACCGGTTGTTGTTTACTGTGAATCCCTTAGATACTGTAGTATCAGATCATGTTGAACTTGATTTCACTGATGTGTTTGGTCCTTTGCCATCGATAGATGTGAATTTTGGTGATCCTCTGTCTGTGGGAGATGGCGGTGAGCTTATTTATGACGACCCTGTTGTTATTCAGAACCGGTCACATTCATTGGTTGGCCCCTCTTCTTATGTTAGCCAATCATTGAAGCTCAGCAAGCTTAATTTAAATGAGATAGAAGATTCGATGGAACTAGTGAAGTGTGTCCTTGATGAGACTATTAAAGAACTAGAGGAATGTTCCATAGATGATGGTGCCATTGAGAAAGATGTGGAGGGTGTTGGTGGAGATACTTTGGAGCTCCAAACTGTGGGCATTGAAGATTTTGAGGTTTTAAAGGTTGTTGGGCAGGGTGCATTTGGGAAAGTTTATCAGGTGAGGAAAAAGGGTACACCAGATATATATGCAATGAAGGTCATGCGGAAGGACAGAATAGTGGAGAAAAATCATGTTGATTACATGAGAGGTGAAAGGGATATTCTAACAAAAATAGCTCATCCCTTCATTGTCCAGCTCAAATACTCCTTCCAAGTAAGTATCCATCTGATAGTCTAGTTGCGGCATTGACTTTATTTATTTCTAACATGAATTCATCAATCTGAGGAGAAATAGAATCTTTTTAAGGAATTACATTTTTTGTGAAAATCTTTACAGACAATGGATCTCAATATGAAAGTATATATTTTTGAATTTCTTCTTTTTCCCATTGAGACTACTGAACATTAAATTTTACTCTTTCTGGCATGCAGACCAAATATAGACTATACCTGGTGCTGGATTTCATAAATGGGGGTCACCTTTTCTTCCAGCTCTATAACCATGGCCTTTTCAGGTATCTATAATTTCATTGGTTTGGATACTTTTTGCTGAAGGCTTGAAGTAGATTGATACTTATTAAGATGTGGCTATTCTATTTCAGGGAGGACCTGGCACGTATATATGCTGCTGAGATTGTTTCTGCAGTTTGTCACCTTCATGCAAATGGCATAATGCATAGAGATCTTAAACCGGAAAATATCCTGCTGGGTTCAGATGGCCATGTAATTCCTTCCCCTCCCTCACCACCTCCCTCCATGCACATGCACCTACACGTTCTTTTCTGAACAAAAGAAGTTATGTTTTATACAATCTTTTGTCTAGGTAATGTTGACTGATTTTGGCCTCGCAAAGCAATTCGACGAAAATACAAGATCAAACTCAATGTGTGGAACAGTTGAATATATGGCACCCGAAATTGTTCAGGGAAGAGGCCATGATAAGGCGGCTGATTGGTGGAGTGTAGGGATTTTATTGTATGAGATGCTCACTGGCAAGGTTGGCTCTCTTCACTAAATTCTATGTAATTTCTAATTGTGTTATCCTCCTTTTTCTAATTCTTACATACGCTTGTCACTTGGATGCTTCTGAATTTGTTGAAATTTTTATCGTGGTTTCTCTGTGTACATTTCTGCTTGCAAAGCATTTTCTTAATTTGTCTGTCACCCAAGGGAATAAAGAAATTTGGTAGCTCAGATGCCAGATTTTGGATGTTGCTTGAAACATAGGATACTGAAAAAATGCATGCATAGGTATATATTATCTTGTTTATTTTTATGCTTCCTTTGGGTACTGGGGAGAATCCCCGTTTCCCTACTCTTCTTGCAGCTTATTCCTTATTGATATGAAGTATGAACATGTGTCTAAGAGGGCTGCCAAACCTTTCTATATCAATTACAGCAGTTAATGGTGCCTAATCATCATGTTTGCTTTCTTGTCATTTGCTCTTGCAGCCTCCTTTTGTTGGTGGGAACAGAGACAAAATTCAACAGAAGATAGTCAAGGATAAGATCAAGCTGCCATCATTTTTGACAAGTGAAGCGCACACTCTGTTGAAAGGGGTAAATTTTTATAGCCGTCTTCTATTTATGTCTTAAACAGTGAGTTGGAATGGCGAGTGAGGTACTAATTATGATGCTCATCACTAACTAAAAGAGCTAAGTGAACTTGTTTGGTTTTGTTTTAGCTCCTCAACAAGGATGCCAGCAAGCGCCTAGGAAGTGGACCTTTGGGAAGTGAAGAGATTAAGCGACACAAGTGGTTCAAGCCAATCAACTGGAAGAAATTGGATGCAAGGGAGATCCAACCCAGTTTCTGTCCGGATGTAGCTGGGAGGCACTGCATTGCTAACTTTGACAAGTGTTGGACTGACATGACATTGTCAGATTCCCCAGCTGCCAGTCCTAAGATGAATACGACGAATCCCTTTGTGAACTTCACTTATGTAAGGCCCGCGGCCTCTTTCCTTCAACAAAGCAGCCCCTTGTTCTAGCACAGCATACATCGGATCACACTTTATCTCCCGAGATGTGTGGACTTGAGTTTGAAGCGGTTTATTTAGGAAGCGTCAAGGTGTATCATTTCTTTTATGAAGCTCCAAAGAAAGCCTTGCGTATGGACAGAAGCCATTTCATCTGCAGAAGCCAAAAGGCATCTCAGTTGGATAATATTATCTGGTCTCTTTAGTCTTTTTTAAAAATTTAACTCAAATATGGTGTGTGGATGTTCTCTCACCTCTAAATTACGTTGAATGGGAATTTGTAAGAGCTAATGTCCGAGTTCCTAGTATGCTCTGATGTTTTTTGTTTTTGTTTTTTATTACAAAAGAGACTAAACTAAAGGTCTTGTTTTCTTTTCATATATTTAGCTATGCGGACTAAAAAACAAAATTGATTGGAATTTTAGACGATGAAAAGGTATGCATTTGCCCCCTCGAAGTTTGAGTTTATCCCGTCAGGGGTCAGCCCAAAATTGTCCTGTTCAACGAAGAGAAAGGCAACCGAACCTCAGGCCCGTTGTCAGCCTGTTGAATATACTTTACAGAGAAATGGGGCTGTATCTTTGTCCCCGAATTTCCTTCTCAAGGGATCAGCCTTCACAGAGCTGGATTTCTTGAGGGACAGCTGAGCTCGTTACATTAGAGCTCACTCCCTGCAGAAGAAGTAGTATGGCTTCTCTGATATCTCCCATGACACCTGCACTTCACCAGAATCCTAAAATTATTTGCTTTTCTTCTTTCAAGCCTACTTTGCATCATGATACACCTTTCATTGATCGTTGGAGAAGTAACTGGGCAGATGTAAAGCATTTTCCGGCAACATTCCAGATGATTTATTGGAGAACACTTTTCAACTGGACCAATTCCCAGCTTTTCAATCAGGGTTGGTGCAATTTTAGAGTGTTACTGAGGAACTGTCAGATACGTAGAAATGGGGTCTTCTGGTTTTTGCTGGGGTGGCATGAATTTATTTAACCCAAGTTGTCAATTCTGTTTTGGTTTATGTTCTGTTTTTTCAATTGGAACAAAATACATGGTAGTGACAGCAATTCCTATACTAAATCCTCCTTCCAAATCTCTCTTTTAACCAACTAAAGAAGACAGATGATCTTCACGAGCGATGCTACCATGGGTAATACATTTTCATGTTTTAGATTCCGAAGAAGAGATTAAAGAATGTACACTTGTGGAATGGTTTGTTGGTTCTTGATCCTTTTTAAGCTTTAGATGTTGCAGAATGAAAGCCAGAATATGTTTTTGTTACTAGAATCGGAGGAAGTGGATACCTTATACAAAGACTTGCATGAAAGAACTTTGTAATAGACAATTTGAACGGAAAAAACTAAGGGTGGAAGACGTAAAATTGCTTGGCAGATAATACAATTAACAGCTTATGAAATACGAAATTCTTTCTTTAAGCCATTTACTTTATTTAACAGCACCAGCAGTAATGTTTTGGGAGGTACTAAAACAAGGGTGTTATCATCATGACTGATGTGCTTCTTCCCTTTTCTTTTGTGACTGGGTAGGTACTTTTACAAATCATCATGGTAGAAGATTGCCTCTAAAGGATTCTTCTTCTTGCAGCCCCATTTGCATTTCCATGAACACATGGAGTTGTAGATTGCAACTCGTGTTGAATGGAGGGAAATTATGTTTGATGTGGAAGGAGAATTTGATAGAACAATTGCATATCCATCATCCATGTAGTCAGTCCCAGCAGGAAAAAGCTGCCACAGAAGGCTCCCAGCTCCACTCCCACCTCTCTTGGTTGAGTTCAAGAGGGTCTTGTACACCGTGTTAATCATCGTGTCACGGAATGATGAGTTGTAACCAGGGTCTTTTGAAGAAACACCAAACTCCGTGAACACAACCGGCATTCCAAGATATCTCTCAGCATCCTCTATGTGAGCTTCCATCCATGACTTGATGAATTCTATATGAGAATCCGAAATTGTTTGCGAAATCCTTCATCAATAGATTTAATTATTTGCTTAGATCCTAAATGAGAAAAGGTAATTTGCATCTGAAGTTAAATAGCCACAATGCAAACAATGATGCTCAGAAATAGTGCACAATTTCACCCGTCAATTTTTTGTCATTGTTGATGCAGAGAGTACTTACCAGGAGTCTGCATAAATGTGAACAGAAGCAAAATCAACACCAAGAACCTGATGGTTCCTGATAAAGTCAGTTCCAACTTGTGTAGCATATGAATTTGGATTAAACTGGGCCCTATCAGGAGCTGATGGACCGTAAAATCCCTCCAATCCAATCTCTAACAAGTGCTTTGCATCCATGCTCTTCACATATACTGCCATGTCTGTTATCCATGACTATATATATATATATATATATATATATATATATATATATAAACAATAACATGAAATTGCTTTAGAAAATGATGGCACAAAGCACTACCTGCTATCAGAATATCTTGTATAGGATTAATGCAAAATCCAAGTGTTGAAGAACAACAAACCTGCAGTTTATCACCAGAGGGATCTGATGTGCACCGAGGTTCATTCATCAACTCCCAAGCAAATATCGTAGGGTCATCCTTGTAGGTTATGTTTGTGAGTGTATTGACTCTATTCAGTACCGCCTGCATCCAATGAACAAAGAAACTGTAAGATTATTTTCCGAGTTCGATGTCAGAGTGCACAAAAAAAAAGAAGGTTGGCTGGGACAATAGTATGAAAGTTGCCTTGACATGAGCCTTATAGTAGCTTCTGAGAGTTGGATGAGAGAAGAAATCATCATCAGATGTCAAATTAAGGCCAGTAGCTTTTCCCCATTTAACATACTGTGCTTTTCCACCATATGCATCCCAGTTGTTAGTCAATGATAATATGAGCCTGATCTTGTACTTCTTTGCTTCACTCACCACAAAATCCAAGGCCAGCTCAAAAAAAAAGAAGAAAAAATAATAATCATGAGACGTAAAGAATGCAAAGTAAAATAGCTTTGGAAGCCTAGCTATCAGTGTCTTAGTGAGGTTGCTTCTTTCATAAGTTCAAAAACTAGGCAACAGTTACAAATACCTTGAAAACATCTTCATCGTAAACACCAGGAGATTTCTGAAGAGCTCTCCATTGGCCATCATTAAATGCCCAAGTCCTGCAAACTGTTAGACCAACTGAGGATGCTTGTTGGAAAACCTCAGTGACTTTTCCTCTTGTAGATTGATCAGCAGCAAACACCATCAACCAGTATGTGTTAAATCCATTGACATAGAAAGGTTGGCCATTGATCACAAACTGGTTTCCTTTTTTGGTCACCATTTCCCATTCATCTTCTTCCACATCATTCAACTCATAGACCCTGAACATTTGAATAATCAGAGTAATAAATGAAACAATCTAATTTTACAGAGAAATTATCAAATGAAATATAGTCCTTGCTCATGGTTACCCTTGACTTGAGCTAGATGGCAAATGATTGTCCACTTCCTCCACTGTTGTGTCCCAGCGGCCATCATCCATAACACCAAAGCTGCTGCATTTTAAACATTCATTAAGAAGTATAAAAATGGATATGAAAAAAATGATCTTGAACCCAAATATCCTCTTGTGGGTATCCATGGTATTGAGTCAGCAAGCCAAGTGTTGCCCACTCCTCTGTATTGGACCACGTATTTATATGCATATTGATCATCTAGGTCTGTCTTACACTGGGTAGCAGAAACTGTAATGTACAAGAAGAGTGTTGAAGAGGGGATCGACACAATAGCTTTAAAGCCAAGAAAATCTCAATTCTTGCACTTTCTCTGCCATTTTATTTTCTTCCAATAACAGATACATTGATGGAAATATTCAAGTAAAAGCTACATGTATTTCTAGGTGTGCATACTTGGATAAGGCTCAAGGTATGACTCCTAAGGTAAGTTTGAAGGGTCCTACAAGAAAATGAGACCCTTAAAAACCACATTACTTTTAGTTCAGATGTCACTGACCTTACTTCAAGGTCACCGCATCTCTTGGAGAAGATGGAGCTGCTGGCAAGCAGTAAGCACGCGCGCGCGCATATATAGGCAAACACAGGAAATAAATAAATCTATGGATGGAGACAAATTACAGAAAGTGATAAATACCATTTATCTGGGAAAAGCAATCTGGAGTAGAGGGGAGCGGACAAGAAGGTAAGCAACACTAAACTGATCTGTTGCAGACTTAACTTGAATGTTTTGTGACGCATCAGTCTGGCAATGGCATTCTTTGATTTGGTTGTCCACTCTCAAAACTTGTCTGATTCATCGATCCACTATCACATGATTTATTATTTCACTTCTCCTTTTGGCTCTTATTCTTCTTCTTCCGGTCTAAAAGTTCCCATTAATGCCTTTTTCTTTTAGTCTTTCTTCTTTTTTTTCCCGTCATTGTCTATGAAAAAATCTTGATAGGATACATCTCTACTTGTTTGTAAGTATACAGGGACTTGAATAGATTATTAGTATTATTAGTATATAGGGAACTATTGCTTAAAATTGGTAAAAATGTAGAAACCCCTAAATTATTAGCTATGTAGAACCCCCATAAACTCATCCATGCAGATCTTGGATCCAATCCTTATTAGATTTAGTGTTTCAAAGATTGGAAATTTTATATTTGATTTGAGTCTTAAAATGATTTTGGGTATTGAATGTTGTTTATGAGGTGAAAAATAAAAATTATCTAGATCATAGTAGTTAATTCCGTTCCGTTCCGGCCGGAATGGCTGGAACGTTCCGTTCCGTTCAACAAACCAAGACAAAACGGCGTCGTTTTCGTCTCGGTTTTAATTCGGTCCGATCCGGAAATTCGACTAATTTCGTCGGAGCATACCTGATTCCGTTCGGGCATGCCGTTCCGGGTTCAAAATCTATTTTTTTAATTTTTTTAAAATTATTTTAGACATCTATACATCAAAATAATTTAAAAACACCAAAATATTTTAAATAAAAAAGAATTCAAATTTTAATTATGCTTGTTAAATTAATATTTTATTTTTTTTATATATATATATAATTAATTATATATGAGCGATGCGACATCGAAAGCGAGACTAGGAGCAGCTCGAAGCCGGAACGTTCCGTTCCAATCGAAAAACCGGAACGGCGACCGGAACGGTATTGACTACTATGATCTAGATAGTTTCTTGTAGTAATTTAGTGGCTAGTGTTGAAGTCCCAATTGTGAAGAGTGATTAAAAGGGTCATAATTCAAACACTGGATAATTGACTATGTGTTGATTTTGTTTTTCTTAATATAAATAAATAGTTCAAATATTGATAATGTGTTTTTTAATGAACAAATATTTTAATCATAAACTTAAAATATGATATATATTGGAAAATAGTTTTTTTAATATTGACATTGTGATATATTGGATGAGTTTTTTGTAAAAAAAATTGAGACTACAACATATTGGATCGACTTGAGTTAATTTGTTACAATAAATTAAATTATAAAAGTTAATTCCTAATTAACACAATTTTAAAAGGTGAAAAAACTGAGTCAACCCAAGTTAATCTATCAAATCCGCAACTTGTAACATGAGATCAGGATAACCTTAAAGAAAGGCAATAAAAAAATTATGAAGTCTAAATTTTCAACTAACTCAATATTGAATGATAAAATAAAAAAACAACAACTCAAGTCAATCTAGGTTAATATTTTAAACTAGCGACTTGGGTAATGAGATTAAGATAACTTATAAAAAGCAAATAAAAAAAAATAAAAAACTTTGTTTTCAATAGATTCAATGTTGAAGTTTGAAATTGAAAAGAAAAAAAAATGAACCAATGAGATGATTGGGAAAACTCCACAAAATGCAAGTTAAAAAAAATTATAAAGTTCAATTCTCAAATAACCTAATATAGATTCACCATTGGTAAGTTGATTGTATAGAATGATTTTAGTTGTAAAGGTATCGTTTGATCTTGTTGCGAGACTTTCTCTTGAGGATAGGTAAGTCTGCAAGGAATTTGTTTTTTTTCCCCCCCAAAAAAGTTGATTTGAATATTCTCGGAGCATGACACGTGTAAGGAAAGTGTTTTCGTACCATTGAAAGTCACTAAGCTTCTTACACCTAAAGTTAGATAAAAGTTCAATATTTTTGCTTTCAAATGGAAAGGGTCTCCTACAAAATATAAGGAGATTATAAGGATAAGGGTTTGACACAACATCTTGGATGGTATCTCCTAATGGGTCAAGGATGAGTGTTTGGTTTTCATATGTTTGGATGAAGTTTAAGATATTTAAGTGATTGGTTTTAGCGAGATGATAATCCCACTATCATTTTAACTGACTAGAGAAACCAATAATAAGGAGCTCAACTATGATTTTGTCTGGGGTTTCCCTGTTTGGGTTTTGTATGGTCATTTGTTGAAAAGTATTTAAGAAGTTGTATTCAAACATTCCATCTGTATTTCATTCATATAGGGAATAAACATTTTCTCTAATTCCATAGATCAACATTTCAAACATCTGCATACATTCTTCTATGTTATTAAACAAAATGGATTAGTTTTTCTAAATTCTAAATTTCTCTATTTCAAACTCGTGTTTGTTTCTTAGGACCTTATATCTATCAAAGTACTATAACATCCATAAAGAGATCTTTATCATTCACTAACAAATTTCCTAATAAGATCACTAATAAAACTCAGTTACAAAAGTTTTTTAGACAGTCTCAATTATGTTCTAGATTTTTACCCTAATATTAGTCGTTTATCTAAACCCTTTTTTTACATGATAGATTAAGGAAAAATCAAGTTCCATGGTCTGATTGTCACACCAACTTTTTCAAAATAAAAAAACAAATACAAATTATCCCACTTCTATATTTAGCTGATCCTTTAGCTCCAAAGATAATTGAGACAATGTGTCATACTTAGGATATGAGAGTATTCTCAAACAAGTCCAAAATAATAAAGAACAAATCTTCCAATATACATTTGCCCATTAAAAATGATTGTCAGAAAAACAACTCCACTGTCATAAAAAGGAGATTTTTTCAATTGTTTTATGTATTGTAAAATTTCAAAGTGATTTATTAAACTAAAAATTTCTTTTATGAATTGAATTCAAATTTTCAAAAGAAGTTCTTCAAAAAAAAAGTTCAAATCTAGCTTCAAAACAATTTTTTTTCCATATGAGAAACTATTTTAAGCATTTTGTATTTTGACATTGAATATATCAAATGAGTTTCTAATTTCATCCCTGATTTCTTGACACGAGAGTTCCTCCAAAATAAGTCCCGATGCCTCCCAAGGCACGCACCAATGACAAGGTAAAATCTCCCTTAACACATCCAACAAAACCAAAAAAACCCAAAATCACCTACAAATACAAAACTTATGGCTTCAACAATCTCTTTTGTCAAACCTATCAAATCTTGGTTAGAGGCAATAATTGAAGAAAAAGATGCTACAAAATCATCCCAAATACAAAACACACAAAGTCTAATATATATATATATATATATATATATTCAATTAAGAAAATACCAAAAATAGATTTAATATGCTAAACATGTGACCCGAGTCATGAAATTGAGATAATCTTATAAAAGAAATTACAAAGATCAATTTCAAACTAACCAAATATTGTAAGATAAAATAAAACGAATGAAATAGAAAAAAATGGCTCATACAAAAATAATTTGAGTACCTATTAAACCCACAACTTAGATCATAATATCGGAATAAATTCATAGAGGGAAAATAATACACGCACATGAAACCTCATCCATCTGGTATTGAAAAATCCAATCAAGAGAAGAAAAAAAATCCATAAAACTAATATATAACCCAACTTTAAAAAAACTAAAAAATAAAATTACAAATCACAATTTCCAAAACCATTTGATATTTAAAGATAAAATAAACAAAAAAATTAAGTTATTGAATGGTTAAATTATTAAAAAAAAAGCACAAAACACTATTATAATAAACAATGTGTTGTGGTGCGGCTACAAAGTGAGAAAGTGAAGAAGATATTCGAGTAGACATTAGGGTAAACATATTTTTTAATGAATATAAGGAGGGCTCAACAAAACTAATTATTGGAGTTAGTGGAACAGCAGGCAACCATGATTGATAAGAGGTGTAAAATCATAATAGAATTTATACAATTTCAGTTATTTTTATATTTAAAATTGACTTTAAATATTTTAGAAAATATTAACCATGAGTCAAACACTATATCTTGGAATAAATAAATAAAATAAAATGACTACGAGGGGGTGACATGCAAAGCACTTGTGAAATAGAAACTAGTAGCCTTGAAGTTGCAAAAGGTAACCCTCCCCTCGTTCGATTAATTAAAAAAAAAAAAAAAAACTATCTGCCTTCGAAACCAGGCTCATGCTTGGATGGCTCCGTTTTTCTCTATTCTTATATTTAATTACTTAATTTAATTTGTTGTTGGTGTCAAACAAGAGATCCTTGTACTTTAGCAAGATTGTATAAAAAAATTGGTTTTGAAATTAAACGAAACTAAATAATGAGGGATGAAATTGAATTAAAAAAATTAAATAATGAGGGATGAAAAAAATTAAAGATGTCATCATTTAATTTCACAACACCCTTAATTTATGCCACTTTTCATCTCTCCATTAAAAATTATATGTTCTCTAGCTTTCCAAAGTTTTCATTTCATTTCAATGAATTAAATTTTTTAGTTTGTCATATTATTTATCATATTATTATTTATTTATCAATATCAATGTCAATTTCAAAGTCAAAGTTTATAGTTTTTATTTCAGGTTATCTATTTAAACTCGGTATATTTCATATATATTTTTGGGTTACATATACATCTGTTTTTTTTGGATTTGACGAAACCTTATTCTTTTTATACATTCTTTGCAAGCTCGAGTTAAACGAGTAAAACTCCGGCTATTATTAGTTTTTCAAACTTATATTTTTCTGAGAAGGTTGATCAATCATACTTTTCTTCTTAAATATTTTGCAAACTTATTCCTAACATGTTTCAATGTAGCCCTTTCAATTATACTTTTCATCTTAAATATTTTTCAAACTTTATTTGTACCATGTTTCAATATTTCTTTCCAACTTAAATATTTCGCATGTTATTAGTTTTTAAAATTAAGTATTTCTCGCGCACCAAGAATGCTGAAAGCCTTAACACCGACCCACCAAGAAAGTTTTATAACGTGGTCAGGGTCTAAAAGCGTTTCAAATTTATTTATTTTTCAAACAAATGCCAAACAACTACTCATGTGTAGAAAAATGGTACAATAACAGCTGGATAATGCACCGAACGCGTTGAAACGGTCTCACGTGACCCCGTTTTAGAGAATCTCCCCCCGCTCCTTCATCGCTGATCTGTCTTCCAGCCATGTTTTCCTTTTTGCACCGCGAATGGCCATTACTGTAATTAACACCACCTCTAAGGACACTCACGTAATTAACACCGTTTTACTGGGATGCTTGTCATTATTGTAACGTTTACTTTATTGATCGACTCTCAAGCATTTTTCATGTATATTAAAAATAATTTTTTTAAAATAAAATAAATATTATTTGAATATATTTTTAAATAAAAAATACTTTAAAAAACAATTACAATCATATTCTCAAACAATTTATAAAAAAAAATTTGTAATTCAAGAAACTAGAATGAGAGGTGGTTGATGGTTTGAGATCAAAACTTTAATTAAAACAATGACCCGATAACTTTTAAGTGTATCTATACTATTTTATGTTTTCTAAGAATTTTATAATTCAAAAATAAATTAAAATAATATTTTTTTTATTTTTAAAAGTAATTTCATATTTTTATATTAAATGTAGTTTTAAAACCCATCAAAATATAGATAAAAACACAATGTTGAAAAAACAGTTTATAAAGTGTTCGTTTGAAATTGAGATTGAAACTGTTTTCTTTGGTTAAAATTTGTAAATAATTTTATTGATAATATTTTTATTTATAATTTTTGGATGTAAAAAATAATTTTTTTTTTAAAAAAAAATAATATATTTTTTTTTATAAATAATTCCTATAAAATAATAATAATAATAATAATAATAATAATAATAATAATAATAATAATAATATATATAAAAAAAAACATAGCCGACGCGAGATGACAGGATGGATTAAAGTTTCCTTTCGCTTTCTAGGGGCGTCAGCTTCTATTACTCGATCTGTCCGATTAGACCCAGCCAGTTCATTACTCTCTCAGATTGATTCCATCTAAAAAGGTAAAGCCCTCACCTTCACCTTTCTGTAATCTCCATTGCTTTGTTCCCCTAGATCTCCAGAAAAATGGCTTTGTATTCTCTGTTTCTCTCTCTCTACGAGCTCATTGTTATTAGCAGTGCTTCTTTCCCTTCATTTTCTTTGGGTTTCTAGTGCTGGATTCCTTGCTTCCTTTTGTTAAGTTCCTAGCTAGTTTTTCTTGTTTTCAAACTGGGTTTTTGGTGTTTGTTGAGCTAGTCCTTGATCCAGTCACCTAAAGGTTTGAACTTGATTTGAGTGCTTAAGCACCCAGATCTACACTTTATCCTTGTCAAGCATCAGTTTTGAGCTCGCTTTGTTTCTGTTTTGGGTGTTTAATCTCGTGGAGGGACTTCTTAGCTTGTTTTGTTGAGGTTTGAGTCCCTAAGAAGCATGGATAAGTGCTTCTGTGTTTCTGTTTTTGTTTCTCTTTGCTTGTTATATTTTCAAGTTATTTTTGCTGCAAATTATGTTCCCACCGAGAAAATTCTTCTAGATTGTGGGGCGGATTCAGATCAACCCGACTCAGATGGTCGGGACTGGACCTCAGACAGGGGTTCTTTATTTTTGTCTTCGTCTGCAAATTCATCCACAGCCACTGCTTCCACTCAAGACCCTTCTGTTTCCCAAGTTCCGTATCTAACAGCACGTATTTTTCGGTCCAATTTTACCTATAGTTTCCCAGTGGTTTCTGGTCGTAAATTCATTCGTTTGTATTTCTATCCTTCTTCATATAGCGGGCTTAATGCTTCCAATGCTCTCTTTTCTGTTACTGCTGGGTCCTATACACTTCTTAGCAATTTTAGTGTTGCTCAAACCGCAGAAGCTTTGAATTATGTTTCAATTATGAAGGAGTATTTGGTCAATGTGGATGGTGAAAGATTGAACATAACTTTCAGTCCGTCTTCAAATCCTTCGAGTGCTTTTGCATTTGTAAATGGAATTGAAATCGTGTCAATGCCGGACATTTATAGCAATGTTGATGGAGTGATGATTGTAGGCCAAGATTCCCTTTTTCCCATTGACAATACTACTGCCCTTGAGAATGTATATAGGTTAAATGTGGGAGGTAATAGCATTACACCCTCAGCTGATACAGGTCTATTTCGATCGTGGTCTGATGATCAGATATATCTTTATGGGGCATCGTATGGTGTTCCACAGAGTGCTGATCCAAATATGACAATCAGATATCCTGCAGGGATGCCCTCTTATGTTGCCCCAACTAATGTGTATGTTACTGCTAGATCCATGGGACCAGATCCTCGCATCAACATTAATTACAATTTGACTTGGATTTTTAGCGTGGATTCCAGTTTCAATTACTTGGTTAGGCTACATTTCTGTGAGGTTTCGAATATAACCAAGATTAATCAGCGAGTGTTTGACATCTTCCTCAATAATCAAACTGCTGAAGATGAAGCGGATGTGATTGCCTGGGCAGGGGGGAATGGGAACAATGGAGTTCCAGTTTATAAAGATTACGTGGTGCTAGTTCCTGGTGGACCTCCTCAGCAGGATATGTGGCTTGGTCTCCATCCCAATCCGAAGTCAAAGCCCCAATATTATGATTCAATCTTAAATGGTGTAGAGATTTTCAAGTTAAGCAATTCAAATGGCAATACTCTTGCTGGACCAAATCCAATTCCTGCTCCTAAACAGGAGGAAATTGACCCCACAAAGGCCAGACCAGCATCTGGCTCTGGTCAATCAAAGAGCCCAACAGCAATTATAGCTGGAGTTGTGAGTGGTGGAGTAGTTCTAGCTATTGTCATTGGTTTCTGTGTTCTTGCTGCATCCCGTCGCCGCTCTAGACATGGAAAGGAGCAAAGTTCAAGTGACGGGCCATCTGGGTGGCTTCCTCTTTCACTTTATGGAAATTCACATTCTGCTAGTTCGGCCAAGACAAATACTACAGGAAGTTACACTTCCTCCCTGCCTTCAAACCTTTGCCGTCACTTCTCATTTGCTGAGATCAAGGCTGCCACCAAGAATTTCGATGAGGCTCTGCTCCTTGGGGTGGGAGGTTTTGGTAAAGTTTACAAGGGAGAAATTGATGGTGGAACAACTGAAGTTGCAATCAAGCGTGCTAATCCACTCTCTGAGCAAGGAGTGCATGAGTTCCAGACTGAGATTGAATTGCTCTCAAAACTTCGACACCGCCACCTTGTTTCATTGATTGGGTGCTGCGAAGAGAATACTGAGATGATCCTTGTTTATGACTACATGGCTTACGGAACATTGCGTGAACATCTATACAAAACCCAAAAGCCCCCCCTACCATGGAAGCAAAGACTTGAGATATGCATTGGGTCTGCTCGTGGTTTGCACTATCTCCACACTGGTGCAAAGTACACTATCATCCACCGTGATGTCAAGACGACGAATATTCTTTTGGATGAGAAAGTGGGTTGCTAAGGTCTCTGATTTTGGGTTGTCAAAAACAGGCCCTACTTTGGATCACACCCATGTCAGCACTGTTGTCAAAGGTAGTTTCGGCTATCTGGATCCAGAGTACTTCAGGAGGCAGCAACTAACTGAAAAATCCGATGTTTACTCTTTTGGAGTTGTGCTTTTTGAGATACTATGTGCACGACCAGCCTTGAACCCAACACTGCCCAAGGAACAGGTGAGCCTGGCAGAATGGGCTGCTCATTGCCATAAGAAAGGCATTCTTGATCAGATTCTTGATCCCTATCTGAAGGGGAAGATTGCACCAGAATGCTTCAAAAAGTTTGCTGAGACTGCAATGAAGTGCGTCTCTGATCAAAGCATTGACAGGCCATCAATGGGTGACGTACTCTGGAACCTAGAGTTTGCCTTGCAGCTACAAGAGAGTGCAGAGGACGGCGCCAAGGGTATGGTCGGAGAAGATGAGGAGGTGCCGTTCAATGCCGCCTATAAAGGGAAGAAAGATCCCGATGTATCCCTCGGCTATGATGGTAATGTAACAGATTCAAGGAGCAGTGGAATCAGTATGAGCATAGGCGGTCGGAGCGTCGCCAGTGAAGACTCTGATGGCTTAACTCCAAGCGCTGTTTTCTCACAGATCATGAACCCGAAAGGACGGTGAGATCATGAACAGGACTGCATTTGTTATCAAGTTTTCGGAAATCCAGTAAGGCAGTTTGCAATCTGCTGCCAGTCATCAGAGGAATTGAATTTGGCTTTTTTCTTTAAATTTTATTTTTCTTATCTTATTCATTTAGTCACCTGTTCACCTGGTTCCGATGTGTTTTGATCAAATCAATTACTATAATTTGGATCTACAATTTACCTGGAGAGTGTAAAATAAAGTGGTGTAACCTTTCTTTGGCATTTGTGATTAGTATTATCTATCAGCTTTCACTATGTTTTTCCTTGCTCGGATTCTCAAGTGTCTGGATTTGGAGTGAACAACCGTCCGTCCATGTTTTTGGCGCGCTCATTATTGAAATAATATTTTTTTTATTAATAATTTTAATGGTCTGAATTGCCGTGAAATCTGGCATAATATATGTGTTGGGTGGCAAGTTGCCTGTCTTTATGCGACGATAATCATGAAGGGACAAGGACAGGCCGAACTGTTCTGTCAACGAATATTTGAAAAAACGCGGGGAAGTTAGTGGGGGAGATGTCTTAAGGTTCGTTGGTTACTAGACTTTGATGAGTTAAGAATTTTAACAAAATATATATTTTACTATTATTATTATTATTATTATTAGAAGGGTATAATTGAATGAAATATAATATCTTGCAGGCTGTGAACCACCAACCAGAAAGTATATCCAGCCAGGCTTCGCTTCTTCTCTCTTCGACTCTGTCCCACATCGGCCAAGTTCCAAACTTTGGTAGCATACATAATATGTTTTGTAATAAACAAGCTGACACGGGGGGTAATTGGTCTTTTGAATAATATATATTATTATATAAAAAAAAGAGTCATAGCCACGTGCAGCGATGCTCCACCATTAAATGCCTCTTTCTTGGGTGTCATTGGAAGTGCCACGTCGTCCTCGTTTCGTTGTTGTTGTTGAGCTGCACTAAAACTTTTTTTCCCTTCCTCTTTAAAATTTAAAAGTGTTATTTGGTCAAAATATAAAAGTGTTATTTATTTTGTTTTTTTTATAATAATTTGGTCTTCAATCTTTCCGGATTCGCTCCGCCTTACAGCCTTGCTTCTTGTGATTGTTATTTTTTTTTATCTTCTTTTGATTGATTTTTTATCTTCAATTTTGCCCCTCATCATTTAGTTTTATTTATTTTTTATATTAAATTTTATTCTCGTTCTTTCGAATGTTGTTTGTTTATTTTAAACCATTTTTTTCAATTAAATCTTGTTTTCAATTTGATCCATCAATATTTGATTTTAAATTATTTTACATCAAATTTAGTCATTGTTATTTCTCTTGTTTTGAAACTCTTTTTTATTGTATTTTCTTCTTAGTTTCATCCTTCAGTATTTTGATGATTTGAAATTTTTGTATTATTTTTTAGAGTGTTTTTTCAATCTTTTTTTTATGAAGTTATCATAATTTTATATTCATGGTCGTAGGTTTAGTAAATTAACTTGGATTGACTTGAATTATTTTTTCATTGTTTTTTTCATAAATCTCTTTCAGATTTTGCCCTTAAATATTGAATTATTCGATAATTAAACCTTATAATTTTATTTAATTTGTTTTCGACAAACTCATCCCGATATCATGACCTGGTTGCAGATTTGACAAATTAACATAAATGAGCTCGAGTTGGATTTTTTTTGGCCTTTTTTACATTGCTATTTTTTTTTCAATTTATTTATTGTCATCATATTATTTTTTCTTGTACATTTTGTTTTAATTAGTTGAACTTATTAAACATATCAAGTCAATAATATATTTTCTAGGAATGTTTGCATCGTGTTAGTATTTTTTATGTCGAAAAAAATATGGATCGACTTTAGACGTACTATAAGCCTCCTATCTAGTTAGCAACTAAATGATACCATAAACATTTTGGACAAGCATCTTTTTATACAAGTTCTTAGGTTTTGTGTATAGAGAACAATCTTTCATATTTGAAGAGAGAGAAATTTCCATATTCCCATTTGCAAACATTTTCATATATTTTACATGAAGGAGCAATGGGATTTTTATTTTTATTTTTATTTTTATTTTTATTTTTCTGACACGGTTCTGTTAGCTTGCTTGCTTTCAAAGAATGAGAAGCAGAGGAGTTGGGACTTCATTCTGTCTACAGACACACTCCAGTTTTCTCCTTACTGCTTGGTAAAGAAGAGGATAGCTTTTTTAGATCAGAAGATTTCTTAAAAAAAAAACACCCAACAAGATGGTGTACAAGGTTGTCGACACTGTTTGGTTGTGGCTCAAAAGGATCTTGATTCAATCACATTCCTTTCCTTTCTAACTGTTTTTCTAATCTTGAAACCCTAGATTTTATGTGGAAGGATGTCGTCCTGAGCCCAAACTAAAACTGGACAAGAACGTTGTTCAAAGATAGAACAACACGAACTCAAAAAGAAAACGTGAAGATCAACAAACAAGAATCCTCCTGGTGGAGCGTGAGAAGATGATGAAACTGGAATAAAAAACTGGGGCTCAGGAACTCATTCATACCGTCGAGAAGAGCTCTATTTTGTATAGGGATTAATCAGGCACAAATGATCTTTAGTTTTATTCTGTATTTTTCCAAGTAAATTTTCTGGGAAATGAAATTTAATTTCTTTTTTGTACATGCTGTTCATAATTTGAGAAATTATGAAGAAGAATGGCGAGTCTTAGAGATATTTATAGACTTGGAGTCCATGCTCTTCTTCTCATTTATTGTCGTCTCCCTAATTTCTTGATTGAAAGAATACCTCGAATTGCTTATTCACAACTCCTTTTCTTTTCTCTGAAGAAAAAAAACTTTTATCAAACAGAGATCCTACAAAAAATTTCACAGCGCTTTATTCCATCAACAAATAAAACTAAAACTAAATTCCGACTGCATCAAACTTTAACCCTAATTCCAGCTTCAAACACCCAAATTTATACGCTCTTCAAGCAGTATTTCACAAGTCCAACTGCTCTTTCTGACCATGTATCCACCACAGAACACTTTAACAAAAGTGGTCTTATCTACATAACAGGGACAAAACACGCAGGTAGAGCACTAAAATACTCAAGAAATTGACACCGATTTTGTTCGATAGGCTCGAACAGACCCCGGGAACCATCACCGCGATCATTTGTCACGAGGGGGGATTGAGTCTACAATGGCAGTTATCTTCTTCTGTAACTCTGGTTTGTTGGCTCCTACAAGCTTATCCAGCTGCTGCCCATCTCTAAGAAAGAAGAAAGTAGGAGTCGCTTTGATCTCCCATGACGTACTGAAGTCCTGCAAAACACACACCATAAGATACTGATATCCACCATCATTTAGTTCGACATCTTCTGATGTAAACAGAAACTATAACTATATCAATATATAACAGCTAGTCCTCTGCCATTATCAAGTTCTGCATATTCTTCTCAATGAACAAATTCCAAAATCAGGATTCTTTTTTTTATTTTATGTTTCTTCAATATCAATTGTGCAGACTGCAGGATAAGTCAAAAAAATGAGACACTGCTTAAATGCAACTAAAAGTCTAGTTAAGACAGTCCAACCTATTTAAATGAATGAGAAGAGAAAAGGGAATATCATTCAACTATAATAGAATTTAGAACTTACTGATAGTTCATCAACATCGACCAATAAGAACAGTAGAGAAGGGTATTTTTCAGAAAGCTCGCTGTAGAGCGGTGCAATCTGTCTACAAGGACCACACCATGTTGCACTGAAATTTGCGAGCACCTGTTAAACATCCATATTCAGTTCAAAATGGAAATTTATTATTAGAAAACACTAGTCAGGTAGACCAAACAAACATTTCATGAAGTAGCTGACTTCCAAACCCAGCCAACATAAATCATATAGCAACAGCTGCAAATGAGATCTGTCTCCCTGCTTGAGTAGAAATAATGGAAAACTTTTGGATGAACCTATTTCGTCTCTTATTTTGGTTCTCAATAAAACTCTTCACAAATTTGCCAACCTCAGGCTATAATTATCTTTCAACCCATAATAGTGTATTATTAAGGACATTGGAAAAATAGTAACCTCGTGCACAGACATAAATCAAACTTACAATTTTGCCATCCCTACTTGCTTCTGACAGCTTCTGATCCCAACTGTCTTTTGTGGTAATGAGCTGCACTTTACCACCAGCAAACTCAATATGTTGATCATCATTGTCTGCATCATGTTTATGCTGCAAAAACCAAAATTCATTGATAAGCTTCCATTTTCCCGCTTTTCTCCAAAGTAATTTTCCTTGCTATTGTGAAAGCAATATGAAAGACAACAATAAACTTAAATTCACACACAATCTTCCACACTAACGCACAACACTGAGTGTGCCTTGGTGATACACAGTGGACAATGTACAATTTGATCCTTTGGAACACTGCAAAAACATAAATTGGAAGTCTCGCAAATAGGTGGGGAGTAAACCATGGAGTCAGCTATATCTATATTCAAAGTGAGTGCATTTAAAAATATTTGCCAAAAGAAGTGATTCATCTCCCCTTACATAATTGAATAAATTCATTTGAGTGCCGCCAACAGCACATCATGAAATAGACAGATTTGGTTATTTTCAAATAAATAAAAGCAGAATTCTAACCCATGTTTCCCAATAAAGTTAATAAGATTTTTGTTAATTTTACAAACTCCAGGTGGTTGAGAGAGTTTTTTCTTCTTCATGCTCATGATATTTACCCTCGCACAGAAAATCCCTTTCGTGGTGAGAAGCTTGTGTGGCTCTATATCATTTATCTTGCTTGATGCATAACCATGATATGATATTTGAAACAGAATTGCAGCAGTCTTGGAACTTTTCTGGAAGAAATAAAATGACAATAACAATGTTGTCTCTCTCATTTTTCACAATTTTTTCATGCCACAGAGTCATATCAGCTGGTGAGCCATGACTGTCGAACCCTCAATCCATCAACTGCAAAGGGATACTGTTTTTCCCCGTCAGTTACCACAAAACAATTCATGCTAGGAACTGGATGAATCAAGACAATTGCAGCCTACAGGACATGATTGCTCCTGAAACTAAAAGTACACACCAGCATTCTTAAATCCTACTGCCAATTTATGCTCCCCTGTCAATGAAGACAAGACTCTTCTAAGCCTTTAACATAATAGCCAGCTCTTCATTTTTAAGGAGACATGCTTAGGCGTCGTCTCAAGATCCCATGTGGAATTTCAGCAGGAGGATATTCTGACACATTATCCCATAGTATCAACTACTCCGAGTTTAGCTGTGGAATCCTTTTGTTCAGTATTATACTAGCCAAGGTCCTTACCTCCATTTAATCAAGAATTCAACCATATCTAGTGCTACAGTATTATAAACTACTAGTTTGAAAATTGTTGACTCTTCATAGTAACTTCCCCATAGTCAAACCCCATCAATAAACTTCCATTTTCACGACTGTTTGGTAATTTATTTATTTTTCCATTTGTATTATAGTAAAAAAGCAAAATGAAAAGCAATAAGAAACCCGGGTTCGCATGAAATCTTGCACATACACAAACAAAAAAAGTGTAAAGAATTGAGATTATACATAAGAAGATAAAATGCTTAATTTTCACAGAAACTCTTACCTTATCCAAGCAAAGTCCCATATCTGATTCCCAAACTTTCAACCCCAAGCAGCTTAACGTAGTATACCAAATATCCCAAAAAACGGAACAAAATCCAAAATCTTCAACACACCCTCCAAAAAAACCACCAAGATTTATACTGTTCTCTGTAATTGACGACAACAGCAGTATAAATAAATAAATAAATATATAAATTGATCACTTCAAAATCAAAATAAATAAATTGATCACTTCAAAATCAAAACTTTGAAGAGCGCCTCTGTTGCATATCAGTTCAATTGAATTTGTGTAGTAAGAAAAACGAAAAGGCTTTCAAAACATTTCTCTTCAGCAGCAGCGTTAGAAGTAGAAAGAAAAGAGCATAGAGAAAGAAAAGAGCATATGCATGAATGGATTACCTTCTTCAAGATACTTGCAAGGAGTGTATGAATGGATGAATTGTCAAGGTTGAATGAAAGCCCTAGTCTTTATTGGGGTGCGTTGTGGAAGGAAGGAGAGAGGAAAGTAAAAGCGAAGGGACGTAAAAGAAGCAGACACGCTTTCTGTCCTTTGCTATGAATTTGCTCCATTAACTCTACCATTCTGTAGGGTTACCCCACCAAATTACCAATATGCAGTGTGAACTCTTTAAATCAATCATGGGATTGATTAATCCTATAATAAATAAATTTTATAATATCAAACCATTAACAAATTCGTTACGAAGTTGAAAATAAATAAATTAATTAATAAAAAAGGCTCAGAAAAAGACAGATCAACTAACTACACCAGAACTCACAATCCATCTTAATCAAATGGGATAACTAATAAAAGCTAAAATAAAAAACAATTATGAAATTAAATTATTAATTCAACTCATGAAGGATAAAACTGAAAAAACATTCCATTCAAATAAAAACTATTTAAAAAATCTACAGTCAATCCTGGCTAATCCATGATATAAGTAACAGGAACAAGATAATCTTATAAGAATAAAAACATATTTTAATTTTTAATAAACACAATAATAAAATAAAATAAAAAAATCAGTCTAAAAGTTAAACTTAAATTGTAACTAAACATTTTTTATATAAGCCTCTTTGTTTATGAATTCTCTTCACACATCAGATGATCAGGACAACGTAAGTAAATAAAAAAATTCACCACCCAGCAGCTTCCAACACTATCAAGAATAGCAATTTCACAACTAGTAGTTGACCGAGCTTGTAACTAAGGGGTTTAATTTTCCCTGTGTTGAATGATGTAGTTGTTAATATAATGATCAATAAATATTTATATATTATTAATTTCAACAATTATAAAATTAATCGAGATATAAAAAAAAATAGAAATGCCACGATGCCTTTCATTGTCTGAAAAGTAATGAAAAACAAATAAATAGAGTTGTCTGATCGCCTTTAGTATTATTTTTTTTTTTCGTAATTTGAGTATTAGGTTTTGTTGGTTCGAATGATGAAGCACGCCGTCCTGGATGTGAATGCCTTGGACGCAGGCAATCGGCCAATTTGAAATCGTCCTTTCTTCTGTTTGTTTCTCTAGCTAACCATTAAAATGCCCGAGTTGTTAACAGCAGGAGACGGCATAAGAATTGAGAGGTGATCAAATTTGCTACTGCCAAAAATTTGGACCCACTTGCTTGCCATGACTTACTTTAGGTCAATTTGGGTGGTTGTCGTGACCACCATGACACATCTTTATCTTCCTTTTTTTTTCTTTTTTCAATCTCAAGTGTCTAATATTTTTTCTTACAGCCTTGTGGGCAAACTTCTTTGATTCAAAAAAGAAAGAGAAAAGGAGCCAGCTTCTTCTTCACTGTTTAGGCGGAGCTCATACGCAATGGGCCGATAAGTTTTGCCCTCGTTCTTGGCAAAACTGTGGATGGTCAAAGGATCATCGTACAGTAGAGCGACAACGTGACAACTTGCCAAAATGGATGCAAGTTAGATGACCCACAAGATGAAAAAGGTGTTTGGTAAAAGTTTGTTCCAAAAAAAATAGTATTTTTATATATATCAAAGTCAAAAATAATTTTAAAAAATAAAAACAATATAATTTTAATATATTTCTAAACAGAAAAATATTTTCAAAAACAATTACTACAACACAACAAACATGCACGAAGATCCTTCATGTTCCATCTTCTTCAACGGGAATTCATGATGTCTATGTACCTCTTTTTCATGTTTCACGGGAATTCACTCCGAAGGTTTTACTATTTGATGTGACGACATTTGAGAGAACAACTCCAAACTCTGGAACTTAAAGAGTTTAACCTGAAGATCTATCTGCCCCCCCTTGGATAACAATGAAATCTCATTTTGTTCTGTTTAACATGCAAAGGGACCAATCGTAAAGTGGTTTGAGATTTTCCTGGCTTCACCATCTCCTACAAGATATCTTTAACATTCAATTTCAGTTCTTACAGAATTAGGTTGGGAGATTGGATCTATCAAGGCAAAGTTTGATTCCGTACTTCCACAGTTGGATCTTAAAGTACATAAAATCAAAACGACCAACATTTCTGAAAATAGAAGTGGAATGCACCCTCCAATGTCTATACTCTCTCTACAGATGAAACTCACATAGCTATTATACTGGGCATGCAAAGCAGGATAGAGACAATTAGATGAAGATAAAATGCCGAGCCAAAGGATAAACAGTTAAGAAAGGCAGGAACAAGAAAAGTCTAGATCAAAACGACACACTATCCATTCAGTTATTTTCCACGCAGCCTCCGAAGCAATGTTTGGAGGTGCAAGAAATGTCATTCATTCTTACCAAATTGAAAGCCCCCTTAAAACCAACACCACAAGAGTAAAACAAACCATGTTTCAACACATACTGCGATAAATATTAACCATTTATACAATGTCTCCATAACCTCAGCCCATGGCATACTTCTGTGTCCAGCTGCGAGCGGTGGCTTCATATTTGGATCGGTCGGTCTTGTACATATGGGCAATCTCAGGTACAAGAGGATCATCAGGATTTGGATCAGTCAGCAATGAGCAAATGGAGAGCAGCACCTGATGTGCATCCAAAAGTATATGATCATGCATCCATTGATTAGTAGTAAAATATATTTTCTAGACTATGTTAGCATGGAGTAAAGTATAGAGACTTCTGTGTTAGTTTCAGAATGAAATTGAAAACCTCATCCTCACCCATCCTACGGAGCCACTCTGCTTTGAAAGCATTGATAGAACTTTAAAAAAATATTAAATAAAAGTTCAAGGAGCCAGAACCCTGTTTGAACATCAGCAGCTGAGAGCTTTCCTCATGTTCTTTATCTATGGAACATACAGCTCATATTCATGTTTTCTATCCTAAGAAACATAAACTACAGGAGGATATTCATGTTGATAAACAGGGAGGCCAAAACACACCCCATTGCTACACGCAAGCATAGACTGGCAAGCTAACATTAGTACACTTAATCATCTCAGAGTAACATTCTAACTCTTAATGGACAAAGTTTGTAGGCAAAAAAAAGGCCATGCAAAAGGATAAAAAATCAGTGGAAGACAAAGACTCCTAGCTGTATACATAATCAGTAGCGCTAAATTTGGGAAAAAGCGATGTGAATGCCACTGTGATCACAAACTCTTCTGATCTCCATTCATCCTAAAACTGATGACAGTCAAGAAACTTTACTAGGGTATGCTAATGGTAAGTATAAAACGAGAACTATAGCATATTAACAGGTTATCAGCATTAGTTAACAGAAAGAAATCAAACCTTAGAGATGGTAAGAGCAGGACTCCATTGCTCTTTGAGAATATCAAGACAAATGCTTCCATTACTATTAATGTTGGGATGAAAGACCTTGGTCCTAAATGCAACCTGAAGGGGGGGAAAAATCAAAATTGCCCTCCAAAAAACACACAATTAAACAAAGCAAAGCCTCTTCATCTAACCACATAAAGACATGGCTCTCGGAAATTGCACCAATGTATGCAAATCAAATTACCTTAGGGGGCTTGAAAGGATAGTCAGGAGGAAAATGGATAGTAACTAGAAATACCCCTCCTGCATATGGACTATCAGCAGGTCCCATTATTGTTGCTTGCCAGTGAAACATATCTTCAGCTACAGGACCTATATCCCAGAAAGAAAGAAAAATTACCAGCCCCAAATTTGAATACATAAAACGGGTCATTCAATGCAAAACAAATTGCTAGCAAAGTGGGCTCCAAGCCATAATCAAGCACAGTAATGTTGACAGAAAGAAGTTTGAAATAAGAATGATTAAATAACTGGGTTTCCAGAATAAAAAAAATTATTGCACACCTGCACTGCAAGAAGTAGGCGGGTCCCTCTGTAAATCCTTGAGCTCCTTCAAAATACGCTTTGAAGCCATTATTATTACTCCTCCTATGCACCCTTGATAAAAACAGAAAAGAATCACAGTTACAACAAGAACAGGGGAAAATATATAAAAAAGAATGAAAAAGGATGATTACCTGAAGATGAAAAGATGGGGCTGTGGAAGGGGAAATCGACGAATCAACGATCTGGAAATAATTAACGACGGATCCAACACTCCCCCTGATTTCCCACTCCCTGACCTCTTCTTTTTATTTCCTTTTCTTCGTGCACCCAGAGATAGCCGCTGAGGTCGAGGAGGGTTGGCTTCTGTCTTTATAAGCTCAAGTATTAGGGTCTGTTTGGCGGCGATGTGGTGGAAATCACCGTTTGGAGGTTTGGAATTAAATTTAAATTTAATTGATAATTTATTATATTATAATTTTCATATTCCAAATAAAATAAATAATTATAATTTTTTAAATACACTGTAAATAAATTGAATTAATAATCTTATCTCTTGCTCTTAATTTAAAACTTATTTTTAGTATAATTGTTTTTGTAATAAGTACCCTTATATTTATTTAAAATAACTTAATTTATAAGCATAGATATTAATAGACTCATATTGGTTCTTTTTTATTAAATGTTTGTTTAAAGTTTTTCTAAAATATATATTTGTTAAAAAAAAATCTATCAAAATCTGTTCATTGAATGTGAGAAAAAAATATACAAATATTTCAATAATTTTTTTTATCATTTTGCCTATTACTCAATATATTTAATTAAAATTATAGACAGGATTGCAGTTCATAAACATGTTAAAGATTACAAACTTACAAGTAGATTATAGTAAATAAGCTAGTGACGTACCCAGGAGCCATGTCGTGATGGCTGAGGACCTGTGATCTGCACAATAAATCTCGAGTTCGAGTCAGGACGTGCACTCCCTGTACAAACATATGATAACCAGGGTTTTACTAGCTTACCTAGATCCACAAAATACACTTTCTAGAAAATAAAGTTTCCTCACATTCAAAAAAAAGTTAGCGACACTATGATACCAATCTGATAAATAATTTTATTTGGCATTGTTACTCCACCTAAAAAAAAAGGGAATTGATACTTGTTATATCATTTTTGCTTATGTACACTATCTATAATTTTGAATACTACTTTTTAATCTCTACTTATATTTAAATTACATTTATTCATGCGTCGATCAACCATCACTCATATATATTTTTTAATAAAAAGCTTTATTCACGCTTAAATGGCTGAGCAAAACAAAAAAAAATAGGAAATGAAAGATTGCAAGAATAAAAAGAAGTGATAGAAAGAGGAAAGAATATATATATATAATCTATTTTTTCAAGCAAGTTTAAGGTTAATAAAACCTCAATAAAAAATTATCATAGAATAAAACACTAAGATCGATTTTCTTATTAAAACATAATCAACTACTAATTTTATCTCTTATTTTGGTTGTTATTCCATTAGATTCTCTTTCTTCTCGTGAATTAAGGGATTACAAATAAACAAAACAAAATTTTAAATCAAAATATAAATGGTTATGAATTTAAAATTAACTGTGTATTTTACATTTCAATTCTTTTTCTTTTAATTTGATTTTTTACATAAAAAAAAACAGAGAGAGAGAGACGGGGAGCTGCTTCAATATATGGGAAAACCTGTATTGTATTTAAATTTGTAAATTTCAAGTAATTAGTGTTATTTTTCAATGCTTGATGTCATTGCCACTTTAAATGCCGTTTTCCTATGTGATAAAAAACATTTAGTAGATGATTTAATAATAAGAATTTAGAATTAAGAAATATGTTTTTTTTTATTATTTTAGGTTTGAGTTTTGTGGTTGTTAACATGATAATTATTGAAAGCTTTTGCAGGATCATTAATTTTAGAATCTGTAAAATTAATCGAGGTACATACAAACTAAAATATACAACTACATTATTAAAAAAATATACACCATCGTATTTTATATAAATGAATCTTTACTAACTAAACTAAAGTACTAAAAATAGATCAGTCGCTTCTTCTATTTAGAAATTCTAAAAAAAAATACAGGGAAAATAAAAAGGAAGAGAAAGAGCAGAGAGAAACTTTATGGCGATCAAATCAGTCAAAACTACCATCACAATAAAGCTGTCATTGCCGGGAATCTATTGAGATAAGATTAATTGATTGTTTGTGGTAGAAATTATTTTTTAAATTGTTATTTATTTATAAATATAAAAAAATGATTTTTTAAAAATAAAATGATTTTTAATATTAGTATAAAAAATAATTTAAAAATATCAAAAAAAAATAATTTAAAAATAATAATAATAAATATTTTTAAAATACAATGTAAAACACTTATTAAGGGGTGTTTTTGAGAGCTGCGAAGATTTCAAATTTTAGATCTTAAAACTTTCGAATGTGTTTTAAATTTGATGTTTGATTTTTTTTTTGGGTTGAGAAGGATAGTAAAAGTTTTTTTTTCATCTTTAGCTAAGATTTCGATAGTGTTTGATATTGCGTTTTGATATTGTGTTTTCAAAGCGTTTTTGAAAAAAATTAATTTTTTTTTGATATTTTTATATCATTTTCATGTGATGATGTCAAAAATAAATTTAAAAAATATTATTTTAATACGTTTATGAACAAAAAATACTTTAAAAAACAATTTTAACCACACTTTCAAACAGACACGCATCTAATAGGTGATTGGTGATAAAAATTTCAAACTAAGAGGTTTGTTTCTCCTGTTATTTTATATTTAAACTCTATAATTGCTAATATAATAATCACTAAAAACTTATATAATCATTAACTTTGATTTATCAGTCAACATCGATTATTGGAAGTTGACAACAGATTATGCAATCTATCTTGGTTGTAATCTTGTTTCTTGGAAATCAAGTAATGAATTGTTGCACATTCTTCCACCAAGGTTGGATATGAAGTTGCTACCGAAGCTGCTGCTGAATTCAAATGCAAAAGCTCTCTTTTTGCTGATCAAAGAGTGTCGGTTTCCTCTTCTTCTTTTCCTCTGATTAGTGCTGCATACCTGACAACTAGTTCAATTTTCTATATGGGGATGAAACAAACTGAAATTTACTATCATTTTGTTCATGATATGGTAGCTCGAAAGGAATTAAAATTACAGTTTATACCTTTTGATGATCAACTTGTTGAGATCCTTACTAAACCATCATCATAAGCTCGCTTCTCCTATCTTCAGTCCAAGTTGTCCAAGTTGGATGTGGACAGAAAACTGGAGGCGTGTTTATTTACTCTTTAAAGATATTTTCTCAATAATAGGATAGTCTCCAGAATTAAATAAGTTATTTTTCAACATAAGAGAGCAATATAAAAACAGCTTGGAAACAAAAAAAGACCAATAAATGAGCACAAAAGAGAAGAATTTTGGGTTGTATCTTGTTTGCAAAAACTGCATTGTATTTATAGACACTATGATGTAACAATTATATGTAATTTTATTATGAAATTAAAATGATTGTTATAATAATTTAAATATTGATTAATATTTCATCTCAAGTTTTATTATATAAGCAATTGAGGAGACTGTTTTTTTTTTTTCCAAAATAAGATACTAAGTCTTATATATACTCTTGCACTCATAAAATTAGTTGTCTTTTACCGATGTGGGATAGAATTTTGGGATAAACTTTTGAAATATCTTTATAACTCTTACAGCAGTTTCTTCCACATTCAACCAGCGGAGGCGAATTGAGGGAAGTCCCGGAAGGTTTAAGTTTTATGAAATACTAGCCGAGTATCCAAAGCCCATCAGGTTAAAATCTCTAGAGAATGATTTCTCGTATAAATATAAATGTATACATACATATACATATACATATACATGTACAGAGGTTGAAAACTCACTGCAGTAATTGTATCATCTGCTGCTGCAAAATCCTCCAGCATACTCTCCTTCGTTTGATTTATGTTTTGGCACTTCTATCACTCCAGTACCACTAAAGAGCTCGAAGATAGCTCCTTCAAGCTCGAATTTTCCTGAAACCTGCACTAGCAGTGAAAACTTGAGCTGTAATTTATCAGAATTATTATCTGTTAATTCCAAATACAGGTTGACTGGTTTCTGCTAACAGTTTTATAAATTGGCACGTGAAATTGGTATTTACCAGTGTGATGAATATCCATGGAAAATGTCAGCTTAATGCAAGACAATCGGACATAATCTGCTAGCTTCTGATTGTTGATCAGTGTCAAATGGCACCTGGAGCTTTTCTTGTAGAATAACTCAAGCAGCGAAGTGGTCAGGGAATCTCCAGGGGACAATCGACGTGCTCTTTCTTTCTTTCTTACACAATACAAAACATCTGCCCATAATATGCTGAGGGTTTCTTTATATTTTCTGTCAAACCAGGGGACCGAAACATTAAAGAGATGATCGTACTGAACCTGGCCAGAGTTTAGACTGTGTGAATGTTGTATGAGTGGCCATAAATTTCTTACACCCTTTTGTATATATGCATCTTTCCAACTTCATTTGATGTCGCAGCTTTTCCAAGAAATTCTTCATGCTCAGCTTCAATTACTAGATTCTGCAAGATCTGAAAAGGAAATTAACGGTTGGATGGAGATCAGAATGGGAAAAAGGAAATTATTCTGCACCTTCAATGTTGCCCACAGTTCCGTCTAGATTCATGCCATATGCTTCGATGCAGAAAGACACAGACAGGACAAAGCTATCCTTGTTAGGAGGCTCCGTTTCCACACCAAGTGACCAATAATAAGCGAAAAAGTAAGCAGTATTAGCAAGTACAATCGTGAACTACTTTTATCTAGTCAAAACCAAGTTTGATTAAGAAAAATTATAAACATTATCATTTTAGTTTTAATAAATATTAACATTTTTATTGGATTTAAAAACCATTTACCAACCAACATGGTCGATTAAGTGGTTATTTATGGGTTTTTTAACAAACTATTTAATTTGCAGAAAACCAGCTTGGTCGCGAACCGACTCTAATGGAATTATATGTTTTTCTATTAAAGAGAAAAGGTATTGTTTCATTGAACACGATGAGAAGAGCTACATAGAATTCAACAATTCTTTTAGGTTTTTGTTAACATGGTCCCAGAATCTAAATTTGATTTTTACCTAGATAATCTAGAAAAGGAGAGGCTGGAAAGAGATCACAGAATAGAAAAGAGTCGCATGATATTATTCTCCTGCTCCCAATTCTCATCCATTTAGGCCATTTTTGCGTCCAGGTTCTCCGCGAATCTGCTGCCCGCTGCATAAAATAGCTCCTATAAATATCAAGGCTGGTGATGAACATTAGCATAGCATAACATCGATCGAGTGTCCCCTAGAGTTCCTCTGAGCACTTCATTGGGAATTCTCGATCAAATGAAAGAGTTTTATCATTCCTACTGAAGTGTTTGGGGGAACTCCCGGTGTCATTTGATGTTAGCAAGCTCAGAAAACAATTAATGGTGCACAAGTCAGAGTTAAGTACTCTATCTTCTCGTTGTCTCTGCCAAAACATCGTTGCAGGTAAGCAATGTCAGATTTATTACACAAAGTTCACAGCATATTCTTACATCCCATCTTCGAGTATTGCAGCAAACGGTTGGATACCATGTTTTCACAGCATTTCCCGAGTCATTATTACCTGACAGCCAGGAATTGCAGGCTGTGGAGCCCTCCATTCTGTGGTTGCTCGACTGGCTACAACCACCTAGTTTTTACTTGAAATGAAGGCAGAAATAATGAAGATAAGGCAGGAGCCAGCCTTTCATTTGATGATCAAGCCAGCAGTTCATTCCTAGATACCACCTCTTTTGAGGGTGGAGTTCTGGGGAGCATCAGAATTGCAATCAATGAAAGTTTTCGCATCGATTATTTCTTAATTATTTAGGAGGTCATGGGGTTGAAAAACAAGCTCAGCAAAATGGCCACTGATGAAAATCTCTTGGCTTTCAAATCAAATGGGAAATGATAAGGATCGGTCCATATAATCATTAGTCAGCGAGTATTTAGCATTATGTAAGGCTCCCACCTTGACAAATAAACTATATATAATGTTCAACATTGTACAAGATTCTATATTTATGATGGAGTTCATACATTTTTTGTGATAATTAATCAATTGTTTGTCTTGCGATAAAGATGATTTCCTCTTCTTCTCCTTTTCTCAATATTTTTTGACCTCTTTTTTTTTCCTGAACTTGTTTCCCTACCTTCTCCCCTGCACCGAGGATCATTGTGAATATTACCTGCAGCATATTTCTACCTGTCTGCTTAAATTTTGCGTTGGGATGAGAGGAATGCGTCGGGTTTTTTTTCTGTCAAAGTTCAAGCTAAATCACCTCCATCATTAATCCCATATTTATTTTCCACGAAACTAATCACTTACATCATATCCATGCATTCAAAGGTGGTCACATTCTGTGAATAAGTATCACCCAATCCTGCTAAAAAGTCCTGAACCATTATGTTTCGATAAGAAATCCATAGAAACATAATGGTTGAAACTTGAAGCATAACTTCAAGTAATATGTTCTTAGAAAGAATGATTATCTTATCACGTTTAGATTTAGAATAATATGTTCTTAGAATAATAAATTTTGAGAAGAATTTAGAGGGTTTGATTAAACAACAAGAATATTGATAAATGAGAAATCATTAGTGACTTCAGGGGATTTCAAAAAACTTCTTAGATATAGTCCTCCCAGACCCGGTGCTATCTGAGGCAGCAGATGATGACATTACAGGTCGTCTAATTCCTACTTCTGACACATGTGAGACCTTTTGAGGCTCGGGTGTATCAGCAACATGCCCATTACTATGCACACGGCCCTTTCCTGATGGCTCGGTGAGTCTTCCCCCTGTGACAATTGGAGATGAATGTCTTCTTGATGCATTCGCAGATCCCATGGTTTCTGGGTTCCCCTTCATAGCTGAAGAAACACCTGTCCTGGACCTACCTGCAGAAAGTGGCCTCTCCTGCGAAGTTGTTCTGAGGTTTGGAGGTGTGTCTTGAGGAAAATCAGGAGGATTAACTGGTTGTTCTGAGGTTTGGAGGTGTGTCTAGAGGAAAATCAGGAGGAATAACTGGTTGTTCTGAGGTTTGGAGGTGTGTCTAGAGGAAAATCAGGAGGATTAACTGGTTGTTCTGAGGTTTGGAGGTGTGTCTAGAGGAAAATCAGGAGGAATAACTCGTTGTGGTGGTGGCCGAACTCGAGGGCTTGGGTAACTCTCTGGTTGTGAAACTGAAATCTGAGTGAGAGAGAGAGAGAGAGTTAGGCTTAAACTGTTGGAAAATTTCTGATGAACAAACAAACACTGTTCAGATCACTGTCAGGAATTTGCCTCTGACAGTGACAAACAGACACTGTTCAAATCAGTGTCAAAAACAAGCCAATTTTCCAGAAATTTCCCAGAACTTGCCTAACAATTTTGAGACAAATAATTAAGCAATAAACATCAGAACAAGGGGCAGAATTTCGTCTTAGGATACTGCCATCCCTTCACTTTTATTTATAGAAGAAAATCAAAAATACAAGAATAGAAATTCAAACCTATTACAAACTCTTCTACTTAAAACAGGAAATAAACATCCGAAAATAAAGCAACAAGATATGATCAAATATAATTTGATCTTACTTAACTAAAACATAAACTCTTAAATTAAAACACAATAAAATCAATAAAGGAAAACAGATGATCTTCGCAGCTTCAGTTCTTAAATTGTGCAGACTTGAAATCAGTTGACTTTTGTTGACTTTGACCCTGCATTTTCAACATAAACTTCCATAGCTGATTTTGTGACATCCCATTATCACAATAAATTCCTTCCAAAATAAAAGATATATTTTTGCTCAGGGTAATTCAACAAGCATAAAATGATTTGCTATAACTTCAAGCCTAAATTATTTGCTAAATCCTTGTCAGTCAAGAGCAAATGATCATTAACAACGGGACAATGTCTTTGTTAGAACTTCAACTAATACTAAAAATGTCGGGTTTTTTGTCTATAAGAAAGCGCACTTGCGCAGAAATATTCTGGATGGTATTTATCTTGGTTGAGCAGTGACTTAGATGGAGCAGTCAACATCGATGATTGGAAGTTGGCAGGAGATTATGCAATCTATCATGGTTGTAATCTTGTTTCTTGGAAATCAAGTAATGAACTGTTGCACATTCTTCCACTAAGGCTGAATATGAAGTTTCTACCGATGCTGCTGCTGAATTGAAATGCAAAAGCTCTCTTTTTGCTGATCTAAGAGTGTCGGTTTCTCCTCCTCCTCTGCTTAGGTGCTGCATACTTGACAGCTAGTTCAATTTTCTGTACGGGGATGAAACATACTGAAATTTACTATCATTGTGTTCATGATTTGGTAGCTCGAAAGGAATTAAAAATACAATTTATACCTTTTGGTGATCAACTTGTTGATATCCTTACTAAACCATCATCATTAGCTCGCTTCTCCTATCTTCAGTCCAAGTTGGATGTGGTTTCTGTCGTGAAAATATTAAAGGAATGGAAATAGAAAACTTGAGGTGTGTTTGTGTACTGTTTTTAAAGATATTTGTCCAATAGTAGAGTATTCTCCAGGATTCAACAGAGCATCACAGAAAGCATACTCTATGTTCTTCCTCAAATCTCGAGAGGTTGAAAACTCACTGCAGTAATTGTATCACCTGCTGCTGCTGCAACATCCTCCAGCATACTCTCCTTCGTTTGATTTATGTTTTGGCACTTCTATCACTCCAGTACCACTAAAGAGCTCGAAGATAGCTCCTTCAAGCTCGAATTTTCCTGAAACCTGCACTGGCAGTGAAAACTTGAGCTGTAACTTTCCAGAATTATCATCTGTTAATTCCAAATACAGGTTGACTGGTTTCAGCTAACAGTTTTATAAATTGGCACGTGAAATTGGTAATTACCAGTGTGATGAAAATCCATGGAAAATGTCAGCTTTCTGATCAGGGAATCTCCAGGGGACAATCGACGTGCTCTTTGTTTCTTTCTTACACAATACAAAACATCTGCGTATAATATGCTGAAGGTTTCTTTATATTTTCTGTCAAACTAAATGATCGAACTGAACCTGGCCGGAATTTAGACTGTGTGAATGTTGTTTAGGCGAGAGAACGAGTGGCCATAAATTTCTTACAGCCTTTTGTATATACCCTGACATGCATCTTTCCAGCTTCATTTGATGTCGCAGCTTTTCCAAGAAATTCTCCATGCTCAGCTTCAATTACTAGATTCTGCAAGATCTGAAAAGGAAATTAACGGTTGGATGGAGAACAGAATGGGAAAAAGGAGATTATTCTGCACCTTCAATGTTGCCCACAGTTCCGTCTAGATTCATGCCATATGCTTCGATGCAGAAAGACAGACAGGACAAAGCTATCCTTGTTAGGAGGCTCCGTTTTCACACCAAGTGACCAATAATAAGCGAAAAAGTAAGCAGTATTAGCAAGTACAATCGTGAACTACTTTTATCTAGTCAAAACCAAGTTTGATTAAGAAAAATTACAAGCATTGTCATTTTAATTTTATAAATATTAACATAATTATTGGATTTAAAAACCATTTACCAACCAACTTACCGACTCATAAATAAGGGGGATAGGGAGAAAAAGGAAAAAAAAATGTTTTTCTATTAAAGAGAAAAAGTATCGTTTCATTGAACATGATGAGAAGAGCTACATAGAATTCAACAATTCTTTTATGTTTTTGTTACCATGGTCCCAGAATCTAAATAAGATTTACCTCGATAATCTAGAAAAGAAGAGGCTGGAAAGAGATCACAGAATAGAAAAGAGTCGCATGATATTATTCTCCTGCTCCCAATTCTCATCCATTTAGGCCATTTTTGCGTCCAGGTTCTCCGCGAATCTGCTGTCTGCTGCATAAATTAGCTCCTATAAATATCCAGGCTGATGATGAACATTCCATGCAAACACTAAAACAAGAAGGGTTAGCATAGGCATAACATCTATCAAGTGTCCCCTAGAGTTCCTCTGAGCACTTCATTGGGAATTCTCGATCAAATGAAAGAGTTTTAACATTCCTACTGAAGTGTTTGGGGGAACTCCCGGTGTCATTTGATGTTAGCAGGCTCAGCAAACAATTAATGGTCGTTGTTTTATCAGAGTTTTATCATTTGACAAGTAAGAGTTTTATCATTCCTATCTTCTCGTTGTTTATGCCAAAACATCGTTGCAGGTAAGCAATGTCAGATTTATTACACAAAGTTCACAGCATATTCTTACATCCCATCTTCGAGTATTGCAGCAAACGGTTGGATACCATGTTTTCACAGCATTTCCCAGTCATTATTATCTGACAGCCAGGAATTGCAGGCTGTGGAGCCCTCCATTCTGTGGTTGCTCGTCCAGCTACAACCACTTAGTTTTTACTTGAAATGAAGGCAGAAATAATGAAGATAAGGCAGGAGCCAGCCTTTCATTTGATGATCAAGCCAGCAGTTCATTCCTAGATACCACCTCTTTTGAAAGTTCTGGGGACCATCAGAATTGCAATCACTGAAAGTGTTCGCATCGATTATTTCTTAATTATTTAGGAGGTCATGGGGTTGAAAAACAAGCTCAGCAAAATGGCCACTGATGAAAATCTCTTGGCTTTCAAATCAAATGGGAAATGATAAGGATCGGTCCATATAATCATTAGTCAGCGAGTATTTAGCATTATGTAAGGCTCCCACCCTGACAAATAAACTATATATAATGTTCAACATTGTACAAGATTCTATATTTATGATGGAGTTCATACATTTTTTGTGATAATTAATCAATTGTTTGTCTTGCGATAAAGATGATTTCCTCTTCTTCTCCTTTTCTCAATATTTTTTTACCTCTTTTTTTTTCCTGAACTTGTTTCCCTACTTTCTCCCCTGCACCGAGGATCATTGTGAATAGCATATTTCTACCTGTCTGCTTAAATTTTGCGTTGGGATGAGAGGAATGCGTCGGGTTTTTTTCTGTTCAAAGTTCAAGCTAAATCACCTCCATCATTAATCCCATATTTATTTTCCACGAACTAATCACTTACATCATATCCATGCATTCAAAGGTTGTCGCATTCTGTGAATAAGTATCAGTCAATCTTGCTAAAAAGTTTTGAACGTATTAAATTCTTCATTCTCACCACCCATGAGCATCATCTCAAGAGCATTTTAAGGCGAATCCAGGCCATAAACTCTGTTTGAAACAATCGACGAGAAATCCATAGAAACATAATGGTTGAAACTTGAAACATAACTTCAAGTAATAGACAAAAGGTGCTTTGAAACATAAATTATTGTCCTTAATAACAACTAGGATATTTTCTCTTGGAAACACACTATTATTAACAACTAAATCACTTTGAAATTCTACAAATGTCACCCTTGGACACATTGGTGATGCATAGTAGGTTATGCCAATACTATATATAAGAGTTATCTCTAAAGTTCTCTTTTAGAACATTAAAGAACTCTTTATTTTGATGAGAGAATCCTCCTAGATCTTAACATACATAAATTTTAGTATTTTTGCAACCCTTAAACTCAATAACATCTTAAGTTTCTTCTTGATTTCAATCTATAACACCACAAGGATTATATATATAAAAAGATTTCATATTCATCTTAATCAAAAAGTTGTATCTTCCTCTCATGTCTCTATAGTACTAAAGACAAAAAACAGTGCTTTCTCTTTTTACATAATTTTATATTTTAATCATATAGTTTTCAATTTTAATTTTGATTTTATATGTTGCGTTGACTAGGATTTGGATAATTAATTTCAATTTTAGCTTCTATGGGTTCTCGTGGTGTTAGAAAAATATTATAATGTAAAATTTGACATGATCGAATTCAATTTGCTTCAAAAAAATTAAAATTATTAATCTTCAAAAACCATTTTTTTTCCATATAAAATTAAAAAACAATTGAAAGGCTCCCCAAAACACAGGTTCAAATATCTTGATTTATGTTTATCTTTTAATTTTTTAACATAGACTTTAGTTAATGCTAACAACTCTTTTTAATGTTTATTTACATATATAAATTTATTTTATTAAATACTCCTATCAAATATTTAATTTAAAATTAAGATTTATCTTGATGGTATATAAAATTAGGAATACTTAACCTCTAGAAGATTGGTCTAGGACATTAGACCTGAGAAGTGAACAACTTCAGGAGTATAAATGTTCTCATTTCCTTCACTATATAGAACACTAAAGGCTAGAAGAAGCAAAGTATTAAGTAAACGGGTAAGAGAGATCGATAAAATAGGAGTAGTTGCCTATTAACTTGTTATGTCCTCACATGTCCATACTATTAAAATGGTAGCTAGGCAATGGGATTTTCCTTAAAGATTATACTGTATTTTACCCTTAAATATTAGCCTATTGAAGAATAAACAAGTTGATTGAGCTATTAAACTAGGAATACTTAACCTTTAGAATTTTGGTTGTAGACATTACACTGCTAGAAAATTGTCAAATAGCAACTGAATTTTTTATGAAAAAACAAATTGGTACTTTCCAATTTTAATAAAAATGGTATATATTTGTTGTAAATCACCAATGTAATAATTACTGATGTAATGTTTCTCATCAATATAAATAATTTAAAAAATCAAGAAATAGTTTGTCAATGATTATGTCGATAAGATGACACATAATCATTTGCATCATCTTCTTTCTCTTTAACTAAAAATCAAAATAGCAGCTCCAACCCTCCATCTTTCCACAATTTTAGCTCCATCATCACTAATTTAGTGACCCGACACTCTGTAGTGTCAACTAGATAAGTTTATTGATCTATATCAAGTTGCTTTATCTACGAAGTTAAAAGAATATTCAGATTGTGTCGCTTTGAATATTTATGTCCATGCTTATGTTGACAAATCAAATGATATATTAAATACCAATGAATATACGGGATCGAAAACTTCAATCTAACAAGGAATGTGATGATGGAGACAAAGATGATGATAATAAAATCACAATGATTTGGGTTAAACAATGGATTTGAATTGATCTTAGATGTAAAACATCATTGTGCAATTAATATATTTATTGTTGGTGTATCAGCAATATGCCCATTACTATGCACACGGCCCTTTCCTGATGGCTCTGTGAGTCTTCCCCTTGTGACAATTGGAGATGAATGTCTTCTTGATGCATTCACAGAGCCCATGGTTTCTGGGTTCCCCTTCATAGCTGAAGAAACACCTGTCCTGTGTGTTAAGGAACCATCTCATCTAAAAGTTTAAGTTTTTAGGTGAGGCCCATAATATGATTTATATTATTTTCTAACATCCTGGACCTACCTGCAGAAAGTGGCCTCTCCTGCAAAGTTGTTCTGAGGTTTGGAGGTGTGTCTAGAGGAAAATCAGGAGGAATAACTCGTTGTGGTGGTGGCCGAACTCGAGGGCTTGGGTAACTCTCTGGTTGTGAAACTGAAATCTGAGTGAGAGAGAGAGAGAGAGTTAGGCTTAAACTTCCATAGCTGATTTTGTGACATCCCATTATCACAATAATTTCCTTCCAAAATAAAGATATATTCTTGCTCAAGGTAATTCAACATGCATAAAATGATTTATCATTGGGGCAAAGACTGACAGTCAAGCCACCAGATTATTTGCTATAACTTCAAGCCTAAATTATTTGCTAAATCCTTGTCAGTCAAGAGCAAATGATCATTAACAACGGGACAATGTCTTTGTTAGAACTTCAACTAATACTAAAAATGTCGGGTTTTTTGTCTATAAGAAAGCGCACTCGCGCAGAAATATTCTGGATGGTATTTATCTTGGTTGAGCAGTGACTTAGATTGAGCAGTCAATATCGATGATTGGAAGTTGGCAGGAGATTATGCTATTTATCTTGGTTGTGATCTTGTTTCTTGGAAATCAAGTAATGAACTGTTGCACATTCTTCCACTAAGGCTGAATATGAAGTTTCTACCGATGCTGCTGCTGAATTGAAATGCTCTCTTTTTGCTGATCTAAGAGTGTCGGTTTCTCCTCCTCCTCTGCTTAGGTGCTGCCTACTTGACAACTAGTTCAATTTTCTGTACGGAGATGAAACATACTGAAATTTACAATCATTTTGTTCATGATTTGGTGGGTCGAAAGGAATTAAAAATACAATTTATACCTTTTGGTGATCAACTTGTTGATATCCTTATTAAACCATCATCATTAGCTCGCTTCTCCTATCTTCAGTCCAAGTTGGATGTGGTTTCTGTCGTGAAAATATTAAAGTAAGGAATGGAAATAGAAAACTTGAGGTGTGTTTGTGTACTGTTTTTAATGATATTTGTCCAATAGTAGAGTATTCTCCAGGATTCAACAGAGCATCACAGAAACAGCTTGAAAACAAAAAAGACTGAATCCTCCAGCATACTCGATGTTCTTCCTCAAATCTCGAGAGGTTGAAAACTCACTGCAGTAATTGTATCATCTGCTGCTGCTGCAAAATCCTCCAGCATACTCTCCTTCGTTTGATTTATGTTTTGGCACTTCTATCACTCCAATACCACTAAAGAGCTCGAAGATAGCTCCTTCAAGCTCGAATTTTCCTGAAACCTGCACTAGCAGTGAAAACTTGAGCTGTAACTTACCAGAATTATTATCTGTTAATTCCAAATACAGGTTGACTGGTTTCAGCTAACAGTTTTATAAATTGGCACGTGAAATTGGTAATTACCAGTGTGATGAAAATCCATGGAAAATGTCAGCTTAATGGTCAGGGAATCTCCAGGGGACAATCGACGTGCTCTTTGTTTCTTTCTTACACAATACAAAACATCAGCGTATAATATGCTGAAGGTTTCTTTATATTTTCTGTCAAACTAAATGATCGAACTGAACCTGGCCGGAATTTAGACTGTGTGAATGTTGTTTAGGCGAGAGAACGAGTGGCCATAAATTTCTTACAGCCTTTTGTATATACCCTGACATGCATCTTTCCAGCTTCATTTGATGTCGCAGCTTTTCCAAGAAATTCTCCATGCTCAGCTTCAATTACTAGATTCTGCAAGATCTGAAAAGGAAATTAACGGTTGGATGGAGAACAGAATGGGAAAAAGGAGATTATTCTGCACCTTCAATGTTGCCCACAGTTCCGTCTAGATTCATGCCATATGCTTCGATGCAGAAAGACAGACAGGACAAAGCTATCCTTGTTAGGAGGCTCCGTTTTCACACCAAGTGACCAATAATAAGCGAAAAAGTAAGCAGTATTAGCAAGTACAATCGTGAACTACTTTTATCTAGTCAAAACCAAGTTTGATTAAGAAAACTTACAAGCATTGTCATTTTAATTTTATAAATATTAACATAATTATTGGATTTAAAAACCATTTACCAACCAACTTACCGCCTCATAAATAAGGGGGATAGGGAGAAAAAGGAAAAAAAAATGTTTTTCTATTAAAGAGAAAAAGTATCGTTTCATTGAACATGATGAGAAGAGCTACATAGAATTCAACAATTCTTTTTATGTTTTTTGTTACCATGGTCCCAGAATCTAAATAAGATTTACCTCGATAATCTAGAAAAGGAGAGGCTGGAAAGAGATCACAGAATAGAAAAGAGTCGCATGATATTATTCTCCTGCTCCCAATTCTCATCCATTTAGGCCATTTTTGTGTCCAGGTTCTCCGCGAATCTGTTGTCTGCTGCATAAATTAGCTCCTATAAATATCCAGGCTGATGATGAACATTCCATGCAAACACTAAAACAAGAAGGGTTAGCATAGCATAACATCTATCAAGTGTCCCCTAGAGTTCCTCTGAGCACTTCATTGGGAATTCTCGATCAAATGAAAGAGTTTTATCATTCCTACTGAAGTGTTTGGGGGAACTCCCGGTGTCATTTGATGTTAGCGAGCTCAGAAAACAATTAATGGTGTTGCATCAAGTTTTATCATGACAGTTAGAGTATCTCTATCTTCTCGTTGTCTCTGCCAAAACATCGTTGCAGGTAAGCAATGTCAGATTTATTACACAAAGTTCACAGCATATTCTTACATCCCATCTTCGAGTATTGCAGCAAACGGTTGGATACCATGTTTTCATAGCATTTCCCAGACATTATTATCTGACAGCCAGGAATTGCAGGCTGTGGAGCCCTCCATTCTGTGGTTGCTCGACTAGCTACAACCACTTAGTTTTTACTTGAAATGAAGATAAGCCAGGAGCTAGCCTTTCATTTGATGATCAAGCCAGCAGTTCATTCCTAGATAGCACCTCTTTTGAGGGTGGAGTTCTGGGGAGCATCAGAATTGCAATCAATGAAAGTGCTCGCATTGATTATTTCTTAATAATTTAGGAGGTCAATAATCTGATCATGGAATAATCGGTACTCAATATTCTGATAAGAATCTTCAGGTTGACAATTAAAAGCCTTAAAACAACTTTCGATTTAGAACCAGGAGCTATTTTTGTTGATGAACCACCTTCCCAGAACAGTGAAACCACCTAGAACATTATAGATGAATTTCAAATCATATTTGTTTATACATTGATGAACTGAATATCCTCCAAGCTATTTTTTTAATGAACAAGCTATAAATTAATTTTTCTTATTGATCACAAGTTATTGTTTATGCATTTTCCACGAAACTAAATCACTTACATCATATCCATGCATTCAAAGGTGGTCACATTAAATTCTTCATTCTCACCACCCATGAGCATCATCTCAAGAGCATTTCTGTTTGAAACAATCGATAAGAAATCCATAGAAACATAATGGTTGAAACTTGAAACATAACTTCAAGTAATAGGCAAAAGGTTCTTTGAAAGAATGATTATCTTATCACGTTTAGATTTAGAATAATATGTTCTTAGACAAGACAGGGCTGCTACAGCTCAGCATGAACTTGAGAATTCTAGGAGTATAGGGAGTTTTAGGAAGAACTTGAGAATTTTAACAAATACACAGATTCGCTAACAGAGATAGTTTTGTCGATGATGTTATACTCAAATGATGTATGCTAAGATCATCGAAAAATTATAGAGAATTTCGGGAAGAATTTAGAGGATTTGATTAAACAACAAAAATATTGATAAATGAAAAATTCATCAGTGAATTTAGGGGGATTTCAAAATACTTAATAATTTTAAACTAGACATTTCATACAACCTAGACATTTTTATTTTATTCTTACGTTCAAAATTAATGTTAACTCAACCCGACCGAAGCTAGCAAAGTTTAGAACAATTAACCCTACCAGGTTTAATACCAACGTAAAACAGTTCTCTTAAGACTTCGACAGTTGCTCTTACTTGAATTCTTATAAACAAGAAACCAAGCTACAATTTAAGGGAAAAGAACAAGATTGACGGTTGCAAGAGATGCAGCGAGAACCTAATTCACAAGGCAGGGCATATACTGTAAACAAAAATTCCAACACCGAAATCATCATTTCATTGCAGAAAACACACTGCCTCTTCACTTTCGTCGGTTCTTAGTGTTAAGAGGTTACATCATTCATTCATTCATTCATTCCAAGTAAGCAAATAAAAAAAAAGGAAAAAAAATATAATTTTGGAAAAAATAAATCATCCAGAAAAGAAACACCTTTTACTAGATGTTATAAAGGTTCAGGCAGAGACTCGGATCCATTATCAAAGAAAGGTCCTTGATCGGATTCATCATCAATACTGTGCAACCAGTTTGTGTTCTTCAAATCCTCGAGTGATATTCCATCGTATCGAGAGCTTTCATAGATGTCAACGTTACTCAATTTAGCAGAGTATCGTCCATCATTTGCTTCATGCCTGATTTCTGCAGCTCTGCTAAAGTGGGTTTCATTATCCAAAACAACTCCATTTTGTGAATTTCCGTTGTTGATGGATTCTGACGTGCTCTGAGAACGGAAATATTGGCTTTTGGGAGTGGAAGATCTAATGCTTTGAGGGAAGAGGGTGGTGCTTGAAAGTGGTCGAGCACTTCCTGTGCCATTTCTTATGTCCTACATCAGTATTTTGATATACTGTTAAGATTATCATGAGATAGAACTGTCTCGTGAAGACAGAAGTAAACAAAAATGTTGAATGCAACAGGAACCTAACATGAAAATCTCTTGTTGAGGAAATAAAAGCAACTGTTTCTTCCTGTGTCACCTAACGTAGTAGACTAAAATCATCAATCCAAGCTCTAGGTCACAAGAATAGGCAAATCATCCCAGTCACACTTCAAAACTTCCAAGTTATTAAATTTGAAACAACAGCCAAAAACTAAAAAGATCATATTCAATGGCAGCCAATAAATAAACAGCATCGTTATCTATTATAAGGATGATAGTGGCATAGCATTGTGGATGCATGGAGGTTAGCACTTGTAATCAACATGGACCAAAATGATCACATCAAACATTTTGAATGAATTGGGTGCTACACTACATAGAAAGCTAGTTTATCACAACATGGAAGGAGCAGTACACATACCATATGCCTGATGGCCATATCCAGAGACTTCTTAGATATAGTCCGCCCAAACCCAGTGCTATCTGAGGCAGCTGATGATGACTTTACAGGTCGTCTCATTCCTACTTCTGACACATGTGAGACCTTTTGTGGCTCGAGTGTATCAGCAACATGCCCATTACTATGCCCACGGCCCTTTCCTGATGGCTCTGTGAGTCTTCCTCTTGTGACAATTGGAGATGAATGTCTTCTTGATGCATTCACAGATCCCATGGTTTCTGGGTTCCCCTTCATAGCTGAAGAAACACCTGTCCTGTACCTACCTGCAGAAAGTGGCCTCTCCTGCAAAGTTCTGAGGTTTGGAGGTGTGTCTAGAGGAAAATCAGGAGGAATAACTCGTTGTGGTGGTGGCCGAACTCGAGGGCTTGGGGAACGTGGCCGGGATGCTGGCCCAGTAATGTGACCATTTGAGAGAGCACCTCCAGCAGAAGTTTGACTTGATGTTGCAGATGAGGAAGGAGCTGGATTCCGACGTGTAGGGGGGTTGATGGACGAGAATCTGATTGAGTGGGTGCTGCACTAAAGTTTGCAGGAATTTGCCCCCTGGAACTTGGAGTTGAGGGCCTCGAGTTTTGGGAGGGTCGAGTCTTGTCAGTTGATGAGCTGGTGGGGGCAGGACGAACTCTTGATGGAGTTGAGGAACGTGATGGTGATGCGCGGGCTAATGGTGTGGAAGGTCTTGCTACAGGTGGCGTGCGGATTATTGGGGAGGATGGTCTAGTATAAGATGAGACAAAGGCTGAGCTTGTATTTAGGATTGAAGAGGACCTATTCGAGGAAGAGGTATTGTGTTGTGAAGAAGATATGGAAGGTCGAGTCACTGATCTGCTTCTTGTTGGTCTTGAGGAATGGTAGCTCTCTGATTGTGAAACTGAAATCTGAGAGAGAGAGAGAGAGAGAGAGTTAGGCTTAAACTTCCATAGCTGATTTTGTGCCATCCCATTATCACAATAAATTCCTTCCAAAATAAAATAAAAATATTCTTGCTCAAAGATAATTCAACAAGCATAAAATGATTTAAAATTGGGGCAAAGACTGACAGTGCATAGCTTAAAGAACAAAAAGGAGAGCGTACCCTAGAAACCACCTTGGTAGTAGAAGTTGATCTAGCCATAGAACTTCTTCGTGGAGCCACTGAAGTTGGTTTTGATTCACTTCCTTCCGATGAAGGAAAAAGAGGAGTTCCAGGGGGAGTAAGAAGCCTGATGACATAAAAAGAAATCAAGTATGGGTGATGGTATGTGAATGCTAGTTTCTTGGTTTTCAAAACAAGAGTACCAAGTTTAGCCTATGGATGTTTATTCAACACAAAATGAACATTTAATTGCTATAACTTCAAGCCTAAATTATTTGCTAAATCCTTGTCAGTCAAGAACAAATAATTAACAACGGGACAATGTCTTGGTTAGAACTTCAACTCATATTAAAAATGTCGGGTTTTTTGTCTATAAGAAAGCGCACTCGCGCAGAAATATTCTGAATGGTATTCAGGTAACCACGTCCAACTGCCATTTTGAGAGTTTCTCCTGATACTTTTCTCTATCTTGCACAATAAGATTGCTCACCATTCGAAATAGGACTCAGAATTCTATTTTCTTAATCGTTTAGGGTTGCCTAAATTGGACTATCCATTCCAAAATATCTATAATCAAAGCAGAAAGGGGGACTGATTATCCAAAGCTAAAGGACTTCCAAGACAATCTGATCCTTTAGCAAACCATGTTTCCCCTGGAACTATCAATCCGATATGCCCACATATATCAATAACGATACAAATATGTTGAAAAACTTTTTAACTTCGAATCCAGAATTCCAAATGAAAGAAATCTTATACCAGAGACAACTAGCATCAATGATGTTGAACAAAAGAATCTGAAAAAACTTTTAACATGAAATTGCCGAATCTGGAAAGCGTTAAAGATTTACCAATCATAATCATGCTTCCCTCCCTCCGTGGTTGAGAGCAGATCATCGATCCCGCTCCTTGGAAATTTAGCTGAGCCAACTGAAAGTCTCCCCAATTTCACTGAAACTGTAACGAATAACCCCACTTCAAATCATAAGACCAGATCACATTTTTTCCCCACAAGAACAACTCTATATATAAACAGAGAGAAAATCACGGTCATATAGACAAGCAAAATCCAGTACTGACAAATTAAAATAAAATTGGGAATTAAGAGGAAAAAAAACCCATATAATAAATTATCATATCTATAAATTCAGAAATCAATAATTAATGAATCAAATCCATTAAAACTAAACACATACACACACACACACACACAAAAAAAAAGAAAAAAAAGAGAGGAGGCGGCAATGATAGCTCTTTTCGAACTGGTCGACATGCAGTAGAAACGACAGCGTTTTGGTTTTATTTTCTTTCCCTTTTCTGTTTCTTTTATTATATATATAGGTATTCAGTAAATATATCAGTCAGTGACATCATTTTTCATTTCCAAATCTCTCATTCGTCAGTAGAATGACCAAATTATCCTCTTCCTCATTCCAGCACCTCATCAAATGATTGCAAGAAACACAAAACACCACCGAAGGCATTCCCGGCAACATAATTGGAAGAAAATCCATGCATAACATACCATCAGAAGATTCATCGGAGGAGGAGACAGAGAGACTGCAGCGGTTATTGGAGAGGAGATCCAAGTTCTCGTCCCTGCCATTATTATTTTTAGAGAAACCGCCGCCACCCGTCACGTTATGACCATGGCGGTGGTACTGGGATCCTACCGGAATATTCCTCCCCCCCGCTAAAGATTCTCTCCCATTAGAACTCTTAGAATTATTGTTGTTATTATTATTCCTAATCATCATCTCTTTCCTTCTTCTTTTTTCTTCTGCTAAGCTAGTAACAGCAACATCCATATATTAGCTTCTCTAAAGCAGCAAAATGTATGTAAAAGAGAGAGAGAGAGAAGATCTACTGCAAGAAAAGGCGAGAGAGAGAGCGCAGTGGATGCGAAGGGAGACAGTTGGTCACCTAGTTCTCTTTTGTTTTCTTCAATGTTTTACGTCATGTAAAGAGAAAGAGGTGTGGATCGGTGGTTTTATATATATATATATATATATATATATGAACAGAGTACATTATTTGGTCCCCAATTTACCATATGAATATCAAATGGATCACGACCAAATTAATTATCCCACCCCACCATTGAGATTTATGACAAAACGGTGTGTATTAAATACAATAAAGAGTTTTGTACTATGAGTGTAACACGCAATTCAATCCTGCTGGATGTTATTATTGTCTTAATCCTAGAAAAACAATAATTCTTATTTATTTTTAAAAATATTTTTTTTATTAAGAAATACATTAAAAATAATATTTTTATTATTTTTTTTTAAACATTTTTGATATTAACATATTAAAATAAAATCTAAAAATTATTTTTTAATTTAAAATAAAAAAATCATTTTTTTTCAAAAATATTATTGAAACTCGGTATAAACTAGCCCTTGAGAAGCTACACGCTCACTGTCCTGTCCAAAACAGCGTATGTCTCGTGATTACATTTTTTTTAATAAAAAACTAATTGTTCGACGTAAAGAAATTAAAATATCCTTGACGAGTTAGGAATTTACCACAAAAAACATTTATGAAAGGACTAAAATATCTCCGGTGTCATTTTACTCTAATAAATTTAATTAATTAATATGCTTATATCATGGTATTTTTGGGATCATTTACCATCATCTTTTTCTATCGCGGCTGATGATAGAATTGCTTTTCCAAGGGACAGAAACGGTATGATGATATTTGGGCAGAGTGGAGTTTCAGACAATCCCATTGCTTTGGTCCCACCTCTACAATCTTATAGATTATATCCTTGTAATAAGTGATAGAAATTCAGGGCTGTTTTTCATTGAGTTTTAACTAGTTCTTTTTATTAATATTATTTTAAAATTATTTTTATATTATTTTGATATACTAATATTAAAAAGAAATTATAAAAAATATTATTTTAATATGTTTATAAATAAGAAAAAAAACACTCTAAAAACAATGTTTATTGCACCCCTAAATAATTTGATGGTTGCACATGGAAATTAAAAATTGAGATTTAGGAATCATAATTTATGAATTTCAAGTGAGATATGGCTAGATGAATTTCAGAGATTTTTAAATATTTTTTTAAATAAAATAATAGCGTTTTAAAATCTAATTGTGAAATCCAAGATTGGTATTTAATTTGGATCTAATAATTATATTTCAAGCAACCCTAGAAAAAGGTTGGATAAGTTAGATAGTTGATTGCTTATTTTTGGTAGGTGGTGAAAACATCCAGGAGGCAAAGCTTGATGGCCTCCATTTTATGCTCTGTATATATGTGTGTGTGTGTGTGTGTGTATTTACTAAAATTGATCTGGGTTTTTGTATGTCAATTAATATCAATATCATCATATTTATTTATTTATTTATTTATTTAACTAGATATCAAGTTGAAAATCTAAGAGATAAATATAGATTAAGACAGTTGATATTGCTCCACATGGATTTATTTATTTATTTATTTATATGAAGATATTCTTTATACATAAGAAAAACAATAATTTAAATGCTATTAAACAAAATAATATGTTGGTATAAGCTCTCCTACTCTTATTAAAATATATTACCTGTAAAGAAAAAAAAATATTGTTTCATGTCATTTATCTGATAAAAATCAAAAGAAATCGCCACTAACATTAATAAAAAAGTCTTAGACACGTAAGAAAAGGATAAAAAAAACCTGCAAGTCCAATTTTAAAAAATTAATCTTATTAAACGGTGCGGGCCAAACTGGAGGATAATTATTATCTCGTATTTGATAATTATACTGATTATGGTGTGCAATTAGTAATGTTTTTCAAACAAAAAAAAATATTCAATTTAAATTAAATTTGGCAGCTGGCATTTTAGCGCAGCTATTGGCCACACTTTGGAACTTCGTTTTAAAAGTATTTTTTTAAGAAAAAAAATTAAATTATTTTTTTTAAATTAGAATTTTTTTAATAATTTTTATATCATTTTAATGTGTTAATGTGAAACATAATTTTTTAAAAAATAAAAAAATTATTATTTTAATACATTTTTTGAACAAAAAATACTTTCAAAAACAAATTCAACACCACTCCAACCAAATAGTCACCTAATCTCACATTTTGTTCAACAGCTATGATTTAGTTATAGCCTTTTAGGCCACCGAAAGCAACAAATGATAGTTGTTGAAAGTAATGTAAATATCACGGGGTGTTTGGGGAAGAAAAAAAAGTTCTTTCAAGTTTTTTTGTTTTAAATTTATTATTTTTGAGTATGTTTTTAAATTATTTTGATTTCATAATATCAAAAAGTATTTATTTTAAAAAATTATTGTGATGCATTTCTAAATAATAAATATTTTAAAAAACAACTTCAAGAATACTCTTAAACATTAAATTTACATTAAAAAAAAATGCATTTTAAAGTTTTTTTTATAAAAAAGAACCACCCTTGATATCACATGACACATAAATTAATACGCGTGATAATATCTTTGCTTATTAAACATTTCCTACCCAACTCAACTAAACTTTGGAAACTCTTGTATAGATTTGAAGTCGTGAAATGTTATTATGGGTGTTTCCCATGATGATCACTTAAAACAAAAGCAAGCAAGCATGAAGCTTTTGAGCATCATCATGTTATACGTATAGGCTCCATAAAATATTTATACGTATAGGCTCCATAAAATATACGTATAAATATACGTATGAAGTGGTGCATTGCAATTGCAGCCCCCACTACTATCCTAAGTTATAGATGGAAATGCATTAACATTTGCTTACTCAACTTCATGAAAACCCTTTTAAGTTTCGATTACTTGGACTTGAAGCTTACTAAATATATTCTCTGATATCCTACCATCCGAAGCATCCAATCTTTCTTACTTGGTGTTCTTCCCTTTTTCATTCCTTCAATTTGAAGCACTAAATCAGTTGTTAGGATATGAACCCTATTATCACTTGTTATCAAATTGCTGGACCATTTGAGGAAAAAAAAGATTTTGTGCATAATGTATGGGAGAACATACTAGGCCCAACAGTTTACCCATGTGTCATGTGATGGTTCGGTTTAATTGAGCCCACCTTTCTTTAAATATTGAGTTATGATGACGAGTTATGTATAAATTGACTCGAATATTTATGTTAATAAAAAAATATTAAGTTATAGCTAGTTGATCAATGGAACCTCTCTATTTTGCATTCTATAGAAATTCAAGTTTCTTTACTTGTAAAACCGATGAAAAGAATGTGTTGTCACAATATGAATATTACACCGGTTCAATATGGATGGAAATAACATTGAAATTCAACCTCTTAAGTTATAAATATTTAATAAAAGGAAAGAAAAAATAAACAATAGAACATTAGAATATTTAATACAAAACATGAAATTTGGATTAGTATTTTTATATTACTTTTGCAAGGGTGGAACTTGGTTGTCGTGTTTTTTTTCTTTTATTAAATATTCATGATTTAATAGAAAATGACAAAACATGAATTTGATTAAATATTTTTTTATATTACTTGTTAAATTGGATTTTCATGTTTTGTTATTCTTTTCATGCCCTCCTTTTATTAAATATTCAGTTTTAATAATAAAAAAAAGTTTCAAGAAGTGTTAACCTTTTAAATTTATGGCCAACAAATTAAATAGTGACGGAAATAACTTGGAAAAATAATATCAATTATAAAAAGTATTAAAAAATTAATAATTAAAAAATAAGTTATAAAATAATTTTTATTTTTGATTGAAGGATGAAATTAAAAAGAATAATTAATTGAACACAAAACAAGAATGAGCATTCAAATTAAAATAAAAAATAAAACTAATTTTTTAATTGAAGGGTGAAATTAAAAAGAAAATAAATTTAAAAAGGCCTCAAACATAATCAAAAGAATGATGAACAAATCAGAAAAAAATAATATTTGGCAAATTAGATTTGAAGGATGAAACTGAAGATAAATAATTTTTTTTTTATAAAAGAGCCAATAACAAAAATTAAAAATTAAAAATCAAAAGAATAAGAATTTGATTTGAAATACCAACAATAAAAAAAGGCAAACTTGTAATTTTTTAGGAAGGAGAGAAAGAGGGGGGGGAAGCTCATCCACGACAAAATGAACTACCTCCATGTATTACACCACCACGAATAAACACACAACAATGCTTCCAACAACACAATAGAATGATGTTTTTGGATGCCTGAAAATGTAATACACATTGTCTAAAGAGTGTGATTATTTCCCGCCCATTAGAGAGTATGTCAAACTCGCCATTAACCTTTTTTTTTATTTTCTTACACTCTTTCTTAATTGATTTTTTTTTCATCACTTATGAATAATAGAAGAAGCTATGCTATTAGACCTTGTTGATTGAATAAATAAAATTATGATATGATATCAAATGATATCTCCATCAAAAGATTAAACACCATCACCATGTGAGATCTAAACATAATAATAAAATTGTTTTTTGATCCCCTAGAAAAAACATGTAGACATAAAAAAAAACAACAAAAAACTCAATGGTTGAGTAAAAAATATGATTTTTAGATCATGCAAACCTAAATTCATAATTATTTAGATTCTTAAATATTTTTGTTTTAGGAATGGTTGTTGTCAAGAGAGTGTGAGATAAAGAGAACAATTTAAATTGTATCTATTTAAACCATGCAATCATAAAAGAATTCCTTAACTTAACCAGTGAAACTAGCTAGCTACTACTCAGTTGACTCATGTTTCGTTGCAGGTTAAATTAATATTTTTTACACAAAAAATATGCAAGCATCGTGAATAAGTTTTAAATATCATGTCTTTTCTATTTTTTTAAATAAAAATGTGGTGAGTTTATTGAATACAATATATTGAGAACTATAAGCGGTGATAAATATTAAAAAGAATTATTAATACTTTCTAAAGACTAAGTAAAAAAGATAAGAGATAAATGCAAATTAAGATATCTGATTTTGTGCTAAATCCCTTCAAATCTTTTTCAAGTAATTATACTAGATTTTATTTTTGCAAGAAGAGTAATAATATGAATCCCATTAAAACAAAATAGCTTTCTAGAATAAGTCTTCATTTTCTTATTCATACTTTTAGCAAAAAAATTTTTATTCTATGTTTTTTATTTATAAGATCTGAATTTTAGCATTGTATTTATTGTACTTTTAATATCTATGATTGTACTTTACAATGTAATTTTCCACCTTGATAATTAAAGAAAAAGAACAAAATGATTGTTAAATTGTTTTTGATATTTTGGCCGAACTCTAACTGATAATTATAAATTAGTTACAATATCCTTTTTTTTAAAAAAAAAACATGAGAAAAGATATGATTTGTTTAACAAAAAATATGCTTAGGAAATTTTTAGAATTCAGCCGTATGCGCAAAAATAAAACTTTTTTTTTTATTTTTTTAAATGTATTTTTTTTATTTTTTTTATTTTGAATTATTCAACTGGATTGGGCCCGGATGATATAGGCCAGCCCAACCATAGTGGATCATTTCAACCAAACAACACTCTGCGTGCATGTTCTTACAAAATAAAATGAAGTTGTTTAGTAAAGTTAATCAGGTTGTTGATTCAACTGAACCCATGTTTTTTAATTATAATGAATTAAGTCTAGTATATAGCTTATATCCAAATAATTCTTATAGATTAAAATTATGTTTGTTTAAGAGATGTGTCCCGTAATGCAACTCATGAAAAACATGAAATGCATGTTTTTCATGAGATGCGTTGTGCAACACACCTTAAAGATACATATATTCTTAATCTTAAATCAAATCTATAATTTAATTTTATAGGGGATATAAAAAATCCAATATAAGGTCTCGAGAAGTTGCAAATAGGGTTTCAACCAAGGTTGTAAAAAACATGAGTTGTCAACCATACACCCAAAGCTTCTCCTTTTTCAACTATCAAGTTAATTAACTATGTCATATTTTTTTCCTTACTTCATCTACCTATGATTATCTCATTCTTTTGTGCTCCACTACTCTTTGTTTTGACAAGGTTAGGTTTTTTTATTTCTCCTCTCTTGAAATTTGTCTTCATTTGGTAGTGATAAGATGCACAAAACTTTAGGGAAGTTTATTTGCAAATTAACATGTAAATTCAATGGGTTTATGTACAATTGTTGGTTGCATGAAACAAAATTCAAGCCATTCATAAGGAAATGGTTTTGTTATTTAGATTGCTAGAGTTGATTAATAGTAGCTTTCTGCATGCTTAACTCTTTATCTTTCATTTTTTTTGGTGATTTCCCCATTACAACATAGTTGCCTAATTAGATGGGTCTCTTAGCTAGACCTAGTGGTGAACATGATCGTTTCCTGTTGATCCTGCATTTTACAACCCCTCTCACCTCTAATTGTTGTAAAGATGGATGCTTGACTTTTAAAATTCTTGCATGATCATTATAACCTGATTGTGAATTGGAAACCCTTTATCTAAACTCATCTTAATATTTATTTTATTTTATTTAAATGAGTAAAAGAAATTAAGAAACTATTGGATTATATTCAAATTGGACAATTATATAAAAGTACAATTGGAATTTTGAACTTGGTGATTTAATGGTGCTAGAGACAACAAATATCTTCCAACTATGAAAAAAAGCAAGACTACCAAGTTTTTTTATAACTTGCTGATGAATGATGGACTTATTGAAAGCATTGGAGCTAGTGTGTTTAGGTAACAAGTATCTAGTGTCTACTAAGTACTAACTAAGCAAGATTGCCATATCCTTTCATGAGCTGTTAAAGGTCAATATTGCCAAAAAAATATCATGATGTTATAGGTCATTACCTACACCTTTTTATCAGACCTATTATCAATCGATTTGCTACTACATACTTGACTCTTGGATATTTGACTTATTGTAAGATACAATTGATGATAGTTTACTTCCATCAAGTGGAAGTCATAGGTTTTCAAAAAAAAAAAAACGAAATTCAAAGTTGTGTTTTGGACATCAAGTTTTGGTATGATATCACTATATGTATTGAGAAAACATATCATCTGATTAAAACTCTTTAGCTGGCTTATTCAAATAAGAAACAAACTATGAGTTTTATATAAGAAGTAATGGATAAACCAAAAAGAAAATACAAGTGAATTTTGGTTATGTGAAAAAAAGTACCAATTATCTTTCTTACTAAATATTTATGTAATACAGTCAATTGATGCATAATATATATTTCACTTTTATATTATTAAATTTAATATTGATGCTAATATTCTTATTTTTATTATGTAGTTATATGCCTATATGGAATATTATTGATGCAAGATGAGAACTTCAACCTCATAAACCTTTACACATACCAACTTATTATTTGAATCCTCGTTATCATTATAATCCTAATTTTAAAATTAATACCAACATTAAAATTGAATCAATTTTAGAAATGATGATGCCTAAGGCAAGTGAAACGTGTAAAATTGACTTACAACTTGATTCATTTATGCAAAAGAGTTGTTTGGTATTGAGGCTGCCAAGACAACAAGGGATAAAAAAAACTCTAGCTTAAATGGTAGGATTTTTATTGGGATAAATGCCCAAAGCTATAAAAATTTGCAATTTGAGTTCTAAGTTTGACTTATAGTTCATCTGGATGTGAGCATAATTGGAGTGTATTTGACATGATATGTTTTTTTTAAAAAAAGATTTAATGTTTGTATATTTAATAAGAATCTTATAAATTATCAATTTGATTTGTTTATATATACTCATACAAAACAAAAAAAAATTGTTCACAATAAATAAAAAAAGAATGACTTGGTATTTGTAATATGTAATATGAAATTAAATGATAACTAAGTAAAAAAAAACAAGCTAATGATTTGAGTGAAGTTTTAGATAATCTTAGATAACTGAAGGAGAAAAACATGATGATTTATCACAATTTGATTTGATTGGTGTTATTCATAATGCAACACGAAGAAAAAATAAAGAAGATGAAAGTGATGATGAAGAAATGAAAGAGTCGTGGTATTGAAAATAATGCAGAGATTCAAAATGATGTTAATCCAAATAATTCAAGGAGTTGGAAGCTAAATATTGTTAACAATATTCATGTTGGTGTTGGTACTAGTAGTTATATTAATGTTCACAATTTTAATATTAATATTAATAGCAACAGTAATAACCTTTATATGATGATTTTGATAAATTTCTTCGAGATAACGATGAAGATGAAGGCAATGAGATTGATTTTAATTTACATGAAACCGATAAATTATTTACTTTAGGTTTGTTGATTTTTAAGTTAATGAGATTATATGGATATAATTACATTTTATTATATTTTTAAGTTATTTAAGCCATATATACATTTTTATTTGAACTATTCATGTATTTTAAGGTGTCTGAATTTTTTTGTTGTTGTTTCGCTTTTATATTAATTATGTTATATTATTATTTATTACTCGATATTGTTATCAATATATAATTAGTTAAAATATTTTATTTATAATTTTTCAATTTTTGTCTCGTGTCAAAGAAACGTATTTAAGCTCCAACTCCCTCTAATAATAGAATATGGGGTTCAATTGAACGAATAATTAAAAAAGAGACTAAACTGACTAATTTAAGATAATACAGGGTAAACATAACGACTCTAGCCTTCAAAGGTTTCTTCTCCAGCGAGTCAGTCTATCTCTCTATTTAAACTTTATTTCTTCAAGCAGAACCAGACGCAGAAAACACTTAAAAAGAAAAAAAGAAATCTGAGAGAGAATGAGTAGAGGAAGCGGAGGTGGATATGATCGGCACATCACCATATTCTCCCCTGAAGGTCGCCTGTTTCAAGTCGGTATGTACTCTAATCGATTACAGCTATTGAAATTTACAATTTCTCTACAGGCTTATGTTGAATGGAAATTGAAATTGTCTGTGCAGAATATGCTTTCAAGGCAGTGAAGGCAGCTTCCACCACTTCCATTGGAGTTCGCGGCAGCGATTCTGTCTGCGTTGTAACTCAAAAGAAGGTTCCCGGTGAGTCCCTCACTCTTTTTCCTATTTTTATTTTTTTTTAATTTTATTAGCCGCCTTGATCTAGGGTTTTTTTCTTCTTATAAATCTATTTTTGCTAAAAAAAAAATTTTTTTTTCTGAATGAGGGCGCAGGACAAGCTTTTGGATCAGACTAGTGTTACTCACCTTTTTCCGATTACCAAGTTTCTTGGTCTTCTCGCCACCGGCATGACTGGTCTGCTTCTTTTGCTTTTCTCCTTTTCTTTCCCGGATTTTTTTTATAATAATTATGGCTTTCAAGTAATTGATAATATATATTGTTAAAAGGTTTTTTTTTGTGTGTGAAACTTGTAGCTGATGCAAGGAACTTAGTCCAACAAGCAAGGAATGAAGCGGCGGAGTTTAGGTTCAGATATGGGTATGAAATGCCTGTCGATGCATTATCCAGATGGTATGTTTGTGTTTATCATGATCCGATACCTGTACATTGGAACATTCAGTTCAGCTATTTGATTATGATTGAGTTTTTCAATATGTGGGATGAATCCTTTTCCTTTATTAGTAGCAAGTTTAGGTTTCATCTTAACTTTTCCTGCCCATAAGTTCATTTTGTGGTTTTAACTGACGATATCTTCTCTAACCATGTTTGTTTTCCGTCATTCTAATATTGAATTTTAACTTATTTATCAATAGTCATATGGATTCTTTTTTCCTCTGCTTTACTGCAACTGATAATCTCATATAAATTTTATTTTGATATTTTTCTGCATATGTAGGATTGCAGACAAATCTCAAGTTTATACTCAGCATGCATATATGAGACCTCTTGGAGTAGGTATGGGCTCTTGTTTTTGTTTTTGTTCTGTTGTACTTCTCACGATTATTTACGTGTATATGCAATATGCTATTTATAAGGTGTATCTGAGTGTTTGTTGTGGACATTGCCTATTTGGTATTACGTTCCAATTGTGATTGAGTGTCTTTCAATAGTACATTTGCCTTGAAAAAAAATTCATATTGATGCTTTTTTTAGTGTTTAGTTAATGATTTTGATATACTAATATTAAAAATGATAAAATAAATAAATTATTTTGATGTATTTTCAAGCAAAAAACACTTTTGAAAAGCATCATACAACACAATACCAAACACGCACTTACATGTTAGTTGATGCTGCTAGTCTTATTCTTTTATTTATATATTTTGACATCTTTACCGTATCTTTCTCTGTGAAGTTGCTATGATTGTGGGTATTGATGAAGAGAATGGGCCTCAACTTTACAAGTGTGACCCAGCTGGACACTTTTTTGGTCACAAGGTAATTGACAAACTTGTTCTTTTCTTGAAAATGCATTACATTATTGATGCTTTATGCTAAGTGTACTTTACACTATTGTGTAATGAGTGCACCTGTGAATCCCATGATCATATAACCAAAGAAACTTTCAATGAAGTTGAGATAAATATTTCTCTTAAGACATGCTTAAGCTATATCCTCGGGAGAAACAATATGTGATGATTTCAGCATGTATGCTTTCAGGATTTCACATGACAATTGCTATTTTCTTTTTTGGTGATCTATGTTTTTCGAGTACTCCATAAAAGCAAGCAACTTTTGTTATTTGTTGTTTTGCTAGGTCAGTTAATTTGCCTTCTAGGTATGCTTACTATATTTGGCAGCTAATGAACAGTGCAGATATTTCATTCATGAAGCTACCTGTTTCTATGATATGATCAGTTAATGGTGTATGATGCAACTCCTGGAATGCTTGTTTTTAAATATGAGAAAATTTATGATGTTGATTTATTTTAGCTTTGCATTGTACATAATTTTAAGGGTGCATTTTGCTTGAGGAACATATTGTTTTGCTCATGTTGCAGGCTACAAGTGCTGGGTTGAAAGAACAAGAGGCTATCAATTTCCTGGAAAAAAAAATGAAAAATGACCCTGTTCTCTCCTATGAGGAAACTGTGCAGGTATTTATGCCTATTTCATATTTCTTGTAAAGCACTTGCTGAAGGACTTTATTTTTTAAACTTATGATCGGTCATGCTTGTCAACTATTACGTGTTTATTTTCCTTGTCTTGTTTGGGTTTGAATGTGGTTTAATATGCACGGAATTGTTTGGGCCATATAATATGCACTACCTAACAACTTTTAATTTGTCCTCACGGTGTTAAAGAATTTCAAGGGTATAACTTTATAGGAGTGTTCACATGATTTTTGTTCTGCATTATTTGATTTCCTGGGTCTATAAGAGGATTCTGAGCATAGAACTAGAAAATAAACTAGAGGATAAATGTTATTGGTTTTTGTTTGACTATTTCATGAATTGGTGCGAAGCTGCTTTTAGATTATTTATAATTTTTTTATTATTATTATTCTTTCTATATATGATGGTCCTAGTACCGCATATTGGTTTTGTTGTGCAGACTGCTATTTCTGCTCTGCAATCTGTTCTTCAAGAGGATTTCAAGGCTACTGAGATAGAGGTTTGATGTCTCACTTTTAACATCCAGCAGTTAGTGATATCGTGTAAAAGATGAAATTCAAAAAAAAAAATGAAACTTAAGTGTAATTTGTCTTCTCGGACTCGTGTGGCCTATGACTGAACTCTGGTATTTTCACTTCTGTTAAGGTGGCTTTCCTGTTGTTGAGTTTCCAATAGAATTCTCATTTTGGGCCAAGTTTCTTTTCCTCTTTTTTCCCCCTCACTTGCCTAAGAGATGCCCTTTGTGCAGTGTGTGCTGACCTTTAGAATCTGGCATGAAAACACTGTTTTATCATTTTACTTGTACAAGTAAAATGGTTTCTAACGGTCAATGTTTTGATTTTTTGCCAGGTGGGAGTTGTGAGAACAGGTGATCGTGTTTTCAGTGTGCTGTCCACTGATGAAATCGATGAACATTTAACTGCCATTACTGAACGCGACTGATAGACGGAGTAAACAGAGGCGCGCTTGGGGGGAATGATTATGCTTTCGTTTGAAGTTATCGAAACAAGCTTAATTAATCTTGTATTTGTCAGGGAAAAGGAAGAGTGGGAAACACTGTTTTGAATTGTATTCCTAGATGGAAGTTAAATTGCCAAATCATGTTACCATTATTGCCATTTCTGCAGTAGTCTCTGTCTGTTGTTTTCCAAGAAATGATAATGGGTTCGGGTTCGGGTTCGGTTTCGGTTAAGAGAGAACCTTGTACTTGGTCTAAACTATTTTCATACGTATGCTTGGGATCATGTGATGTCTCGATTGTTTGCTGCTCTTCTGTAGATGGCCGGCTTGTGTATGCATCTTTTAAAATTTGCCAGCAGGTGAATTTGCAGCTAGGAGTTTTCCTGCTGGGTCTAGCCGGTGTATCGGAAGCCAGCATGCTATAGCCTATAGCTCTCTATTAGTAAATATGAAAACTTATTTCAGGAGTCTATTTGTATCCATCCATGTTTCATGCTTCACTAGGAATTCGGACCAACATTTCCCTCCGTGAAGCATTTTCTCATCTTGAGCAAATTATATCTATGACAAAATATGTTGGAGCCTGACCAATCAATATATGTATGATGATTGTTGGCGGGCTGCGGTTTCTATCTATGACAAAATATGTACAAGATGTTGAGAATCAAATAAAGAAGTGGGCTGTATCTATTTACTTTTTTCATGTTTTTAATGAGGCTTTAAAACTACTTGTACATATTGAGCTCAAACGATTAGATACATTGAGTTATCTTCGTTTTAAAGAGTTAATCTAGCCTGACATAACTAAGCCTTGTTTTGGTTCTAAACTTGTCTTATTGCTCTATAAAAACATTTGTCAGGCTATCCATATAGTATACTTAGGTTAGATTCCTGTTAAGCAGCTTCATATCCTCACTTGAGTGGTTGTTGGAAGAGATCGTAGACATGCTCATGTTAGAAGGGATTCAAAGGTTTATTTTGGGAAAAAGACATCCTGAAATAGTGTGTATTTTTTTATTTTTGACAAATATTGTTATTGCCAATCCTGAAGGTGGGATAAATGATAGGGTGACTCACACAAAAATATTGTGTTATGGATACATAATGAGGTGACTTGTACAAAAGTGTAGTGTTGGGAATTCATGATTAGGTGGTCTGCACATAAAAGTAATGTTCATGGTGGTTGATGGTTTCTATCTTAGATATGAACTCGAGGAGAAGTTTATTCCAACTCATAGAGACTAAAAATGAGTTTTTTAATAGGAAAATAGGCATTTTGTTGAGTTAATTTTGTTTTCCTATTTTTATATATTTAATTATGTATTCTTGTATTTTTTTTCTGGTATTCCCCCCCTATTTGAAGGGAATAGTTTTTCTACTTTATTTTTTTTTCTTCTATTTAGCTATCATTAAGGTTTTCTATTTTTTTTTATATATATATAAAGGATTATCTTAACATTTTAACAAATAAAGATTTACCTTTATTTAAAGGTTTTCTATTATACTTCACTCGTTAGCCTTGCCCCATCATTGCTGGTATAATTTAGCCCTTCTATGGGGAAGGGAAGGGAAGGCTGAGTATGAGCAGCAGATGGAACAAGCCGTCGTATATTAACAGAACCATCATGGACTGAATCAGAAGAGGAATAATCAAAATCCAACAAGAACAGATGAATAGAATAATCAAAGAAGAGAAGAAGGGCTAACCCACTTTTGAATAATCTAAATTCAATTTTATTTAGCAGCCATGCCTTTTTTTTCTTTTTTTTCCCCCCTTTGCTGCCTGGATTATTAAGATCAGCTTCCTAAATTTGTTTTTGGAAATTCGAAAAACAAGTTTCAATAAAAAGAAAACATGTCTTTAAAATTTTTACATAAAAATAACAAAACAAATATTTTATCTTTCTAATTTATTCTCCATTTTCTTTTTCAAACACTACTGTTATTTATCTTCTTTACATGATATACGGATAGATTTGCAATTTATTTTTAAAATGAGTGTTCGGGTCAGTTTATGTACATCTCAATTAATCCATAAATTCTAAAATTAATAACTATCATACTAATAATCATAAAGCTAGAAAACACTGAGAGTTTGGAAATTTTGATATAGGAATGAATGGTTTGGCGTTTCATGGTACAGGTTGTCTGTTGGTTGAGCAACTTTTCTTGACTGGATGTTATATCTTTAGTTCCTTCATGGTGAGCAGCAAATGGACTTTGCTAAGATGGGAATTCCAAGTTTGCATTTTAGCCCTGAATATTATTTAACTATTCAAGAAAATCTAAGATTCTAAATTGAAACCGGAACCCAATACTAAAATCCATTCCTAAAAGATCAAAAGGGAGGAGAAAAGGTTGAAGATGGAGACTGTGTTTTTATATATACAAAAAAACAATTAATACAAAAGTGCAAAAAAAAAAAAAGAGTTATTTGGAAATTATACAATATACTAAAAGATATCAAGAAAATACTGTAGCACTAGACTTATTCGTACTGTGGAGTGGATATTTGTCCTCCGTGCTTCGCGCGCTTACAAGCACTTTTTTTTTTGGAAATAAGTAACTAAACAAAGATGACAAAAATATCTAGATATAAAAAAAAATGAAATTTGAAAGAAAAAAAACCCTAGAAAACCCTACTCGTCTTCTCCCAACTATTCTACAAAAGGCAACAGCATGAGGAAAAAATGGCTAGTCTTTGAACGATCAGATTTCATGATGGATTAGTGGAATCCATCATTAAATCCCATGTTAAGATTATGATCTAATAATTCACATATATTTTTAAACTTATGTGGAATACACATGGTATGAGACCCGGTTTATGAGTTGACCCGGGAAATGACTTAAATCATTGGGTCACTAAGTCATTTGGTGAGTCAATGAGTAAATCAAATCAATCTTTTATTAAAATATTATTATTCTTTTATAAAAAAAAACTTATCAAGTTAGACCGAATCAATTAATCATTAAAAACCTAGTTAGCTTAATCCAACTAAGTTCATGCTTCCACTTATAAGTTTCTCAAGATAACTTGCTAGTCCGTGTTAGGTTTGAAAAACATATGATTATACATGCATGGCTGTGATTTTTTAATTTTCTTTTTATATATTTGAACACCCCATTTTAATAATTAGATATATTCTATAGTGAATACTTTATATTAGAACATAATTCTTTTAAATTTAAAAAAAAAGAATAAAAATTATAAATATTTAGCTAGTTTCATAAATTTATTTATTATAAATATTTAGTAGTTTCATAATTATTTTTTTAAGTTAACAGAATAAATTGTTTCTTGATATATTTTAAATTAGATTAAGTTGATATTTTACAATTTGAGTTTAACAAATATAAATATTAAGATTACTATTATAAATTAAATTGCTTCTTATTTGTTTTTTATAAAAAAAATTCACTGATTTTAAAAATTACTTGAATTATCTCAAGTCTTTATTATTTATGACTCTTTAATAAACTTAGATTATTTTTAAATTAAATTAAATTAATTATTTTTTTTTATTAGAAAAAATCTGACCTAATCGGCAGACATATTGAAGGACTTATTTTTTTCAAAGTCCAATGTCATCTGCCACTAATAGGAAACAAAACCCAACCACTTCCACTTTCACAAATCTCCACTCTGATTTTAATAGTATATGATTTCATGTTGTGCTCTTTAGAGTATGATTAAAGTTTTTTTTTAAATATTAAAAAAAACAAAAAAAAAATCAAAAATATTTTTAAAACGAAGTCAAGCACTACAAGTTAACAATGTTTCCTCTGAATTTTGTAGGCGTCCACTGCTGCTCTGTTAGTACATATCCATATTTTATGTACTAAAAGGGCTGTTGTGATTATTTTTAAAGTGTTTTTCATTTAGAAATATATTAAAATGATATTTTTTTTATTTTTTAAAAATTATTTTTGACATCAGCACATCAAAATAATTTAAAAACACTAAAAAAAATTCATTTAATTTTTTTTTTTTTTTGAAACAGCAGTTGAAACGCGTCCCCAACAAACTAAAAATACTTCCCATGCATTAATAGGGTCCGTACCTGTGACGGTGCCATGGTGGTTGATGGTGGAGCAATAGGGGCGGTCGGGACGACCCTGCTCTCTTCCTCCTCATCACCAAAATCTCTCTGCTCTCTGACGTCACTGCTGACATGCTTGTTACTTGGATGTTTATTTATTCATTCTATAATTGATAAACAAATCTCCCCAGAAAATAAATCTAATGATATTAATATATATATATATATTCCCATCCCACATGTCGTGTCACATCATATATGGGCAGACCATGCTGCGTTGGCAGTGCTCGATGATGACGTAGCATTATTTATTATTAAAAATAAATTACCATGGATAAATTGTTTATTTATTGTGGTTTCAGCTTTTAAAGAATAAACCGAGACGCATGCAAAAACTCAACCATGCATGGTGTCCCTCTCCTTCCTCATGCCTTTATGGTTACGAATGCTGACCTTTTCTCCAATGCGCATACACTGTAATCTTAAATAAAAAAATATTGTATTTGCTTTGGTACGAAGATTTTTAATTTTATTTGTTTATTGAAATTAATTATATGTTTTATTTTTTATTACGGTTCTTATTCTTTAAATTTTTTATTGATATTAATTTCTTTGGTTTTTTCAGTCTTCCCTGGATAATATTTATTTCGTTCAGTCCTATTATTTTTATTTGTTCTTTGGATTAGATGATTTTATAGTTTCATTGTTTGCGCATTAATAGTTATAATTTTAGTGATTATTTTTTATTGTTTTTTTGTAAAAATATTTTTTGTTCTTTAGGGTAATTTAATGATTTTAATTGTTTGAGCATTAATGTTGATGATAATTTTAATTGTTATAGTCATAATAATGATGGTAACGTAGGGATGAATTTTTAATGATATTTTTTTTTTGTAGATAGAAAATGAATTGCTTATTATTGCTATTTGCAGGTGTTTTCACAAAAAAAATAAATTGTGTTTAATTTAAATAGTATTATATATTTAATTAAACTTAATACAGTGAATTCGGTAATTCAGGTATCAAAATCTTTTTGCTTTTTAAAATAAATTTATATATATTTTATAAGAAACTCGCACTCCACAAGAATTCTGCGTGAATTTATTATTTATCTTATATTATAATAAAAAAATCTCACATAATTAATATTTTTTGTGTTGAAAAAAATATAATTCTGGCCGCGACGAGACGCGCGTAAGTGGCTAGTATATATATAAACACGGGGAAGTATTCTAGCCATTCCAATGGGACCATGCACATTTCAGAGAAGCTTCTTCTAGTCTTCTAGCTAGGCATGTAGTGAAAATTTATTTAAACATGCAATTCATGGATTGAAAGATGTACAGTAGTGAACATTACTCCACTAGAACTTTATATATATATATATATACTAGCTAATTGCCCCCGCGCGTTGCCGCGGGTATTCTTGTGTATATAATTTAACATAATTAAATCTACAACGATAAATTTATATGATATAAGTAAATAAAAGTTAAAAGATTAGGAGATAAAATGTATTAAATTTTGAGTTTAGTTTGTTACGCAAGCATAGATTACATCTTTTAGAGAAAAAGAATCCTAAAAACTTCAACAAAAGATTAAACAAAAGAATGAAACAAAAACAAAAAATTATCGTTGCTATCACTGCCAAAGCAATAAAAATTATCAAATAATCCGAAGGAAATTTTTTTGAAAAAATATTAACATGAGAGTAAGCACGAAAAACAATTAAAAATTATAATTGATGATAAAACAAAAATAAAAATTATTAGCTGAAAAAAATTATTTAATCCGAATTTTTTAAAAAATATATGTTCTATGTTGCGGGTTGAGCAAACAATTTTTATAGGATTTGCTGGATCAAAATTAAAATACAATTTTGATATATGCAAAATTTAATATAATAAAAGAGTTCAACACACCTTATAATAACAATAGCAAAATCAAAGTCTTAAAATCTGAAATTATCATTGCTTTTACTATTAAAACAATAAAAATTATTAAATTATCCTGTAAAAAAAAAACTCAAAAACATTAATAAAAGAATAAGTAAGAGAAACAACTAAATTATTATTATTATTATTATTATTATTATTATTATTATTATTATTATTATTATTATTATTATTATTATGTTAATAATGAAAGAAACAAAAATAAATGAAAGGCTAAAAATTTCCTAGAAACTTTAACAAAAGATTTAAAAAAAAACAATTATTATTGCTATTACTGTCAAAACAATAAAAATTATCAAATTATCCTGAGGAAAAAAAAACATTAAAAAAAGAGCAAGCAAGAAAAACAATTAAATCCTTATTATTATTATTATTATTATTATTATTATTATTATTATTATTATTATTATTATTATTATTATTATAATGAAAGAAACAAAAATAAATGAAAGACTAAAAATATCCAAGAAACTTTAACAAAAGATAAAAACAAAAACAAACAAAAAAAAATATTATTGCTATTACTGGCAAAAAAAAATATTATAAAATTATCGGGAGAAAAAAAGAAGAAGAGTAAGAACAAAAAATAATTAAATTATTATTATTATTATTATTATTATTATTATTATTATTATTATTATTGTGTTAAATACATTTCTTTATACATGGACAAAAGTAGGGATTATTCTAGAAATATAAAAAAATAAAAGTATAAGGGCTGAAATGAACATCAAATATAAAGGGATTAAATTAAAAAATTAAAAGTTAAAGGGCTAAAATGCAAATTACCTTTATTGTCAATTTCAATTAGAGGACAAAATTGTCAAAATCGAAACTTCTGTACCGAATTCATTGAGTTATTTACAGTCAACCTGGAAATTAAAAGTAGCAGGACCGAAGTGAAACTTTCACATTCAATTAATTAAAATCGGAGGACCCAATTGAAATAAATCAAAACTTATATAACAGAAATCAGGACCAAAAACCAAATTAAAAGTAGAGGGGCCGAAGTGAAAAGTAACAAACAATGGGGGACTCTTCTGCACATTTACGTGCAGGAGAGAGAGAAACTTGGCCGGCGGCTTTAACCGGCCTCCGCCGCGTCCACATACATTGTTAGGTTACACGCGCCACCGCGGGAGGAAGAGCACGCGTTGGCGCATCGAGAACAACTCCGGTAGACAATTTCCAGTCACCGTATGATGCCGCACACGCCACCTCAACAGGGCGTGAGGCGAAAACCGTCTGGCGTGTGCGCCTCACGCCCTGACAGACACCGAATTAAAAATTGGAAAAATAAGGTCAATTACCGTTCTAGTCCTGTACCCAATTCAATGTTTTTGTCTTATTAGGGGCTATAACCGTATTTAGCCATTTCAGAAAATATGAAAAAAATCCAAAAGTTGCGGCGGACCGAACCGGACCGGTCCGTACGTGCGCAATTACGCCGGTGTCCCTGAGCCGGAGGCGTTGTTTTGTCTTATTATAGGGGGCGAAATCGTTAATACACTGTTCACAACTGATTATTTTTTTTTAAAAAAAAAGGACTGAAAAAGGAAAAACCGAAAATGGCCCCATTTGATCAGCTCATTTAGCCGCGCGGGTGAAGGAGAAATTCGGGCGCACACTGCCGCAATCCACGGGAGAATTAGAGACAATGCACATTATTCTCAACAGGAAAAATCCCACGCCTTTTAGTTTTTAGGTAATATATATATCCATGTGTGTGTGTCATATATATATATATATAAACAAATTATTATAACATTTGAGAGCTATATTTTCAAATGACAATTATTTGGAATGGTAAACTAGCCAAAATCATAATCTGACCATCCAAAGCTTTGTCTGGGGCTGAACATCCAAGATCCCAAGTCTCCATGTTCATGTTTATTGCAGGCTGTGAACTCAGACCGTTACAAGTAGAAACTCCAACATCAAAACCATGATTTGATCTTAGGTTTTGTGCTGTTGTGAACTCTACTCCATAATAAACATCTCAAAACAATCTAGAATATATGAAGAATAAATTTAAATAATTTGCTGTGAATGGCGTTTCCACATGGAACTTAGAGCCTGTTTGGCACAATTGTTGTTGTTGTTGTGGTTGAGGTTGAAAAAAAGCAGTTTCATGAAAAAGCGCTTTTACTTGCGTTTCAAAACTGAAATTAAAGTGTTTGGTTAAAACTGTGATTGAGTTTGAGGTTAATGAAAAAGCAGTTTCAAGTGTTTAGTTACCATGTTTTTTATATTGATGTCAACTTCTGAAATTACTTTAAAGGACACATATATTTTTTTTAAAAATATTGTAGATTTAATTATCATAATAATAAAATATAATTAATAATTCAAGTAAATTATACCATTTTTATTTTTTTTAAATATAATTTTTTATATTTTTTTTAAAAATTGGACTGGGCCTGACCCAAATAAATGGGTCGGCCCAGCCAAGTTGGGCCAAAAGGCCCAACCCTGCTGGACTTGGGCTGGGCCGAGAGCAGCCCACCCCAAGTGTTAAGACTAAACGCAAAACGGAGCGTTTGGTTTTAAAGAAAAAAACACAAAACGCACAGTTTTGCCTTTCGTTTTCATTTTGTATTATTCGGCATGTTACCGTGCATTTTCACTGTTCACCCTATCGTGGTGTGAAGAGAATTCAATTGATGAATTCTTGATTGGAAAATTGTGTTGTAATTGTATTCACAGAACAATTGGTGTAAATTTATACAAGAGCAGCAATATCAACTTCCTATTCTATTGCCTATAATCTCGGCTAATTACAGAATTAATAGGCAAGTAAATAAATCAACATCAACTGCAATACTAGTTTCCTATTCGCGGTGGGATTGTATGATCTTCTTTAACACTCCCCTCAAGTTGGAGTGTATGTTTATGACACCCAACTTGCCGAGCAATACTTCAAATTGTGTGGAACTTAGCGGCTTAGTGAACACATCACCTGGTTGGTCCATCGTCCGGGTATGTATTCCGCTCAGTATCATGCCTTCTTGGATCTTTTCACGTACTAGATGGCAGTCTATCTCTATGTGCTTCGCTCTTTCGTGGAAATACTCGGATTTGATGCGATGTGCATGGCAGCTTTTGGTTGTCGCAAAGAGTGTGACGAAAGTTGCGTGTGGTTTATCTTCAAGTCTTTCAAAACATTTTTTCAACCATGTGATCTCGCAACATGTAGTGGCCATGGAACGGTACTCGCCTCTGCACTTGAGCTGGGACATCAGTATTCTCGCTTCTTTGTTTTCCAAGAAATTGGAGCTTGACCGAGCAGAATGCAATAACCAGTTATTGACCTCCTTGTATCAACACATCTAGCCCAATCAGCGTCGCAGAACGCTTGCAGTTGTAATGATCCTGTGGAAGGAAGGAAGATGCCTTGCCCGGGTGTGTTCTTGATATATCTGAGAACCTTATGCGCTGCTTCAAGATGTGGCTGCCTGGGCTTCTCCATAAACTGGCTTAACATGTGTACTGCATATGCCAAATCGGGTCTTGTAATGGTCAAATATATCAACCTCCCCACAAGACGTCTATATGAGGATGGATCCGTTAGCAGTGTCCCATTGGTCTGTGTGAGTGATAGGTTTTGTTCAACTGGAAACTGTGAAGGCTTGCAACCCAGGAACCCAGCATCATCCAATATTTCAAGTGCATATTTCCTTTGACACAAAGCAATTCCCTGTTTGGACCTTTGCAACTTCTATGCCTAAGAAATATTTAAGCTGTCCTAGGTTTTTAAGCTTAAATCTCTTGGAAAGAAATTGCTTAGTGTTCTCAATGTCCCCGCAAATTATTTCCAAACCCAAGTATAACATCGTCAACATAAACAAGCAGGGCAATGAAGCTACCTTGGCGGTTTCGGACGAATAATGAATAATCGGACAGTGATTGGTGAAAACCAGCATCTTTGAGGGAGTCCGATAATTTGAGGAACCATTGTATGGAGGCTTGCTTCAGTCCGTATAAGGACTTGTGTAGCTTGCACACTCGAGTCTCCCCCTTTCGGCCGAAACCAGGTGGCAATGTCATGTATACATCTTCAACCAGATCACCGTGCAAGAAGGCATTGTTCACGTCTAATTGGTGCAAGTGCCACCCCTGCAAGGCTGCCACACTGAGAAGCACTCGGACTGTCACCAATTTTGCCACAGGGGCAAAAGTCTCCCTGTAATCAATCCCCTCAATTTGGCTGTAACCTTTCGCCACCAAACGGGCTTTGTACCGCTCGATTGTCCCTCTCGGTTTGAGCTTGATTTTGTAGACCCATTTGCATCCGATGGGTCGCTTGTGGGAGGCAAGGGCACAAGGGACCATGTTCCGCTTTGCTCAAGGGTCGCGAAGTTCATGGCGCATGGCATCTCTCCAATTGGGATCCTTGATTGCCCGCGAGAAACCGGGTGGGTTCTTTGAGGAGAGAAAGCCGAGTGGTGAAGGCCTGCGGTAGGGAGGAAAGACGATGATAAGATAAGAAATTAGAAAGGGGATGAAGGGTACCCGGGTGACCGGACGACGCTCGTGGAAGATGATGGAGCGAGTCCGCAAGGGAGTTCCGCTCGACGTGGAAATCCCGCAAGAAAGATGGTGATTTGGTTGACGAGCACCACGCCGTAAGGGCTGCGGTGGTGGAGGGTCTTGTGGTGGTGACGATTCTGGTGACTGGGAAGGGAATGGATTAGCTGGTATGGGGCTTGAAGGGATGAGGGCCTGTTCTGGTGGTGGACTTGGGGCAGGCCCGTGTTCTTCTGGGGTTTGGGCTGTGTTTATGGGCTCAGGGTATGTGTCTTCATCAAAGGTTAGAAGAGGGCTTGGGCTTGGCTTTGAAGGTTGGTTGGCAGCGGAATGCAAGTGATTTTGGGTGTTTTGAAATGGAAATTTTTTCTTCAAAAAATGTGACATCTCGTGATACAAGTACTTTATTTTGAGCAAAATCAAATACACGATAACCCTTTTGACCATGAGGATACCCAAGAAAAATACACCGTGTTGCACGGGGATCAAATTTAGAAGGTCTTTGTGCATGAGTAGAGACAAAACATAAGCAACCGAATACTTTTAAGTGGGAATAATTTGGAACCTGATGAAATAACTTCTCATATGGTGTTTGACCATGAAGGAGAGGAGTTGGTGTCCTATTAATGAGGTATGCTGAAGTAAGAATAGCATCCCCCCAAAACTTTTTCGGTAATCCAGCTTGAATAAGTAAGGCTCGCCCCACATTAAGCAAGTGCCTATGTTTACGCTTCAAAGAACACCGCTTTTCGTCGTGGTGTGTTGACACAAATTTGGATTGATGGACAATTCCTGTAAGAGCATAAAAGCTTTCAAGTTTGAATTCAGGACCATTGTCACTACGCACAATTTTGACCTTGGAATTAAATTGGGTTTCAATCATGCGAATAAATTTAATGAGAATATCCTTTGTATCGGATTTTTGTTTCATCAAATAAACCCATGTGCTTCGAGAAAAATCGTCCACAATGGTGAGAAAATATTTTGCACCGGTAAGAGAAGCAATTTTATAACCACCCCAAATGTCAACATGTATTAAATGAAAACATGCTTTACTGGAAATTGAACTTAAAGAAAAAGGTGACCGTGTTTGTTTTGCCAATGGACAAATTAAGCACTTGTCTGTATCACAAAATTTGTTTTTGGAAAAGGGAAATAGCTGAAAAACTTTATTGGATGGATGTCCAAGGCGTTGATGCCAAAGACCAGGGGTTATGGTTTGGGCAGAATTGCATGTTCCTTTCTTTGGTCGGTCGAGGTAATAAAGTCCCTCCCTTTCAGATCCCATCCCAATCATCTTCCCCGAGCGTAGGTCCTGTATAACACAAAATTGTTTTAGGAAGATTGTGATATACAAAGAGTCTGAGCATAATTTTCTTATGGAAATCAGGTTGAGCCGAAAAAGGGGCACACATAAGACATTATCAAGGATAAAATTGGGAGAGAATATGACTTGACCAATATGTGTCACAGATGCATATGAGCCATCAGGTAATTCAACAGTGTAGTTCTCAACTTCTTTAGACTGTGTGAGTAAATTGGGATCACAAACCATATGATCTGTTGCGCCACTATCCAGGATCCATGTATTTGTTTTACCATTATAAACAAGGGAAAAAGCTTTACCTGATAATTCCTCATGAGTTGAGGAATTACCGACGTGATTGGCCATGGGTGTCCTGTTTTTATTCAACATTTGTAGAATCTGCTTACACTCTTCCTGTGAGAAAGGAAAGCTGGGCGTTGCCATTTTGTTGTCTTGGGCGTGCGCCGAGACCTGGTTTCCTCTCGACAGATTAGGTTGATCGGCTTCCAGCGCCGCCATTCTCTTCCGGCAGTGATCGATTGAGTGGCCCTTCCAGCCACAGAAGGTACACTTGAGGTGAGCACGACAATTTTTAGTGCTATGATTTGTCCTGTTGCATTTTGCGCAACGAAGCCCCTTTCCTTCTGATTCATGCTCGCGATGTGGGTTTCTCACCGCGAAGGCTGCTGCTTCTGGTTGAGTGGAGATTCTTCCATTAGAGATCTCCGTCTGCTTCTCATGTCGAAGAACAAGGGAATATGCCTTGTTGACTGTTGGCAGTGGCTCCAACAACAGAGTGTTGCTGCGAACAGTGGCATACACATCATTCAAACCCATGAGAAATTTCATGGTTTTCTGGGTTTCAAGGTATGTAGCAATTTTCTTGTTTGTCTCACATTCACACGGGGGGATAGAATTTAGTGCATCCCGTTCATCCCAAAGACTTTTCAGTTTAGTGAAGTATGAGTTTACTGTCATGTTACCTTGCACACAGCCATGGATTTCATTCTCAATGTGAAATAGGTGAACAATGTTGACATGTGAGAATCTTTCTTGAAGATCAACCCACATCTGGGTTGCGTTCTTGCAGTGAATGACGCTGCTGGCTATGTCTTTCGACATTGAACCCAATAGCCATGTTTTGACTAGGTTGTTGCATCGTTTCCATTGCTGTAATTCATCAAGATTATCCTCACTTGGTTCTTTGATTGATCCATCCACAAACCCGATCTTGTTCTTGACTGTTAGGGCCATGTTCATGGATTGAACCCAAGTGCTATAGTTGTCTTCTGCCAAGGTCTGCGGCACAAGAACTATGCCTGGTTGGTCTCCATGGTGGAGATAGAGAGGATGATTGGGGTTTTCCCATTTGGGTCTTGAAGACATGCCTGTTTCGGTTGTCTTGCCTTCGGTGTGATCTCCCATGGCTCTGTTGCTAGGGAAGGTGTTTTGTGTTTGATGGGTTTATTTGGTTTAGTGCTCTGATACCATGAAGAGAATTCAATTGATGAATTCTTGATTGGAAAATTGTGTTGTAATTGTATTCACAGAACAATTGGTGTAAATTTATACAAGAGCAGCAATATCAACTTCCTATTCTATTGCCTATAATCTCGGCTAATTACAGAATTAATAGGCAAGTAAATAAATCAACATCAACTGCAATACTAGTTTCATTTTGTATTATTCGGCATGTTACCGTGCATTTTCACTGTTCACCCTATCGTGGTGGCATAAAAAATAGAGCTGTGTAGTGGCCGGTAGGAGCTCTGGAAAGTTGCAGCACCAGCTTTGGTGTTGCTGGAGAGAGGATGAGAGAAGGAGTTGTCGTGGAGGAGAGAGAGGGAGTTGTGGCCGTGGAGGAGAGAGGGGGGGCTGTCGTGACTGCACGTGGAGAGAGAGAGGGGCAGTGGCTGTGGAGGAGAGAGAGGGAGTTGTGGTCGTCGCTGCATGTGGAGAGAGAGAGGCAGTGGTTGTGGAGGAGAGAGAGGGAGCTGCGACGACGATGATGAGAGGAAGTCAACGACGACGGTGAGGAAGCCAACGACAACAATGAGGAATGAAGCATTCCATTTGTGAGCTAGGCTCGTGTACGTGAACAGTAAAACATCTCAGTGTTATTTTATTTTCAACATTTATACTTCAGTTTATTTTGTGTTTGTTTTGAAAAGCATAAAAAATATGTTTTTCAAAACGCAGCCGAACCGCTGAAATTTAGTAGGGACCCATAAAAAAAAATTGAGGTCTTGTTTGATATTAGTAGCGTTCAGCTCCGTGTTCAACGCAAACATAGCATGAACCGCGGAGCCAAACGGCCACTTAAACAAACAGCTGTAAAGCTTGATCGAAGCCGAGTCAAGTCATCTGTCCACCACAGACCTTTCCACCCCTCTTCACAGCTTTTTCTCAGCAGTTTCCACCAGGAAAAGACCCTAAACCGATAATATCACTTCCCATCAGCTGAATCATCATCATCTCTGCAGTACTTTTTTCTACTCCCATTAATTCCTTACACGTCCACTATATATATATATATACCCTCACGTTTCCTCTCATTACGTCGCCATATATAATTCCCTCATCCTGCCTGACGTCTGTGTTGTGGTTGCAATTAAAGCCACCTCATAGATTACCATCTTCTTCCTTTTCAAGTATGTAACAGATTTCCTAGCTCATTAACATTTGTGGTGTATTTTTTTCTGATCACCGGTGTTTTTTTTTATCCGTGCTAGATTTCCCCCGAAGGAAACTGGGGTTATAATCAAGGCTTATACGCGAGGCGGCATGATACCAGAAGGTGCTTCCTATTTCCTGAGCTGGAGGTTGGCCGTGGAGGCTAACAATGCGCGTGGGTGGCGCACTGTCCCTTCTCAATGCTTGAGTCACGTTGAAGCTTACATGCTAGGAGGACAGTATGACAGGGACCTCGACTTGATTGCAGACCAGATTTTGAGTTATATTAATGAGATTGTTCCCTCCGACGATGGCGCCATGGATGCTTGGATCCTAGACGTTGACGACACCTGCATCTCTAATCTCGTCTACTACAGGGGAAAGAGATTCGGGTATGATATGTGCATGCATGGTCCTGTATATTCTCTGATCCTCCCTCTGGTATATGCTTGCCTATTAATCATCAATGGCGTCTTTCCCCTCTCCTGCAGGTGTGACCCGTTCGATCCAGCTGGTTTCAAGGCATGGGCATTGAAGGGAGGATGCCCCGCAATTCCTGCTGTTCTTGGGCTGTTCAAGTATCTGGTTCGAAATGGTTTTAAAGTATTCCTGATCACTGGCAGGGACCAGGAAACACTTGGCCAGGCCACTACTGATAATCTGCGTAATCAGGGCTTCATCGGCTATGAGCGACTAATCTTCAAGTAAGATGATACAACCAAACTAAAAAACAAAATCCACATAATAAATATATTTTCTACGAGGCAAATGATTAGCCCGAGTGGATAGTTTTCTCTAGAGTTGAACATCACATAACATATATTCTCCTTCAAATGATTGCTCCATCGGAAATCACGTCGAAGGATAGTGATCTGAGAACACAGCATATCAGACTTCCACGCAATATTTGCGCGCTTTCAAGGATGGCGTCTTAATTTTAAAACTGCCCCGTTTCTATTATCTGTAGTGTTGACTTTGCTGTTGATCCGGTCAACATCAATGCGAGAAAGCACGTATCGCTCCATCAGAATTGCAGGCTAGGAAACCCCTTAGCTGATCACTCTACAATCAAGAACACAGAATACCTTGGATTGAATGGGAAGCAGATGTGTGCATGATTGAATGCTAATTAGCATACGACGTAGTATTAACTAACCGTGTTTAAACTACGCATGACACACCCAAGATCGATTTCTAATCTTTTTGGTGTCTCCATCTTCAACAGGACAGCAGGATTCAAAGGGCAGAGAGCTTCGGCGTACAAGTCGGAGATAAGAAGGCGAGTGGAAAAGGAAGGTTACAGAATAGTGGGGAACGTCGGGGACCAGTGGAGCGATCTGCAAGGAGAGTGCTCGGGGAGAAGAGCTTTTAAGCTGCCAAATCCAATGTATTTTGTTCCCTGAAACTCAGTTGAGTTCTTGTTGTTCTGCTGCTGTATGCCTGTATCTGGAAATGATCACAGGACAAGACTTGTGGCATTATTATCAATAAGTATTCTAAATACTAGTTCTCATTAACTGGAGTTAAACTAGGGTTGTCTGTTTCGTTTTATTTCGGTTGAAACTTGAAATGGCTGAGATATTTTGTACCATTTAAAAAATGAGATAAAATAATGTTGTTTTTATCCCGGTTTAAATTCTGGTTTGTTCTGAATCTTTTTAGCTAAATATTGGCTGAAACATTCCGGTTTCGTTCCGCTTGTTCCATTTTGGCCGAATAATGTTTTTTTTTTTTTAAATAATGAATAATTTTACAATATCAATCATATCTCTTAATCTTACTGTTAGATTGAGATGAAATTTTCACGAGGAGATATATTAACATATTTATATATATTATGTTAAATTTTTTAGAGTAATCACAGAATATAATGATCTTGCGAGATTGATGATGATATTCTCGTAATATTATACATGTTCATAATTTTGTTCAGAAAAATCATTTTATTGTGTTTTTTTAGATTAAATTGCACAATTTTAAATAATTTTATTTTTGGAATTTGAACTATTTTATTTTTGAATTAATATATTTAATTATATATATATAGACACACACATATAGACAGTAGAACCTCGAAAAAGACACATTGAAACGCTGATAAAACTAAAACATTCCCTTTCAATTGAAAAGATAAATCATCAACCGAAACAGAAACGGTATTGATATAGTTAAACAGGATTCTAAACACAAATCTATTTTATCTAAAAAAAGGAAACTTTTCCCTATCTCAACATTTCGAGCTCCTCTGCTACCTCCTTGGTGTTCAACATATAGAGAGACAGAGCGAAAGACATCCACTATAAACCTGATCTTGATAAGAAAAGGGAAATGAGGAAGAAACTGCTGCCGCAAATACTGCTCGCACACATGGGATCTTTTGTTAAACTTTTTTTTGCAATTCTTTTTATTTTTTATTTGAGTTCAAGATAAATTTAATAAATATATTAAAATAAATATATTAGACTTGGTTGAGTCATTGGTGCTGCCCGCAGATTTTGACGACTTAAGATAACATTTAGGACTTTTTTCCATGCATTTTCCCCTAAAGTTAAAAAAAAATATAGTTTAACCCTTTTTATCATTGATTTTTTTATTTAACTTGAAATTAAAAAAAATGCAATTTGATCATTTTTAATCACTTAGCTTAAAAAACTCCTAATTGAGATCATGTTTTGTTTTAGGTTCTATTTTTTGGTCAATTAAAGTTGACTAGGGTCAATATAATATAAAATATTTTTAAAAGTTTTAGCTATGATTCTTTTATAACTCTTCAATTTACTTATATATTTAATTTTATTTCTTGTCAATAAAACTCAATGAAGGTCTAGCTGGAAAAAAAATAGAGGAAGGAAAAAGAAAGAGTGATTATCCAAACGGATTAACTTATTGTGGCTGTATCAATTACTCGGGTTGTAAATTATGTGTTTTAACCAAGATTATATAGTGTTTTTTTTTAATTTTATTTCCTTAGTTTTTTTATTTAATTCTTTGGAAGTTTTTTGTTTACACATTTAAGGTATGGTTATGCAAAATACGATGATTATGTTAATTTCTTTTACTAGATTACCATTTGAATAGGGTAATTAGGTTTGTTGTTTGTCTACATGGTTGAATAAGTCACACTTATTTATTTATTTATTAATATTTATGATGCCCAATTAATTTAGTCTAATATACTAGTGAAGTTCTTTAATTTTCATTTCAAATATTTCATTGCATATAAGTAAAAATAATATTCATGTTTTTTTTTAATGTTATCGCATGTTTTTTACCCGACTTAGAGTGAAAAGCTAAAATGCTATTATTATATTTTTTTTAACTAAAACTAAATTATGCATACTTTGCTTGGGCCTCAAATTAATGAACGGTGCGTTCAAGGTTGTCAATTTTATTATATATCATCTAAAATGACCGGTGTATCTTATTCTAGTTAAAAAAATAGAATAAATTGGAACAAATTTATCTCGTTTAGAATCTTGATCTATTTTGGAAGTTTCGCCCAAAATTCCACTCGGAACATTCTGGTTTTGTTATGTCCGTTCTGTTTCCAGCAAAATAGTATTCTTTTTAAAATAATATATAGTTTTATAATATCAATTATATTTTAATCTGACTGTTAGATTGAGATGAGATTTTACAACGAGTTTCTTGACATATTGATATATATTAGATGAAAATTCAGAGTAATCAGATAATATAAAAGCCTTGAGAGAATGATGATTACATTCTCATAATATTATCTAGACTCATATTTTTGTTCAGAAGTCTTTTTTTATTTATTTTTCTCAATTTCATTATTCAACAATGAATTTAATAGAAAATTGAACTTTAAAATTTCCTATGATTTGCTTTATTTAATGTTATCTTGGTTTTATAGCACATGTCATACATTTAAAAAGTTAACCTAAATTGACCCGAGTTGATTCAATATATCGTCTTTTTAATTTTTATTTTTTTAAGATATCAACTTCATTTTTTAAATCAAATTATATGTTTATCAATTATCCATGTTATTTTAAACTCATCAAGTCGGTTGAGTTATATCGATTTAACTTTTTTTTATTTATTTATGTTTGAAATTTAAATTGTATAAATTCAAATAATTTGATCTTTAGATTCAAAATAATATACATATATAAAAACAATACAACTTCAAAAAATCAACTAAAACATAATTGATAAAGTGGTGTATATAATGAGGGCTGCCGCTGCTATATATTGATTAATCAATAATTTTCAGAAGCAGGCAAAACGTGTGGTTAAGGGATCCTTGTCGGCCGAGATTGGAATATTATCACATTCACGATTTCACACTGAAGAAGGTTGACTATTTGTTTTTTCATCAAAATACAATTCTCCAGGCTGACAATTTTGGCACCGCCGCTTGTTCTGTCTGAAGTCAAGTGCCACCAAATGGAGTTTTCGGACAACAATTCAAATAGGATATCATATTATTATCCACAAGTTATCTCTTTATATCAATTCAATATAATACTTATTATTAAATTAAATATATTTGACTAATAAAGTTACTACAATGTCTAACCAACCGATTCGTTAGAGTTGATGTAACCGTGTTGAGGTTTCATGCTGTCACTGTTTTCTTTGCCTGCTAATATGGATGAACTAACAATGCCATCTCACACACGTATATATCGTTTTCTCTTGCTCAAATTGGGTTCCATTCATTATCATTCTTACCCATCAACAACACTTTATGCTATATTTTCCCACCCAATCAAGCTTTGTTTGTTTTGTTGCAGAATTCTACAACTTCTGATTCTGTGCTTCCAAGGATTCAAAGCTTATCTTATAATTTGAATGTCAACAGCAATCCCACTTGAGGCCATTCATACTTGACTTATTTTCCAGTAAGCTCTCTTTTTGGCCTTCCTTTTCTTTTGCCAGTGAGAATTTTGAATGTTTTTAGACTCTTACCGCTGGCTGGGTGCGTGGTTCGTTATTAGCTACTTAGATTATGGGGTTTGACTATTTTCCTTGTTTGGTAAGTATTTGGGGATATGAAATCGGCAAACTTGGTTTGATTCTTTTTGAACTTCTTTTTCCCTTTCCCAGATATGCATATCTGGGTGAAAAGATTGTATCTTGTTGCCTATTTCTCTTTGTAATAACTGGAGATGAACTAGCACTTTTTTAGTTATTTTAGCTTGTTTGGTGCTTACATAGGGCACGAAGATGTTGCAGCTGAGAACTTGTGAATGTGTTTTTGTGCTGTCATATTGTTACTTGGCGCTACTCACGGTTGCTCAAGTTACAAGTCCCTCAGAAGGTGAATTTAATTTTCCCTGCAGATTCTCAATTTGACTTTTACTTGAATAAATATATAATCATTACATAGACAAAATGGGTCCAATCATATGTATTCTTTGAGGTTTTTAAAAGGGTAGAAAAGCGTTGTGCTTTGAACTATATAATGCAAATTAAGTTTAACTGTTGGAGAATAAGCAAAACAATTAGAAAATAAAAATTAGGCAAGTAAATTTCTTGCAAAAGATTACCACTTCCTCTTTGAATGTGTCATTGTGATTCACAATTTTTTTGTAACGATAGGGAGAGTTGGCTGACAACTGCTCTGGTCTCATGTTCTCAATATTGTCCATTTTTGCAGTTAATGTGTTGCTAGCAGTCAAGAACAATTTGATTGATCCTATGAAGCATCTCAGTGATTGGAACAAGGGAGATCCATGTGCCTTCAAATGGACTGGTGTTTTTTGTTCGAACTCAACTGGGACTGATGATTACTTGCATGTTGAAGAGCTGTATGTTCTACTCATTTTTTTTATTTTTTTTGTGATTTCTATTCCTTCTGGTTTTGATGAATAAAGTCATGAATTTCTTTGTTTTACAGAATATAATGAGTGATACAATCAAAAATTTGGATATAATACTTACTGTTTGTCAGTTTTGGTGCAGTCAGCTTATGAATATGAATCTTTCTGGATCTTTAGCACCTGAGCTTGGCCAACTTTCTCATCTGAAAATATTGTGAGCTGCTATATATATTATCCATATTTCTGGAGAATTTACTTCGAGTATCTGAACATGTCTTGCTAATCCTCATCTGGTGATTCTAAGACCCCTTTTTTTCTGTTGTGATATTAAAAGGGATTTTACATGGAATAAATTGACTGGCAGCATACCAAGAGAGATAGGAAATCTTTCATCTTTGAAACTCCTGTAAGTTGGTTTCATGTTACTTCACTTTGTAAGTGGGTTGTTTTCCTTCTGCTTCTTGTCATGGTTATCCTTAGGAACTGAGTAATTATAAATTCAAGAAGTGTCTTAAATATTTCTATCTGAGCTATCTTTTGTTCTGAAGCTTCAAAGAAATGTTCGTAACTAAATATAAAGGATGTTTCAAGCAAGTTTGTTATTTCTTTTTTCCTTTCTGGAAAAAGGATAAAATACTATCAAACTGGCGGTGTTGTTTTCTGAAACCTGTGATGCAAAAACTTAATGAAGTCAATATCTATTAAAGGCTGTCAGCATATCTCACAGTTACTGTTTATCGAAATGGATATCTTAAAAATGAATCTGCACCAGTAACATGCTTGGAATTAATTTAACCCCTTGTGATGTATTATCAATGCAGGCTCTTGAATGGAAACAAATTATCAGGCTCTTTACCTGATGAGTTGGGCTATTTATCAAAACTAGATAGACTTCAAGTAGATCAGAACAATATTTCAGGGCCACTTCCAAAATCATTTGCTAACATGAGCAGCATTAGACACCTGTAAGTGTAACTTCAAGATGAATCCTTATTTGAGTTGTGAAGAGGTTAGCTTTTATCTGCGTATGTAATTGTCTTACATGTGATGCTTGCAGCCACTTGAATAACAACTCAATCAGTGGTCAAATTCCTCCTGAGCTTCACAAACTATCAGCTCTCTTTCACTTGTGAGTTAATATTGCATTGGTTTCCCTTCTTGTTCCACTGTCTACTTATTTTTGTGATCCATATGCATTGTTTCCCTTGATTGAGAACATGTGAAACAATCTCTGCAGGCTTTTGGATAATAATAACTTATCTGGATATCTTCCACCAGAACTATCAAAGTTGCCAGAGATGCGGATAATGTAGGTGCTCCTATCACATTGTCTAGAATGTTACCTGGGTCATTATCACCTTTAATCATCTCTCTTATAATGTGATATTTATATCTCATGTGTATGTATCCAATTAGATTTTCTTAATAGTGGTGGTATTGATCCTAGTAAAAATTCATTAAGGCTGCAGCATGTTTGTGTTTTTGTGTGTTTGTTTGACTCTGTATGTGTGAGTAAATTTTGTTGACTGTTCCTTTATCTCCCTCCCTGCAGTCAACTTGACAACAACAACTTTAGCGGGTCAGGAATTCCGGCTACTTACAGCAACCTTTCCAGATTAGCAAAATTGTAAGTCTTAATAAACCATGCCAGCCTCCATAGCTGTTTCACATTCAGAGGAGGAATCTTCACACTCTTAGTGCTTGCTATATGAATTCTTTGACATGAATACTGATTGTGCAGGTTTTCTAATTTAAAAAAGAACTTATTTTTCATATCCATGAATTCATGTTTCTACTCTTGTGATTCAAATGTTGAAGGGATTTGCTTTTGTGTTTATATAAACATGAATCAAATGACAAGCTTGTGTGCATGAATATACACAAAAAAGGTGCTGATGTTACTCTCTTTTTTTTAATTTGTATCCTCTTTGACAAGGTAGAAGTCTCAGAAATTGTAGTTTGCATGGTTCTATACCTGATCTTAGCAGCATACGAAAACTATACTATTTGTAAGTGGTTTCTACATCTGGTAGTATTCTCACTCTATCTATGCCATTTTATTTGACTTTCATATCTATTTTTCCATCACATGCACTTATGGTACTTGCATTATCTAATTTGGCTTGCAGGGATTTGAGCAAGAACAACCTTGATGGATCTATACCTTCCAAACTTTCTGATTCTATGAGAACTATGTAAGTAAAACCATGTTGAAAAGGGGAAAGAAAACTAGCAAATTGTAAATTGTATAGATTTGCATTTGTAATATTCTATGTTTGTAAAACTATGTTATAAGTGGAAGATTGGAAGTTACTAGACTTCACTATCAATGGATGATTTAACTGTTTTGAGATGAAGGTATTTTTGTGTTTGAAAATTCTTGTCAACTGCAGTGATTTGTCAGAGAACCATCTTAGTGGACCTATACCTGGAAGTTTCTCAAATCTTCATTTTCTTCAGAGACTGTGAGATTCTATCTACTTATTCTACTTATTTTTATTCTTAAAAAGATTAATGTCTCAAGTTAGACGGTCTCATTTGCAAAGCCTATACACACTAAATATAATATTCTAAATGATTGTATACTGCAGGTCACTTGAGAGTAATCAGCTGAATGGTTCTGTACCAGCTGAAATCTGGCAGAAAATGAACTCCACTAAAAGTGCTAGACTTACAATGTAAGAATTGAAAGAAGAAATGCGATTAAAATCATTAATTTTCAGCATGAACTTCAGTATATAAGACTCACTACAAACTTTATTGTATCGTAATAATACTAACTAATCGTTCTGTTCACTTCTCAAATGCAGTGATCTCAGGAACAATTCACTCTCGAGCATTTCAGGGGCATTGAATCTGCCAGATAATGTCACCTTAAGGTAGAGTATTTTTATGAAGTAGAGTATGCCCATCTTTTTAATGGTCTGTTTCATACACTTGCCCATCTGATACAGTTAAATGTGCCAATTAAAAATATGCTGTAACATTATTGACCATTGGAAGAAATAATAAGAGAATTACTTGAGTTTGTCAAATATATGGATGTGTTTGTCTATTACATGGCCATGCCTCTTCCAATGTCCACCCTACCATTTGGTGCTTCCAGCTTTTGTTTAAGATCTGCAAAATCAACAATGAAACATTCCTCTCCATGCACTCAGGTTTGGGATAGAAGGCTTCATATACAAAACCAAGGGTCCAAAATTGGAGCCTGCAGGTTGGTTTTCCGATGGTACTAGCTATTAGGATTTGGAGATGGTGAAAGTTACTAAGAGATGTTGATTTATATTCTTTGATTTGATTATTCTTATCTTCAGAAAGAAATAACTCAAAAATACCAAACATGGTGATGGCATTGAGAAATACTATTTTGAAAAGAAAAAAGATTATTTCCACCAGTCATATTCTGATCATTTTAGCAGTTTTTGTTTAGGCTTGGAGGCAATCCTATTTGTAAAAGTGCAAACACAGCCAACCTAATGCAGTTCTGTGGGTCTGAAGCTGGAGGAGATTGGACTGCTGAGAGGTCAATGAATTCTACGACGACATGTCCAGTTCAAGCATGCCCAATAGATAATTTCTATGAATATGTCCCAGCTTCACCTCTACCATGCTTTTGTGCCTCCCCTCTAAAAGTTGGATACAGACTTAAAAGCCCTAGTTTCTCTTATTTTGATCCATATGCTCCTCAATTTGAGTTATATGTGACTAGTTCTCTTAACCTCAACCCTTATCAACTAGCAATCGATTCCTATTTCTGGGAAGAAGGCCCTCGTCTAAGGATGTATTTAAAACTTTTTCCCCCAGCTAATACTACGCACTCAAACACATTTAATGTATCTGAGGTTCGGCGAATAAGAGGTATATTCACATCATGGCAGTTTCCTGGTGACAATTTCTTTGGACCATATGAACTTCTCAACTTCACTCTAGTGGGACCTTATGCAGGGAGTATGTACTCAAAATTTCTACTTCTTTTTAGACTTAGTTATCTTTTTTTATTCTTCATCAAATGATGCTGAATTGGATTATGTGCTCTGATTATCTACCAAACTTGGTTATTTGTATTGTTTGTGCACCAAGAATTAGTATTTGAGAAAAGGCATCTTGATTTATTTCCTTGCTCAAATACAAGTACCAGAAACAATTGGTTTCTTTTCATAGTACTTTCTTTGCAAATATGCATGTCTTTTTTATAAATAAATTAGCATGTCATATGCCTGAAACTTTTTAGTTATATTTGAAGTAACATGTCAGAAACTTTGCCATTTTTTTACAAGGTAAAATTGTTTCTTTGTTGATAATTCCATTTGTTCAAATTATGTAGTTGCCTTTTATGTAGTAGCATGAAACTTGTTCGTGCCTCTCCAAAATAAGGAAGTTTGCCGATTTAAAGCTAACTTGTCTATGTTTGACACATTTGTATTCAAAATTGTAAAGCCTTAGAAGTAAAAAGTTTCACTGCTGCTATATCACCAACTATAGTTCATGTCAAGGACCATCTCACCTAAAAACTAAAGATGTTAGGTGAAACCCTAAGATATGATTTATATTATTCTCTAACACACTCCCTCAAGTAAATGCCTTTTGGACTTGAAACTTGTACAAGCCCACACTTCCTTGTGCTTATTTTTTATCAAATAGAATGAGAGTGGTGAGATTCAAACTCATGGTCACTAGATCAACAAGGTTCTGATACCATATCAAAGAACCATCTCGCCTGAAAACTTAAGCTATTAGATGAGGCCCCGGGATATGATTTATATTATTCTCTAACAAATCACATCCATTTGTAGTGCATATTCTTCTCTCATATGCAATGCCTAGCAAAGCTGAACTCTTTGATGTGGACAACAAGGCTATATGCCTTGAGAAATATAGTCTTTATTTCCTAGTGGGACTGAAATTTATGCCTTTGTTTGATTGATTACATTAGTTTGCCTCTGATTAAAATGTTTGTTTCCTAATGGGTGGCCATATAACTATTTACTTCTCTTTTGCCAACAGTGCACTTCGACCCAAAAGGAAAGAGTATCAGCAAAGGAGTTTTGGTAGCCATTATATTAGGTGCTATTGCCTGTGCCATTGCAATATCTTCAGTTCTCACGCTTCTTATTGCAGGAAGATTTGCTAGAAACCATAGAAAGCTGTCAAGTAGACATTTAAGTAAGCTTCTTACTGTGATTGATTCATTTAATAGTTGTATGTCTGGCTATCCCTGGAAAAGGTGTCATGAGATTTTTTATTTTTTTGTTTTGGTTTGCAGCATCCAAGGCATTCATGAAAATTGATGGTGTGAAAGGCTTTACTTTTAAGGAATTGGCCTTGGCTACTGACAACTTCAACAGCTCAACTCAGGTTGGTCGAGGAGGTTATGGAAAGGTTTATAGAGGCATTATTTCTGATAACTCAATTGTGGCAATAAAGTGTACTGAAGAAGGATCATTACAAGGCCAAAAAGAATTTTTGACTGAGATTAAATTGTTGTCGAGGTTGCATCACAGAAATCTAGTTTCACTGGTTGGATATTGTGATGAAGAGCAGGTAATTATTATGGTGCTGACATTAAATCTCATTTTAGATCATTCTGGTTTGCAACTTTGCAAGTATTTTTCTGACCTTTTTTCTTCAAAGATCAAACAGAAAGCCTTATTTGTTGTTATATTCTAAGAACTAGTCTTTTATGGTTGTTCAGAAATGCAAATATATATCCAAGCAGAAGAGTTTTATTTTATTTTTATTTTTGAGAAGAAAGTATCCAAGGTTCTTGGAAAGGACCTTTTGGCTTATATCATTTCATTCTTCCTGAGTAATACTTTCAAGATCTCTTTCCTTTGGCATAGTAAATCAGACTTTAAAACACTGACAAGATGTTGTTTTCTGTCCCTTATTGTTTAATTTACAAAGACCAACAACATTACTATCTGTGAAGAGTCCACATTGGTTTGACAAAAAAACAGGATAGAGATGCTATACTTTAGATGGCTTATGGTCATAGTCTTGCAATTAGATGTGATTACTTTTCTGAGTCATGTTGCAAATAAACTGAGAGTTGACTCCACTATCTTCTAGAAATTGATCACGCTAATCCTTGCACAAGGAAGTAAAGGGATTTAATTTTCTTTTAGCATCGAAACTGTAAAAATTCACCTGGTTGTTTGTGGTTCATGAACAGATGCTGGTGTACGAGTTCATGCCAAATGGTACCTTGCGGGACTGGCTTTCTGGTATGGAAAATCTTCTAATGTTATAGCTCTTTAATCTATTTCATGTCTCCATAATATTATGTAAAAAATGTTTACAATAGTCTTACAAACTTTTAGATCATATAATCATCTATCTCTAATTGCTGATTTTGAGTAATAGGTTCATAGCTGAGCAACTCGAGTTGTTGACCTGCTATGAAGGGACTAATAATGGATCATCATATTTCACAAATGGACTGTAAACTGAAGTAATCATACGTGGAGCACATAAAATAGTCTCCAGTATCATTCATTTATACTACACCATCGGTTACTCTTTGGTTTAAGAATTGACATTTTGAATGCTCAACAGAGTTGATGTTCACCGTGCTATGCAGATAAGGGTAAGGGGACGTTGAACTTTGGTACAAGGTTAAGCATTGCGTTGGGTTCAGCCAAGGGAATTCTTTACCTCCATACCGAAGCACAGCCTCCAGTATTCCACCGGGATATCAAGGCCACTAACATACTCTTGGACTCTAAACTTAATGCTAAAGTTGCTGACTTTGGACTCTCACGTCTTGCTCCTGTGTTGGATGATGAAGGGAATCTTCCTAATCATGTATCAACAGTAGTAAGGGGAACTCCAGTAAGTTTGACTCCATATTATGCTTACATTCTCAGAAAAACTTATGGAATAAGGGAAAGAGTATGCATGATGACAGTGAATTTGCAAGCTATTATTGATGTGAAGAATATGAATTCTACGAGGTTTTCTGATCCTGATGTCTTACTTGCAAAATTTCTACCTTGTTGTCTTATCTATATGCCAAGAGGACTACTTATAAATAAAGTGAAGAAACTGCTAAAGGAATAACTAACAGATTCCAAAAACCTTGTTGCATGCCCTGAAGAAATCTTTACTGAACTATCAGGTTATAGCATGATTGTGGGCTGATAACTTATAGTTTCAAATTTAAGTTATCCCAATATTTAACTATCTGGTTCAAGAAACTTGTCATGTCTAGATTGCCCAGAAGTTTAAGCTTTGTAACTTGTTTCATACCTTTGGATGGATATAAACTGAATCATGCAGATGTTGATTATAAGAATCACCAGCAAATCCTTGGATGCAACTTGTCTACCATTATTAGATGCTATGAAGCATCATTTACGTAATTTGAATAACTCACTTGATTGCCATTGTACATGCAGGGATACCTTGATCCAGAATATTTTTTGACCCATAAGTTGACGGACAAGAGTGATGTCTATAGTCTCGGGATTGTGTTTTTGGAGCTCCTGACTGGCATGCAGCCAATATCACATGGCAAAAACATTGTTCGTGAGGTACTTAAATGGACTATCTTTCAGAGGTCTTGAGCTCTCTTCTCGTTAACATAGCGGTCACAACTTCATCCAGCGACACGTGAAATTTTCAATTACTGCACATTTTGATTGAATAACTTCTCGTTTATGATTCAACAGCAAAAGGCAGGATAATGGGAATTGAGAATTATCATTGCTAATCCTGATACATGTGCTTTGGTCTCAGGTGAACATGGCTCACCAGTCAGGCATCATGTTCTCTATCATAGACAACAGAATGGGTGCTTATCCATCTGAATGTGCTGAGAGATTTGTGGGTTTGGCACTCAACTGTTGCCATGACAAGCAAGACGAGCGGCCGTCAATGCAGGATGTGGTCAGGGAACTGGAAACCATACTCAAAATGATGCCAGAAACTGATACCATCTCTACAGAATCCACTTCCACGTATTCTGGCAAGTCAGCACCGTCATCTTCATTTTACTCGAGCCCTGATCTATACGGGAGTTCAAGTCTTCTGGGAAGTGATCTTAGCAGCGGTGCTGTTCCCACCATCACGCCTCGCTAACATCAAAGAAAGCCACAATGAGCAGTTTAGTCAGGTTCGAAGCGGGTGTGACGCCGTATAACACGCAACACAGAGATATTCCGGTACACACACACACACACACACACACACATGTATTAGTGAAAACACAGCATGCAAAAAAGAATGGGTTTATTCATATTTTGCACACATGATAAAGACGTTGAATTCGAACATTGATTGTAGTCTATTAAAACTAGTTCTTCAGTTTACAATTTCATCGTAATCTCTTCTTGTTTTCTTACATCAGCTCAAAGAGCAATTAATTTAACTATCGAGCTAAGAATATGACAGCATAATGCCTTCCAATCACGGAATGTGAAAGTAGATGAATTGATTGGCCTCTTTGTCAACCAGGTGTGCTTTCTTTTCTTTTTTGGTTTCAGACAGAGAGTCTTTCACTGCACTAGCTGCCGATTGGTTACAATTATGTGAAGGATGGTAAACAGGCTGAAAAAATGGCCCTTCTTCTTCATCTTTTAATTTCATGGCATATTATTGTATTAATTTATACTTAAATGATCATTTAAAATTAAGTTTCCATGCCAGGATTTAAACCCAAAAAGTTTGGGAAAAAAATGCATCTTCAACCATCAAACAAGCTTCTTAAAATTTTCAACTCGAGCTAACTTATCAAATCTACAATTTAGGTCATGAGACTAGGATACAGTCATAGAAAATAATCAAAATAAATTATAAAATCTAATTCTCAAATCAATGAAATGTTAAGGTATAAAATTGAAATAAAAAAAAATACTCAATTAAAAAAGACAAAAAAAACAACTTGGGTCAACCTAATCAAACCTATAACTTGAATCTTGAAACTAGAACAACCTTGTAAAATATAAATTGAAAAAAAAAATTGAGTCAACCTAAGTTAACCCATTAAACTCGTGACCCAAGACATGAGACTAAAATAACCCTATAAAAATAAATTATAAAATTTATGAAGTTTAATTTTCAATAAATTCCTTGTTGAATGATGAAACTGAAAAAAACTCCAAGTGTTATGAAAACAATCTTAATCACATTTTCAAACAAACTTTTCATTAGTAGCAAGTCAACTATCTTATCACAAAACTAGCTCGGAGTCGTCATTATATATATATATATATATATATATATATAACCAGGATATACAAGTCAACTTGCATGTATTTTAACTAAATCCCTTGAGTTTTTGTATTTGTACTTCCAAAAATTTCTTACACAATAACAAATTAAGTCACTATTTTTTTACATATGGCGCAAAGAGACGTAGTTAATATATATATATATATATATATATATATATATATATATATATATATATATATGAAATATTTGTATTTATATTAAATGATAAGTATTATTCATATATGTGTGTTTTATGTTAATATTAAGATATGTATATATTATATTGTACTAAAAATATAAATGTTTTATAAATATATTTATATAAAACAAATATATATTTTAGGTAAAGTCTGAACGAGTTTTGAGTCAGGTCTAGTGTCTATTTGGGAGTGTGGTTGCAGTTGCTTTTGAAAGTATTTTTTGTTTAGAAATGCATCAAAATGATAATTTTTTATTTGTTAAAAATTATTTTTGATATCGGCAAATCAAAATAATCTAAAAACACCAAAAACATTTAATTTAAAATATAAAATAAAAAAAATAATTTTTTTTTAATTTTTTTTAAAAACACTCTCAAACACCTCCTAGTACTTTTTATAGCATATCCATCTAGTTCAAAAAGTATATACTTATTTATATCAAGTCAAGTCAATATCATTATCATTGTCACCTCTATTTTCTACTTATATTTTGCTTGGATTATTGAATGGTTGACTTTAGTATTTATATATATTAGAGTAGAGGTGATGTCATAAAACATAAGTATCATTTATTTATAGGATATTTGAAAATATAATAAAAATTACTTATTAAAATATTTTTTTATTTAAAAACTTATTAAATAATATATTTGTTTATTCTAACTTCTCATATTAAAACAATCTAAAATTTAAAAAAAAATCGATTCCAAACGAACAAATGATTAGTCTGACCACTGACTCACTAATTTTAAGTTTTGGAGGCTTTGCTGGTTTGGATATAGAAAACAACGTGCTCTCTCTCTCTCTCTCATTTATTCATATATTATTTCTGCAATTCCATTCTTTTGTAAGGAAGTATATATACTTGTCCCCTTCTATAGTTTTATTTTCTGTCTCCGCCTCTGTATCAAGAATTCAATAAAACTTGCTTGATCAATTTCTTCGAATTCAGCCCGTTTCTCATCAATGGGGGTAAGTTTCTTTCCTCTATTTGATTGTGCATCGATGGGTTTTTTATTTTATCCAAGAAGTTTAGGGGTTGGAAACTTTCAATTCACAATCAAAATCCCAATTGGGAATTTTGTATATAATTCGAAAACTTTCATCTTTTAAACCTGTGATACCACAGAAACCAAATGGGTTCTTGAGGATTTCGAAAAGTTTCTTACTTGCATTGATACTGTCGTGCTCTTGGATCGTTGACTTGAGAGGATCAAGAGGGCACATTTAGATGTCTATAATTTCAGTTGTTTTACCATTTTGAACTCTTTAGAACCTTGAATGCGATCATGAACTTATCATAATGCTGTAATTTTTATGTTTTTTTAGGGATATTCTGTTGAAAGGGTTTAGAAGGCCACCTCAATTGTATTATTTCTTTTTCTCTCTTTATCTGAATTTATAGTATTTGTGATTCATGTCATATCATTTGCTTATGAATTTATTTTGAACTTTGGGCAGCATCAAGCAAGTTCCTGGCACAACTCTGGCATCATTGCTGTGTCTACATCATTGCTTACTTCAGAATTCTCTGGAATGAAATTTTAATAGTATAATTGCCAAATTTGATTAGGAGTTAGGTGTGCAGGTTAAGGAAGTTATTTTTTTTGGGTTGCGTGCAAAGAGCCATGAGGTTCATATTAAAGCAAGTTCTCCTATTTTTTCTGCTCTCTCTAGTGTTCTTTGCATGCATTTCAGCAGAATCTGATAATGATAATTCTGAAAGGTTAAGATCGGCTCCTCATAAAAATGTGAGGAACAATGTTATAGATGGCAGTGGTACAGAGAATACAGTTGATTTTGAGGGTACAAGTGGTGGGTTGAAGGAGAGGAAGGGTGGTTATAATAGAGTTTCAATATCTACAGTTGCATTATTTACATTGGCCATGGCTGCTGCCACTGGTTTAGGTGCTGTCCCATTCTTTTTTGTGGAGCTAGACCCTCAGTGGGAAGGATTGTGCAGTGGGATGGCTGCTGGTGTGATGTTGGCTGCTAGCTTTGACCTTATACAGGAAGGGCAAAGCCATGGTGCTGGCAGTTGGGTTGTGATTGGGATTTTATCTGGTGGAATTTTCATTTTGCTGTGTAAAAAGGTAATGGTTCAGCATATAACATTTGATGTGAAGTTATCTTCTTTTTCCATCTAAAACTAATTTGTGCTTCTGAGTTCTTACTCTTACTTGATTATGGGTTGGGATGCATCTGTTCCTCTATCAATGTTTCATTAAAGACGTGTATGTTTGGTTGTTTTTCCTATATATGTTTTGTTGTTTTTCCTATTTGTGTAGTGATGAGAACATACATTCAGTAGGTGTATGATAAGCTCCTATTCCTTTCTCTTTTATGGCACTTTATTTGGGAAATTTGACAAGGTGTCAAACTAGGAAACTCCTGAAGAGAGTTTATGCATCCATTTGTTGAAAAGTTAAACAATTTTATTCTTACATGTTTATTGTTTTTTTGTTGTGGCTTCAATTTATGTTTGTTTGGGTTTTCATATGTGCATATACAATTTACATGTGTGCATTCATGCATGTTCCTTATTGTTGGTATCTCATTATACTGTATATGATTTCACGTTTCAGTTTCTTGAACAATATGGGGAAGTAAGCATGTTGGACATTAAAGGTGCTGATGCAACTAAAGTTGTTCTTGTTGTTGGAATTATGACTCTTCATTCATTTGGGGAGGGTTCTGGTGTTGGTGTCTCTTTTGCTGGCTCTAAAGGCTTTTCTCAAGGACTTTTGGTAACTTTGGCCATAGCCGTGCACAACATACCTGAGGGGTTAGCTGTGAGTATGATGCTTGCATCAAAGGGTGTTTCTCCACAAAATGCAATGCTGTGGAGCGTAATTACATCCTTGCCTCAGGTAATTATACATCACAAAGTGGGTAACTCATGTCAAGGGAGCTATTGTATGCTGAGGTCACTGTGAGACCTGTGAATAAGTACAATTAAATGAAAAAGAAAAAAAAGCAAATCATAGAAGCAACATTTTTAAAAGTTCCATGCATTTATTATTAGGATAAGATTTGGAGAACTTCCTCGTCTCTTCTAGTTTTGTATGCTTCCTAATGATGTTTCTGCTATTGTTAAGAGCTTGGAGGACCCACCATAGTTATAATCAGTTTCATATTTGATTGTTAGCTGTAATTTTACCGCAGTTGGATGAATCTTGATTGTATTAACGCTTGTGGTTTGGAAGTGTACAAATTGGCCTGTTCAAATCCAACCTCATTGATTAGTTTGCTCTACTTTGGCCCTTTCTTCACATTTGGAAAATGGGGATCAAGTTATGGGTTAGGCAAGAACACCAGCCCAATCCAAGGACCATGTCAAGAAAGAGATCTTGCAATTCTTAGAAGGTTCCCGGTTGAGGGTGAGGAATTCATGCTGACAAGTATGTGGAACCTTTATGTAAGACTGGAGCAAGACTGCAGTTTTGTAAAGCCATTTAATTTGCTTTGCAGAGTGAAGCAAATTTGATATTTCACATTTAAGGAAAAAAATTGAGTGCCCTTTTCAGTGTTTATTTAACTCTTGACTGTGTAAGACTTGAGATCTTGTTACCTATCCAAGCTTAAATTCGGATCATGAAAATACTAGCTGTAAGAATTTGGTCTCTCCACATACATTTTCTCTGAAGTAACAAAATATATCCAAATAATATGGTTACAGGGTCAAAAATATTGAGCTAGTATGATTATTGTCAACATTCTTAATTATTAATCATTTACTTGATTACAGCCCATCGTAGCTGTTCCTGCTTTCATGTGTGCTGATTCATTTAGCAAGTTCCTTCCTTTCTGTACTGGCTTTGCTGCTGGATGTATGATCTGGATGGTGGTTTCCGAGGTGCTTCCTGATGCTTTCAAGGTAATTTGCTTATAGAGATAGGGAACCTTGAATCCTAAATGTTAAAATAGTTTCAAATAAGTTCAAAATGAATTTGTTTCACCATTTTTATGTCTACTTTTGTTTTATTATAGAGAATGCTAAATTCTTCTTGATTTTTTTTATTACAGCAAGCCTCTCCTCCTCAAGTGGCATCAGCAGCTACAATTTCTGTTGCATTTATGGAAGCTCTCAGCACTGCTTTCGAGAATTTCAGCCATGACTACAAGTGAGTTGCTATTAACTTTACTTTTCGTTATGGTTAAGTTTCCCATTGTGTCACAAGGTTCCTTGACATACTGATTGTAGATCACAGCCATGGTATCTTAACTGGTATCCCCTTTTGAAGTCCACGGTATCCTGATTGTCATATGTGATACCTGCTTTGGTGTATTTTATATTATGTTGCAGTTCATGACATGGTATTGGCATTCAGCTTCTCCACCTTAATATTAATTAGGGAAAATCATCTCTTGGGATTTGTCATTTAAATGAATTGAAAATGATGCAAACAACTTCTTCTGGTCACTTATAGTTATTAAACCCAGCAGGTCATCTTGATTGCATGGAACATTGAGGTCATCTGAAACCTTTTCCACCAAGCATGCTTTAAAATCTTTCATTGCACATATAATCCTTTCTAGGCTTAGGGTTGACTGTTGCAAGTGAAAGTGATTGCTGGGAATTGATTTCAAATTGAATGAGAAGAGACTAAGAGAGGAAATGCTTTTTGGCCATTGCACATTCAATCTACTCAGCACAGCGTTTCATTTACTGATGTTTAAGTTCAACGCAGTGTTTTATGTTATGTTTACATTTGTTTTCTTAGTGTTTTTTCTGGAGGCCACGTGTGGCTTTTGGTTAATGGATGTCAGGAAATCCTGTTTTGTAGAAACTTCCTTTGTACTCCTGCTATGTATGCAACAGAATAGACAAAGTGAAGGCAGCTAAGAAATCTTATCAAACAATGAATGAATGAATGAAGAAGGACTTCGAGTGAATCATCCTTCTGTTCTACCCATTATTAATCCCTTGTCTTTTCCATAGTTTTCTTTTTACTTCCTGATTAATCTGCATGATTTCTTCCTTCCTGGATAACAAATTGACTGAGTATTGGTCTTGCACCAATGACAACACCTCCATTCATTCATTTAGTTCTTGCAACACAGCCTTTATCTGCATGATTGGATTGTTTTTTTCATTAGCCAAAAATGGCCTGTACCATAAACAGATGTATATTCCCCCCTCCATCAAAGAAACACTTTCTTGCCAAGAGTTTGTTAGATTATGAGATGCCGATCCTAAATGCAACCTCTCCACTTTGGTTTTTATGTTGATTTTGCTTGTTTTGCTTATTTTCCATTTACCTGTAATTATTAATTTCATTTCTGTATATTGCAGTTCAGAGGATGCTTCAGGCTTCTTTGTTTCATTGCTTTTTGGTCTTGGGCCATTGCTTGGTGGCTTCATTCTTGTTGCATTTGCTCTCGCACTCCATGTTCAGCATGCCCTTCTCATGGGCGCAGCATCTGGCATTGCCTTTATCCTTGCTGTCTGGCGACCTCTGCAGCTACTCGTCTCTTCAAAGATGGGGTTCTTCTCCCTCATATTTTTGCTTTCCCTGGGAGCAGCATTTGTCCATGTTTCAAGCTCCAGCATATTGAAACTTGCAGGTCGCAAAAAGGCATCAGTGAATAATTTACCTACAGTAACTGGCTTTCCGGTGAGTGTTCACACCCTCCAGTCATTCTTGTCATGTGGAGCTGTTGCCTTTCATGCATTGGCAGAGGGGCTTGCTTTAGGAGTGGCTGCACCCAAAGCTTATGGACTTGGTCGGCACATGGTCCTTCCTGTATCTCTACATGGACTCCCTCGGGGTGCAGCTGTTGCTAGTTGCATCTTCGGGGCTACTGATAGTTGGCATAGTGCCATAGCAGCAGCAACTTTAATTGGATTCGTGGGTCCAATATCTGCTATAGGAGCGATACTTGCAGGAATTGACTACAGTGGTCTGGATCATGTAATGGTCTTTGCATGTGGTGGATTGCTCCCTAGCTTTGGAAACATAATTAAAAGAGGAGTAAGGTTGGATGCTCGAAAAGGGGGTTTTGGGCTAGCAATTGGGGCAGGGTTTGCTAGTCTCTGTTTGATGTGTACAAAGCTGGTTTGCTTGCATACACCTTACTGCAATTCAGCTCCAGAGGCTGTGAGATGAGATGATCTCCTGTGATAATCAGTTTCAGAGGTGCAATGCATATGCTGCCGTTAACATGTCGGCTCCTATGATATACACAAGCAGCATGCAGAGATAACTTGTAGAGTAGATTATGTGATGAAAAGGGGAGATACAGAGGAAACATCCGGTGGAGGATGTATTCTCACGCATTGTACAATAACTTCTTGTTCATTTTTATTTTTTCTATTTGAATTATCCTCCGGTAGTAGAGGAATGTTTGTGGAGATTGCTGGCTACAGTAGCGGTCTGAGAGTTTGAGAGACCATTTACTTGCAAAAAAGTTACTATAAGAAAGGGTCTAAATCTTGCCTTCGCTACTCTCAACAATCAAGTGGACATCATGCTAAACATTCTTAGAATCAGGAATCAAAAATCGCTGGCATGATTATATGCAGAAACCAATGGAACCCTGTAAACTGAAAATGGTTTCGACTGTCTTGCTTGGAGATCCTTCGTTCATAATTCCCTATTTATAGTTGACAGCTACAAAGTTCTGAGGTCTCCCATCCCACGCACCAAATAGGGAATCAAAACTTGATGAAACTTGTTTGACTAGTATTTTTGTTTAGAGGGCGTGTGCTGTATTTCTCTTAGCAGATAGGCAGACACAAGGATGGAGTTACTTGTGAGGTTTTACTTTTAATCTAGAATATCAATACTGAAAATTACTTGCTATTGACAGATAACTCAATCCTTGTGTTTGCCAAAATTTCTCAATTTCACTGATGCTTAATATGTCAATCAAAATCACCTAATACGACGGGTTAGGCTTAACTTCTGTTGTAAGAAAAAAGTGAGAGAGAGGGTAAGGAGTCCTATGTTTTTAATAGAGATGGAAAAGCAGTGTGGTGATTTGGAGAGGTTATTTGCCAACAAGAACGAACACCATCCATGTTAGTTCCCCCCTCTCCATTAAATAATTTCTCCTTACTTCGTTATGGGCTTGAAGCATCTTCCTTTGTCCGGTAGTGAAAACACGCAAATATGAAAAGGATGAGTCAGCAAAAGCAAAAACAAAAAAAACGAAATAACTGGAGTGATACTTTGATATTTAAGCTGAAAAATCCTGAAAACCGACATTTTAAAGGGGAATACAAGCAGCAGCTGGTTCACATTCAGCTTGGCCAGCGTCAGTAAATAAAATCCCCCAAATCATTTAACATCTAAGATTTGCATTAACACTGGACAGACTCCATTGCAAACTTTATTGATATAAACAATATGGATTGAGGATACCACGAGTAAACCTTCCCAAAGCAAAATCAACCATGAAAGTTGATAAAGTTTATCACTTGAAAGTCGACTGATTGCTCTGCAACTCGTCTCCTCCATCAAGCAGTTTCTCCTTCTCTGGAGCAGCCAGCCCATCATCAACAGCAACCAGTTTCGGTTCTTCAACGCTTTGAGAACCCGTCAGTCTCGCCAATATCACAAACGACATCCCACCAAGAACATTATTCAGGCACCTAAGAACCACGACCGATGTCTTAAACGCCAAGGGAGAAAGGCCTTTTTCCAACAAAAACTCAGCCCCATTCAGCGTCTGGTACCTCAAATTACTACTAATCCCCATATGAATTGCCCAAGTCAATGCATTCAAAACAGTGGGAGGTGCCTTATTCGGCGTCTCAAAAGTGGGATCCATCTTCTTCCTCATCTTAATCAACCCATTTGAGAGAGCAGTCCCTACCAAACCCGCGGCAAAACCAACAGCAGCAAAAATAGTTCCTTTATAAACAAAAGTACCAAGCCTATTCATCAAACTGTATGCACCCGACTCAAACATATGACTCGTCGGACAATTAGCGAAAATCGCAGGCAATGTCTGGCTGGTAGCAGCCGCAGTAGGCGCAAGCAAATACATCAAAGTAAAATTCAGTATACAACCAACAACCAGAGTCGAAAAAACAAAATCCAACTCATCAAGACCGAAATTCGGCCGCGAAGCCATATCACCAAGAACACAAGCAGACACGCCAACTACTTCCTCCATCACTACCTTAAATGGGAACTGCGGGTCCGCTGCGACCCGCGATCTCCACCCATTTAGAAAAAGACCCAAAACCCCAAAACCCGCCGCGGACGATGATGATTTGTCAGAACTCGAATCGCCAGCTCCACCACCACCACCACCACCACCACTCCAGTTTCCGCCATCGCCCCCACTGCCACCGAAGCCTCCACCGGCATTGGAAGGGTGGGGTGGTTTGGAGTGGAGGAGGCGGAGGGAGGGATTAAGTGGGGTGGATAAAGGGAAAGAGAGGGGCGAATTGGGATTTGGGAATCGACGGTTATTTTGTCTGGTGCAATTAGAAGCGTATTGCCTTGCATATGTCGAGAACCGGAGCTGGGCTGCTGCCGTTGCCATTTTATATTCTGAAAAAAAAAAAGATGGATTAACAGAGGATGAAAACAATAATTTTACAGATCTAAGAGTGACTGATTTAAAATTTTAAAAACTGTACCTGGGTCTCGGAGACAACGATCGAATCGGAAGGGGTTCGGTTTATTTATAATGATAATAGAGTGCTTGATGGCGTGGAAGAAAAAAGAAGGAGAATGTCACAGCCGGAGAGGGAACGTTGTTGTTGTCGCCGCTGCCTGTTAGAGTAGAAACTGAAAAAAAGATCCGCTGCCTAATGGAGTAGAGAGACTGAAAGCTATATATATATATATATACATATACACACACACAGAGAGAGAGAGAGAGAGAGTAGGTAGGGAATTTACATATTTATTTATGTCTTTTATGATGATGCGAAGGCTAAAACCCTAGGAGCAGTGAGGAGACCGTGCCAGTCCAAACGGGGTTGGGGGGGATCGTGACTGACGGCCGGCCCCCCCAGCAACAGCCAATCACAACATTTGCTTCTCCTTTTATTACGCGTGCCAGAATCTGGGATGCCACGTGTGTCTGTCTCTTTTTGCACATGCTTCGTTTATATATATGATTATAATTTTATAATGAACAAATCAATAAAATCCCGACCTTAGCTCAGTTGGCAGAGCGGAGGACTGTAGTGTTTCCTGTAATCCTTAGGTCGCTGGTTCGAATCCGGCAGGTCGGACTTTTTTAATTATACACTGCTGATTTTTCTTCTTCTTAATTATTACACGTATTGCATGCTTTTAATATGTTTTAAGCTTATGAAAAAATAATATATATATATATATATAGGGTTTTGAGTATTTATTCGGTATAGCAGCACTCAGCAACATAATCTGTCTATACACAAATGAATATATTTTGGATTGAATTTTCTCGTACGATTTACCAGTATTTATTAAAATTCATTATTAAAATAGGTTGTAATTAGCATATATTTTGTATTGAATTATAAGTGTTTATATTGAATAAATATTAGTTTTAAAACTGGAAATTGTTGTGGATATCATGCATATGAAATCCAATAAAATCAATCATGCAAATAAATTCTTTTATATATTTATAAATATTAAAACCATGTGTCTAAGTTTGAATTTTTTATCCTGTTACGCAGAACCAGTTCGAATTCCAACCTCAGAAAATTGTATGTTTATTATTATTATTATTATTATTATTATTATTATTATTATTATTACAATCTAATAAAAATAATATAACAATTCACCATGAATTAACAATGTCAAAAAAAAAGGAAGATACAGACTCAAAAGTCGATACTTCATCACACTAAAAAATAATTGACACCTACAAAACTCATATCCAAAGTCTTTAGCACTTATTACACCATTCATATATATATATATATATATATATATATATATATATATATATATATATATATATATATATATATATTATACTCCACATTCCTTCAGGTTACCAACACAAGAATAAATGCAATGAATATATTTAGTTTTACACAAAGAACTGACCTTAGCAAACCTAACTCAAGAACCAGCTATATAAGTCTTCTTCCTTTTCTTTTTCTTTTTCTTTTTCCCTTCAATGTTATCTATTTTTTGATCATTTTGTCTTGGGAGAAAGAGGAAACAAAAAGTGGAAGAAACCCGCACCAGAACGCTCACCAGCAAGACTGCTAGCCTAATATCTGAATTGAGATGTGTTGGATGGCATACTCTGGGCAAGGATTTCTGATATAAACCAATTCAGAAAGGAATGCACATGAGATCGCATCAACGTCCTGTTTTCGCACGTTTCATTCCACTTGTATTGAAAGGAGAGACACTGCCACTTGGTCCCGGACTCTCTTCTCTGAAACTTGAATTTAGCATCGCTAGCTCACGTAACTGCTGCCTCTTAATAAAATCTTGTGACTCATCCTGCACAGGAAAAAGAATATTTTACAGAAGAAAGGGAAAGGAAATGCTTTTCAAATTTTAATCCATAATGGGGCAGGGAGAATGAAATGCATGAACAGAACATAAAGAGTGGGAAAGCCTATTACTACTACTTGGGTGTTGGAGGAACTAAAAAGTGATCATAAGCCAGAACGCCATTGGTGGATAATCATTTTTCACTTACTTCCATCCTAATATCTTGGAAGGGCATGAAGGGAAAACAACTTCTAGAAAGGATAGATTCTACTGGTTAGAGAGAGAGAAAATTGCAATACAATGACTGCTTGTTTGCTGTTTCAAGAAAGGCATACAGTTTAAAAAACAGGAGGGCTCCAACTAAAAGCTTTGTATTTCAACCTTCAAGAAAGCTCCTCTTCACTTTCTTAACATCAAATGCTAGCACCTGGTTCCTTCAGATACAAGAGCAATGATATCAATTCATTTTACAAATCTCAAATATGAACTGAAAACCTGTATTATCATTAAACATGCAACTCCCAAGTTATTTGCCTTCAAAGTTGTTCACAGGCAGACTGACACCTTGGAAAGACTAACAAAGAGGAAGGGCAGGCTCCCGTTCTTAGATTTGCAGTGAAAAACTATATCGCAGCACAAAGCATACAAAAAGATTGCCAGCTTCAAAAAAATATAGAATTTCATAAAAACTTATAGACAGAAGAGACAAGAATGGAAACAGATACCACAGGTTTGAGCAGTTCTTCTATAATTTCTTGTGCCTGCCTGAGTCTTATGTCCACGATGTTGGCAGGTAAGTCAGCCTCAATTAAGATGTGAAGTGGATCGTTCAAGTGCTCATAGCCTGGTCTTCCCCTTAGCTTCTCTTCCTTTCGGATGATGGAATAGGATAAAAATAATTAGGAAAAATCAAAAAAGGCATAAAAAAAGACAAGATTCTACTCATAAGCTTGCTTTGTTGTATCAATCAGTTTTGGCTGTACTGTCATTAAAAAAGCTGGTTTCATTAGCACTACAGGGGGGGCTAGGTGTGTACACTATACCTTGTCTGGATCCTTAATTGATCCTTTCCCTCTAATGTACACCCGGCAACCTGTGGTAACTTCCACCCGTTTCAGTGAATTGCCTCTGGGGCCCAGAAGTCGCCCAACAAAATTGAACTAACAAGAACCAGACAGAAAATATTACCACTTAACAAATTCTATTTCATCAAAGGGAATTTTGAATATGCTCAACCAATAAAATTTAACAGGATAACACTGGAAATTGGTACAACTTACAGTACATACATTTGGATAGGTATCTACTGGAATTTCCAAACGCAGAATTCTCTTCACAGTGTATGAACTAGGGCTTGCAGGTGCACCTTGCCAGTCCATAGTCATTCCAGGAGGTCCACTTAATCTCTGCATGAAGGGTTTAGCTATATTAGTGTACCATAGAATTGTAGCACAAAGGATTGACATCCAAAATATTTAACAAATTAATATAAATAGAACTAGACAACATTATAACCTCTTCAATCTGAAGCTTCTCATTTTACCAAGTCATCATATCAGTAGTAAACCTATAACACTAGTTATCATACCGCCAATTATAATAGAGAAATATGGGAAAGAAAAGACAGCAGCTCAGTTATTAACATGAAATGTTAAACTAATGACACTTGTTGCCAACCTGTTACAGTCCCTGAGGTTATATAATCAAATAGTAAGGAAACCTATTTCCACAGCTATGCTAAAAGCTATTGGCTATCCTCACTTTTTTTTTAATTATACTATAAACTAAGGAAAGTTGGGATTTAGAGAAGGAATCCTCATTCAGATCAAGAATATTCAGATGAAAGATACTTTGTGAAAATAGATGTACAAAAGAGAAGAGTGTTGACATAAGTGATCACAATGTAAACAGTTATTTAACAGAACATTTGACATTTTAAGCATGCTGAATCTTCCTTTCCCAAACAACCACACTTTGCATAGGCAGCATGATATAACAGCTGGGAGAGCCTTTTTCACTTTACAAAGGCAGCATGATCTTGTGATTACAATAGTATAACAGCTGGGGAGTGCCTTAATTTGAACTGGCTAACCAATTTCACAATGCAATTTGACTTTAATAGTACGACAGCTAGAAATCAGTTGTCATTTATTTAGAATTTTGCTGTATTCTCAAGGGAACTGCTTTCACAATGGAATCCATTATCTTATACATTTCTACCAACATTAAAAAAGAAAAAGTTGGAACCCACAAGCGTTGCCATTTGGATCATCAACCTATTGGGAAAAATTTTGAGACGGATTTTGCAAGTGCTAGTAAAGTTGGAGCAACATGTAAATGTATTGGCCCGAGTGTTTTCATTAAGAAGATTCATCCCTACCATAGTGTCTCAAAGCTGCTCAGCATTTTAAATATGCATATACCCAGAATATATAATGTCAAAGCCTATGTAAGATAGATGAGTTCAAGGCTTTAAGGCATGACATGGTACAGTCTATGTGCGGGGTCCCTTTTCTTATGCGAAAAGCTTGAATCTAATTCCAACCTCACACTAAAGAAGTAAATGCTTTTGCAAGATGATTTTGAATGCATGGCCAAATACTCAGAATGTATTTGAAATAGCACCTGAATAAATTGTTCAGGTTGGGGAACTTAAATCTAGCAAGGGAATTAAAACTGTCAAGCATGAAAGTATTTAAGGTTCTCCAGGTAAAGATTGTTGAACTAAGAGCTTCGCTAAAGGTAAAGGAGGAATATCTGTGCCATACAGTTTAAGAAGAAGTTTCTTTAGCTTATGGTTGGAACACAATAACAAAGAAACTCCTAATAATAAAGCACGACATTGAAACAGCCAGCAAGTTCTTGTCTCTATTTTTTTTATCTCAAGAAAAAGCAATTATCAAATTAGTCACTAATGCAGTAGGGATAGCCTCTTCTTGGTAGCATTTCAAATGCTCAAAACAATACAAACAAAAAGTTATAGTTAAATATGCATGGAAAAACGGAAAACTCAAACACCAGTAAGAATGCCTCTATATTCTTCAACAATCCTTCAGGAAAAGCTACTGCTTGGTGGAATTTATGCATCTTGCAATGAAAATGTAGAGATTGTTTCTGACGAAAAGTTGTAGTAAAACACCAGTTAGAAAATGAAAATTAAAACCTCATCTAACAAAAATTTCAAACTACAAGCAGGCCCAAGTTAACAGGTGGAATCCAAATAGAGAACTACAAGCAGAAAGGACTGGATAGAAAAAAATGGAATGCAAATTAAAATCAAAAGAAGCATTTACCTCCTGAGGAAGGCCATTCCAGCCACTTAAACCTGTCCCACCAACATTGGACAAGAGGTTTGAAGAAGCCATGGGGCTGGGACTTCTATGCCGTAGTCTGTCGAAGTCTCCAAAGCCTTGGTTGGACATCATTCCTGATACCCGGAAAATTTCTACACATAAAAGAGCATTTAGTTGAGAGACAGAACCAGAGCAATCTTATGCGAAACAACACTAAATGAGGAATTTAAGTCCTGAGAAAAAAAATAATGAAGGGTAACAGAGCAAAACTGGCTGGGACAAGAAGCAAAAGTGAGGAAAAAGAAGAGCAAAATATACTAAACCAAACACAAGCAAAATATGCTACAAGGTCATTTAGGTCCAGAATCATAAGCAAATTAAACCTAAGCCACATTTGCACAGAGTCCTAGAAGCATCTCTCTGCATGGCCGCAACACATAAGTTGTATCTCAGACTCAAATACAAGGTTAATAACAGAATAACTTTTGGTGGAAAAGTTAAAAAAATTTATACTTCAAATCAGCAAGGGTGCCAATAGAAGACATTTATTCACATGTTTCATGAGCCAGTCACAATTTCCTATTCCGACTCCCTGCAAACCAGTTAAAAACTTTTTGCATGTGGAACTTAAAAGCATCCAAATTTGACAAACCCCAGACAGTGCACGTAATTTAATCTCTAATACAAGCTACTATAAAACTTTTGTTCCATCAAAGCTATAACCCAAAATGCTGTAAACTACTGACATAAAAAAAATTGTATGAAACAGGTTTTCATAATCTTTTTTTTCTCATAATCACAAAGAATCAGTGATTCAATGAAAAAACCTATAATTAGTTAAGGCTGACCCTTTTATATAGCAATTAATTTCATGCGCTTCGGACAAATCCAGCCACCTGGCTAGTTACAAGGCCTTTCAAACCACAATGCTGCCCTGAACCCAACTAAAGATGTTGAATACCAAATGACAAATTCCCACAATCAGAAAAGAAACAGTAAAAAAAACAAAGTACACATTACATACAAATCAAAGAAAATCATACCGAAAATCACTTGGTACACATCTAAAATGCTCAGAGAAGCACATTGAAAACCACGGAGCTGAAATTAAGAACATTGCAGTCTAAAAGGAAAAAATAAACCCGAGAAAATCTAGAAAAAACTGGATCCAAAAATGAAAGACTAGGAAGTAAACCTTGATTTAACAGTCGGCTACATATTGGAAGAACTGGCATGAAAGGTCCAAGCTTTTGATGTTCTGCTAATAACTCTGATAAGTTTATATAGTAATTATTTCCCTACTTTCATGCACTCTGGACAAATCCAACCACCTGGCTAGTTACAGGGCCTTTCAAATGGCGGTACAAGTTCATGCCACAATGCTGCCTGAACCCAACTAAAGATGTTGAATACCAAATGACTACTTCCCACAATCAGAAAAGAAACAGTAAGAAAAAACAAAGTACATATTCGATACAAATCAAAGAAAATCACACCGAAAATCACTTGGTACACATCTAAATGCTCAGAGAAGCACATTGAAAAAACCACGGAGCTGAAATTAAGAACATGATAGTTTAAAAGGAGAAAATAAAACCAAGAAAATCTAGAAAAACCTGGATCCAAGAATGAAAGGCTAAGAATTAAACCTTGATTTAACAGTCGGCTACATACTGGAAGAACTTGCATGAAAGGCCCAAGCTTTTGATGTTCTGCTAACAACTCTGATAAGTACTGACTGCAAAAGGTAAGTAACAATCAAAACAGATCAATAAATACAAGCTTCTACACAAAGATTGATAAACATCAAAAAATTGAGCAAAATCAGTAAAAGAAATACCAAGTCTTTTCTCTTCTTTTGTAAAAAGAAATGACGAGGTTCACAGAAAGAAATCACTAAGCTTGCATACCTGTCAACATCTGGGGTGCTTCTAATCTGAGGAGAAGCAGCTCTTGCAGGTGAAAAGTTGGGATTATACAAACCTGACATGGGTTTTTTGTTGATTTTGTGTGGAGATTTTTTTTTCTTTTTTTAACAGAAAAGAATATTACGACTGGAAATAGAAAAGGCAAAGAAAGGTAAGGGGTTTTGTTTTAGCTGTGGTTGTTGCAGAAGAAAAGGGAGAAACACAATACCATCAATAAAGGAGTGAGTTCTGTAATAATCTCCCCCGACAAAACAAAATAATTAATGCTGTAAGAAAAAAAAAAAAGAGGGCGAGGCAACCCACTGCTCTCTAGACAGCAAAACTATCCAGTGAAATTTTGCAGAATGTAAAGATCATATAGCATATATTTTTCTCTATATCTTTGAAGTAAGAAAATAATAATTATTGAGAAAATGGCTCATGGTCAAAGCTCCTAACTCCCTCTTGAATCCTTTCTACTTTCTAGCCATACGAATTCTAATCTTAAAATTAAACAAATAAAACAAACAATTTTAATACGTAAAAATCATCGCATGGCTCTAAGAAAAATGGTGTGAATGTAGATAAAAAAAAATCACATAAAAAAATGAAAATAAGTGAAATCTTAGAGCTTTACAAGGCAAGTGGAATTCACTCGAAGATGGCAGGAAATTTTGACAGTGGACAAGAAAAGCAAAAATGGAATGGAGAGAGGTTTTACTGTTAATGAAAGTGGGAGGGTAGGGAATTTTATTTATTTTATTTATTTTTAGAGGCACCCGAAGGTTTACCGACACGTGCTAAGCATGCAAGAAATCCAATAATATCTAGAAGAAGGTCCCACACCAAGTAGAGAAGCTAGTGCCACTTGATCATGATGTCGCCAACCTCGTCCTGAGCAGGTGGGGTGTAAGAAATAAGATTGCGCTCCTACACTTTATGCAAACTACGTCGTTTGCATCGACTCCATAAAAGGATATTTTCGTATTTTTACGTTGATTAGCAGAAACTAAGATCAGCCAGTCATCCAATAGCGTGATTATTGTGAAATGTATTAATCGGGTTCCATCAATCTAATTATTATTTATTTTTTTGTCATAAAATTGGCGCTGCTTTTTTTTAATTTAATAGAACATGAAATTATGAATAAATGAATTAATAATTTTGGGAGCGGAAAACATTAGGAATAAAGAATATTCAAGTGAATCGATTGTAAAAATATATATTTAAGAGTTGTTTTATATATGTTACATTCACTATATGTTTTATTTTAAAGTTGTTTTTTTATTGCCTCTAATTATCCTAATTATTTTTAGTTTATTTTCATTTTTTTTATTTATTTCTTATTATTTGAGAAAAATCCAACATCAATTTCTAAAAATAAGAAATTTGTTGATTTAGCTAATGTGTTTGGGTTACTCACAAAATAATTCGGGCATTGGTCCTTTAAGATTGATTGCTTAGGTCATTCATGATTTTTTTAGCCTTCTAAAAAGAAATTGGTCTTTTTGCTAAAAAAAAATCACATTAATTAATTTTTTTTTATAAAAAAGAGACTTGTCTATTTGATCATTTTTAAAATAAGTGTTGAAAATAAATTGGGCTTTAGCCCATTTAATTTGATTAATTTTCCAAATATAAAACATGAAATCTACTTCTCTTATTCAGTAGACCTTGATGATATTGCATTTACCCGACCCAAATTATTATAACTAATGCTTAAAATATTATAAAAGTAACAAAGCAATTGTTTTTTTTGTCTTTTTTCTAGTTATTATATTTTTTATAAGAATGTAATTACCAAAAGAAATTTTGACTTTTACAAAATATAAATCAAGTGCATAAATATTGATATACACAAAATTAAATGCACAAATATCAAGAATCATTATTCTAAACAATATTATTAAAATCACGAGTTGACCCATAAAATTATAAGATTTTACACGTTAACATGTACTTTTCATGCAAAATCACTTTAAAAACTAGAAACAATGATAAAATCAAGTTGAAATCGTTAAAATTTTGTAAAATGAGGTAAAATCAAGAGTTTAATATTGTTTTTACATTTACATTTCAAATTTAAATATTTCCACCAAACTCAGCGTCTACATCAACAACAATAACCACAAACACTAACCTCTCTCTCTCTTGACCAATCATCATCCATCTTTTCATCTAAAACTCAAAATTGATTTCCTTTTAGAGCACTAAACATTGCATCTAAAACACACCCAGAAACTTATAGATTTTGTTAGCAAAATCAATCCATAATGACCTAACATTAAAGTGTAACTTAAATTCAATTGAGACCTACAAGTTGTCATCTCCTCGAGTTCTTATCTTTTTTATGGGATCGACAACCACCATTAGCAACATTATACTCTTAAAGGAAGGGAGAAAAATCAGTTTACTAATAAGATTTTAATCGTTTTCAGCACCTAATAGATTGGAAACTCTTATTTTTTTATATTTGTTTTGTTGAGATTCAAAGTGAGGTTCTTTTAATTTTGTTTAATATAAATGATTTTTTTTTATGTGTGTATATAATAGGGCATTTGAATTTTGTCCATGTTTGCAAGAATTTTGATTAGGGTTTCTTTTTGTTTTTTTTCCTCTAAAATTCCCCTTATATATGGAGAGAGGATGATAGTTCATACAATACAAACATCACAGGGGCTAGAGAAGTAATGTGAATTAGTTTTTATGATTTATTTTAGTCTTTTTTATTAGATTATCATTATGCCCTTTCAATAGTGTATAACAGGTTAACTTTGAGTTTATTTGACCTATTTTTTGTGTTAATTTTTAATTATTTTTTTTATAATTTTATCATTTAATATTAAGTCAAATAAGGTTGATTCAGAATTGAGCTTCATGAATTCTTTTTATTTTCTCTATATATGATTATCTTAGTCTCATGACTAAAGTCGTGATTTAACATGTTAACCCTAGTTAAATCAAATAGTTTTCTTTTCATGAGATTATTAAAGATGTGATTTAACATGTTAACCCTAGTTAAATCAAATGGTTTTCTTTTCATGAGATTATTATAGTCTCATGACTAAAGTCACGAGTTTAAGGGTTTGACTTGAGTTGTTTTTTATATAATTTTTTTAGTTGAACTAATGTTTTAAAATTTTATTTTTCAACATTAGGTTGATTGAGAGTTAAATTTTATAATTTGTTTCGATTTATAACCCAAGCCACAAGTTTAACAAAACTCGAGTTCACTTTTTTGGATCTTTTTAATTGATTTTTTTGTTCAATTTTATCATTCATTGTTGAGTTAATCGGATATTTAGACTTTATAATTTATTTTGATTTTCTTTCAATGTTTTTTTTAAAAATCTCATAACTCGAGCGGTGAATTTAACATTTTAACTCAGGTTGACCTAGTCAATCCAACATGTTATTATCTTAAGATTAAAAAAATATGATATTGAAGATTTTATTGAGTGAAACTATGTTTTTATGAATTTGCTTAACTTATTTCAGGACCTGTAAAACCAAGTTAGACCACCCTACAATTAAAAAAAAGAAGATCTCCACTAGGAATTTTTTTTTATAAATAATCCAAAAATATGTAAAGTATTTTTTTTTCTTTTAAAAAAAACATCTAACCTAACTTGCAGCGTAACATATATAAAGAATCCAATCTAGTACTTCTCCACAACAAGAAGGTAGAGTATCCACTCCGATTTCATTAACATTTGAACAACCATTACTTGTGTAAACTATCATTGTGTTAATTTTTCTATTGGCTCGAACAACCTGATAAATTGTATTGCATTGCATTGCACTACTTGGGCAAAACAAATGGCATAACTTGATTTTTCAATTCCCCACATGTGGGGGCCACATCTTGGGCAATAGATGTAGCTTCGCTCACTATTTTAAAAAAAAAAATGTTTTGATGATCCGACCGCGCTAGCCTATGATAGCAGATCCCCATGTTTGAGATTATTTTTAAAGGCCACGCACGTGTGCTTATTGTTGAAGGCCTCAGGGGCACATGTACGTGGATATAGGCTATTTGTTTATTTAATTTAAAATCTAATATATATATATATATATATATATATTCTTATATTAATTAAGAATGTTATATTTATCAATTATTTTATTAAATTCCATTAAATTTCTAATTTTTCATAAACAATTTTTCCTTTTCTTTTCACAACCCATCATACTTGTTTTTTATATGGTTGCTTTGTTGTGGTCATTGGTCTTTGTTCTTATATAATTAAATAAAAATCAATTTCAAGAAAACAACCAAATTATTAAAACCTAGATGGTTCTATGATCAACACTCTTAAGTTTGACATACTAACCTTAATCCTAATCGAATAAATGTTTCGCGCTTTGATATATATATATAGTAAGCAGTAAAAATAAATGCTGAAGCAATAAAAAAATATTAATTATTAAAAAAAATTGACCAGAAAAGCTGTCGCGTAATGCGGTAAAGCCTATGACCAGATTGACGATACAGTAGACACGTTTTATCCATCTTCGCTTCATGCTCCCAGTGAATCGTCTCCTGTACATGCCGAGAAGTCATAGTCAAAAGAGACACCTATCACCAGAGTTATTGCACAACCAACCAAATCTCATAGCACTTGCAACAGCAAAATACAAATGATCAGCAAACTCCGCAGGCCCCAGAACTGGATGGCAAGAGATTCTTTTTTCAAAACCCACACCTTGTCATACACTACTGGTGTGGCCTCCACAACATTTTCATAGAATCACAGCCATTAATCAAAGGAGATATCAGCCTCGTGTACTTTGTTCCACCCTTCTTCCCCACCACATATGGAAGAAGATAGATTCACGATAACTCAAAAGCCCTTCTTCCCCACCACATTTGGAAGAAGATAGATTCACGATAACTCAAAAGCTATGAACATAAAAGAAAACAAACACCCTCGAAGTTAAATTTTAATCACATCTCCTGCCATTGAGGGTGTTCGTGTTGCCAACATAGGTATCTGTAAAAATCACAGCTCAAACAAAGCACGAGATTCGATGAAATAATTGATCCATATGACTAACAGTAGCAAACCTATCCAAGGTGGGATAAACAACTGTCAGCGCTGCAGAACACACCAAATGTAATCACAAAGTAATGCAATCATACCATAACCAGCTGGAAAGATTAGTAATTCAGGTAAATCCATGAATCCCAGGTGACTACTCTTTCAGTTCCAAAAACCAGAACCATGAATACCCTTCAGCATTAGCAGACAAACCAACCCTTTTCCCCATTTTTACAAATTATTTCTCTCAGCACATGAAAATGATTACAAATCATCACATGTCCTCCCTCCGAACACAGCTCGTATGAAACACGAGATTTGACCATTAGATCGATCGATATACCTAACAGTAGCAATCTTACCCTGCGTGGGGCAGAAGCAGGAGCATTATAGTTCCAATTCACCACCAAACATAATCACATGGGAGAGCAATCATACCATAACTGATAACTCTCCTGTTTTCCAAAAAACCAGAACCAACCCTTCAGCATAGCTCGAGCAAACCCCCTCTGTTTGTTACAAGTCACAAACCCTAGTCTTTAACTTATTTCTCAGCACGTCCATAGAAAACCATTTTCCTAATGAAGCGTCAGAAGTAAGCAGCTACTGCACGTATCATTATCTCTCACAAGTCTAGCAAATGTCTCAGTAAAACACGATGGCTCCATGTCTTAACAGATACTGCTTCTAGCATACCAGTGATGCGAAGTCAGCTATCCATAATTTCAAGATGGGCCTGGAGATGTCAAAATGCATAAATAGCAAAAAGCATGTGCTATTAGCAGCAGGAAAGATTGACACTTGAACTTCTGAAAAGAAAGGCCTAAACAGCAGAGAACTGTCTCAAAAAAACATATATTATATAGTCTTAGTGACTTAAGAGTAAAATCACCCAAATAGCAAGGATTGCAAGCCCAAATACAAACCAATTGGGACTAAGAAATGTGATACCATAATATCACTTTCAAGGCCGCAATTCTAAATTACAAAATAACATCATCATAAAGAGGCGTAACTATAAAAATCAATGACCTCATGAGCAATGTCTGGTCTATAATTATAACGATTTATGTTCTTTTTCCAAAGAAAAGCAGCATGTTCTCCTGTATTTAGAATCCAGTATGATGTGGCATGTTGATAAATATATGTAAATGAAAACTGCACAAACTGCAGACCCACCATACCCAAGAGACCCTAGGTCTGAAAGAGAAAAGGCCCAATCCCAAGAGAGAATTAAGTTTTTTCTTAACACTAAAGTAGAACTACTGAACTTAATCCCTGATGTAAAAACTTTCTTCAGTGCAAGGACAATATCTAGAACAAAGATTACTCCTGGTCCTGTTCTGATTGCTAACTGCTAATGATTTCTAAGAAGGTCGACAATTAAATATTAATCTTTACTTCATAACATCATGATCGATTTCTTTCTGGTATCAAAACTGAGGTATTGTCCTTCTGCTATACACATTTTTTATGCCCTTTTCATCGCGTCTCCAATTTACCCCTTTTCTTAGAGCAGGGCTGTAAGATATACGTCATCCCTTTCCTCCTTTGAAATTTTGGCCAGTGAAAATTGACAGTGTCAAAATGGAAAAAAGAAAAGGCCCAAGTTCACCAAGCAGTAGTTCAAGACAATGTCATCAGTAATACTCAGCAGCAGCCAAAGTTCAATGTTAACACCCAAAATTTCCCTTCTAAAACCAGGATTTATCCAACCTTTACAGAATTGGCAGAATGCTCAAGCAAAGGTCTGTCTACAGTACGAAAAACCACCCATCTAAGATGAGACACATATACATTACTTCCCCACAAAATCTAACCCATACGCTCTCCAGAGTGTCCAAATAAAGTATCAAGAGGGATCCAAATAAGAAATTCTTCCTCGTCCTCCACCGAAACAAGAGACAAGCTTTATCAGGATTTAAAATTTTATTGACAAGCTCTCAAATTCTCCTATGGTCCAATCTCAATAGGAAGGAAAATTCTAATACTAATTCTGCAGCTCTTTCAGGACAACTATTTGACATGCATCTAAGAACTAAGAAGCATTGAAATAAAAAAGCAGAAACGCCTGCACTTCACACAAATGTCATTAATGAACTAGCTAACAGACCGTAAAGCTGAGAAGCTCATGATTACAAATTGATTGCGCTATATATGTAAATTAAAGAAAGAAGAAAGGGAAACAGAACCGATACTTGTGTCCCTCATTTGGGTCTCCTTGATCTACAAACAGTTACTATAACCTTTCAAACACTGATTGAACTATTAGCAAGAAACACTCATCGACATTGATTGCCAACATATAACATTTATTCATCTTGAAATCATCAGCAATATGAAAAAAGCAAAGAAACAAACCATTCTTACTCCTTCCTGCTAGTAAGCAAGAGCTCAAGCACACCCTCAGTTCACCTTCTTGTCCATGTTTCTGATAAGCTGCTTCATTTGAAACCTCCAAATCAAAAAAATTGCCAAACCTAATCCTATCAACACATAAATCCAAATTTTCTCATCTTCACTCTCCTTCTCAGACCTCACCTCCTCTATATCAAACAACTCCCTCCCTCCCTTCCCACTTAGACCCTCCATCACACACCCATATAGCACATACGCCCTACCCTCTCTCCCCACCACAACCGAGGTAGGATACCTCTCCCCGTCAAGGTCGATTTTGTCATAAACCACTCCCTCTCCCCAGCTATCATCACTCTTCAAGAGCCACAGCTTCTTATTCGACACAACCAGGACGACACCGTCTCCCCTTATCGCAATCCCATCGCCCTCCGGCAGATCCTCGTTCAACAAAACATTCCTCGCCGTGCCGTCATCGGCATCAACCTTGAACAACTTGCCCGTATTGGTCTGCACCACCAGCAAATACCCCTTGCTGACGTAAGCAAATCCCGTTCAACCCGAAGGAACTCAACGGTGAATCGCGGTCCACGGGAAACCGCTTGAAAACCGGAGATGTTGAGAAAATCGAGGCCTCTCCTTCCTGGCTGACTTTCCAAATAAAGTTCCCCGCGGAGTTGGTGACGTAAGCGTTTCCCTTGAAATCCAAAGCGACATCGTTGGCGATGGGGCTGCGGCCGTCCTCTTCGGAGGGGGAAGAAGGGAGGGAGGAGAGGAAGAGGCGCTGTCGGGAACGGAGGTCGTAAGAGGCGAGGCCGTTGAAGGGATGGAGGGAGTCGAAGGAGTGGATGACAGCGAAGAGGCGGTTGTTGAGTTTATCCACTGCGAGACCGAGGAAGCTGGCGTTGGGAGGGAGGGAGGGGTCGGAGATGATAGTCTCGATGACGCCGGCGTCAGAGACGGAGTTGACAGTGCGTTGGTCGAGGGAGCCGACGATGAAGTGCTGGGCCGAGTGATCGTAGGTAAGGCTTTCAGGGTAGAGTTCGGGAGATCGGAAATGGATGACGTGTGGGGTTGTGGCTGATGATAGGATGGGACCCAGAATAAAAAAGAGTGCGAGAATTTTGGTAGACGACGACATAAGAGAGATTGCAAAGGATTTCGTGAGTTGTGCAGATGGGATGAAGATTTGGCCTTCGATTTATAAGAACAGGACTGACCTCCGGCTGCGACACCTGGTCCTCCCCCACAGTTGCTGCTTGCTTCCATGTAACTAAAAAGTTATCTTTATAAGGTGTTTTTCTCATAAATTTATCGTTTAATTGTCATTAAATATTCTAATTATTTCCCAAGCTTATTTGCAAATTTTTCATTATTTCATAGCAAATAATTAAATTTCAATCTCAAAAGCAGGAAACTTAGTCATTATCAAACATATAATATACGTAGAACAGAGATATACTCTTGAATCTATCTATTGAATTCAAGTCTAACAAAAAAACATTATTGATTTTGTGAAATATTGACAAAAGCTCGTCGACATATTTTAAAAATTCATTTTATAATTTAAAAATAAAATACTGACAAAAGGTCGAAGGTTTCATGTTCTTAAATTAAGTTGCATCGATCTTCATCGTACTGTGAGAAAGCCTTCATGTTTCAGACTTCGATCATACGTTGCTGACTATGTTTAAGGTTGTGTGGATATAAGAAAAAGACTCACTCACCTTTGAGTGAAACAATCCATGGCATCACCGACTGAAACACAACACCAGCCTTCACGACGGATATCAAATATCAAATATCAAATCCGTTGCTGATATCATTTTTTTTTAAAAAAAAGCTTTCATCCGCCATGGCATCACCGACCGAAACACAACACCAGCCTCCTACCACGGCAACCTTCACTCATTCCTCACCGTCAAAAATCGTAAAATCCTCCTCTCTTACCAGCCGTAGCCACTAAAGTTAGCTCAGCCTCCCCGTCAGCAAACCACCTCTCCCAAGTCAGCCTCCACCTAAACACCGCATCCCAAACCTCTCTCTCCACAACGCCACAGTAGCAGCTCCCTCCTCGGTTGTAGCCTCCTCCATCGTGACCTCCTTAGCCACGGCAGCACAGCAACCAACCATCACTGGCATCTTCAAAGACTAACCAACGTCTAACGGATATTGCTGCCTGCTGGTCCATGCAAGTCGCCTCACCAAATTGAAATTGGATCAGTCGCCAAGATCCCATGGGCCATAATAGACTTTTTGAGATTAGAATTGGGCCTGGGCTCTATCTACTCTCTCTGATCTAGGGTCCTTCCAAACAACTTGGGGATTGATTTTTAATAATTGTTTGTAAAAATTCAAATTCCATATTTGTATTATGTGTTTAAGGTACTGTGAAGAAGGTAGCTTGTTTTTAAAAAATAAATTTGTAACCATGGAAGTCTTACACACGTAAATTTATGTTTTGATTGCATTTAAATAAGTAAAACATATTGAAACTGACCTAGAATGGTATATAAAGGTAGGTTAAATTATTTATTTATAATTTTCAAGTGTTTTATAAGAGGGTATCATAAATCATCACTCTTTGACCTGTTAATTATGGATTTGCCACATCAAGATTTTATGGATAGCTTTGTTAAGATGTTCATGGACCTGTGAATAGGGTCAAGCCCAATATAAGATATTTATGGACCGACCAGCTTGATAAAAAAATTCATAACTTTTAATCTTACTAATTAATCTTGCTCAAATCTTACGAGCAAATTTTATAATTCCTAGTTATATAGAGAGTTGGGATAGCTAAATGAGGGGTATAAAAGACCTTTAAATTAGGCTCGTAAGGTGTTGTTCAAGCCAGTTCTATTTTTTCATTTTCATTTTCATTTTTATATTTCTACTTTGTTTATAACTTTTATTGTTTCTCCATTTTTTGGGTTTTCGAGTTTTTTTAGATTTTAGATTGATATTTAGGTTTATTTAAGGAACTGTAAACCTCTTAGAGAGGCAAACTACTAGAAAAGAAATAATAAATTTTTGAATTAAGATTTTTGTGAGGTAAAATGACGTTGCATGCGCCGCTTAAAAGGCGTGGGTACAAACACTGTTAAGGTGTCCGCATGACGCAACTGCAATGTTTCTGAAAAGAAATAATAAAAAATATCAAATTATCTATACACCCCTAGACCCAACAATAAGCACGAAAAAACATAGATAAAAGTACCACAATGCCCCCAGTCCATACCTTCATTTTTATCTTTTCTATGGTATTTGTGTAGTTTCATTGTGCGTGAATATGTGAAAAGCCAAAAACACCCCTACTGTTCCGCGTCTTTTTTGTCAGCTCCCAAGGATAAAATGTAGTTCTACTGTGCAATTTAAAACAGAAAATACCAAAAAACCAAACAATTTGAAAATACCACCCATGTCCCATCAAAATATCCAAAATGCCCCTCAATTCCAAGGATTAAATTTTTCTGTCCAAGAGGTCAAATGGTAAGATTACTGCTGGAATCCACAATAATCTGTGTCTAGGTATATAATGAAACACCGATATTTTATAGTTGTCTTTTAATATGAAGCAAAAATGCCCGATAATTGAACAGTTGTTCTTACAAGTATTTGGGCCGTGTTTTCGAAACAGTAAAAGCACGTGTTGGTTTAGTTTTTAGCGTAATAACACCAAAAATTTACGTAGATAGTGATTTTAAAATCGAAGTGATGGCAGTTTTATTCAATTTTCATGAATAAATAAATTATTTAAAATTGTTTAGAGAGGGGTTCGGTGTGTACTATTATTGTTTCAAGAAAAAGAGAAAGCAGCAGTTGACCTTCGTCCCTGTATTACAAGAGGAGAGTGATAGAAAAAACGAAGCTCGTGATCAAAACAATAATTGAAAAGCACAGAGAATTTGCGATCAACTCAAAAGTAAGCTAATGAATCTTGGGTTTTTGTTACTGCTCGCATGCCCAGGATTTGCAAAACTGAGCATCCCGATGGCTATAGCTTGAACGGAAGAGCTATGAAAAACAATGCTGGGATTTTTCTTGCGCCGGGACTCAAATAAACAAAGTGCTAGACCTAAAACCCCCATCGAAAGGCCATCATTCTGTTTGACAAAAGGCGGCAATGAAGTTCTGGTTCAACAGCCCCAGAAGTTTTTGTTTTGTATTATTATTTTTGTGTACACACACGCACGTATAATTTAAGTTGTTTTTCTGTAGCTTTATGTGAATCTCGAGAAAACCTCATAAAAAAGAGTTGAAAGAGTTGTTTGGGTTAGTCGTGCAACCAAACGTTTTGATATATATATTATTATAATGTATTTTTAAATAAAAAATATTTTAAAAAATAATCATCACTATACCTCAAAGAAATAAAAAAAGAAGATTAGCCTCTAAATACTTTTTTGTTAACAAATAAATGACGATGCAATGTTGGTGGGCATTATTGTTCTTACCCACTGCTCTCATTGACTTTCCCTCCTTAAATATTGCTGGTGAGCCCTTTTGTTTTCTTAATGCCCTCGTTCTTTTATACTATTTTAACCAAAAACAATAATAATAATAAAACCACCACAGTAGATACCTAGTCATTCTGGGATAAATCCTTAAAAATAGTGATGAAATTGACAAAACTTGCTTTGGCAACGTAGGACAAAACGTATAATTCTTTGATGTCATCCGGTAAAGCATTGGACTAAAGACAAGAACAGTGCTTCCACCATTGAAGCAAAGATAAGATAGATTTGGATGGCCCGTGGCTAAACAGCTGCTGCCATCCGCTGTCTGAAAGAAGATTGCTTAAATTAATTATAGTCTGAAATACTGGACTGACTGTAAATCTGAAAATGTATTGGTTTTGAGTTGACTGTAAAATCTGACTGAGGGTTCTCTCATCTGTCTCTCTCATGGGGTAGATTTCAAGCCTCCAACCACAATCTTTCTGATTTCCAGAAACATATATAAATATGACAACTGGCCCTGCCCCATCTTTTTCTTGTTTGCATAAAATTCAAGGTGTGATGACCTGTAACCTGGTGATGATTTCAAGTGATGAATAGGACAGCTTTTTTCATCCTGTATTTTCCTCTACCTTGGTTGACTGAACTCACAGGTGCAATAGGAAAGGAAAAGTCGTCTCGATAGCAGAAACCAAATTGAGAAATCTGTCCCTCTATTTCTTAAAATTATCTCCACCTCGATGGTTGAAGAAATCTGTTCTTGGTAAGGCAAACGCTAAGCATTTAAAATTATCAGGGGAACATTTTTCAACATCACAAAAGAGCGAAAACCAATTTCATGATGATGATGGTGGTGAGGGAAAATTATCTTTCACAGCTTTCATAAGAACACACAAATATAAATCAGTGTAAGGTAAGTTTTCCTGATCTGCTGCGAGGTTAGAAATTAACAGCTGAAAATGAAGCTCACCGACAGGCTCAAACCTGATATTGGCTAAGAAAGTATGGGACTCCTGCTGGAATGACTGGAGCCGCAGCTTGTTAGAGCCAAGCTTGACCGCAGGTCATTCATTCTCCTAAAACTGATATCAATGGAAAGTTGTAATCTATATGCTGCGTTATCAGAGGAACAACACACAGAAAACAATCAATCTATAAAGAAAGGCACCACAAAAAAGTTTTATTCCTTGTAAATGAGAAAACTAAATTCATCACATGATAGAATTACTTTTGGCTATAATGCACGCCACAATGAATCATAAAACTATGGAGGGTTTGTGAGTGATAACAGATTTACACAAAAATCCTATATTACTCACACTACAATGAAAAGCCTACCAGAACCAAACAATGCGAGGAAGAAGACACCGCCGAAAAAGGTGTGAAAGGAAGAATTTCTGAACACAGGAATGAAGCTTGAATAAGAATGTGTGTGGAAAGGAGGGAGGACTTGTACAAGCGGCAGGAGTTATGGCACATATTCATTCTCAATGGTCGGTTGCGTCCGAGTCACCATTGCTGCTGGTGCTTTCATTTCCCCAACCGATGTCATCTGCAGGGATTCCCCCACCTCTGCAGCCCTCTCCATCTGTTGGATGTTCTTCCTCTGCTTCAATTTCTGTGCCCACAATATTAGGAAAGACAAAAGCACTAGCAGCAATAATCCACCCAGAACGAACCCAATACTTAGCCACACTTCTTTAGAAATCTTCTTCTTCTTTCCCCCTTCACTTGGCCTAGGACCCACGTTTGGAGGAGATGGAGTTGGAGACGCTGGTGCTGGAGAAGGGGCAAGAGACTCAACAACTATTGAAAAATGCCCTTGCTGAATCGTCGAACATACATTTCCAGACGTCACATTGCTAAAACTCGGAGGGCCGAGTGAATCAAACCGCACGCACTTCGCAATTGACCCATCTGGAACTGAACGAGCAATCGGGAATGTGATATTTAGGGGATCACCGGATGCGCTGATGTTCAATTCAGACAAATTCGTAGCAGATAAATTTGAAGCATCGTAAGCAAGAAGGCCCAACACTGGAGCAATGTAAGTATAACCAGGAAGCGGATAATATCTCTGAGACCAATTGCCCAGATTTTGGTAGACCAGAACAACCCTCTCCACATATGGGTGCACGGATACTCCTTTTGGAATCACAAACTCTTTGTACATCTTAACACCTCTAACTCTCAAGCTACCACTCCTGAGTCTCATGGCAGCAATCTTAATCCCAGTCAAATTCGAAGGAACAGTACCTTCATACGGAATGCCAGTCCTAGGTGGAGCAAATGCCCTGTAAGCATAATCTTGGAGGAGAGCATCAAGGGCATGTGCACTGTCTGTTGTTTGAGCATTAAACCTCGGCAACAAGAGGATCAATGTAAGAAGAGAAAGCATCGCGAGACTTCGAAGAAGCCCCATCGATGCAATGAGATTTTAGAATTCAGCAGAATAACACTCAAAAAACCTTGCAAAACCCAAAAATAAAACCAACCACGAAGCCAGCCCTCGCAATCTTCTCCTTTAACAATACCCCAAATCCAAACCAGAAACTAAAAACTCAAACTTGAAGAGATATCGCAGCCAAGTTCTTCCAGAGAAACTTCAACGACAACAAAGCCTCAAGCTTGCAACTCCATGGGTGACACGTCTATCTATTTCTCTCTCTCTCTTTTTCTACATCTATAAAAATAAAAAATAAATGTGAAGAACGGATACTGTATAAAAGAACCCCAAATTCGCCAAAGATGAGAGTATAAAGCAGTCTTGAAAGGTTCAACGGTAGAAACCCTTTATATATTTCTCTCTCTCTCTCTCTCTCTTTTGGAATTGCTTGTACAAGACGCTCTCTTATAGACCCAAATTAAACACAGAACTTTGCGAATCTTCTCAGCATTTTCTCAAGAAGAGTCGAAACTAAAGAACCAATCTTGACAATTACAGCAACTAATTAAAAGTTATAAAATTGATCAAATCATGTGAGCTAATAAAATAACTGACAATCAATACACACTCCAAATAAAAACCGAAATCAACGATAGGGACTTTTAGTACCTGGATTCAGAATTCCAAATGGGTTTTTCACTTGATAAAAAATAGAGGTTTTTCTTCTTCAAAACCATGCCGCTGAAGATTCACATTAGCCAAGCAAGAGTCTTGAGAAAATAAATCATGATTAACTCTAGGCAAGAAGATTTAAAAGGAGGGACCTTTTTAACCAAAACCCATCTGCATTATGATTGAATCAAGAGAGCAACACAACAAAACAATTAATTTTGCTTTTGGAACTGACCCCTACACTGCTCTCTCTCTCTTTTTACTTTTTTTTTATGTATATATATATATACACACACAGAGAGAGAGAGAGAGAGTGGTAAAAGGAGTAGAGTTGATAAGAGGAAAAGACAGGAAGGAGATTAAGCTCTCTAGAAGGTGATGAAGATGAACCAATGTTGAGTGGAGAGAGAATTTAAGGGTAGGGATTTTCACCTGTTTTCTCTCCCAGTACAACTAGTGCTGCTACTGGGGCTGCCACCATAAAACTAAAAGCAACAGAATGAATGCTAATGGTTGATAAACAATAAAAATAGGAAAATGCCACCAGAAAATAGAAAGTAAAAACATTTAGTAGCAATAAACAATCACATGATTGTTCTTTGTTTTGTTACTATTTTGCCCATGGAATTGCTGTGGCCACCACCACCCACAAACAAGGCCCAAAGTCCTCTACTTGAGGATCAGATTTGCATAAACAATCTGGATGTTTATTCAATGAGAAGGACTTCTCTAAAACCAGACAGAGACAAAATAAAATAATCAAATTCTGAATAGTAGAAGGGTAGTAGTCTAAACTCTCAAGAAAGTCTCCTGTCTCAATTTACCACTGCGACTACTCTCTCCTCTGCCTATGAATCTCATGTATCTAGTGATCCAAAAAATCCATCCCACCAATTGGGTGGGTTTATAAAAATTAAATTGATGAGGAAATTCTCTTATTCGGGATCATTAAAAAGTTTCTTGTTGTATTAGAAAGGATGATGACATCTTTCCTTTTCAAGCAAATATTGCAGGTAAAATAGCATTAACCGGTGTGAAAAGATGATCTTGGAAAGTTGACATCTTGAACAAGCCACATTGTTGTTGACGACATTAAATGTGGCTGGCACAATTGGAGTGGACTGCTTGCTCATCGCAATCACATCACTTGCTGGTGAAAAGACGGAGCCATCTATATATCTAAGTGCTAAGTGCTTGCTGCTCGCTAGCTGGCTAATAATTTTTTTTATTCGATGAAATTCTAGAAAATATATTTTATTGAGTTTATTTTTTTTTAATGATCATGAATTTAAATTTTATTAGGATTATTGAAGATTTATATAATAATTAATTTTAAATCTATGAAATTAGTTTTTTTTATATATATAGAAGCTAACTTGAACACTCATGTTTATAAAAAGAATTGTAAGTAGAGAAGAGATATTTGTGGAATTAATTGAGGTATATATTAGCTAAGCTGAACATCTATGATAATAATAAAAAAAAAATGAAATGGAATTGTAATGAGAGGAGGGGGTGAGTCGATGACCTATTTTATGGTTCTTGAATTGGTATATTAAATCAATGCACGAATACAATTGAATGTGATTTTTAAATAATCACAGTGACATGATTGGTGCATCATTCATCCTTCTCGGCAACTTAATTAAAAACTCAAACCAACTCTTGTTTCTCATTTCATTTATTAAATTATGAACAACATGGCTCTCATGTTCATTAAATTTAAATCATCCATTTCAATTCAAATCAAATTATTATGATTTAATGTATGATAAAATAAAATAGTTTAATGAATAATAAGATTTGAAACACAGCATATAAGAATTTAATTTTATTTATTATTATTCATAATAATTTTTAAAAAGAAATAAATGTTCCCTGCAAAAAAAAAGTGTTTATGTAGAAGCATGATTGATATTGTTTTTTATTTAAAAACATATTAAAAAAACTTATTTTTGTCGTCAACATATTAATGATTTGAAATCATTAAAGTTTTTTTTATATAAAAAAAAACATTTTTAATATGCTCTACCGATAAGTCCCGATGAATTAAAAAAATGGCTATTGCAAATCTAACTCTTAACTCCTAAAATCTGAAAAATAAAACAAATTTTAAAGTTGTGGAACTTAATTGATTAAATTAATTAAATATTGTCATTCCAGCTCATTGGATCCTGCAAACCATACTCTCCTAACAATATTGGACCAATACACGCTAAAGTACGCCTTGGAAGCACATGGACGTGCGAAATCTGTCATGGGGGCACAAAATACCAGGGGCTGCCTAACAGGCTATTTTGGTAATTTGAACCCTTTGATTACTCTTTGCCTGATTTTATGGATAAAAAACTAGCATTGATAGCAAGATTTGAAAAAAGAGAGCGTAAGATATCACACTTTGGTATATATTATGATTAAGAAACACTACATTTAAAATTGTTGTCTATAGAAAACTTAAATTTAAAAGAAATTGTTAAATTGGATACAAAAATTACAACAAGGAGAGAGAATAGACAAAAGAAAATAAAAGGGACCATGTAAGCATAATAAAAACTTTAATTATGACATTACCAATATCATCAAAAACATCTTAATGAAAAAAAGTCCAGCAATATTAAAGAAGGTTACTCGCAATAACAGGAGAGGATCATACTCTTTATTTAAAGACAAGTAAATAATTATAATGAGAATAAATTAGAGAGAGAGAGAGAGAGAGGTAGACTTTATACAAGTTTTGATTACTACACAATTAGTACCATAAAAAGGATATTAACAACATAAGTCTAACAAGACCAAGGAAAGTCACCAACAAAGACTTGAGTGGGACATGCATGGTAGGAATCATGCTTTATGTCCAATGGCGAATGAGGCATTCATCGCTTGTGATCTATTTCAATCATCATTTGTGATATTTATTTCGGTCATCATTGATGATATTTCTTAGTATTGTTGAGTTTATTTCTTTGGGATCTTTTTAATGGTACTAATAGTGTCATAATCAGAGCATCTATGTATCTTTAAGGTTATTTATTTTATTATTTATTATTTCTTTTCTTTTTTCTCTTATACCTCCTTACTATAATTGCTCACTTGATTTTGGTCGAAGAATGTGACCCATTCCATTCACCCTTGATAACCTTCTTTGGTGTTATTTAATTTGTCTTATTGAGATTTTTTTATAATATTAGTGATGTCATAATCGATACTTCGGTGTGTTTTTGAGGTCTCTCTCTCTCTTCTCTCCTCTCTCCTCATTGTAATTTGTGTTAACTCATTTAATAATCTCTTTGAAATATCATGTTTCTCTCATGCTATAACTTTAAATTTTACGTTCTTAATCACGACATATAATAAACTATAATAAACTGTGATATTTCACAATTTTTCTACTTGGGTTATTTGAACAATATTTTGTTCATATGGTATTAATAAGTGAAATGACCCTAACAAGCAAAACAATTCATTGACCAATCACAATAAAACTTTTTATGATGTAAGCTGTATTTCTAATTTCACTCTCCCTTGATAATCCATTAGTAATGGAGTGTTAGTTATTTACCAAACAAGGGTTGTTGGTGTTAGGCTGTGGAACCATGTTAGTTTTTTATTTTTATAAATTGTTTAGGCATTGCTAATGTGTTTTAAAGAAAAAAATTCTAACAACCTCAAAAAAAAACTAGTTAAACTCGTTGACTTGTTTCTTTTCTTAAAAAAACACGATAAAGTTTTTACATATTTATAAAATAAAATAAAATAAGTTGACCCAATTCAATCCACGTGAATCATGTTGATCCCCAAGTCAGGTTTGAAAATTATGCGATAAATAACTTTTAAAAATCCTAACACAAGTTATTAAAATGGAAGAACCATATACATGAAAAATAGAGAAGATCAATCCACAATAAATAAAAATATTAAAGGATAAAATTGTGTGTGTATGTGTGTGGGTGAGTGTGTGTGGGGGCTCCATTATACAAAAGTATTTAAATAAAAAAATAACAATTAAAAGAATTAGCGTGATGATCAAAATAAAATTTTAAATTAAAAGGCGAGAACAATTCTTTGATCTGATGGCAAAATTAAAAACAAAAAATAAAAAAAAATTAAGAAAAGGACAAGGATCAAATTATAATTCAACCGGGTTGAATAAACTAATATTTATTATAATATGATAGTAAAAAATGGCAACAATGTATATATATAATTTTCTTTAAAAAAATAAATTGAAGACAATAACCTAAAAAAATACCTTAGAAAATATATAATTGGATAAAAAAACTTTAGGCTCCCATTAACCCGAGATTGCATGATAAGCATGCAACCAAAATGTTGAAGGATGATATTGAGTTAAAGAAGAACGAGTTAACCCATGACTCAGGATAAACAATTTTAGTGCTCAAGGATGAAATTAAAAAACATAAAAAAATGAGTCGAGTCAACTTAGGTTAACTCACCAAACTTGTGACCTAAATAATAAGACAAAAATAACTTTATAGAAAAGAGAAAAAAATAATTATAAAGTAAATCTTAAATCAATTACATACTGAAGGATAAAATTGAAAAGGTAAATAACAAAAAAACAAAAAAAATATTAACATGAGGTAGCGTGCAAAACTCATGACTTGGATTATGAGATTATGATAACCTCATGGAAGGTAAACAAAAAAAATAATCATAGTTAACTTGGTTTAACCCGCTAAACTTGCAACTAAGATTACTTGACTATAATAACCTTATGAAGAGCAAATTAAAATAAATTATGAAAGCTCATTTTTAACATAACTTATTGTTAAAGATTGAAAAAAAAACATAATCTAAAATAAAACATAACAAATAATTTGAATCTACCTAGGTTAACTCTTAAAACATGTGTTCCAAGTTATAAAATCAAGATAACTTCATAGAATACAAATCAAAATAAATCATAAAACCTAATTCATAATCAACTCAATAATGAAGGATATAAATATAAAAATATCAATTAATAAAAAACAAAAAAACACAAGTCATCATGTTAACTTTTTAAATTTAAAACTTGAGTAATGAGATCTAGATAATCTAATAAAAAATCAAAATAAATTATAAATATTAATTTTAAATTAATCAAATATTGAAGGATAAATTTGAAAAAAATAATTATAAAAAAATAAAATAAATACTCAATTGAATCATGTTAACTTGCCAAATTTATAATACAAATTATAAAATTAAGTTAACAAGCATAAATAAATTATAAAATTTAATTTTAATAAATTAAATGTTAAAATATAAAGTTATATAAAAAACAAAAAGGAAAATAAATTATTTTATTAGCCGTCGCCTTTCGTTTATACTATAATACTAACAATAATAATTCCTTTGTCGTATTTGCCACTCTCCACTCTCTCTCTCTCTCTCCTCTCTGTGTATGCATCATCATCAACATAGAGAGAGAAACAAGAGAAGGGAGGAAGAGGAAAAATAAATACCTACTTTTTATATATATATATATAGACACAATTTTGTTCCAGATAAACAGCTGATCTTTTTGATTGAATAAAGAAGAAGAAAGCTCCGGTTGATTTTGATCGATTCTTCCTTCGATGGCGATACAATAGTCAAATCACGACGCTTTCTTTCTCGTTGACTTTTTCATTCTCTCCTCGTTGATTGACCTCCCTTCAACCCCCGAATTCATCAGGGTCAGGGCTTCTCGAATGCCACCTCGAATTTCATATCTTCCTCATTTCTATCTCCCTTTTCTCTTCCTCGACGGAGTTTCGCTTTCGCAGGTAGTGTTATTCCCTTGTCCTCTTCTCTACAATTTCGATCAATTTTTGTTTTTAATGTTTTAATTTGACAGGGTGATAGTAATATAAAATATATGTGATGGTTAGGGCTAGGGTATCATCTACTGCTGATACGATAATGGAAGGATCAGGGAATATTTCTGATCTGTACAGAGGCAGAGGTGGAGGAAATAGTAGTAGCAGTAACAATTCTTCACCTTCGTCGAGGAGATATGGAATGCTATCAGCTTCTAGTATTCTTCGAGCACCCATTTCTGTTTTATTAGAGTATTCTGGTCTGTTAAGAACTACTCGTTCAACTCACCAAGAAATAGAGTCTTTGATTCCTGGCGGAGGAGGACTTGGTTCTACTAGACTTGATGATTCGTCGCCTGCGGTGGTCTCTAATAATGGGGAGGTTGCGATTAGGATTATTGGGCCGGGGGAGCATGAACATGAAAGGGATGGTTCTGGTGGATTGGTTGCGGGGCAAGTTGGTGGAGGGCAGAATGAGGTTTTGGGACAGCAGCAAACGATGAGTGCAGATGTTCTTCAGGGTGATGTGAGAAGTGATCATGGAGGAGGAGATGCCACTGGTGGTGCTGGTAGTAATCAGAGTTCGAGTGTGGGTGGGGATGGGGAACCTGCTGATGGGGCTGGGGGTAATGGGAGGGATTCAACTTACCAGAGATATGATATTCAGCAAGCTGCTAGGTGGATTGAGCAAGTGCTTCCTTTTTCTTTGCTTCTACTGGTTGTCTTCATTCGCCAGCATTTGCAAGGTATCGTTTGTTTATTGCTTTATTATCTTAAAATCAGTGGTTTGGCCTCTTTTTTTTTTTTTTTTAATTTCTAGAGTGGAACTCAATATGTAAAAAAGAGAACTGGACACATGAAGCATGTGGAGTAACCATGTTTTGGATAAATAATTCTAACCAGCTATGTTCTTGGCAAAACTGTTAGCGAATAGATATTTTTTTTTGATGTACTGGAATGGGATGAATAGAGAACTGGACACATGAAGCATGGAGTGGAATTCAATAATGTAAAAAAGAGAACTGGACACATGAAGCAAGTGGAGTAACCATATTTTGGATAAGTAATTCCTACCAGCTATGTTCTTGGCAAAACTGTTAGCGAATAGATATTTTTTTTGATGTACTGGAATGGGATGAATATTAGTCTATGGTTATTTTGGAGGGATGAGTAGCTTGCAAATGGTTTCCTGGTCAATCAGCACATGTTTGAGCGAGTTTTTATAAAGCAAATAAAAAAATAGCACTGGTGGTTTTCTGGAGGTTATTTATTTTGTTTTGCTTGCCATTGCTGCATGGGTGTTGCTAACTACTCTTTTCATTTCATTAGTTTGATTACGACTCAACTCTTTTCGACTGAGTTCCTCGTCGTTACTCTCTCATGTCCTTCTCATGCAATTTATGATGAATCTTCTAATTAGAGAAGAACATTTCTATTGCACTGACCTGTCAGTATATTGCTCTTCAGAGTGATCCATTATCCATAAACAAAATAACCTCGTTTTTCATCCTTGTCATCACTGCTCTTCATAAAACAGTTTCACACACTCTCACCAGATGTTGACATCTAAACTTGCATATTTGTGAATCTTGCTGTAAGGTCATATAGATTCACTTTGGATTACTGCATTTTGTATATTCTTTTCTTTTCATCTCAAATTTCTTTCACCAATTGGTCCTGGTCCTTTGTATGCTGAATTGGCTTTTTGTTGTATTGAGGTGATGATTGGATTAGGTTGTTGATCCTATCCATTACCTTAACCATATGAAGAATTATAGGAAGTCATCGTGAGAACTGAGAGGAGAGGATGGGAGAAAGGAAGAAAAACTTAAATACAAAGACTAGTAATGGGAAGAAGAAAATCAAATACTAAAATATGGTTGAAAGAGAGAGATCTTAAAGAATTCACCTTTTTAATAGCAGCTTTAGATTTATCATTCCATAGAGCAGGATTAGATTACATTTCTATGATATTGGGTGAATTCTTCTTTTGTTGATATTGTGGTATTTTCAACATGAACAGTTTTGGATTCCCTAAAATCTCTTCCAAATTGTGGTTACTGAACACGTGAAGCATGTAGGGGGGACCATATTTTGCTTTAGTGATTCGAATTGGAAGCATGGTATGTTCTTGTCTACAGTTGTCAGTGAATAGATAATTTGTTTAGGCTGCATACTTTCACCAGAGGTGGAATGTAAATTAATCAGGGATTTTTTGTTGGAATAGTCAGCTTTACCATTTGCCTGGGTATTTAGTTTTTCATTAACATTATTTTTAGAAAGTTCGTTAAAACAAAGAACAAAAGGGCAGGGATGGTATCTAGGAAGCAAAGAGCCGCATCAATGTTGCAAACAACATTTTTTGTTTCAATCTAATTACATCTCAGCTGAATAAATCTCAGTCCTCTTCAACTGAACTCTTTGCTGTCTCGTGTCTCATGCTTCTCAGGCATAAAGACTGAAGATTTTAACTAGAGAAGATTAGAATAATTCAATGTCCATTTATAGAATAACCATCATTTCAATTCTCGTCACCCTTGATATTCTAACAACAGCCTCACCCTCATTTCGTGTGTAAATGCATGTGAATATTGGTCCGGTTTTTTTTTAAAACTATTCCTTTCATCTTGATTGTCACCGCCCATTTTTCTTCAATTGTTCATTGTACTTATAGGGTGGATTAGTGCTTATTTGCTTTAAGATCCTCTAGATTAGGTAAATGATCTGACTCCAGAACTTTTGTTAACCAAACAAAGAATTATAGAAAGTAAGAGCAAGAGGAGAGGGTTGAAAATTTAGAGGACATGACACAGAACCAGGGATTTAACATAAGAGGAAGATAATCCAACACTTAAAACCATGGTTGAATTCAGAGTGTTCTTGAGAAATGAACGCTCTTGAAGTAAGCTTTTCCACCACAAGACTAAAATCTGTACCTTGTACATTGTCCGATTCAATAATAAGTTTAAACTGGCAAGATATTTTTTTTTATGATTTCTTATGGTAGAAAAAGGAAATAAAACTTTCATTCACAAAAGACAAAAAACAAATAATATGGATTGCTGCTCACTAATCACATCACTTGTTGCTTGTCTCTTGGCTTTTACTTAGAGGAAAAAATTCTTACAGAATTCGGAGCATGTTGAATTCTTGTCTTTTTTCCTCAAGTTTTTATTTCTTGTTTTTAAATTTTAAATTTTTTTTGTGACATTGCTCTATATACAAGGACTTGCAGGTTTCTTTGTTACAATTTGGATTGCTGTTGTCATGTTCAAGTCTAATGATATTCTACGAAAACAAACAGCTCTGAAGGTACTTAATTCTTACTGAATGTTTTATGAGCTTATCTATAGGGACTTGTGCTTAGTGAGAATTTGTGCATCTCTTAGTTGGATTAGATTATGATTTTTGAGCTTAGCAACTGTTGGTCTCTGCAGGGAGAGAGGAAAATCTCTATGCTTGTTGGCATCTCTCTTGCATTCACAATTCATGTGGTTGGTGTTTACTGGTGGTATCAAAACGATGATCTTCTGTACCCATTAATTATGCTTCCTCCCAAATCTATACCTCCTTTCTGGCATGCTATTTTCATCATCATGGTGAATGGTAAGCTACTGTCTACAAGTTACATATTTCTCTACTTCTGATTGACTAAAGATGCACTTTATGCTGTAATGTTGCAAAAAATAAAGCCTAAAAACTTAGCGATGGCACTTTATCTCATACCTCATGCGTTTGTTAAATTTTGCACAGAATATGTAGACAAACACCTACATGCAGAGGACCTCTCTCAGCTCTTAGGAATATCAATTATTTCTTATGACTTCCTCAAAAGTTTTCCCCTTAATTAAGTGCAGTTTCCTATTATGTTCTCATTCGTGGATGGAATGTTTTGAACCCCTCTAAGCTGTGTGCTATTATTTTCTGCTTTTTAGAGGGTTCTTATTGTTTTTCTTTTCCAGATACTTTGGTCCGGCAGGCAGCAATGGTATTAAAATGTATTCTGTTAATTTACTACAAGAACAGTAGAGGCCGAAATTATCGTAAACAGGTGAGATATCATATAGAATGTATAGTTCTGTTTGGGTTTTTGGCATGGTGGATAGCATGGATAGTAGCTAGGGTTCTCAAACCCTAAGGTTATAGACCTAAGCTGTAAAAATTTATAGAAAACTCACTAGTATTTATTAAATTCTGAATGATAGTCTTCTTCTCAAAATAAACTAGACGCCTCAATTTATATTATCTCTAAAATCCTTTATGAAATGATTTCTAATTAAAACTAAAATCTGTTATGGGAAATGATTTCTAATTAAAACTAAACTCATTTATAGGAAAGATTTCTAATTAAAACCTACAAATCCTTCTAGCATTAGGATTTCTAAATAGTAAAGTACTAATTAAATTAAAAGTATCGATCTTAATAGGACGAAGAATCCAAATACAACAATGTAAATAAAAAAAATCCTACACGGTAACTTTCGAACCTTATTTGAAGGCCTTCTTGATCTCCAATCATCATGAAATAATAACCTCTTAAGAAACAGGGCCTTTGGAATCTTCTGTTAAAATTTCAGTTTGATTCAATGGTCGGATTAAAAGTTACGCTTGATTTACCAAATTGCGTCTCTTATTAAACTCTTCAAAATCTAAAAATCTTAACCATTAATAAATTAATGCAATAAACATTATCATGCCATAAATATGGAAGAAACTTCCCCACATAAGTTTTGATTTGTTATAAAAAGGATCTGAATAATGAAGCTGGTTGGGGTTTGGCCTATCTACTAATTGGATGGAGGTCTCAATCAACTCTCTTTCTGCATTCTCTTCAAGAAGTTCCTGGCATATACCTCAGCATCTATTATTTTCCCTTATTTTCTGACCATGGTATTTTTTTTTCTAGGGTCAAATGCTTACTTTGGTTGAGTACCTGATGCTGCTGTACCGTGCCTTGTTGCCTACACCAGTCTGGTATCGCTTCTTCTTGAACAAAGAATATGGCAGCCTCTTTTCATCACTTATGACTGGGTTGTATCTAACTTTCAAACTCACATCTGTTGTTGAGAAGGTACAAGTTTCATGATTTTATTGTTTTTGTTTCCTGCTTCTGTTGCCTACTTTTGCCTACATTTGTTTAGGAAAATATTGAGCAGGCTGAATGGCTTACCCCTCCTTAGCCTGCGTTATCATTTCTTCAATCACTCTCATTTTGGTTGGTAAATTGTAGGTACAATCCTTCTTTGCTGCCTTGAAGGCATTATCACGTAAAGAGGTGCACTATGGAGCAAATGCAACATCAGAGCAGGTACTGTTGATTTCTCTTTTCTCTTAGATCAGGGCCCCTTTTGGAACATTAGCGTGTATCTAGGTGCAAATCTGCAATTATTTTGTTTCCTTCTTTTGGGGGTTTTAATAGGACCCAAAGATATAGTAAATAGTCCACGATCATTTATGTTTTGATGAAATAAAGAGCCCATGTTTATACCATGGCAAAAGGGAAAGGGAAAAAAGAAGCAGCAGAGAGAGCCATCAATAGAAAGTGCATTGATGGATCGGCTTAAAACAATGGTAAATAACTAAGAAAAGTCTTGCAATTTCAATATTACCATGGCAAAAGGGAAAGGGAAAAAAGAGCCCCTGTTCAGCCCACTCTCTCTAGATTTCATTAGTGGTTCTTGAGGAGTACATGGGATAGTTTTCCTTGCATTTTAAGCCAACAATGCTGTAACGCAGGTCAATGCAGCAGGAGATCTGTGTGCCATATGCCAGGAAAAGATGCACACTCCTATAATACTTCGATGTAAACACATATTTTGCGAGGATTGTGTATCAGAATGGTCAGTGCATATGACCTAATACAACCAGCATTTCATTTTCTGTTTGTTGTTTGAACATATTTTGCTCTTGCTGGAATCAGTTAGCCAGCAGTAGTTAATTCATTTGTGTTTTATCTGAACTGAGAGTCGGTTTACAGGTTTGAGAGGGAAAGGACGTGCCCCTTGTGCAGGGCTTTGGTCAAATCTGCAGATCTCAGATCGTTCAGTGATGGCACAACTAGTTTATTATTCCAGATATTCTAGAAGTGTACTGTGTAGAAACCAGCGAGTTTTTCTGCTCGGGAGCTCCAAACACATTCTGAAAACTGCGTTTTCCTGATCATCATCTCATCCATACACGCATGTATATGTGACTGTATTTGTCTCTGGCTAGTTCAGTAGTTACTTACCCAAGAAAATCAAACCAAAGATTAGTGGAACTTGAATTGGCTGCCCGTTCTTTTGTTGTATCGGGAAGGGATGAATGTATCTAATGCCCTTTGAAGACAGTTCCTCAAATGATTAACAATATATATAAATATTTATCATTTTCATTTGCTGTCAATGAAAGTTTTCCTTGTTGTTTTCTGAAAATTGTATTCTCTGTAGAAGATGCCTTGCAGTTCTGGCAAAAATTGAATCCCTGCGTAACTGGAGCGTGCCGCCATGTCTAGACTTGTTGAAGGTGGTTGCCAAAAACATTACTTCATGAACTAGTATTAGCAGGCAAGTTGTGGTTGGTGCAAAATGCAATCAGAAATTCTGAGGATAATATGAAAGCAAGGGTCAGTGGATGATTGGAAGGAGACTTCAATGCTTGGTTATACTCAAGGCAATCTGTGAAGCTGTTTCAACATTGTCAAAACTAACTCCAGTTTTTTAAAAGATAAAGCGTGTAAAAGAAATTAAAATAACTCAATAAAAAATATAATTTTAAAATTTATTTTTTAATAAATAAATATATCAACCCTTGTTAATTTTATAAACTCATCACCCGATTTATAAGATCTGATTCATCTGAAGTATCTTATTTGGAAAAATTATGAAATCCAATTTCTAAGAAATAATTTCAATTACATAAAAAAATTATAAAAATAGTGATTAAGAGAATGAGAATTAAAATTTAAATACAAAATAAATCTTATATTGGATGAAAGAGTGAGATTAAAAAGAAAAATCGATTTAGCAAAAGGACCAAAATAAAAAAGAACAGGACCAAATTGATAAAAATAATATACAATAAATCTAAAATTTAAAGAGGGGTAAACCGTAATTTTTTTTGAGGAGAAGAGAACAAAGAGAGTCAACTCGCGACTAATCAAATAACCAATAACAACACATGTTGGTTTAAATAGAAAAGAATATGATGACACTTCCAATGACATGGTGAATTGATATTTTTAGACATTGGGAAGACTCCACACGCATTGTTTAAAGAGCACATATATCTCCAACTTGCCTCTAGACACCCCACACACATTTATCTTTTTTAAAAATAAACAATTTAAGCCAAATATCAAGTTTCCTCTAAGATGACTTAAAAATTATTGAAAATATATTATGAAAACACTAATTGTTTATTTTTTTATATTTGGTCAAATAATAATTTTTCTCTCAATTGACATTATAATGATGAAAAATGTATTTTTAAACAAGAAGAGAAAAGACTTATATGTTCTCAATCAATTTGATAATGGAAAAATGGGTCATGTGAAAACTTCAATATCCTTGGAAGTCAATGTACTAGGTTCAGTTATGCATCGAACCCAATTACAATAGGTTTTAAAAGATGTCAAATCCATCACCTTTAGGTTTGTAAAGAGTCCAAACCTAATACATATATAGTTAATACAATTTTAAGCCTATGTTAGGTTACACCGATTTGTTTATTTGTTATCATATCTTTTAACATTTCATGTTAAAAATAAATAATGATCATCCCTTTAAATCCTTAAATGTACAAAAATCTTTATAGGGCCTATCATATTTCTATTAATATTATTAATATCGTGTAAAAAATATTTATTTTTATTAATGTTATCAAGAGAAAATTATTTTTCAACTCCTCCATTCAAGTAACACGATAAAGTTTAGAGGTTATATCATATTTTCTCGATTCTCTATGGTACATTTTTATTTTTACTTAAAGTTGATTATCCATAACTAAAACAAACACCATTGTTCTAAACAATTTAAAACTCATTCTCTTATTTATTATAATTTCTTATTGGCAATCACTAACTTTGATCACATGAGGGTATCTAAGTGCCACAATTATTTTTTTTGTTTTGGTGGTGTTGAGTTTTCTATCACCAACCATCAACTTCTTAAACTAAGAAAAACGGAAACATTAAATGAAATTGTAATCATCCTTTATCCAAACACTCAAAACAATATCTTTATTTTTTAACATATAAAATTTTGGAACTCTATAGAGCATACATGAGACCAGCTCACATGTTTTAAACAATCTAATGGCAATCAACAAAGATTTTTCAAGGAAGAAGAAGTGTTTTTTTTTAAGAACAACAATGAAGGACTCAGATGACCAAAACGTCGACGCAGACTTCACATATGGAATGGATAATGGAATACGCACCAGGGACTGGAGTAGAAGTAGACTCAACTAGCTGGTAAACACCATCTTTAATGGTGCTGGAAAGAAACATAACCTTGGAAATCGAAATAACATGAATGACAGTGAAGTTTGAGAAAAATAAGATCAAATTGACACGCAAAGTGCAAGACGAAGACGACAGACGGAGCAAGATGATTCCAGCTATCACAAAGCTGACATCGTGCACGGGGACAGGGCACAAAATGATTCCTGACCTGCCGAGAGCCATTAGCAGATGAGGACCCCATGATGTACAGAAAACACTTAATTTAAATCTAATAGATCAAACTATTTGCTAGTTTCAAATTTGTTATCTGGAAAAGGAAAATCGGACTTTATTTGACAAAAAATATACGCAATTGCATAAACAATTACATACATGAAAACAATAAAGAATGTTTGCCAGGAAACCCCCCCCCTGAAAAACCTTGGCTTTATCAAACACAACCAAGAAATGAACCATCAGAAACCCCATCTGAGTCAAAACTACTGAATAATGTCAGAGATTAACAGGACTACTTATTTACGCCAGACGATACTGAGGGTGTTTTTGCTTCATCCTCCTCATGTACTGCAGATTTTGGAGCGCATTTTTCTTCTTCTTCTTCCTTGTTTGAAGGGATCCGTTTTGCCTCTTCTTCTTCCTCGAGTTCAGGTACAGCTGCACTTGAGGGGGCATCGCTTCCTGCATCTTCTGCTTGTTCTTCCTCCTGTGTTTCTTGTTGCAGGTCAGGGACAGGATAGATTTCCTTTTCCAACAGTGAACTTAATGTGGTGTCAGAAGGTGAGGTGGGCGAAGGTGGAGAAACAGAAAGCATCTTCGTGAAGGGATAAACTTCGGTGACTTCTTCACTGCCTTCGTCCAAATAAACAACATCCTGCATTGTGAGCTGGTGGTATTCAACAATTTCTCTCAGAAAGCGGTTCTCGCGAGCATACACAGAATTCTCATGTGCTAGACGAGCTTTCTCAGCCAAAAGTGTCTCCAATTGAAGGCGGATCTGCCATACCAAAATATGCAAATGAAATGGTGATCAATAGACTGTCACAGTTGCCTCCTCCAGTTTAAAGCAGCTAAAAAAGACAGATTCGGCAAAGCATCTTTCAGACACAGAAGAAGCTAGCGGAGAACAATACGAAGAGAGCATAGATTACAAGATTAGGTCGAGCAGCATGCATTGGCCCTACACTGAGAACTTTATGAGATAAATGAAGTACAAGAGTGCATTACCAGATCATCATCTTCAACATTGCTGCCCTTTTCACGGCTCTCCCGAAGCATTTTATTCTCTTCTTCCAGCTGTGAACATCTTTGTTTAGCGAAAGCCAGGTCTGCTTTAAGCGTTTTTAGTTCCCGGAGAAGTAGTTTTGCTTTGGCAGCAGTAGCCATGGCAACCTGTGAACAAAAGGCTAATCATGCATTTCACCAGCTAGGAGATTGAAACAAGGCTCACGACTGTCTTTTGCTGAAGCTAATAATCTGGAATGAATACTGATGATGCGATTCCTATCCTGTTCTTAACATGATCTAATTATTCTGAAACTGCTGCTAGCCGAGTCAGTTCACAACCACGATTACAGAAAGCCTTACTTTGTTCAAGCCAAAGGCCAAAATCTAAGTCATCAAATGTGAACTTTTAGTGACAATATTTAGTGACATGCTGCTTAGAAGCATTAAATTGGTTAGTTGAGACCTTAAATCTTATTCGACTTCCAAATTAATGCTTTTGATAATTTTCCACATGAACCAGTGACCCACAAATACAAAGTTGCCACCTTACGTCGCGAGATGCCTTAAGTTGATTTTCATGGTTCAGTGGTTGTGCATGTTGTTGCATCCATGAACTATCTGCACCAGGACTTTGATTATATGCCTCGGGACCCTTTCGCCTAATTTGCAGCTTGCGAGTTTCTTGGATGATATCTGCTGTCTTATTTTCCACAATAGTGCGACCTTCCTGGAAAATAACTAGAGATATTGAAGCAATAAAATATAATTTATATAATTGATGTATTTTGAATGCATGACAGATTCATCCCGAAATTGCAAATCTGCAAACATACTTGTTAGCATCACTAGAACGTATTTTTATCAGTTCTTCTGGAATCTACCTTATCAATTCAGTATTTCGGAAAAGGAGAAAGTTGAAAAACAAAACCTGATACTGGATCAATTCAAACTCTCCTTCTCACAGAAAATCTGATAACTAATTAACTACATTCAATTTAATTGCTGGCTTTTATTTTAATAGATTTACTACCATAATTCTCAGCAATATAAATGGAACCTAAACATCAATGGCGAAGTTAGAGGATTGTCCACAGGTTAAAAATGGAAGAAAGTAGGGAAAGAAAACCCCTTTAGATTCTTTGCTCAAGATATAGATATGCAATCAATGAGCTCATCAAGTAGGATCAGGAATTAAACAAGTTAATCAGTGAACACAGAGTTCATCAAGTAGGATAAGTTTGCCTAGAGTTGCAGAGGAAGCAAAACATCTTACCTCGAAAGCCTTTTCAAAGGTGTCACCAATCTGATTAAGGGAAGATGTAATCTTATCCAAGCCCTTTCGTATGGTAGGATTATCCATTTTCCTAAAGCCCTCAGGTGTCCGGTATGAATACTGAAAATATTACAACAATCAATTGATGAAACTTGCCCTTTTATTTTCCGGTTTTCTTCACTGCAATAAGTATGAATCAAATGTTAATTCGGTAATCACCTGACCACCTTCAGAGGAATCTGGCATCTGGATCCTGGATCTTTCTGGTGTTTCAAGTTGTTGAGATATGTTATCGTCCTCGAGAATCGCTTTGGCTTTCCGAGCAAGGACACCCCAAAACCCTTTCGACTCATTTGTTCCCAGTTTGTCCTCGTATGCATCAAACACCTAAATAATGTCCAGGCATCATGTCTCATCAGATTTTACAGGGTACGAATAATGTGCAATAAAGCTAGTAATGCAATGACATGCAAACCAATCCGTCATCTTTTTATAGTAATCTTTGTAGACTATAAATTTTCAACGTCTCTAACATTATCGAATAACTGCAGATTCACTCTCGACATGTATGCATAAAAATACAGGATACAAAAGTGAAGCAGTGATCAAAACCAATTCAGTATGTGATCATGAATTGAAAGTAGATTGATAAGATCAATTTAGAGATGCAGATGAGACGAGATCCATGTTCGTTTTTGACAGATAAAAATCCTAAATGAAACAGAAACAAAAGAACAAAATTGGGAAAACAGACATAAAGAAGACCTTAGATCTCCGAGGGATAGAATCTCCAGCATATGCAGAAGAAAGGGATGATTCACGATGAGCAGCAGATGCCCTAATCGCCTGAGCAGCCAGAGATGAAGATGAAGAAGATGTTATGAACAAAGTGTCGTCATTGACATTAGTATTTTTGTTGATGTTTGCATGGTGGTTGTCTTGTTCTGGTGGGTGATGAATCTCTTCTTTAAATGTTGCTGTCCTGGTAATTCCATGTCTTCTCCTATATGCCATCTCTTTTTATTAACGATAATAACTTGTTTTTGGTCGTTACAGCCACCACCACCGCCACGATGATAAGTAGAGGTGGTGATCAAGGGAGAGGAAGATCACCACAGCCCACAACCGTCTCTCTGTTTTTGGATTTGTCCAACGAACCTTTACTTTGTTTCTTATACAAGACATTTAGCATGAGGAATGCTAACGTGACACCACTTGTAGCCTCTTGAGATACACTTAACTTATTTTTTTAAAAAAAAATTATTTTCATGTTATCATGATCCAATGGCTTGCATTGACTGGCGGTTATGCTCTTCCAAATATACAATAACTGGGAACCAGGCTTCTATTTTTGTTTAGATAAATTGCCTAACGAGTATTAAAATTATGCTATAGTCAGAATTGTTGGTTTTCCAAAAATACTGTTAGGTTAAAAATAAAATAAAATGATGTACGACTATGATGCATGTTTTGAACACTTAACGCGGGAAGCTTACGGTTCATCTTCTCCATTTGCTTTTTCGAGACAACTCAGACTTGTAAGAAGAATCTAGTCCAACAGCATGTCTGTCTCTGTCCGTCAGCACAACTTTCCAGTTATGATTTTTTAGTTCGAGTCTCACCTATCTTATTTCTTCATTGACAGCTTTACCTTCTCTTTATACTTTGTTTATGCAGCCCCTTTTTATTGTAAAAGTTACCCGTCCAGACCGGAGCCCCGAGGTTGGATTGTAGTTTTTGACAGCATATTCTCAAGTTCTTAATCCTGTCATAAGATTAATCCAAGTTCAAACCAAGGATGGAATCGATAAACTACGAGATTTGCGTTACATCTTTCGTAATAACCATTGTATGATCATAGTTAATTACAAAGCAATTCCTACGAGGCTGCAATCATTGCCTTCTTTTACAATAAAGGACCTTTTTTTGAAGCAAGGCCATAGCATTATATGTACAAGTAGTACCACATGTTTCCTGCCAATGAGTTCTTCATGTTTTAGTCCCATTATGCTACAGCTGAAGAGCCAAGTTAGTATGCTGAGTATTCAATGAGGAGTGTGGACGGTTATCACTGTACATCTCGCCCGTTCTGTTCGGAAAAGGTCCCTGCATGCCTGAACCATGCTGCGGAAATCTATTCTGCCCCAGTGAATTTATCTGGTCAAGCCGTGTCTTCAAAAATGGCAGATCAAAGATGAAATTGCCAGAAACAGGTGTCAATTGTTCGCTAGGTTTCAAGGCCTGAATTGTCTCAGGTGAACTGCCAGGTCCATGATTTGGAACTTGAGAAGCTGGGGCTTGATCATCACCTCTCAGACATTGTGTACTTGGACTATGTGTACTGCCAACATGTCGATTGAAACTTGACATGCCAGTGGTTTTTAGGGGCCATGAAGATGGTGATAAACTGCAAGTATCACTCAACCTGCTTTCCAAAGCATTTGACCTAACGCCCTTGAAACCAGAACCCGATGGTTGTGATTTGTTATCCATCTTGCTTCTCTCCAGTTTATGCATTGCTGTTCCATTATCCTTTTTACTTGAACCAGCAGCTAAGAGATTCAGATCTCTGGCATCAGCAACAGGTGAATATGAACCCTGTAGAAGGCCTCTATTTTGATTTTGGTAGACACCGGCAACATTCATGTCATTACAAAAGGAAGCATTACCTCTAATGGCACCAAATTCACTGTAACAATTACCATTTGGTGCCACTTTCCCTGAAGTTCCATGCATGCCAAAGTTGTTACAAGCACCACCTCCTTTATTGACATCAGATATGTCTATTCTGTTACCCTGGCCTACATTTTGGCATGCAGCTGTGATTGTAGCATCAAGAGTAGGTGGACAATGAGCAGAGGTTGATGCCGCAGACGTTTGACAGTTTGGAGACTGAAGCCAAAAGTTTGAACCTGGAGTTGGAAAATTGGCAGCAGTGGCCGGCCATTCATCTAACTTGCGTTTGGCAACCATTTGGGCAGTTGGTCCTACGTCTTTAACAAACAACAATAAGCTTTTACGATAGGCAATTTCCTGCTGATTCACCTACACCATGAGAGAACATAGTGTCATCTCTCATGAAGTTTCTACTAATTCATGATATCAGGAAGCATAGATAGAAAACAGAACTGTTCTCTAAGAAAGTCACTTACATGCACTAGTGGCTTCGAATTACTATAAATTGTTGAAATAATTGGATAGCTCTCATCAAGGAAGGACATCCATGGTTTATATGTGGAGCGCCTATCTGTTTCAGAAAAAACAAATCTCTTACCATCTCCAGAACCTGTTGAAGAAGAGCTAATTAAAACATGTTACAAAATTTACACAATTCAACTTCATGAAGAAAACGAGAATTTTCTTCATCTCTGTGTCCCTATTATTGGAGCCTATGGCTCCATCCATTTGTGTACAATCCACATTGAAGAGCCTCACAGACCACAGGATCTAAACAAATAGGATAAAATTGCACAATCTAAACAAACAATTATGTAGTGGGAACAATCTAGCCAACTATGTTCTCATGTCAAGAGGATAAAATTGTTAACCTAGTGAATCCCTTGAATTTTGCGAATGCAGGCCAGTTAAGTGTATTAAAAACTACAAGGAGAGCTCCTTCTGGACAAAAAGAGAGTTTCTACCTTTAACGATATGGATTCCATATATTCAAAAATAGACACATCACATGTGGAGAACTCCATAGACTATGTGGCTCTATAAACAGCATTTTCCAAAGCAATTCCTGAAATATCTAGATTCTTTAGCATACTTTGTGCATGTTGGATCTGACATTCCCTAAAACAAGACCTTAAGGAACTTTGATTTTGAGGTGGTCAGAACAGAATCACTTACCAAAAAGTACTTTGTCATCTCTAGCATCAGAATGAGTAGTTATGCCTAAGCATGCAGAGTTCACTCGGATTGCTCTTTTTAGACTTGATGAACAACTTGTTAAACACGGGGTGGGTTTCGGGGATACATGAACTGCAGTATTGGTATTGCTGGATTTTGAACTCATCGCAACCTTAAGGGATGGGCTATAAGTTGAACCCTTGACTTCATGTTGGGGCCTTCTACCACTTTGCCGTCTCGTCCCCGAGAATTCCAGTTCAAAATTATCAGGATCTGTTTTAAGAGCATGGAAAACCTTCTTAGCTAATTCAGCTATGGCACGAGCCTGAAAAAAAAAAAGCTTTGATGTTCAGTTGGGGGTAAAATCTCATAATTTATCTACACAGAATTCTTTGAATATGATTGAGTTGTTCAACAGGTAATAGATAATCATACCTGTCTGAAAAAAATGCTGGAGGAGGAGTTGAAGTGCATTGCATTCCCTGATATTAGAAACACATCATGCTGCATAGCAGTGAAAAAAATTTTGTAATCAGAAAAGGGAAGAATATATGTTTCTTGTATAGAAGCTGCATGGCTCACACATCAACACTGTAAGACAAATGTACATTCAAAATCATAAATAGAGAACTAATGCTTGATGAAGGAGCAAACCTCAAATTGTTCAAGACTTTTATACATTCCTTCATGAAGTTTAGCCCTCATGGTGCCGAAATCCATAGGCTCTTGGATGATTTCATAATACTCCTCAACCTTATCAGCAGCGATTCCATAAATACAATGAACAAGAAAGCACAGCATTCTTGATATGTAATGAAACTTCTGATCAAATACCAACCTCATTTGGGTCAACTGGTTCTGCAAATAATTCATGGGTATCTCTCCTATGAGATGGAAAAATAAGAAATAAAAGTCAGAACAAGAAAGGAAACTGTTTTCAACCAGCAATGGACACGCCTCAGTAAGAAATTGAGCAGCTGTGTCATTGCCACCAATTGCAAAATACACAAGAAAGGAAACTATAATTGCGAATTACTGATGATGTGAAGTACTTGATGCAAACAAGAATTCCTGAGTAACTTAAATGATATAACTTCTTCAGAAAATATCCACCTCTGTAATATGTCAACGATATGCTCAAGCATGCGTTTTTCTGGCACCCATGATGTACGTAACAAACTAGATGGTTGATCTGATCCAGGAGAACAACTAGAGTCACAAACGGAGAAACTTGGAGATCTGATTACACATTTAATTAAAAAAGAAAAAGAAAAAAAGGAAGGTAACCTGGAGAATAAGCTTGTCCTTTCTGTTTTGGACCATCTTTTTTCTGCAAAATGGCTTCATCTGGTCCAACAGGGAATGTGAAATATGATGTCAGCGTCACTGAAATCTTAAAGCTGCACGCAGTTTGCAATTACATTTTAACGGAGCAAAAAGGCTTACCACTATTGATTGGATGATCTTCATGACTTAGTTCTCTGTCATCCGATTCATCACTTGACTTGGGCTCCTGAAACCAAACTCAGGGAACAATGAAGACTTTCTATCGATCTATATAACCTCTTGAGCCACGAGGAGAGACCAAGAGGCAACAGCAAGCTCAAGCACATAATGACAATCACAGATTACTGGTTAGTTACTACCATTCTAAGGGAACAGGTTCTGCACGTCATGGTAAAGTGGCAGGCTTTTTCAATTTGAACACAATGTAACCAACTCCCTTTGGAGGTTAGACAAAGAAGTGTGAAAGAAATAGAAGAGAGAAGAGAAAAAATTCTGAAGGAGCCCCACTGTCTTAAGAATTACAGAGAAAGCAATAAAGATGGTAATGATCAAGTAAACCCACTCGCTGCACTTGAGCTGAAATGTTGGGTGGGGTCAATAAACTGCTATTTCCAACTGCATAACACAAATTCTTCTCATGAATTTATGTAGTCGTCCACTCTCACCCATATTAGGAGCCCTCTTTAAAACCCGCCCAACAACTTGGGAGTTAGATCCCAAATAAAAGAACAATTGGGCGTGACCAACTCAAATTACAGTGAGCAGGAAACCAGCAAAAATACTCATCAGTGATTATTATTTCCATAAAACAATGAATTTGATGAAACTGTTGTTATTATCCCACTACTCCAACAACTATGAATAAATAAATAAACAAATTAAAGTAGAAAAGGAATGGAGGCAGGCATAGAAGTATTACCTGTTGAGCATTGGGAGTAGAAGCCACATCTTGAAGTGGTTTAAGCTTCCTCTTTTTCTTTGCCCTTGTCCTACAGGATGGACCCTCAGGTTGGTTCTCCTTTTGCTGCTCCAACTCCTTGTCTTGTACATTAGCAGCAGTACTGGTACTAGTGCTTGTAATGCTCCTACTAAGCCTAGTTTTTTTAGCAACAGTGGTCCTACTCGGTGGCTTAGCCTTCCACACATCCAAAGCAGATATCCTAGGACTCCTTCTGTGTCCCTCTCTAAACATTCTCCTACTCTTCATTTTTGTACTTTTCTAGCCACAACAAAACCAAAAAAGAAACAAACCCACATTGTCAATTTTGTACCTTTGTGTTTACTCATTTCAAAGAAGACGCCTTTAGAATAAAATAACCACAGAAACCCACCTCAAGTTTGACAAGAACACCAACCCAGGTCTCTTTTCTACCTAAAAATATGTAAAAGCAAGTGCAAAATGGCAATGGAGTTTGATTGAGGTGTGGATGTTTGAGCTCTATACAAGGAAAGCAGCCACAGAAACAGTGAAAAATAAGAGTGGTAAAGGGGGTACATCGAAGAGGTACAGCTAGGAAACAAATGGGGTTTAGTTTTTTTCCATTTTAGTAAGAGATTGCAACATTTTCAAGCAAGGAAAAAGCATAAAAACCCATTGACTGCTGTTTTTTTGCTGATTATTAAAAATGAAATCTTGGCGTCTACAAGCAAGAGTGGCATTTGGCAGCTGAATGTAGGATAATCTTACCATCAAAGAGTAATGACAGGATAAATATATTGCGTTAGTAATGATACTGATAAGGAAGTAATGAAGGCTTTTCGAAGGCTTCTGCTTTGCAATGACCAGAGCTAGAGAGAGAGTGTGTGTGTGGGGTTACCCAGAACACAACCAGCCAAGAAACGAATCAGCTAAAAGAGACTACTACACTGTTGTTGTCCTCTTCATTTTATTTATTTATTTATTACTATCTTAAAAGCAATAATTTTGCTGTCAGACACTTGAGAGATGAATACTAAATGAAGAGCTAAAATTAAAAAAAAAAAATTTTTTTATAAAAATATTAATACGAAAACACTATTTTCTTTAATTATTTTTAAGAAACCTATGTTTATTTATAATATTTATATATTGCTTATGTTAAGCATGTTGCCCTTAATCATACAGGATTCAAATTCAATGAGAGACGACGAGAAAAATAAATTATAATGAATGCACGATGAACGTGTGGATGGCTTTCTTGAAAACTGACTTCAGAAGCGATATATTTATTTATTATTTTTTGGAGTCATGCTGTTCAATAATATATTAATTTAAAAAAAAATACGCATGAATCACTATGATATTGGAATGCATCGTGGGATCTGACACCATTTAATGGCTCGCCATCTTTTAATTAATATATATACTCAGAGCTTTGATGGACAAAGATTTGTAGATATGTTTTTTACTGTTTTTGAAAACTTCGAATTTTTTTTATTTTTATTTTAAATTTAAAAAAAATAATATTTTATATTATTTTGATGTGCTGATATTAAAAATACATATTTTTTTTTAAAAGAGTTAATTTTAATGTATTTTTAAATAAAAAACACTTTAAAAAACAGTCACGATCACACTTCTAAACAAGCTGACGGGGTGTTTGACCATACATTTAAAAACTATTTTTGAAAATTTTGACAATATATTTAATATATTATTAAATATAGTATTTTTAATCTCCCGATTAAGATAAATTTTAATGATATCTTTCATCTCTATCGAAGAAAAATATACGTTATATTATCTTAGTCTCTCAAATACATTCTTAATTAGCCTAGCAGTTATGAAATATTTTACACATGTCTTTATGGATATTGTGACTCATCTAGTAATGATATTTATATAAAAGTTAGATTTATTATTATTAGAATGTATATTAATAATTTGAATATTCATAGCAAGCTTCTAGAATTAATTACATACTTTAATAAATAAAAAAAATCAAGTTAAAAGATATCAGTATTTTATAAAGCAAGTAAAAAATATATATGATTGAGATCAACAACTTTATGCTTAAATAATTTTTTTAATGTCAACATAATTATTTTTTAATCCAAATTGATCACAATAAATATCTACAATTAGATAAAGCTGCATTCAATGTTTTGTGATATTTCAATATCTTAGAATTATTTTTAGTATTATTCTTAAAAACATAAAATCAAATGGATTTTTTATAATAAGATCATTTATTATATAATAAATGCAATTAGAAAAACCGGATGTTTGACTTTTCTTATGTATGTGAATATTTCCATGCAATATATGTGTTTATTATTATAAAAAAAAAGTCTAATCATATGGTAAATTATAATTATAATCGAATAAAACATATAAAAGAAATTAAATAAAAAACCGTGATAATGCAAGAGTATTTGGCAAGTAGAAATTGAAACTTGAAGCATCAAAGATCAGACAATTAACCTGAACATAAATGCCAGTCGTGGCCGCGACTGAGGAAAACGAAAGGGGCCCGGCCCGGCCCATTGACTCGTGCCAGCAGTGACCGCGACAATGGAGTCTGGAGCGCGTGTGATTGGAAATTTTTGACAGATAGACAGACAAAGAAGATAAAAAGTGACTGGAAACGAAGTAGGCTGGAGCGTGAAGATTTACAGTTGATTATTTTTTTGTTTTAAAAATATTAATTTTTTTTCTCTTCAAATCAAATTTTTATTGTATATTTTAAATTATTTTGATGTGATAATATCGAAAATAAAATTTATAAAATAAAAAAATATTATTTTAATATATTTTCAAATAAAAAACATTTTAAAAAATAACTAGTATAGCACTCTCAAACACTTTGTAAGAAACAAAATTCCATTTTAACTTCTTTAAATTTTGCTTATTTAAATCAAAGTATTTTGAAGTTTTATAACCATGAACCTTACCTCTTCAAATTATTTCTGCTGTTTTTTTTTATTTTAATAAAATAATATTAATAAGAAAAAATAAAAATAAATTATTTTAATATATTCTAATGAAACAAACTCAAATATATATATATGTTAATAATAAGTTGAATAAGACATGACATAAAAATCCTAATAGTGGATATAGACAACTAGTAAAAGTATCAACAGCAAAGAGGGTTGTTGGGGAAAAATAATTTTGAAAATATTTGATTTTTTTATTTTAAACTAATTATTTGTTGATATTTTTAGATTATTTTGATGTGATAATATAAAAAATAATTGTTAAAAAATATATAATATTATTTTGATACAATTCTAAATAAAAAACAATTTAAAAAATAATTTTCTTTAGTAGTTAGATAATAAGTAGTGAGCTTGTGATACCCTACCAGTTTTATTAAAACTTTTTTTTTAAAAAAATATTATTTATATATAATTTTAAATGTAATAATATAAACAATATTTTTTAAAAAATATATTATTTTAATTTATTTTTAAATAAAAATATATTTTAAACGTAATTAATATTGTATTTAGTCTTTGTTTGGTATATCAAATACCTATAATTTAATTTTTTAATTTTAAATATTTTTCAATGTTTTTGAATTGTTTTAATATAAAATAAAAATAAAAGAAATATTATTTTAATTTTGTTTTTTAATAAAAGATAAAAAGACAGTCGAGCAAGGTGAGGTCGGAGTAGTTCGGCTGTTTAGTAGTCTGCCCCTCCCTGTTTAAAAATCTTCACCATTATCATAAGAGAGAGAAATTGCATGTAAGAGTAAGACAGTGCTACCTTTGACACGCCTCCTTTCCCTTTCTTCTCCTCCATGTTCCTTTCCTTTTCTACTCTCTCGATGAAATTTCTAAGAAAATGTCATCCTTTCTCCCTTTTGGAATTTTAATCACCCCTAAGAAAATTGGTTTGATATTGTTATTGTTGGAATTTTCGTTGTAGTTGCGGTGGCTTTCTTGTCCTGTTGGAATTTCCCATCTTGCTTTTTCTACTTTCTCTTCTCGTTTTTAGATCCATTTTTTCCACTTCTGTGATTTGGTGTTGTTGGGCTCTTCACATCCTTATTTGAAGAAGGAAGTGTTCTGCTTCAAGATCGATTTTTTTCCACTTTCCTGATTTTTTCCCGGTAATTTCTTGAACATTTCCTTTTTTCAACAATTTCCCAGTTATGTGTTGCCATTATTATCATTGTTTAATGTAATTAATCTCGTAGTTTTTCAGTTTCATGATTCATCTATTTGTTTGTCTGTGAATTACTGACTACAGTACTGATAATTGTAGAAGATAAAAAATTACGGCATGTCTGCCTTTGCTGGTTGAATTCGTATGCAATCAAAATTCACAATACCTAGCTAATGGATATTGTATTCGATGTACACTAATCGAGCTAAAATATTTTGAGTGGCGCTGCAACCCCCTGTTAATCTTGGCATGCTTGCTTCTGTAACTGATGAGAGAATTTGGGTCTTATTGGATTCGGAGGTGAGGTCCTTAACGAGCAACTACTTTGAGGATTTACAATGTATGTGCCCTCTCTGCTCTCAAGTTTCCAGCCCATCGCCTCTTGGGATTTGGTCATTCTAATCGATTTTCATTCAGTTCAACAGATTTATATGAATTTATGAACAACTACTTAGCTAAACCTTCTCATCTTATCCTGCTGGTGCTGATTTGGTGTTTGTTTAGTATAGTTTACTCTGTGGAAGTCAAAGCATGGAAGCTTTTTTGTTTTTATGATTATTATCCTAAGATAAGAGGGTGCTTAGGATTGGTTTCATATGTTCTTTGAATATACCTTATTTTTATTGAGAAAATTTCTGCGGGGTCGATTATGATAGGTGGTTGTAATTGGAGTCATCTTTGGGCATTTCTTTTAGCGGACTATTCTTCCAACAAGGCAACAATATTGGTTTTCCCCTTTTCTTTTTTGAAACCAGCGACATTATCTCTTGAGGAAAATAGTTGTTCATAGTTGTAGTTTCTTGTTCAGGTCTTCGTTCAAGGTGAATTTGTTGTCTTTGTTTTCGATCAACATTAGCACAAGGGATTAAGGTGGATAGTTAATTTGGTTGTCAATTCACCAATTTTTATGCTGTATTGCAAAGAGTTGCTGATGTAGAACAAGCAGAGGGAGTTGAAGGGAAAACAAAACTAGAATCCACTGTGCTACCTTACATCTGTCGGGCTAAAATATTGAAATCCATAAAGGGGTGCTATCTGAATTTATAACAAACTACAAATTTTTGAAACCCTAAATTTTTTTCCCAGTCCTCAGTTGTCATTCCAAAAATGTCTATCCAAAAAATTGGTGTGCATGTATGATAACTAACTGCCCTTTATATCCTGCTTATCACTCATGTCTTTTAACAAATTCTCTATTCATTGAAACTTTCAGATGGATAGGGATTTAGAAAGAACTTCACAGGACATGCCCCTGTCCACTGCTCATATCCATGTTAATGGTGGCTTTGTAGCTGACCATCCTACCCACTTGGCAGAATGTGCTCTGTGCCAAAGAATTTTTGCACCTGATAATGATGATCTTGAGATTATCAGTCTTTGTGAGGACTGTAAATTTTTGCTGCTTGAAGATCTTGAGACCCCTACTCGAGATTCTCATTGGAGGAGGCCTCACAGAGGAAGAAGAACAAGGTACAGCAGCTCTGAATCAATTGACAACCTTTTCTCACAACAATTTTCTCAGGTGATTAATTTGGCTAGGCAAAACCGGCCCACCATTTATGGGAATGAGGATCGATCTATAGATGGTGATAGTTCTGCTAGGTTGTTACAGCATACAAGCTCTCGCACAACTCCAAGTAGTTCTCGAAGATGGCAGCATCTTTTTTCAGATTCTGAAAGTGAGAGTTTTGATAATGTGGATTCTCTTCATGGGGAGAGTGAAAATAATTTCAGATCCAGTAGATACGGGATTTTTCACAGTGAGAGTGATGCCATTTCTTTTAGTGCGAATGGTGGGGACTCTGATGCTTCTGTGGATGGACATAGTGTCCAGGACACTGAAATGTTTATTCAAGCAGATGAGGGAAGCAATTTTGACAGTGATACTGACATAGATCCAATGCATGCTGGTCTCCACCGATGGAACTCTGATGACCTAGAAGAGGAAGAGGATGAAGAAGACGGGGAATGGGAAGAGGCTGATATTGAGGAATACACAATTGGAGCTGTAGAGGCTGGAGCTCGACTTCGAAATATGTTTATTTCAAGTCCCAGCGAAGGTAATGGCCCTGTTAGTTGGCGCAGGCAGTTTCATTCACCGGAATTTGAGGGCCTGATTCGCCATGGAACCAGGCAAAGTAGACGAGCATATAACCATGGTGCCTTAGCAATCTTGGAAGCATCAGAATTGCCACAACACATAATGAATTCTGAGTTCGGAGATTATACCACGGGCTTTGGGGATTTGCTTGAAGCTCTTACTCGTTCAGATATTGGAAGGAGAGGAGCACCTCCTGCAGCTGTGTCTTTTGTGAATAATCTACCACTTGTGATCATCAATGAGGAACATTTGAAGCATGATGGTTTAGCTTGTGCAATCTGCAAGGATCTTTTGCCAATTGGCACTGAAGTTAACAAGCTTCCCTGCCTTCACCTATACCACCCTTACTGTATATTGCCTTGGCTGAGTGCACGAAATTCATGTCCTCTCTGCAGGTATGAATTCCCAACTGACGATAAAGACTATGAGGAGGGTCGGCAAAACTCCGGTACCGGAGTGGAGATCCATGGTATTCAGCAGCGGGGAGTTAGTGATGACAGCTCGTCGGATGTCTCAGATGAACCTCCTCTTGAACATGGTCAAAGAGGAAGGGCACTCCTAGATGTGGGCCCATCCCTTAAATAGCTCTGGCGGAGAGGGCAGTGGAAGGAGATGGTTTTTGCTTGCTGCTGCTCCCCTTGTTAGCCTTTTCGGTATTGTCTTTGTGATGTGGTGGGGCAATCCTCAAGGAAGACGGGCAAATAGTCATTGCAATTTCTCTGGGAGAGGCCTGAATCCAATTCAAGTTTCTGGCTCTTCCCAATTAAACCAAAGGGGCAATGGGAGGAGAAGATGGTGGTCTTTTTTCTGACAATTTTGTGTGCCTGTACGTGTTTAGCGCGAAAGATATTCATAACAGAGTCTCTCTGCTTCCATTGTATATTTTTTCGCTTATCTTGAATGGATATACTGTTTGGTCGGAAAGCATGATCATGCCTTGCCTCTGATGTGGACGTCCGGGGAGTGGAAATGGTTTGTTTTCTGAAAGTCCGATGATGAATGGATCTTTTTAGTTGCTGCATGGGAACATATTATGCCATTCGGTACGCTAATGACTCCAATTTATTACACGGGAAAAAAAGAAGAAAAAAAAGAGAGGGCCTCACACGGTCTTACTTGCTTGTGATTGAATCTCCTATCCCCGTGTTCCTTGCGTATACTAGCGCTATCGGGGTTAGCTTTTTTCTTCTTTTTCATATAGATTTAAAGAAAAAAATCTAACGTCATGGATCGGAATTTAATTTTATTTAATTAGATAATAAAAAAATAAGAGAAGACAATAAATGAATCAAATAATAAAAAGTGATCACGGATTTTAAAAAAACAATAACATAATTTAATTCTCAAATCAAGATATGAAATGATAAAATTAAGTGGGTGTTTGGTAACGAGGTTTGACCGGAAGTTGTAAAAAAATTGTTTTGGTGGCTGAAACTACTGTGGCTGGGAAGTGATTCAGTTTTACCTATCAGCTCCAACTTTTCTGTGAGAAAATGTACCAACTAATTTAACATTTAGTCTTTCCATTCCCGTAGCCTGTTGTTTTCTGTTTTTTGATTTTGAAACCAACTCTCATATGTGAATACTTGCAGGAATGGGAATATAATAAAATGAACCAAAAAGACAAACAATAATGCCCTCCCTCGAGCCTCTACTTTGTAACCAAAAAACAAGAATAGTTATGGGAGTTTTCGCTAATATACCTGGCTATTGACATTGGTTGGAAAGTAAACTAAACTTCACTGAAGATAGGTTGGTGTCAGCAATGGGTTAGGCTTCGTTTGTTAACCCAGCCAACAGTTAACAACAGCGGTTTCAGAACAGTAAGTTGAGATAAAGGACAATCCATCCAGCCATTGAGATAGTAGCAAAAATATGAACCCAGAATAGAACAGCAGCAGCTTCCCTTCCACAACCTCTTAGATTGGCCACGGCACCTACAGACAGGGAGCTAATTAAGTAAAGAGATGCTAACCTTCAATATCAACCCAATAATAATAACATTGATTTCTAATCCCTGCTTTCAAATGAATTATTTGGCTTTCTGACATTTGAATGGACGAATCTTCCATATTTCACCTTTGCCCCACTTCCTAACCAAGTTAAATATAGCCTTCATATACCAGAACAGAAAAATATTAATTGTGTATTCTTTTCCTTTTTCTCTTGCATATCACGAAAAGTTTCAATGAAGCAATGTGAAATGCTGTTCCGAACAACAAGATTGATTATGAAATGCTAATTTTCTGATTACTTGAAAGTTTGTGTTTTGATTGAAAATTCATAGGTGAATCTTACCAGAAAGGACAGATGTAGGCATTGTATGTTGCAGAAGCAGGACAAACTTGAACATCTTATCACCAGCAGGGAGGAAGCCAAGCTTATCAGCCAATGTAACTATGCCAAGTCCAACAGGAGGCACCAAAACTAACCGACCAAAAATAATAGCAGCAGTTGTCCGAAAACCAAGTTTAGAACTTCCTGGTCCTGCAGTGAAACAAAGAGCTTTCACTTGAAATCCACTAAGTGCTTAAGCTGATAATCTATTTTTTCAACAAAATTAAGAGGCCATTACTTCGAATACAGATAATTAGACGGCACAATAAAGTAACAAAAAATTGTTAGGGAATTAACTCACCATCAATGAGATTTCCTCCTAGTGCCAACAAAATGCATGGAATCATGGCCTCCCTGGGAACCAGAAGCAGTACAAGGCATCAGCAAAACCAATTAGATGCATCTTCATCATGCAATGCAGTAGTAACTTGGAAAGAATAAATCACTACTCATGTCTCAGCTCTATAAATAAATTCACCTTGACTGCATGAAGAGAAATCAAACACCATACATGCAAGTCAAGCTTCGTTTTCTAAATATACAGAAGCAAGTTTGTACAAGATGTTTTTATTTCTATCAAATCAGCAAGGATTGTAAGGTAACTCTGAACCGTTTGTGGAGTTTGTATGTATTAAATATTGCACATGCTGTTCAGAATGCATCAGCATGACTAATTACACAAGCCTTTCAGTTCCAAGAAGATCCAATTCGATGTTTCATGCCAGTTAGGATAGCAAAACTTTTGTTACGTTTATCTCAAAAGTTGAGTATCAATATTACTTTCATTTCTAGTTCTTGAATCAATTCACAAGTGATTTGGCATACATGATAAATCAGACGTGGGCCTGTTCAGAGCATAAGCAAATGATTTGAATCCCAGGAAAACAAATCTCCAAGAGCTTTCAAAATCTCACTATTTACATACTATACAAGTTTCTACTTCATTTAAATTATATTGATTCATTAATTCACATAATAACAAGAACTGTTCTTCTTTCCTTTGTTCTCCCTTTCTAAAGAAGCTTGTCAGTGAATCTGGACCGCATAGGCAGCCAACTTGACATGATCCAATTTACTCATGAATCAGGAAAATGAGAAACCACAAATAATAAGAAACGCTTTGGTATAAGAGGCAGGCATACCCGAGAATAATACAGCTGTCAGTGAAAAAGAAAAGTGGAGCATCAGTTGTAAAGATCAATCGCTTCAAAAATGGTATTGCACCAAGGAACATAGCTAGGATCTGCAGAAAACAAGCGCATATCAATTAAAAGAGGAAGAAAAATAAAAATTGTTTTCTCTCTGTTGTGTTCTTTCCTTTCCTTTATTTATTTAATATAATGCACCCTGTGGTTTTAAGGGGTAAATCCAAGGCTTTTGATAAGAACCAGGTAAATTTACTGACCCAGCTGTCATCTACAACGACAATTGAGTTAAAATGTGTGAGCTTAGAGCTTTGCCCAGTGAACAGAAAGGATGGTGGATTATAAAGGTGATAGTAGTCTGCATCGTTTGACCATCATAGTTCCAACAAGTGCAAAAATAAAGGTATCAACACAATCATGTTCGGGCTTAGTTCCTTGTCCATCCATATAAGATGCTTCAACACAAAATTCTATGAAACCAAGTCCCAGCTCAGTTTTCACCAGCATTCTTACAGTCAAAGAACAGATTTTGCAATTCTAATATGTATCCGGAATCTCATGTTACAGTTTAACAACATCAGTACTTAAGAGTTCACCAAAAGTATACCAAAACAAAATGTTAAAGACAAAAGTGAACTTACTGAAGCAATGATTGGGGGCTGAAGAATTTGCTTGAGATTCAACTTGAAATGGAGAAAGACTAGAAATTGTTTAATCTGCAAAACACGAGATAATGAAACCCAAGTCTATGCAGAGGAAATAATAATACGACAAAACACCACCATTAAGTGAATTATGAAAAAATAGGTTTTCTGTGTTGTCTTCAAAATTTATGGTGTTGGGTCACAACTTTGAGAAATCTCTAACAAAAACCAAGAGTGGTGATACTGTCTTAAAACCACTTCACAACTCCATAAAAAGTCATAAATAGATACCATTGACACAGGATGTCTATTTATCAATAAGATAATCATGACCTGGAAATTTAAATGCCAGCTATTCATAGCATGCATGCATAACTTGATTCTTACCTTCCCTCTCTTTAGCGCATCCAATTCTTCTGGTGCATCCTCCTGGAGAAGCAATGGGACTTGCTCAAGGGGAGCATCTTTTGCTGGGCTCTTGAGGGGAAGATTTGCATCCTCGATATAGAAGGTACCTTCCGGTGGAGGCGCCAACATGTTAAATACATATGTGTATAAAATGATTGCACCAACCTGGCATTCATCAACCAGAGCCTACCCAGTCAACTTCATGAAAATAAAAAAAGACATGTTTAACGGTTAAAAAACTTCTTGCCTTTATTTTTAGCTTCAAGTTAGTTGGGTGATCAGATAGTCAAAAAGAAAGAGTAAACAATCACAGAATGTATGAGCTAGTAATGAGAGAAACCCAAGCTTATTTCAGCAAGAAAACTATATTTATCCTGAAGGATAGTGTGTGTGTGTGCAAGAGGGAAAAGTGTATACATGCTAATTCATTAGCAACAAAAGTACCATAAAGTTATGCAACCCTAATCGTCAAGTAGAGGCAATAACAATAGACTAATAGATGCTTGAGACTTACCCACTGGCCAAATGAGATGTAGGCAGTCCCATCTGTGCTACATTTTTCTGAGTCGCCAAAAGGGTTGGATGTGTCTCTACATAAAGCTGCAATCAAGACAAGAGGCACATTCCCAATATTCCCTGCATGGAAGGACGCATTTCACCGTTAAAAACCATGGTTTTGAAAAGCATGGACTCCAGAAGAAATATAAAGAGACTAGAATTTAGAATACACATCTGTTTAGCAACTTGCAGATGCATTTGACTGCCCAGGTAGCAGACAAAATAACGAGCAAATATTCGATATCAGGATTTCGAAAATGAAGTGGCTCACCAATTCCGATTTGTATGATTGAAAACTTGAAGAATGGGTAAGGTGGCCGGACAATGGATGCAACAATAAAACCAATTATTGAGCCAGATATGGAGCCAAGAACAACATTCATGGGAATAAACCACCTGAAATACAGAATAGGTAGCTATAAGAAGAACAAAAACCCTATTACCATTTTGCAGATACAGGAAAAGAAAAGAAAAACAGGCAACAATTACCACTCCAACATTTTCTCTAAAGTTACAGCTTGCCCAAGTTGAGAAAATATCAAACAAGGTAGCAGAAGCGAAAAAACCAACTGCATATATAATTAGAGCAACCAGTTAGCACTATGTGCATTCCCCAGAGCACCACTTTAATTATATAAAATCAAATCAAACCATACCAAACGTGGTTTAAATTACCCCATTCAAGAGTTTCCTTCCACTAGCCGGCAAGATGTTAACATACTTGGAGGCCATAAGAAATCCCAAGAAGCACATGGTAAAAACTTTGGCTATAGGCAGAACAGCGATTTTGATGGTGCCTAAGAGCGACTGTCCTCCGGCTGGATTTCCCACGGGGACCATAGCTGATAAAACACTCTCCATGGCCTCTTTCTTGAAAGAAGCCAATCTCTCCACTCATTCACCAAGTCTTCCCTGGCAGTCCTTCAACAGGATAATATGAAAATCATTTACACTAGTTGTTAACAAGGCAATGAATAAATAAAGAGCTAAATCCCAGACATATTCATCAGAAGAATCCTCTGCAAAATTCAAATCATCAAAATGAAGTGTACTCCATTGCATCATCAACAAACTTACTTGAAACGGTAACTCTAACAGTGAAAGAGAGAGAGATTGAAGACGACGAAACCTCAGGAATTTAAAACGATCGAAGAATGATTTCACAATTCAAGAAGAATATGAAAATGAAGTGGAAAACACAATTGACAGTTCCACTTCCAAATATTAGAAAAGATTGCAGGAAGAGAGGGAGCTTGGTGCGGTGTCTGTCTCTGTACATAGAAAGCTGAAAAGGTAGTCCATCAAATCAATGAAATTTGTAGCAGTTTTTCAAGATGAATGAAGAGAGGACAGGACAGGATGCAATGCCAAAAGGAGAGGCAAACCAGAAGCTTGCAATGCCCACTACGTCCCGCCCTTGAATTCCGTTTCTTTCAAACGAACACGCTACTTCGGCTATGTTACGCTGCGTATCAAATATATATAATTTCTAAGATATTTTAGAGCCGGTTGTTTTCTTGTTTTTTAAAATAATTTTTATTTAAAAATATATTAAAATAATATTTTTGACAGCATGAAATAGCGTAATTTGTTATTTTTCTTTTAAATGGGAGGAAGTATACAAATTTTTGTGGAGCTTCCACCCTCTTGCCTACGAATTTTCGTTTCTTTTGTCTCTATACATATTTCACGGATCTACATAACGTCCGTCCAAAATTATTGTATTTTTTGTTTTTATTTTCCTTTTCCTTTATCAAAGATTTTACTGATAGGTTAATATAGTGATAAAAATCTTTAATTTAAATGTACTTTTTTTAAAAAGTTCAGTTTGAATTTTACTGGTTATAAGTTTTTTTGGGATATATAATGGTTTTCCTTCAAGGTGGGATGTTGTAATTTTCCCAACGTTTTATTTCCCATTTACTATTTTTTTTTCTTTTCTAATGCAATTTTGAAATTCGTAGAAACAAGACATGATCATGCCTATTTGGTATTTTTTTCAAAAATGTTTTTGAAAAAAAAAATTGTTTTATTTTTATTTTTTATTTTAAATTAATGTTTTTATGTTTGTAGATTATTTGATATGTAATGATTTTTAAAAAAATATATATATTATTTTAATATATTTCTGAATGAAAAAGTAATTTAAAAAATAACATCAACCATACTTTTGTATATGCCATCTAATTACTTATTTAAGTATAAAAAAACTAATAAATATAAGGGAAGATGAGAGATCACAGCCGAAAAGCTTGGCTTTTCACTTTAGGGTATTAGAAATGTGATAAATATTATTTTTTAAGGTGTTTTTTTATTTTAAAAATATATATATTTTTTAAAATTATTTTTAATATTGACGTATCAAAACAATATAAAAAATACAAAAAAAAAGAGCTAAAAATAAAACAAAAAATATTTGTTTTTTTTTAAAAATATTTTAAAACACATTATGTCTTTAAAGCAGCCATGGGATGCTACCACCAAACAAACCCCTTTAATATTATATATTTAGACACTTCACCCTGTTTTACCTATTTGAATTGAATTGAATAATGAAATTTTAGTGGAATTTTATGTTTGGAATCTTAAAAAAAAACTCTAAAAATAATTTAATCTTTAAAAATACAATAAAAATAAATAAGGGGTTAACCCCTCTGATTCACAATCTCAAAAGAAAAAAAAATAATACTAAAACTATATTTCTTAAAAATACATATCTAGATAATGAGGGTAATATAGAAAACAAAATTAATTGAATTTTATCTCTGCTTTATATATATGTGTGTGAATTCAATGTATTTATCAATTGAATTCAAATCAAACACTCTAATTAAATTAAATTCAATAAAAAAAAATCCAAACATTGTATTAATATAAAATTAAAAGTTTTCAGGGGGCGTAGACAATTATATACTTGAGCTGGATTATCAAACCTAATGGTAGTTTCAGCTTGAAAATCATGCTATGAGCCCTTATCGAATCTCTTGTATAAATAAACAATTGAAAAGTTAATAAAGAAGGTTCATGATTTTGTATTTTTTTAATATATAAAAAAATATTAATGCAATAATTCAGGATTGAAAACTGAATAAAATCGAGTAAAGAAAATTGACAGGTATTTTTAGACTTTTTGCTATTAGTTATTTTTTATTTTATTTTTATGGTGTGATGCGTGGTAATAGTTAATAAACGGTGGGTGGTCGCTGATGATTTTTCTTTCTTTCTCTCTTTCAACAAAAGTGTTTTCTTTATTCTTTTTGTTTTTCAATTTTAGTCCTTATATTTTTTATTGCTTATTTTAGTCCTTGGACATTTTGGAAAAGTTTTTATGTTTTAAGCTTCATTCTTGAATTATAATCTGTTATGTATGATTGTTTCTGATCTGGTCCTAATTCTTTTATTTCTGTTTTTTTTCTCCTTTGTTAAATTTTATTGTTTTCAATTTTATCATTTAATCAATTTTTATGCTATGTTATTTTTTTAATTTAGTCCCTATTCTTTTGATTTTGTTCTTTTTGTTAAAGTTTATTTGATTTTTAAAATGTTTTAAATTAATGGAAGCATCTTTAGTATCATATGAAAAAGAGACTTAATCTTTATTGATACTCCTATCTCGATAATGCTTCCTATTATAAAATCAAGTTAAAATTTTCATATTTTTATATCAACAAAAACATAGTTATGTTTTTTTTTCTTTTCTAAATTTGATTTAGATTTCAAATTTAAAAATAAAATTCTATCCTGAAACTAGTTACTAATTCAAATCACTTTTCTGTGTAGATCAAAACCAAGAACTTAAATCACGGTTTTTAAAAAAAAATAAATTAAAATCATGTTTGGTATTGCCATAATATTTCTTTTTAAATTGTTTTTTGCTTGAAATATATTAAAATAATATATATTTTTTATTTGTTTTTAACATAAATATACCAAAACGACATAAAGCTGGCCTCTCCCCCTTCACTTTCAAAGCTGAGCTGCAAATCCAGTGAATCTTTTCCGTACTCTTTTTTATCATGACAGCACTGTATACAATATGAGCAAATTCGGGCCTGTTTGGGAGTGTGGTTGCGGTAGCTTTTTAAAGTGCTTATCGTGCTGAAATATATTAAAATAATGTTTTTTTATTTTTTAAAAATTATTTTTGAAATCAACACATTAAAATAATCTAAAAAACACAAAAATATATTCATTTAAACTAAAAAAAATTCAAATTTCGGCAAAAAAACGGTGGGGAGAAATGTCAAACGGGCTAGATACAGGATCCCGTGTATGCATAGCGTATGAGCGCTGTCTTGATCGGAAGTTGCATGGGAGTCATGATGACATTTGTCGATTGGAATAATCCACGCATTTCCTAGTCACTGCCAGCCCGAGGAAGCTGCGAGGAAACAGCTAAATAAAAATGTCTGTAACACTATATACTATACGTTATATAGGTACTACGGATGACTTACCATCTGTATAGTGTAGGTTTCAAATTTAAATTAAGATGTTATTACATGTAATAGTTTAAGATAATTAGAGTTTTATTTATTTATCTAAATTTATAAAAGCTTTTTTTGTATTTTATTTCAAAAATACTTTTAAATTTTATTTTTTAATATTTTTAAATCATTTTAATTTATTGATATAAAAAATATTTTTTTATAAATAATTCTAAAGATTTTTTTTTCTTGTCCCAAGTATGACATCATTAATTTATATTTTTATAGTTAATTATTGATTTTTTTATATTTAATTAATACATTAACTCAATTTATTGGATTCAATCAAGTTAATGATATGAGCCTGAGTTTTTCTTGCTTCTTAAAACCACCACTATTGCTTAAGCATCTTTTTTTTTATGCTATAAATAATTTGGTTTGTCATTTGCATAATGCAGACCATTAATCTGTGTTAATCTGATTAATTGTTTTAAAGTTTTTTTAATTGAATATTTTTTATCTTTAATATTTGGTTGACTAGAATTGGGACTTTCAATTTCCAACCTTCAATATTTTAGGTCAAGTCAATACTTCGTAATCTTAATATTTTTTAAAAAAAATATCATCGTAATGTTTTAAAAATATTTCATCCAATATGCATCATTTTTTTTTAAAAAATTCTTAATTCTTTTAAAATCTCTTAAGGTTAGAAAAAAAATGATGTGCGGATAATTTTATTTATATTGTTCACCACATTAATATTCTCTACTCTTCACATAAATAAAATAAAAATATGATGTTGGGAGTATTCCTCGCCTGTTTACACGACTCATTAATAATTAGAAAATTTATCTTTTTAATTTTTAAAACACGGTAAAATGATGAATTTACCATTGAGATAAAAAAAAAAAATGTGTCTAGGGATTTTTTTGGTATTTCACTATGTTTTTTGCTATTATTATCAAGTTTTATATTGGACAATTTAGTCTTTTGTCTTATATTAAACATTATTGAACATCTAGAAGCATATGGCTCAAGATTTGGTGTGGTGGAGGCGAGCACACACTTTAGGAGCGCGTCTGCCCCACCTAGCAGCTAACAATGCCCTTTTGCTGTGTATTTAAATGTATGGTTGTGTTATTCTTTTTTTTTCTCTAATTAATTTTGGGTATCCAAATTAGTTTTTGTATCTCGATTAATCCCATAAATTTTAAAATTAATAATCATGTAAATCTTTAATAATTATCATATTAGCAATTATAAAGCTCAAAATTGATACCATTTAAGAACAAACCTTTTAGTCTCAAATTTTTACTACTATACCATTTACTAAATAGTTAATTTTTTTTTTTGTTGGTGTGGAGCGTGCCGCTATTAGTGTGGTGATTTGACACTAATTGAGCTTTTTTCTTTCTTTTTCATGACTTTTTTTTTTGAATCATTTTCTACAATTGAATTTTTTTATTAATTTTTATCCTTCAATATTTTAATTGATTGAAAATTTAGTTTCATGGTTTTTTTTCCAAATAAAGTCCTTTCAATTTAATGACTCTCATAATTTGACATTGGACTTTTTAAAAAAACTGGCCTTGTGATTTTCATCGTTTTTCTTTTTTAACTGGCTACCTCGATCATGATTTAAGTCGCATATTTGACAAAATAATCCGGTCGGCTCAACCTTGACTGTGGACCTTGTTTTTATTTCTTAACCTGATTTTCTGTATTTAATAGAATAAAAATAGAGTTAAATCATTTATCATCCTCTAAAAAATATTTTTTCAGATTATAAGAATCATATTTTATGTGGCTCATCTATTGTCGTTGCCAGATTTTTTTTATCGTTTAATTAAAATAGCACTAACTTATTATACCTAGTCAGATTTATAGGCCAAGTCAAATGTATTTTGCACCATATGAATATTATTATTTTTTATGAAAAACAAATTGAGATCACGTTATAGTTCATGTCCACTGCTAATATTTTCTACTCAATTTTTACGCATCAAAATTAGATTTTTATTTATTTACGTCACAAGCAAGCTCATCCATGCTAAAATTAAACGGTTTATGAGAATTTTATTTATTACATCCCGAGTCGGAAAATTGAATTAAATTTAAGGATTAACTATTAATCCAGCTTTAGTCATTCATTGATCATGTAATTATAAAATCCAAATAAATAATTAATGCTTGCAACATTAAGATATGCAACATGTATGCAAGTTTCAAGCTCAAAGAGTTTTCACTTGAGGGAGGTGTATTATAAAGTAATATAAAATATATATTGGGACCTCACCTATGACCTAACATCTTAAGTTTTTAGATAAGATGGTTCATTGACATTGTAATGTTAAAATTAGTTAATTAAACTTAGAATGCGATGGTACAATGAATAACAAGCATGGGAATAATAAAAAATGAATGAATAAATACAAAAAAATGAAAACATATAATACGGGTACAAAATGGAAGAATGAAAGTTGATTAATTAACAATATTATCATAACATAAACTAATAAATAAGGGAATAAAATAGAAGAGATAAAATGTTAGGTTAGAAGTTATGGTTAAGAAAAGTTTCTTAATTCGAACCACAATTATATTCTTACAAACACAAACATACAAACAAGGTAAGAAAATAACAATAATTAAACAAAGCATAGGAGATCAAAAACAAATTAGTAGCTTATAGTGATCATCGTTGCTATGCCGGGATGGGATGAGTTCAAACCCTAGCACCATTATTCCACTTCGTTCCTTCTTCGTCCATCCATCAACAGACAACTTTAAGCCTTTGGTTCTTGTGTTAACACAAGAACTATAAATTAATCTAAACGAATGTTAGGGTACAATCTCAATTTTTTTATCGGGAAAAAAATGGGTATATACGAAAACTGTAATTCCATTCCATTAGAGAGCATTAACGGTGGGAGCAGGAGCATATACGAAACTCTCACAGAGATATATTCCAACATGCAGAGAAAGTACATATTTTAAGACAAAATCAGACAGTTTTAGGACTAAACGATCTCTTACAATGAGCAATAGCCGCCTGAATTGAGTTATCTTTAGCACATATTTTATGATTCTGACTATCATCACCTGAGAAACCATGGTGAATTGGGGAGGATTTTGTGGTGCATGGGCAGCTTTGAAATTTTCTATCATCGCGACCAGTGCTATTTCCAGTCCTTATTGCTTCCAAAACTCCTCTAACTGTATCCATTTTCATCTCCAGCACTCTTGACCTCTCACCGTTTCCAAAGAGGTTAATTGAGTGGACATTGCTGCTGCTGCTGCGGCTGGTGGTGGTGGTGGTGGTGGTGGTTCCTTGTTCTTTCAGCGCATTCCATTTATCAAATGGATTCGTTAGCTTCCGATGTGTCCCCATATTCATCATTTCTTGGGGGGGAGTTAATTACTTGGCAGGACTTCATTAATGATGCAAGCACAGTTCGAATCTTCAAGGATCGAAATTTGATCAAGAACTTCATCATGATCCCATTGCTGCTCATGGCCGTGGACTTTGATCCTTTCGTTGTACTATGATAGATTTGAAACAGGAAATAGATATAAAATATTTGTCAATACAATCAATACCCATCATATATTAATTAGTTTCATGTGTTTCAGCTATTTAAAATTGGTTTTACCAATGGATGGAAGATATATATCTAGATTTTCTAGCATCGAGTACTTACGGGGATACATCTGTTGTAAGTAAATTTTCCATCAGGTTTAGAGGTACCATTACAGCCTCATAAAGATCCAAGAATCAAACATAAACATGAAACTAAAGGGGCAAACCTACACTTTAGTACCTCGCTGTTTCCATCAGTCTAGCAGCTTTAGGATTTCTAACGTTGGAAATTGTAATAGAAGAGATCTTGGCATCAGTTAGGACATGTATTGATTATTACCACCCGATCGAGGTCCATCTTCATAAAATTAGTAATCGTGGGCCATTTTGTTTTGTAAATTCTGATATTGATCGAACACGGCCGTTTCTTGAAAAAGACAGGATGAAAATGAGAAAATACCTGCTGCGTACAAGCTCCAAATGATTGTTGTTAGCAGGAAGGCCATTTCCATCATCGGGCACTGATGATACCGTCAAACTGGGCTTTAACATATTGAGAAATCTGTTCACTTTAGGGGACTTCACCTTCCTTTTAATGGCCTTTTCGACTCTACAAGTAGAAGAAGCCTTGGACCCCATTTGCGCATCCCATTGATCACTCTCCATGGAAGGAGAAGAAGAACTCATTGTGAATGTTGTTGCTGCCGATGACGGAGACGATGACATTGTGGCCGCAGACTCACACTCATTACTGATTTTTTTGTGGTGGAGAGTACTTCTTGGAAGGGGACAGTAGATGAAAACGATACACGCAGTTCCATTTCCTCACCAGCCCGGTAATCAAAATCTCCATGACCATTTTTCTTTGGGAGGGTTCAAGGGCTATTTCAATGTACGACTCGTCATCGCTCTCATCGAAGAAGATTGATTGCAGCGGTGAGTTGAAGTCATAGCAGCCACAGAAGGAGAAACTCTCTTCTAGCTCTGGATCTCTGCATGTGATATTTGCCATGTTACCGATCAGCTAAACTCCTAGGCCTAAAATTAACTAGAGCTGAACAAGCTTTTTGGGTTATTTGTGATGCATCAGATTCTTTACAGAAATTTATGATGATAATAGCCTTGAGGATAAAATAGAAAACAAATCACAGATCATAAAGATCAGAGGTTGATGGTATGGAGGACGCGCGGAAGCCCATGTGCATGGAGGTAACCAGGCTAAGGTAGATTTGACCTAATCAAGAAATCTGTCTGATTAGCTATATAAGCTTTAACCTTCCTCTGGTATTGGGTTTTGGCTGAAGAGTGAATACCTAAATATATCCCTGGTCCAAATCAGACAACGCCAGTGGTTAGTTATATCATCATTTTAGACTCTGTTATTTTAATAAATCATTCGTTAAAAGTTGGGACGCTCGGACTTGTATTTTTCTGGTTTAAAAAACCTCAAAATCCCAAAACCTCCGTGATTCAATATTCTCTTCTTAGAAGAGCCCAACTCGTCTTACGTTTGCAGGTTTGGTGGTCTCTTGTCTGCCAACGACGTCGTTATAGATCGATAATGACCTCCTAACCCATCTATTACTCCTCTTGTTGTATCTTCTATATGGTTATATCTTCCATTTTTTATATTGAATTCAGTCTCTTCTGGAAGAACCAGCACTTACATTAGTAGATCTGTCATATCAGGCACGTAAACGTTAATTACCTTAAGTTATTTTCAATTACAGGAAATAATCAGGCAATTACTGAATAAAAATCAGTAATTTTAAGCACTTAACATATCAATTTCAGCATTTAATTATCGAAAACTCAGTCATAACAAGCAACAAATAATCCGATTCTCATAATATATAGGTATAAATTTTCAATCTCTCAGTGACATATCATAGCAGCAGGTTACAAGTAAGGACACAAGGGGTTCTCATCAAGTCCAGTTTACGTCATCTAGCATTGACACGCGGCAGCATATCATCATCTTTCATCTGAATGTGAGATTGTGATGCTGATTGAAGATGGTTTGTATGCTGAAACCAAGGTACCATGTCGTTTGAAAAAGGGTAATAAAACAGCGCTGAATTCAACTGCCCCATTTGCTGTTTCTGTGATGTTGGAAGCTTTGAGGCTGCCCTATGTGGACCTGATAACTCTTTGTTGACTGTCTTATTTGCTCCTTGATCTAACCAGATTGACCGGAGAAATTAATAAAATGAACCCTGGAATTAATTGAGGTAGTTTGATGACGTCTTCCAAGTGGAGCTAGCACAGACGCATGGCTCCATCCTGTTGTTTTTATTCCTGGCATCTTCTCATATTTGCTTCAGGAATCTTACCTTTTGTGTCCTAGAAACCATGGACAATCACCTCGATTTTTTCCTGCAGTCCAGCACGCATTTGCTTCATGTTTTTCTGAAAACATAAGCAAGCAAGCCCAGCACGAGCACACAAATCTGGACCCGTGATTTCTGTCTCACCTGATATAGCTGCTGCTAGCAAAGTCAAGTTGAATCTCAAAGTTGAAAGGGATTTCTTATCTACCTCGAAATCCTTTTCCATGCTTAAAATTCTTCTAGAACGAAAGAAATAATTTCGAGAACTTTTCTTGTGTTCCCAATTAGCCATTCAAAAAGATCAAGTTAGAACAGTCAAACTGCCGTGCGAGCTGAATTAACAACTTAGTTTAATTTATTTTCTTATTATTGTTTCGACTTTGTCAAGCCACCGTTCGCTAGCTGTCTGATAATTAATATATAATATGGTCAGAAACTATGATAAAAATGATATCGGAGTACTGCTTAACGAGAAAGTGGTCTAAATTTGAAGGTCGCTGTTGCGTACGTATCCCCTTCTGGAAATATCCCTTCTCTTCTTTTTTTCAACAGGAACTTTACGAATTAATGCATGAATGTGATCGGTTGTATATCTTTGACAATGTCGTCCAGGAGCTAGGTAAACTGAAAGCTGCATTTTGAGCAAGATCCGATGATCTGGGCATTAAACAAATACGTACTCTCGGCTGTCTCACAACATGTTTTATCTTAGAAAATTCAAGGCCACAAGAATCAATGCTTGGGGATGATGGGATCTGAAAGATAATTAGGGAGCATAGAAATAGTGAAATTCTGTATATATAGAGAGTGCAAATCCTGAAACATCAAAACCATCCATGGCGCATTCGGAAATCATAAGACTAATTAACCACAGGAAGGGAAGCAAAAGGAGAGAAGCAAGATCGTGAAGATCAATCATCAAGAACTCCTAACAAGAATAACGCTCCTCATCATGTCCTTAAATTCAAAGAAATCAACACGACCATCTTGGTTACGGTCGACAGAGGTGATCATCTGATGAATTCTGTCAATCTCTTGGGCTTCAGGCAATCCCAACTTCCTCAACACGACTTGCAATTCGCGAGCTGATATGTAACCATCCCCATCCTCGTCGAAAACCTTGAACGCCTCTGACAAGTCAGACTCCTCCTGTCTCATCCTAGCCTGATCTCCGGTATCGTTTGCAGCCTCCTCCTCGGATGCAGTGTCATCGTAACCAAAGAAACTGTCGTCCAGTGATTGATGAAGGGAGACAAAATCTTCGAAAGAAAGGGCATCGCTGTCAGGCTTGATGTGAGATTTGATGGTGGACTCGAGCTCAGAGAAGTCGGCCTCGAGGCCAAGAAGGCTGAGTGCCTGGCTAATTTCCTGGATGGTGATCATGCCATCGCCATTCTTGTCGAAAAGATCAAAAATGCGGCGGAGGCGAAGGAAATTGAGACTGGGGCAACGGAGACTAAAGGAGGAGGTTCTTTTCTGACCAGTGAAGGCTGCTGCTGCTTCCATGGTTGGTTTTATATATTCTCGGCTTGTTTCTGTCGCAGCAGCAGAACTCGAGGGCCTGAGGCGGGGAAAGAAAAGGACGGGAGAGGATAGCTCTACTGGTTTGTGTTGGTTATGCGTTTGTCATCGAACGCTTTTATTCTCAAAATGGCGAGCGAAAAAGCGCGTTTGGCGGCGGCGACGTTTTTACGGCCAGCCAGCAATGACTCAGGACCACTTCCTTGAACTTCAATACCAACCATTAAATTGTCCTTTATGCCTTGGAAATAATTCAAGTCAACTTTCTTTTTTCTTTTTAGTTTTTCAATAGGCAAGACTCGGCAACCCTTTATATACTTGACCCGTTTTTCGCCCGAGTTACATAACAGATAAAAAAATTATATACGTGTGTTTTTCTACATCTTTTTGTAGTTAAAAAGATTTTAAATAAAAATAAAAAAAAACTTTCACGTGAATATTTGATTAAATAATCGATAACTATACATGTTAATGAATAAAAAAGAACATAAATGATTGCAGAAAAAAAAAAGAGAGTAGACAAAGCATCGTCTAGCTGCCTAGAATCCAACCATCATAGAGGTTGTTGAAAAATCAAGAGCCTATATTTATTTATTTTTATCTAAAATCAATTTTTGAACTCGTTTTCATCTAAAGATACCTAATAAACACCTTTAGAATCTAAAAGTATCCCAATTTATCAGCCTAGAAAACAAAACAAAAAATCCAAAAATACAAATTCAAATTAAAAGGAAGAGAAATCTCTCATGAACCTAATCTATCTTTTTCAAGTAAGATGAAGGTTCAAAAACATCTTATTAAAGACTTTTTCTTTGTCGAACAGAACTTATTAACACCAAGATCAACTTTTCTTGACGTGAAATGTGTTCAACTAATGGTTTTCTTTCCTTTTTCAATCATCCGACAACTATTTTCCTTTTCTTCTTACACTTAGAGACTGAAAAAAAAGATGGAAAATAGATAGACAAAAAAAAATGTTTTATTTGTACAAAATTGAGACTGTTCATGAAATTTCTCTTTGTTTTAAACTTTGGTTGTGTTCGTTGAATTTTGATTTTATCTTAACAATTGTTGACAATTTGGTCATGAAATTGGGTTTAGAAGGTTGCGGGTTGAAAAAAAAGCTTGAAGATATATATATATATATGTTAAACTCAAATATTATTGGCCACATCTATGTGCCATTGACATCAAACCATTGATTTTGGCATGGGAAATTTAAAAGACAATGAGCCTTCAAGTCACGATAAAAGCTCTTCGTTCGCATTGGTGGATGCTTTGCTAACACGTGGGCTGTTGTCGTGCACACACGATAAATATCCTCACTGCAAATTGCTTCTCTTAGCAAAAAAAAATGAGAAGAAGAAGAAGAAAGTCAGCCTCGGGCCTTAATTTTGGAGAAAAAAAAATAATCTCAAATCATCAAGCAAACCAATGAACTGTTTCGTGGGGCGGGTCGATCTTTGAATGGTCCAGCATCGTGCGGTAGTTATGGGTCATAGCAGCTAAAAGCAGACCATTTCTCATCTGGCCTGGGCCTACCACTTGCGCATTGACAAAGCCGTACGTACCCGCACGTGCTCTCTTTTTTCTGGCTCTTCGTGCCTGCGGTTTGTAAACATTTTGGGGTGGGTCCCATGCCACAAAACTTGCGTTTTTCATTTAACCAAATAGCATATGCACTACTTTTTTTAAACCGGCGTCCAGACCACAATACCAAACGAGCTGTTATGGGACCCACCCCAAAATGTTTACAAACTGCAGGTTCACGGAAAGCAGAAAATTTCTGCTTCCCGTGCGGTGAGGAGAGAGGGAGCGGGTTTGGGGGGGCTGAGAGAGAGAAATATGAATTTGGATGTTAATATTAATATATTAATATTAAATATATTAATATTAAATATAAAGGACGGCAAATTATATTAGGCTGGGGGCTGGGAGAGAATAATTATATATTAATATTAAATATATTTTTAATATTAAAATAATCTAAAAATTAATTAAAATATAAATAATGTTTATATAATATATGTTTATTAATATAAAGAATATATTTTTAATATTAAAATAATCTAAAAATTAATTAAAAACAATATAAAAGCATGATAACTAAACACACAAAACTACTTTTTTTTCAACCTCAAACTTAACCACAGTTTTAACCAAACACTTCACAATTTATTTTGAACCGCAGCAAAAGTGCTTTTTTTGAAACTGCTTTTTTTCAACCTCAACCACAATAGCAACCGCAATACCAAACAGGCCCTTCGTGCCTATTTCAGGACACGGTTTCCATAATAAAATAAGTATTTATACAGAAAAATATATTTGATTTCCTTAAGAAATATATATATATATATATATATATATATATACATATATATATTAGATGATTTTTTTTTCTTATTTTTGCATTTTTATTTATCAAAATAGTTTTTTTATTGGTGCCATGTTTTTTTTTGAAATAAAAATCAAGGTAATTAAAATGGTTTTTGTATGGATTTCTATAGCTTTTAAACATGAATGCATATCTTTAATCTAAATTTCATTTTCTAATTTTTTTTTATTGTTTCAATGAAAAAAAATATTTTTTTTATATCAAAACATTGTCTTTTTAAAAACAATGAAAACTTATTATGATTTATAAGCCAAGTTTCAATAAATAAATAAATAAATCATGCCTCGATTTTGAATACATTTACAAAAGAATTATTAATTTAGAGAGATTATGTAAAAATATATATAACAAAAACTAAAATTTTATATATCTGCATTGAATATTCACGAGCACAATATTTAAAAAAAATGCACATTAGGTTTATATATACGAATTAGCAAAATTATTGATAATATTACTATAAAAATCTATAGTCTTATTTTAAAAAAAAAACATAAAATTTAATGATATTTAATAGCATAATATTTTAATTATTTTATTTAAATTGAAATTAAATTAAAATCTTAGAAAAAAAGGGGTGTACGAGAAGAGGTCAAGCTTGCATACCTGCCTCTTTTTTTTCTCTTCTTCTTTTTCTATCCTGTTTAAATAAACACACGAACATAACTGTCCATGAAGGGGTTCGAATTTAAGGATTTGAAAAACATATTTTAAAACTAAACCATCCCCAAAAAAGCACCTAAATAATCTTAATAAATCCATTTCTAACCTTAAACACCATGTCATAAATGAACAAACCCAAAATTAAACTGAATTATAAAAATAATCCCGAGTCGAGATCTACTTTTATGGATGGATGAAAGTTTTAAAACACGTCAATCTGGAAGAAAACTCCATTTTCCCTCGGAAAGCACTCGTTTTTCCATCCTTTGAATTTGAAGAGCATGAGGAGCTCGCTTTTGCCGCTTTCGATCTCTTGTTCTCGAAGGTTTTCGACATGGTGACTCATCTGGTTAAACCGCTTCTGTTTTACACGAACAAAGAGTATTCAATATTGATTTGAGATTGACACGCGCTTTCTGATCGCGTCAGGGAGCTCGAGACAAAGAACAATCTGTTTAATTAGTATAAATAACTAGATTAAGGTATAATAATGGAGTGTTGAGACGGAGGAGATGATGACGCAATAAATTAATAATGATAGCACGCACCAACACGGGAGCTTCTCCTAGATATCTTCTTGTTCAATTCCCGCACGCGCACGCGCACGCGCACGCTCAACCCCTGCTTGTTTTTTTCATTTCAAAGATTAGTCAAAGCCCTAGGAACGCGAAAACGACCGACTCAGTGAAGCTGTAGTGACCTCCTCTTCAACCTGCTACACTCCCTCACTCTCTCGCAGCCGCCGCCGGTGATACAAAGAGTCACACAATTTTCTCTTTCAATCGAACCCAGGTAAGCCCTTATTTCAATTTCTAATCTCTATCATATTCTACACATTTCTTTGTTTCTCTCTCTGCTGGAAAATAACCGACTTTGGTGCATGTGAAGGCATGGTGTAATGGATAATTATTTAGGGTTTTAATTAGGTTTTCTTTACGAGCTGCGAAGCAACCTCCTCCTCTCTCTTCTCTCTTATTATTATTCTTGAATAATTAGCTAATTAGTGGTTCACGGATTTTTATTTTTGCTCTTATTAGACAGATATTTTTCATGGATTCTGAATCTTGTACGGACAAATCCCAAGATGAGCGAGCTAACAAGTCCAATGTTGAGCCATCTCTAGGTCCAATCACTCCTGATTCTAGCAAAGAGAGTGGGGATTTCCCTCTCTTTTCTTCAGTCACTTTAATTAAAAAACTGCCCAGAGTTCTCTCCTTCACTTCTAAAACCAACAAAAGTGAGGACCTTTTTGACAATTTTAGCAGTCCACGAACACCAGAGGATGGTGTTTTTGACCCATTTGCTCCGGGTCATGAAGACAATGTCTTGGCTCCTCGGTGTAAGAAATACTACGATGAAGCTAGGGCCAGTGTTGGATGCCGGCTTAATTTTACTTCTTCCTCTAGAGCCTTGAGAAATGGGAGTTTTGGTGATGATGCGGAGTTCTTATCGGATGAAGAGATGTTTGAATCTGTGTATGAAAGTCTTTTGGAAGCTATTGTTTTGAAGCAAACTGAGGGTGCTCTTGAAGAAATGTCAAAATTGCAATGGGGTTCTGATGATTGCACAACCCCTCCTGCAGCTCCTAAACTAACCAGAATTCCTGACACTTGTCCCGGCCCTCCCCTGAAGCAAAAAGGTAAATCGAGGATTATTGATTTGGGATTATGCAGAAAGCTTGAATTCTAAAAGTGATTCAGTTGTGCTTACCTGATCTGCTGATAGTAGGATGCTGTGCTGCCAACTAATTTTAGAAGAATTCATTTTGTATTTTGTATTTTGTATGAAAGCTGTTAACATATGTGCCTCTAAGTCATAACTTGTGGTCTATACAGATATTATTTAACTAGGGATGATTTTGTCTGACCAAGATCACAGTGTAGTAGTAGCATTGTATAGGAATTCCTGGCGCTCATTTACTTTTGGAAATAAGCAACTGTTCTTTTCTTAGACAGCAACAAGTGGACTTCTTTATATTTCTCTACCCACGCAGGTCCATTTCATGTATCTCATTATGTTGCTTGTTGAATTAATAAAAATGAGTGCCTTCATCTGTCTTTGTTGGCTGGCATTTTGCTGGACTTAGTTTAACCTTGCGCCAAAATGAATGGCGCAAACGCATTACATGATAGTTCAGATGTCATTTTTCAGGCAAGATATAAAATGCCTCACATTTTGGTACTTTATTTTTATTTAGTACAGATTGACAAAGGTGAGACTTGTATCTGAGATCTAATCGCTCTTGCTTTTACAACATTACCACTAAAATACTGGCTCATTAGCATACTTTTTCACACCTGTGCATTGATAAGCTACTCTGCTAATTTACTCTTTCCATGTCATTCAAGTTTCTAATGGTTTTAGCATTTTGTGCTCCACAATAGTTTACATACTATGTACTTTGCTAATTTGTATTTCATAGGATAGAGAGATCAACTTTTACCTATTCTGCTTATTCCTGCATCTTGAGTATTATCTTTAGAATGATTTTTGCATTCTGTGCTCCACGATAAACGAATGAGATCCAGTCTTAGCTTCTCTGATTTCTCAAAGTAGATATGAAATCGCATCAAAATGTTAGAAAGTAGGAAACACAAGTGCTATCATGTTGCTGGGTACTTTCCATAGTGATTGCAATATCCTTCCACCTTTTGTATTTCTCCAGATTTATGCGTTCACCTCTTAGTAGAATGAACTATGATGAAACAAGGCAGTGTTCAGTGTTCACTACTATTTAGAATGGGATGGGATTATTTAGAATGGGATGGGATACTTTTTCTGATCAAGTATTGATTATGTGATATGACTTTGAGATATAGTTTTTTGTGATTGAATAGGTTAGTTTGCATGCTAATAACAATTACTAAATAATAGACATGGCTGTTGGTTCTTTCACTCGAGAATGTGGGTTCTTTGTCAGGGTTGAAAGTAAACACTGAACTAATATACATGCCCTCGTTATAGGAAATCCGGATCAAGATTTTCGATTGAAATCTAATCTTTAGGTGTTCATAGTCGGAAACTAAAGGAGACGCAGACAGTATTGCACGCCCTAATAGTAAGTAATATGTAGTGATTAGAATGCAGGACAAGGGTGGATTGGACAAGACAAATATTTTGTGAAGTAGTTTGAACAATATATAAATTATTTCTGTCCTGTCCAAGCTTGTTTTAGTGTAGAAATTTTTGTATAGCTAAAAGAGTGGAGAAGCTTTTCCTTTTTTTATACACAAAGGTTAATTCGAGTTAATTTGATTAATGTAAAGATAAAAATTATTATTATTATTAATCAACCTGAGTTTTTAATCAACTGAGATCAAATTAATTCTTTTTCCCCCTTAAATTTGGATTGATTGAAGCCACAAGTCAAGTCAATAGTGGATACCATACACAATAAAATAAATTGTTCAATTTGTTCCAATATACTATAATACAAAAACAAGATAATTATTTGTCCAAGTCTTCCCCCGTTGAATAATATATTCAAAACATTACCATGCAATTTCTTTCGGATCTTTATCTGAAAGAGACTGATAAATAGTGAGAGCAAAGAAATTATTTGCATGTGGCAGGAGCAAAAGTGTTCCAGATGCCAAGATGAAATGAAGAAAGTTCTAGTTAGGGACAAATATGAGTTGTTTTTGGTAGATTCGAGGAAACAAATTTTTTTTGGATTCAGGTTAAGCGAGTAATATTCCCTGTTGTTTTAAATTCTTACAAGGTAAGCACGTTCTAATTTGAACCAAAGATCTATTTTTTTAAATTATGAGTATCCTTGTAAGAATCTAAAAAAGGAATTTAACCTGGATCCTTTTTTAAATTCAATGAAACTCGACTTTTGTTAGAATATTATTTGTGGATCCGAATTAAATGAGTAAAATTTTGGTTATTTTAGATTTTTACAAGGTATATACATCTTAACTCGAATTTAAAAGCTGTAATACATCCTCAAACTCTTTCACACCATGACATGTTACTAGGAACCAAATATGAGTAGTCACCCATTACGCCCTTCCTTTTCTACATGGATTTTGCCTCAGAATTGCATCTTCATATAAATCTGTATAGCAAGCTAAGTGATAGAAGATTCAACTTTCCTTTTCATAATTTCCAAACTTGATGCCTTGAGATTTTGAAAGAGAAGAGTTTGTACGGACAGCTGAGGATGTGGTATGAATGCAGGGATGCGCCTGCTCTGCTATCTAACCCTCATTAATAATACTCTGCTTTTTTTCAGATCTGCAGATTGCTGGGAGGGGTTGCTGGGCTTTTATTAATTCTCACCGCCCTACGTCATCATTTTCTAGAATATATAAAAAATAGTTTTTAAAAAATAAAAAATAATTTATTAACATATTTCTGAATTAAAATCATTTTAAAAAAAATAACCACAACTATATTTATTTATATTTTTAAAAAAAAATAAATACTTTTTTTATTATTTAAAATATTAAAAAAAATATTCTTTTAATAAACTCTTAAATAAAAAATAGTTTCGTCTACATGGCTCATATAGCCTCCGCTAATCTCTACCAGCTACTGAACTATCCATTAGCACACCCAAAAGATTAAAATACAAAAACAATTATTTTAAAATAAAGAAAAAAATGATTTTTTAGAATGATTTCGTCTGCTGGGAGGGATTGCTGGGCTTTTATTAATTCTCACCCTACGTAATCATTTTCTAGAATATATTAAAAATATTTTTTAACATATTTCTGAATTAAAATCATTTTAAAAAAATAACCACAACTATATTTATTTATATTTTTTAAAAAAATATAATATTTTTTTGTTATTATTTAAAATATTAAAAAAATATTATTTTAATAAACTCTTAAATAAAAAATAGTTTCGTCTACATGGCTCACATAGCCTCCGCTAATCTCTACCAGCTACTGAACTATCCATTAGCACACCCAAAAAGGTTAAAATACAAAAACAATTATTTTGAAAATGTTCTTACAAAAAAATCATTTTTTTGTAAGAACACAGAAACTTTGTGAAAATGGAATGCTTGTTCTAATCTTTGCGTATGAATTCATCTATCTGGTTCAATCAAATAGGGCGGAACTTTTTTTGTTTCATTTAATCTCGATCGATGGACTTGTCTTTGCCCACCATGCCGTTGTTTTAGTTATCGCTGCTCCATCATCCTCCAGGGCCCTTCCACAGGAGGTCTTGCTTGACGAAGAAGCGGAAGAACCGAACAAGTAAACAAGATTCAACCTTTCCAATTCCAAATGAAATAAATTAAGGAGTTATGGGCCTTGAATCCCAGAGGATATCTCGATGATGAACAGTTACACGTAAGCGTTGTCGCAGCAGGTGGACTGCGCTCTGTAATCAAATGCTTTTACGAACATGGCCGATTCAGCTTCTAACCAGCTCTTGATTGGCAATAATGAAGCACAGGAGACGATTACAATGATAAAATCTCGACTGAAATATAGAAACAGAACAGAGATTCTCACGTATGGCATTCAATAACCTGAGACATGGAACAGAATTTGGAATGCTAGAGGTCCCGGTGGCCAATCGGTCAAAAGATTATTATCCGATCATTATGCACAACAAAGCTCCATCTCAGCCTTCCAAAGACACCCAGAAACGAGCAATCCATGGCCGCCATAACATCAATCAATCCTTAATTATGTTATGCTGACACACCACAATGAACCAAAAAACTGAGCCTAATACAGAGCATTGGCCAGCAGCATGGAAGAATTATCCATTAGTTTAGACGCATAACGAAGGGAGCAGGCTGGTCAAAAGAGTAGCTGTTGAAACTTTTGCAGTAGAATAGACTCAGTGATACTGCTGAAGTTCCATTTATCAATTATCTCAATGGTAGATCATATTGCACCAGTTATACAAAAGAATTACCAAGACTGCTTCGCTTGATACCATCTTGTCAGAATTGTAATCAGAATTCTCGGGAGTAGTCTCTTTCATTACTATCCCCGGCTGTGTAGTTGATAGAACGGATTAGATGATCAAGTTTCATTTTTCTAAAAGCAAATCATAATGAGCTGATAATACCATGGAAGTTACACCAAGGCTCATTTTTTTTATTTTGGTATCCTGCTATTGCAAGCAAAATGTTCAACTCAGTTGCAAGGAGACAGACACAGGGTGGCTAATTTGAGCTAAACAAGCCATCAGATCTCCTATGACCTTATGTTTCAAATCCCTCTTCTTCTTCTTCTTCTTCTTCTTCTTCTTCTTTGTCCCCTGGTATTAATCAATTCGCTTAGTTGGTTACCACTCCTTCCTTGAGAAATGGTGAAGGTCTGGTAAACATGGCACAATCAGGCATCCTTGTTGAGTGCAACCAAATTGATTTGACTAGAATACTACACGTTATACTGAATTTTAGGCCACAAGTTGTGTCCATTTAAAAAGTAAGGGACAACATTTTGCAATAGAAAGGGAAAAGACGGTAGCATGAGATTAGAAGTCAGTGAAATCAGAGAATCTGATATCAGAAACCAACTTGAAGAAGAATTTGCTTCAATTAGCTGGAGAAACAGGACATATCCCTAATTTTAGCTTCATAAATTTACAGTAATTGAGCAATTTTGAAGGCTTGCAAGTTATGAATCTACACAAAACACAATTTTTATTTTTTTTATTTTTTTTGGGGTGGGTGGGTAAGGAACAAGGCTTCTCCAGAAAGCTGCAGATAGGTGTGGGTGTGTAAAGAGAAACAATTGCTTTCAATGCTTTGCCATAAACAAACATAAAACACAATCAAGAACTATGTCTGCATCTGGCCAATCCAACAGCAATCAGAATCACAGTAACATGTTCCTCTATTAAGACAGAATCATCTCTATCGATCAACAAGAAATGTATCAGATACATCTGAGAATTAGTAATACAAAGAAACAGAAAAACTACCACTACAATCTAAATTAGGAATCCTAAGAAACAAGAGAGAAAAAAGAAAGAACAAAAGGGCCCCTACAATTTTGTCTTATACTTGCACTTTTGATCCCCGGTAGTTCTATTAGAAACAAAAACAACAAGATCACAACTAGTGGTAGAAGTGAAATGAACTTTAAACAGATTAAAAATGCTTACTTTACCAGAAATCTTGGTCACGGTATTAAAGGGAATAGCACCAGCCATGGCATCAGAAAAAAGCTGTGAATCGGTCAACAACCGATCTGCCAAAAGCGTAAGGGTTACGTTCATGGGTTGTGTTGTGTCTGCTGAAATCTTACCTGCAGGAATTGGAACTTCACCAACAACTTGACCTCTATAATTCAAGGAAGCAGAGCTGTTCTTGTACTTGGCACTCACTTTGTTTGGATTCTTGATTGAGAGATTCACGTCAAGACTCAAGTTTACATGGACACTTAGCCTGGCTATATCCAAAGAAACCTTCAGGTCACTTATGGAGGTGGAATCCACGGTGGTTGTCGTTTGTTTGGGCTTGAACACCGTTAATCCCAAGATCAGCAAAATCAGAAAGATGACGAGGATCGCAGCAGCAGTCACCCCTAAACAAACGTTTCTGCGTTTGTGTTTCTTTGGAGATACAGGTTTCATTGCAGTAGCTTTTGATGATTCCACATCCATCTTTTGTTTTTCCTTAATAAATTTCTCCTTTTATTTCCTTGCGCTTTGGATTTGTATTTCCAGGGGGTGGGTATGCCGTGTCTATTTATAGCTGCTAGAGGTCATTTTATTTTATTTTTATTTTATTTCTAAATGTGCAATGACTTGTTTATTTATTATTTCTGTCTATTTTGGTTTTGTATTATATAGCAAAATGGCTAAAAAAAAGGAAATTTGATGGATGCATAATTTTGTGGAGTTTTTGTATGTTCATAGTTTCTAAATTAAATCAATCTCATAGATGGTTATGAATTTAGCATGAAAGGTCCTATTGAAAAATAAAATAAAACAATTTTAAATTGAAGGACAAGCGAGGTATCCCCGCTTTGCTACAAAAGGACAGCTCCTTTTTAGATGCGAGAAAATTTTATTCTCTGAAAAATATATTTTGTAGACTCGGGTGAGCGAGTAAAATTCTAGTTATCACATATTCTTACAAGAGGTGCTCGCCCTAACTTGAAATCGAGATCTGTTGTATAGATTGCAAACTCTTTGTCATCACGTCATGTATCTTGATGGAAAAAAAAACAGAGAGACAATCTCCACTTAAGAGACAAGAAAAATAAAAATAAATCCACTTTGGAAATAATATAAAAGATAATATGAGAAGAATATGTGCACATGCTTGCATATCCCTTATATATGGAATGATATATGTGAGTCAGTCACATGCTACTGGATTCTAATTTAATTTTTAGGTTCAATTGTATCTTTGGAAAAAAAATGATTTGTTTTTATTTTAAGTTATTTTTTATATTATTTGGATAGTTTTAATGTGCTTATATAAAAAATAGAGTTTAAGAAATAAAAAATATATATATTCAGCCAAAATTAACTTTTAAAAAACAATATTTATCACCCTCTTAACACAAGCTATTAATATTAAACATTATCATATTGTCTTTTATTTTATATTTCTCACACGCCAACACCACACCTTAACCACCCGCATGCTTTGCTTTCTAAAAATAATATCTCTAGTTTCTTTTTAGCTATATGTTAGTTTAATTTTTTATTATTATTTTAATATTTTTTTTTAAAATAAACTATTACAACAATAGAAATTAAGCTGGCTGTAATTAATGGTGCTCTCAATGGTCAAACTAGACCACCTCCTGTCATTTTCCTATATGCTACTTATTCATTGGTGGTTGAAAACTGCAAGACCGTCGAGGTATTCTGAGCGATTTTTTTTTATATATATATATATATAATAGTTTGATTCATTTGTAATAACCGATTATCATTTCATATAAAATCATAATTTGACGAAGATATATATATGGACTTGTAAATTTTTTATTTTTTTTTAAATAAATTTTATAACTCAATATATATATATCTTTATCCAATTTGTAAACTAAAAAATAGATTTAAGTTAAAAATTTATTATTCATCCAATATTTGTCATTTATTTTTCAATATAAATGATGTAACCACACTTGTGCTAACAAGTGATTATGAATAATCAAATGTAGGTATGCTATAATTAAATGAGGGTATATCCCAAATAAAATTATGTGAATGATCTAATATTTGTATTTATAAACCAATAAAATATGTCTAAACTCAAAAGAGTTATAATTTTTTATTCGATTGTTGGATCACACTCAATTTGTTACGAGAGCTTCTGTATTTGTCCCAAGTAAATTAAGTAAATAAATATATTATAGGATTCTTATATATTTTTGTATTTTTTAAATATAATTTATAATTTTATATTTCAATATCTAGTTGGTTGGAAATTGATTTTGTAAATTCTTTTAATTTGATGTCTCTAGGGTTAGCCTATTTTCATGACCCGTGTCACGGATTCAGAGAGATAAAACGAATTGATTTAGTTTATATATATTTAGTTTTTTCATCATCTAATATGAGGATGGTTCATAAATGATACATGTAAATTTGTTTTTGGTTTATTTTTTATCGAATTATTTCATTCTTTTTACCCGTTATGCTAATTCGATTGCATTTGAAGGTATCTCGATTCATAGTTTTTTTTTAAAATGATTTTTTTTTTATTTTGCTCTCTAACACTAGTTGTTTCAAATTTAAATTTTATAAATTTTTTTTCTTTATATAGGTTATTATACTTTTATAACCCAAAGTTATAAATCTCACTTTTTATTCAAGTTAATCTAAATTAATTTAATATATAATTTTCTTATTATTTCTTTTTTAAAATATTATTTATTATATTATTATCTCATTATTCACAGTGTTGTCAAATATACATTATTTTTTTAATTTTAAAATTAAATAATTTTTTATTAAAGATATTTTAAAAAAAAAGACATCCGATGTTTGTCAAAAAAATGTTTTTGAAAAAAAAAATTTAAATTTAAATTAATTCAGTATTTTTAAATGATTTTTTATATGATGATATAAAATATTTTAAATAAATAAATATTATTTTAATATATTTTTGAATAAAAAGTAATTTTAAAATAAATTACCAAACCGTCACATTGAAATTCGATTTCCGATCCATCCTCCGTCTTTTTCCTCGTCCTCACAATCTTTCCTTTTACGCGTTTATATTATTATTATTATTATTATTAGAGATCAATTTCACAATCTTTCCTTTCACGCGTTTATATTATTATTATTATTATACAATAAGCTAAAAGAGCTAGGTAAATCACTGTAGCATGTGAGTGAAAACACTGTGGATTTCAATAGTGTTTTCGTTTGTGAACAGTAAAAACATTGTGGACTGTCTGGATTCGCAACATTTATGATATTTATATATTATTTCACAAGTAGTAACAAAGACAAGTCAGTGGCCTACTGGTAAAAAGGCGCGCCTGACTAAAGGAGGAGCAGGGTTCGATCCCTGCCTAGCGCGAGTTACAATCTGTTTTTTGCTTTTTTTTTTTTTTTTTTTTTTTTCATTTTTATTTCTTTTGATTTTTTTTATTTATTTATTTTGACGTCAAAATTTTTTTAAGTTATTGATTTTTTTTTCTTTGATTGATTTTTTTTTCCGCTTTTTTTGAATAGTGTTTCAACGATTTTAACCTTTGATAATAGGTTCCCTACTGAGGGCCACTGGATGTAATTATATGCAGTAAGACCAGTCCGGTTCGGTCCGGTCTGGTGCAACATTTTTTTTTAATATTTTTTTAAATGGCTAAATACGGTTATAGCCGCTAATGATTTTTTTCAGCTAATATTTTTTATTTTTGTTTTATCATCTATTATATTTTTTTATTTGCTCTGTCTTTTATTTTTTTATTGGTTTTTTTTTTATATTTTTCAAGTTAGATTAATTTTTTTGCCTAATAATTTTGATTTTTTTTCTCTCATCTTTTGTTAAAGTTATTACAATTTTTTTGTCTTTCATTTATTTCTGGTTTTTTATTCTTTATTAACACAATAATAATAATAATAATAATAATAATAATAATAATAATAATAATAATAATAATAATAATAATAAATTTAATTATTTTTCTTACTTAATCTTTTGTGAATGTTTTTGAATGTTTTTTCTCTCATGATAATTTGATAATTTTAATTGTTTTGACAGTAATGACAATGATAATTTTTTATTTTAAAACTTTGATTTTGCTATTTTTATGATAGGACGTGGTAATCTGTTTTATTATATTATATTTCGTATATATAGATATTATATTTTAATTTTAGACCAACAAATCCTATTAATTTCTTTAATCCCAGCAATCATTAAAAAAAAATTCTCAGCCCGCAACATAGTGCGGTCAATTTTTTTAATTTTCAAGTGAAATGATTTTTTTTCAGGTAATAATTTTTATTTTTGTTTTATCATATATTTTATTTTTTTATTTGTTCTTTTGTTAATGTTTTTAGACTTCTTTTAGTCTTTGATCTAATTTTGTTTTTTTGGTTATTACAGAATAATAATATTAATATTAAGAATAATAATAATAATTTAAGTTTTTGTTCTTACTTGCTTTTTTTTTCTCTCGAGGTATTTTGATAATTGTTATTGTTTTGACAGTAAGAGTGATGATTATTTTAGAAGTTAACACTTCGATGTTACTGTTGTTAGTATTTTGATCTGTTTCATTCTATCAAACTTTACATGTATAAATATTATATTTTAATTTGAACAATTGTAAAAATTATTTGCTCCGCCCGCTGTAAAGATTAATAACCTGTGATGTATTTTCACAGTGAAGAAGAGATTGAACAGAGGAAACGAAGAACAATTTTGGAGGGAAAATCAAATCTTAAAATACTCACTCTGTTATCGTCGTTTTTTCGACTTAGCACATACAGATGTGCATGTCTCTTATTTATACCTAAGAGACATGCCTTGCGTATGCATACTCATACGGTCTAATATATCCTAACATCCCCCCTCAATCACAGGCTTGGATAAACCAAGCATGAGATTGTTACAATGTGTATGAAATAAAAGGTGAACTTAAGCCTTTTGTTAAAATGTCCGCCGATTGCTCTTGAGATGAGACAAATTGCACAATGAGCTGATTATTTGAGACCCTCTCCCAGAACAAAGTGGACATCAATTTCAATGTGTTTGGTTCGTTGATGCTGAATGGGATTGAATGATAGAGCAATTGCGAGAAAGGTTGTCGTGAGAAAGAGCACAGTGGTCGCTGAAAGTTTGATCCCCGTAAAATTGAGCAAGTGTTGAACCCAATCCAATTCAGCTGAAGTTGTTGATAAAGCTCGATATTCTGCCTCTGTAGAAGACACGGATACTGATCTGTTGTTTCTTAGATGTCCAAGAAATAGGGTTGGAGCCAAGAAACACAATCAAACCGGTTATGGACCTCCCTCGTCATTGGGATCTCCAGCCAGTCGGCATCATCAGTAGTCTGTGATGTCCAAGGAGCCTTTCGAATCACTGAATACCATACTTGCAAAGTGCCTTTAAGGTATCGAAGAATCCTCTTGACAGCAGAGCAAAGTGGATGATCATGGGAGTCTGCATAAACCGCGAGCACTGGTGCACGAGAGAAGGCTATGTCGGGTCTTGTGAAGGTAAGGTATTGAAGTGCCCCTACAATGCTCCTATACGATGTGGGATCACCAAAGGGCATGCCATCATCTTTCAAAAGTCTTTGATAAGGGAGGCGGGGTGTAGCACAAGCTTTGGCGTCAAGCATGTCGAGTCTTAATCGCCAGTTCATGTATATACTTAGATCGTGTCAAGAACAAACCAGCGAGATGAGTGTAGAACCCTGAACTCCCAAAAAAGAAATGTAGCTCCCCAAGTCCGTGATTTCAAATTCGGAGGCAAGGGGACTGGATAATAGACTTAATCTCGAGCATGATCACTTCCTGTGATAATAATATCATCTACATATACTAACAATATGATAATTCCAAAGCATCCAAACTTTTAACAAACAATGAGGAATCAGAATATGTAGAATTAAACCCCCAAAGAAGGCAAGAAAGATGTAAACCTTTCATTCCAAGCCCTTGGTGCTTGCTTGAGACCATAGAGGGACTTATGAAGCTTGCAGACAAGTTGTGGATGATTGGGATCGAGAAAAATCCAGTGGTTGAGCCATGAATACTTCTTCTTGAAGGGTACCATGCAAAAAATGCATTTTTGACATCAAGTTGCCGCGACAACCAGCCATAATGAGCAGCAAGGGCAAGGACAATTCTTACTCGTTGTTGGCTTCACCACGGGATTTGAAGGTTTCCCCATAGTCTAACCCATGTTCTTGACTAAACCCTTGAGCAACCAATCTAGCTTTGTGACGTGCAATAGATCCATTTGCATGCCTCTTTACCTTGAAGATCCACTTACATGCCCCACTAAGTTCTTATTTGGTGGAAGAGAGACCAAACTCCAAGTTACCCGAGATTGAAGTGCTTGACAGTTCCTCTTTCATTGCATTCAGCCATATAGGGTCTTTCATAGCTGATTTGTAGCTGTGAGGCTCAATTTGTGACAAATCGAGAGAGGAGCATGGGTAGTGAGCAAACGGACTTTCTTCTTGACTATACCACTTTTTGCTTTGCGAGTCTTCATTGCATGCACATTCATAGCGGTATGTGACTAACAAGCTGGAATGGCCTCGGGTTGAAATGCTTCATGTGCAGATTGATTAACCAATGATGCATTCTCGGACACGAGGGAGCGGGGATCACGAGGAAGAGATTCAGCGAACTACAGATCGCGAGTGTAATGGACTTAGCCGAAGACAATGGAGAAGATTGAGTTGTGGAAGGTAAGGGACTGTGGGGGAGATAGCACAACAACATTTTTCGGTGTTTACAACGATGGAAGGGAAGCTATGAGAAGAAACGGATGTGGAGTGAGAATTCTCGAGAATTGTTGTTAACTTGTTGTAGGGAAAAAAATTTGCTCATTGAAAATGACATGGCGAGAAATATAGGTACGTTTGGAAGCAACATCAAAGCATACATACCCTTTGTACTCGAGATGCATAACCTAAGAATATGCACATTGTGGTTTTAGGTTGCAATTTGTTTGAAAGATATGGGACGTAGTAATGGAAAACAAGCACATCCAAAAAATTCGAAGATGGGACACATCGAGGAGAAGTTTTAAACAAGACCTCATATGGGGATTTATATTTCATGACAAGAGATGGCATTCGATTGATTAAGTACAAAGGCTATGTGTAAGGCAAAAGTCCAAAAAAAAGCAGAGGGTATTTTAGCATGTTGTAATAGAGTTATGGTGGTTTCAATGAGGTGGCCGGTGTTTACGTTCAGCTAGGCCATTTTGTTCGGGTGTGTAGAGGGCAGGATTTTTTGATGAACAATGCCTTTAATATTTAAGAACAATTTGAGTTTATGGCTAATGTATTCTCCACCCCCCATCACTTTGAAGTATTTTTTATATTGCAAGAAAAATTGAGTTGCAACATAATTATGAAAAGTGATAAAAACGAACACACATCACTCTTATTGACCAATGGGAACAACCAACAATACCTTGAAAATTCATCAATAAAGGTCACATAGTATTTATATCCATCAATTGAAACACAAGGAGATGGACCCCATACATCACTATGTATAATTTGAAAGGGGATTACGGACTTTGCATGAATGGAACTAAAAGGTAGTTTCGAAAACTTTCCTTGAAGACAGTCTATGACACATAGAAGTATTGGAATCATTTGCACAAGCAACATTTGCTTTTGTAACATTAATGTAGCAATATTATTTGAGGGATGACCCTAATCTGGCTGTGCCAAGTGGAGGAGAAGACTAACTCGACCAAGACAAGCTTGAGACTGGGAAATTGAAATTTGAAACTGAAGAAGGATGAACAAAAGGTAGAGGGTAAAGTCCATTACTTGCATTGACCGTGTAGATGATCCTCCCCGTGGCCTTGTCCCGAATCCAAAAGAAAAACGCATCAAAGATTAGTCGAAAATTGTTATCCAAACACAACCCGATGCCCTGAGAGCAGATTTTGAGTAAGCTTTGGAACATGCAAAACGGACTTGAGTTTAAGAGATGCATTGCTTGTGGAAATAATAGATTGCCCAATATGAGATACCAACAAACCTTCACCATTGGCGGTTTGAACTCTGTCATTAGTAGGATAGGGAGCAATCAATGACATATTAGATAGGTCTGCCGACATGTGATTTGTAGCCCCGATGATCTGCTAGCCAAACCGAGGAAGAAGGTCGAGATGATGGCGGTCACAGTGTTCATGGCTTGTATGGTTTGTGATTGAGAGGATTGAGCCTGTGGAGATGAAAATTGTCCCAAACCACTAAATGATGGCATGACAGTGTTCAAAGCCTGTATATGCTGCTGTTGAGAAGAATGAGGCTGATATGGATACTGAACTGAACCATGAAAATTACCCAAACCATTATGCCCTGGCTGAGAAGAGGAATACGGAGCTGAGCCATTGAAGTTACCCAAACCATTATGCCCTGCCTGTGGATGTACTGCCTGTGTGGACTGTGGCTGAGATGACTGAGATGAGTGAAAATTAGCTGGCCCCATAACAGTGGATCCACTCTCATTATAGAAACAAAATCGTGCAGTATGATTGTTTCTCCCACAAATATGACATTGAATCCTATCATCCCTTTTTAAGCCACATGTAGGTGCTGTATGTCCTTCAAGGTTACACAGTTGACAAATTGGCACATATGAATTAACATAGGGTGAGGAATTCGAACCATAAGCACCTGAATTCATGGGTTGTGAATCATGGTTATGAGCAGAATATTGAGGTCTGGAATGGTTTCTAAATCCTGTTGGAAACCTCATCCTTCCTCTATTCTTATTAAACGACCTATAACCTCCATTGCTAAAGTTATTATACGGTCTGTTTGTTTGTGGAGCATAGGAATTAGGGGATGCAACAACGATTTGGACACAGTGAGTGTTCATGGCGATAAGATATGATGTTGGATCGAGATAATGCAGTCTCCATGATCTTTTCCTCGACAAGCAATTGAGACCTAAATTCTTTCAATGTAATCACATTTTCTCTCCCACGGACAACACAACGAAAAAGTATTATATTCGGAAGATAAACCATTCAATGCTAAGATCACTATATCTTCATCGACAAAATAAACACCGCTAGACACTCAAGTAGTCCCTAGCCTCTTTAATTTTCGTAAGATATTGACTAATAGAATCGGACCCTTTCCTTATATTCTGTAAATCGGACTTCAATTGGAAAAATACTAGTCTTAGAAACCGATGAGAACTGTTCTTTTAATCTAATCCAAAGGTCCCGAGAGCTAGAACTCCCAATTGCACAAGACATAGCAATTGGAGATAGAGTAGCAGTAATCAGTTGCATTATCGCTCTATCATGCATTTTCCACACCAGAAATTCATCACATTCAACTGAAGAGGAGGCATTAGAGAAATTCATACCACAATCATCGGTTGAGCTAGAGGAGGAGGGACACGGATGAGTCCCATTGACGAAGCCAAAAATTCCATTGCTCTCCAGGAGTAACTGCATCTGGAAATTCCAGTTTAGGTAATTGGTATCATCAAGCTTTGCATTCACAGAGGATGATACGGTGGAGATTAAAGCTGTAATGGGTGATTGAAGAATTTGAAGTTGGGCTGCTGTGACCATTGTTATTTGACTGGGTAAATCAAAGACGAACCTAATGAGGTACTTTCAACAGCTCCTAAGAACTAATTTTAAGAAATCGCAAACTCTTGAAGATGGAGATTGCGTCAATTTGAAATGAAAGAAAAAAAAATGAAAGATACTGACAGTGAAGATGACACTGTTTTTGAGATCAAAAAAAATTTGGATCGATTTGTTTTTGCGTGAGCATTACAGCTCTGATACCATGTAAAGATTAATAACCTGTGATGTATTTTCACAGTGAAGAAGAGATTGAACAGAGGAAACGAAGAACAATTTTGGAGGGAAAATCAAATCTTAAAATACTCACTCTGTTATGCTGTTTTTCAGCTTAGCACATACAGTGTGCATGTCTCTTATTTATACCTAAGAGACATGCCTTGCGTATGCATACTCATACGGTCTAATATATCCTAACACCCGCAACGAAGTGCGGGCCATTAAACTAGTTATTATTATTAGAGATCAATTTCACAATCTTTCCTTTCACGCGTTTATATTATTATTATTATTATTATTATTAGAGATCAATTTCTATTTCTTCTTTTATTACCATTGTTGTTGCTGTTGCTAATACTCATTCTCCAGGGCTTGTTATCCAGTTCAGAAGCAAGATACTGGAGGAGGAGGAGGAGGAGGAGAAACAGAGCTAGCTGACTAGCCTGTAAATCAGGGTTTTGTTATTCTTCTTCTTAATATTATTATTATTATTAAAACCAATTCGAATTTGAAAAGAGAGACTGGTAAAACTGTTGCGAACTTGAATCTCTCTGTGCGCGCGCGCGCGCTTGGAAAATAAAAATAAAGAAAGAGTAGATGATGGAAGGGAGGAGGATATCAGCTGCGAATCCAAGGCCGTGTTCAGGGAGAAGGATATTAGCAGCGAAGAAACGGGGTCGTTCTGATGGGTTCTTAAACAGTGTTAAAAAGCTTCAAAGAAGAGAGATTTCTTCTAAACCCGATCGTTCTTTCAGTATCACCAATGCCCAAGAGAGATTTCGCAATATGCGTTTGATGGTACCACTACTTTTATTATTCAACTTATTTTCCAATTTAATTTGCTCCTTTTGGGATTTATTTTGCATTATTTTTTCCCCTTTTCAATTGAGCTTAAATTTATTTTTCTTAGTTTGCTGATGAAAATGGTTGGCGGATCGTTTCTAGGGTTCATAATTAATATTGTTAGTGCTACAACTTTGGTATTTAGTATGGGCATGTAGGAGACGAGGAAAAAAAAGGAAAAGAAGAAGCTCTTCCGGCTTTGGATTTTCTTTTATTTATTGATTTATTTTTCTTCTAAAAGAAATGAAAACCCATAGAATAACAATGGCATCAATTTTAGAAAACCCTAGTGAGCAAATGGCTGGATTATGTTTTTTTTTTAAGTTGTTTTCTACTTAATCATCCGCTAACGTGGTTAGGTCTGACAGGTGTGAACTTTTATATATTGATGGATACGCTGATTCATCATTTCTCAGGCATACAAAGCAAGTTTTAAATGATAAAATGTGATGTAACATCTTTTAGCCTTATTTTAACATCAAAGCGGATTTTAACATCTTGTAATCTTCTTCTTTTCTTTTTAAATACTTGGTATAGTGGTTGTAGTAGCATGCTCTGTGTTTTCCTTCTTTCCAAAAAGGATTTTAAATGTTTGATTTATTCTTCTTCAGGAAGAATATGATACTCATGATCTGAAGGGCCATTGCTCAGTGGTACTACCATTTTTGATGAAGAGAACAAAAGTTATTGAGATTGTCGCTGCACAAGACATCATCTTTGCTCTTGCACAGTCTGGTGTATGTGCTGCTTTTAGTAGAGGTAGTGACAGACATAGCTCTGATATTAGAAAGAATTCTTGACCTTTATCTTAAGAAATTCATCTGCACTTGAGATCTTTTTTTTGGTGCTAGACTATGATTGCATCAAACCTTATCTGCTGACTGTTAAAATGCAGAGACAAATCGTAGGATATGTTTTTTGAATGTGAGTCCTGATGAAGTCATTCGAAGCTTGTTCTACAATAAAAACAATGATTCTCTCATCACTGTTTCGGTCTATGCATCAGACAACTTCAGCTCCTTGAAATGCAGATCAACAAGAATTGAGTGCGTCTACACTTCTATTTTTCACTTTTCTTTGTCAAGTTCAAGCCTTACATAATCCATGTATCCTAATTGTGTGATGATGCCTTGTATTTAAATGGTTAGGTACATTCGGAGGGGTAATCCAGATGCAGGTTTTGCTATTTTTGAGTCTGAATCTTTGAAGTGGCCAGGTTTTGTAGAGTTTGATGATGTCAATGGAAAGGTGCTAACATACTCAGCACAAGATAGGTAGGTACCTTTTCAGTCCATCTGCTATGAGATCACAAATGTGTGTTCCAATTATCACCTCTTACATTTTGTTTCATTGGTTTTTATTTTCAGTATATACAAGGTCTTTGACCTAAAAAACTACACTATGCTGTACTCTATATCAGATAAAGATGTACAAGAAATCAAGATCAGGTACTTTCTCCTCTCTCATTGCATGCACACATGCTCAAGACCTGTCATTACCTTATTAATTATAAGATGCTGTCATTATGATGGAAGCCTTTTCCTTTTAGCCTTTTGTTAATGTAGATGCATGACAATATAAATCATGGCAGTCGATTTGTATGGTCATTCATGTAAGTTTCACATATAATACCATGCATCTTGTCTACCTTTACTTCTGAAAGGTGACCAGCATTCTGGCCCTTGATTTGTTTGTTCTGCTTCATAAGTGTTCTAAATTTGCTTGTCTGTCTGGCTTCTTCTGCATCAGTCCAGGAATCATGCTATTGATTTTGAATAGATCAAGTGGCTTTGTTCCTCTTAAGATTTTGTCAATTGAAGATGGCACAATTCTCAAAGATTTCCATCATCTGCTTCATCGGAATAAGAAGGTGGACTTCATTGAGCAATTTAATGAAAAGCTTCTTGTCAAGCAGGAAAATGAGAATCTCCAGATTCTTGATGTAAGTTATCTGTGTTTTTTCAGTGTCTATCTTTCAGCTTGGCTTGTAATCTGCTCCAGTAATTGTATCTTCCTTGTGCAGGTCCGACATGCCGGTATTAGGGAAGTTAGCAGAACTGAGTTCATGACACCATCAGCATTTATCTTTCTGTACGAAAACCAGTTGTTCTTAACATTCAGAAATAGAACTGTTGCTGTTTGGAATTTTCGTGGAGAGCTTGTTACTTCATTTGAGGATCATCTCTTATGGCATCCTGACTGTAACACAAATAACATATACATAACAAGTGACCAGGATCTTATCATTTCATACTGCAAGGCTGAGTCTGATGATCAGTGGATGGAAGGAAATGGTAATTTTTTCATCAACCTTTTGGTTCGCAAATACTAACTAATGCTTTAATACTTATTGCTGATGCTGGATGTGGTATTGAATCCTTCTAAGAAGAACTTCACATGTTTTACCTCTTAGAGTTTTGTTCTCTTCTCATTCCTGGAGAAAAAAAACAATCTTAATTCTATAGGATGCAATTACTAAACATAAAACTGAACATATTATACTGGAGTTTGCCCGAAGAACATTTAGGTTTTTAATTTTTCAATTTTAAGCAGATAGTTTTTTACAGTTGTCTCTGTCAATTCTAGCTGTAATGCCTATTAACAGTTAGAAGGCTGTCAGATAATTTCAGGCTGTCCACAAGGAATAAAACGTGTTCTCAAACAGTGGTGGGGCCAAACAGTTCAAACAAGTTTACTATAATTTAGAATTCTACGTGAATTCCATGCTTTCAGTTTGTGTTTAATTAAATAAGCTGCTTAGAACTGACCCAAGAGATTATGCGAAATGGTATAATTTAGTTTGATAAACTTTGTTTGAGTTGGGACGTTGGCTAACTGTACTGAAGTGACTTTTTCTGAACTGCTGTCTGGTTTCCAGCCATTCAATTTACGTTGTTATTTCTGACACTGTTTCGAGTGGCTTGATACTTTTACAAGTCCATATTAACCATGGAATTTAATTGACTTGGTTAAGTGTTAGATCTGATTTCATCAAGATCTTTGATATACTCTAAAGAACAAATCCTGAATATAAAAGCATGTATAGATGGCACGATGCTATATCAACTTTTGATTTTTGGACGAGATGAACCTGCTAGCACACTGCTGGCAAGAGGAACAAAAAATCATGAAGATATAGGAATAGTGTGTTCCTGACACTTAAATGTAAATTTTTTGGTCTGCGTGGTGTCCTTGAGGACACCCAAGGGGTCTACCTATGCCCTTTGATGGTGTTTCTGCATGAACTGCTTTTGTGGAAAGACCAACAAGCTGTTGTACCTTTGTTTGCTTAAAATCTTTTGGCAGTTGCCTTAATTGTGATGCTGTGAAGAGAACACCTGATTGGGCAATTATTAAATCTCACTGTCTGATTCTTGACGCAGCTGGTTCTATCAATATCAGCAATATCCTGACAGGAAAATGCCTTGCTAAAATAAATGCCACCAATGGCAGTCCCAAGGATGAGGATTGCAGCAGCAGTACTGGAAACTCAAAGCAGAGCTGCTCTTTGATGAAAAGCACAGCTGCGGAGGCTTTGGAAGACATCACTGCCCTTTTCTACGACGAAGATCGCAATGAAATCTACACCGGTAATAGGCATGGTCTAGTTCATGTGTGGTCAAACTAATGATAAATTTTTCATTATTTTGATTTAGGAGCTTGGAAACCTCAAGTAGAGGATGTTGTCATGACTGTGCTGCATATCTCAGTGCACTGTATCATTACATTGCACCAGAATTATTGATTCCGTAGATATTCATGGATTGTCATGTAGCAGTTTGTACACCAGTAAATAGGCTACATGATTTGAGATTCATAGGAGGTTAAAATGCCCGGACAAGATTTTTTGTAACATTCATCTGTATTGCCGAGTAAACAAAATGTTTGCTTGTTGATTATTAGTTTCAGCTACTGATGCTGGTAATACTGGGACGAATGGCATTGAATGAGAAAATCTTATGATGGTTATCTTGTTAGCAGGGGGAAAGGTTTTGCTTAGCTTGTTAGAACCAAACCAAAGGAGTTGCCATCTTTTTGATATCTCTGGCGTTCTTTCATTCCGTAAAAACCATCTAAGCCTAATAATAGCTGGGTGAGAAGGATGTTCAGGGAAGAGGAGTGCTGGTTTGCACTGGCAGGACTACGAGTGCATTGAGAGGTTAAAAGAGGAAGGGCGGTGCAAGAGGGTGGAGGGCGGTGCAAGAGGGTGGAGACTTTTTTTTTAAAAAAAAAGAAAAGTTACTGTGAATTATTAGTGACTTTAAAAACATTACATGATAACTGCACTATATATGAAATACGCAAGTAATTGTATTAAATATTTGTAAAATACATTACTAGAGATAACCAATTTCTTAAAAATTAATATATATATTTCTTAATTACATCAAGTATTTGTGTTGGGTAATTAATCAATTGAATGAATGTAACTTCATTTTATTTATATATATATATATACTAGAGATAACCAATTTCTTAAAAATTAATATATATATTTCTTAATTACATCAAGTATTTGTGTTGGGTAATTAATCAATTGAATGAATGTAACTTCATTTTATTTATATATATATATATATATATAATATGAGAAATATAAAAGACTTACCCTTATATTTTGATTGCATATTTTAATCCATTTAATATGTATTTTTTATTTAACTATCTAAATTAAAAAAAGATTATTTGAAAAAAAAGCTTAATTTAACGAACACATTAATTAAAATACTTTGAAAATCTCCGATTGCAATTCCCCTGTTAGATTTCATTGGTAGTTTAGTAGTTCATAGAGGGACGATTTCATTGACAAGAAAAATTTGTCTCTACTCAAGAAACAACGACAAAGGGGCAGCCTCCGAAGCCTAAGAAAAGGGGCCTAATCAATTGAAAGAAACGAAAATCCAGGAAAAAGTATGATCCGACTAGCAAGCTTCGCAACGTTCTCGTATGTGCATGTATATATATACAAACATCAGTTGTACCTAAGCATCAGATCTGTCAAGCCATGTGAATGGTGGTGGTGTGTGCTTAGAGATTTTCAAGGGGATACAGCAACAGATTTTTCTGTTTGATTGGGCACCCTGCCCTGGTTTCAAGTTCAAGAGGTTGGCGTTCTCTGGTAGGGGCAAGGAAGATTGCATTTGTCAATGTTTAATTGAAGGGCGGGGGGAGGAAGACTGAATTGTTTTTTTTGACGATATAGATCTCCAAGTATTTGCCGAAAGTCCAGCACTCTTGGTGCAGTGGGGGTAGTGGGTGCCCACGATGTCCATGATAGGACTCTCAGAAGAAAACAAAGACAGGGCTGCATGATTTCTTGGAAGATTATTACTATTATTATTATATATTATCAAATGAGTTTGCGAACGTGGGTAAATATTAAATGGAAAGTCCAATCAAAGAGAAATCGATTGATTAAAAAGAAGAAGAAAGTTGCCTGATTTAGTGGGATTGCATTATGCCTTTGCCAACAGATAAGCAGTCCGAGAGTATAAACTAAATGGGTGGAGGAGTAGACTTGCAGTTGGCATGGAAGTCGGGAGGAGCTGTTTCTTCACCCCAAATATGTCTTTAACCCTTGCGCTTCTTTAGCCAATTACCTTTTTCTCTGTCTATCATCCATGAAGATGAGAATCTCTCTCTTTTCATGTGCTTGACGATAATGGCGGAATAGCTAGATCTTGCTCAATTCTTTCCATCCTCATTGCGTAGATAATACTGTATTGGAGGTGAATGTTAGCTGATAAAAGGAGGGAGAAGGGAAGGGAGGGAGAAAGCGTTGGAATGAATGGATTGGAAGGGCTTATACTCAGGCTGCTGGAAGGAAGGAGTGATAGAGGGAAACGCGTTCAGCTGACTGAACCTGAAATCCGCCAACTTTGTGTCACCGCCAAGCAAGTCTTCCTTGCACAACCTGTTCTTCTTGAATTAGAGGCTCCCATCAATATCTGTGGTACCTTTTTTTTGCTATTACTGTTTCTTCAGCCCATTTCGATTTTTATTCGTTGTATCAATTCGCTTGCCCTTTCCATAATTACATGTTTAGTTTTTGTAATTCTTATCTTCCATTTCAATCTTTCATGTACATTACATAGATGGCAAAGTTATCTAACAGAGATAAGACAACATTTAGCAAATTGACCTGCAAATGACAGCCTTTCAATCCTGCAGTTTCATGCTTGATACATCTTGTTATTAGTGATTTGGTTGTATGCAGGTGATATACATGGCCAATATCCAGATCTCTTGCGATTGTTCGAGTATGGTGGGTTTCCACCGGATTCCAATTATCTATTTCTGGGAGACTATGTAGATAGAGGGAAACAAAGTATAGAGACTATATGCCTTCTCCTTGCCTACAAGATCAAGTTCCCTGACAAGTTTTTCCTTCTTCGAGGGAACCATGAATGTGCTTCTATCAACAGAATATATGGATTTTATGATGAGTGCAAGCGTCGTTTCAGTGTCCGTCTATGGAAAATCTTCACAGACTGCTTCAATTGTTTGCCGGTGGCTGCAGTTGTCGATGGCAAAATCCTATGCATGCATGGCGGACTCTCACCGGAAATGGATAGCTTGGATCAGATCAGAGTTATAGAAAGGCCAGTAGATGTGCCAGACCAGGGTGTTCTGTGTGACCTCCTTTGGGCTGATCCTGATCGGAACATCGAGGGATGGGGTGAAAATGACAGGGGTGTTTCCTACACCTTCGGAGCCGACAAGGTCGCCGAGTTCTTAAAGAAACACGACCTCGATCTCATATGCCGTGCTCACCAGGTCTTCCTATTTCTTCAGTTCGAGCTGTTGCCTTCCTTTCTTCCATAATATCTGTAATAAGAATGATGTAATAAATAAGCTAAAATGTTCTTCCATGGAAATGATTGTCAGGTTGTTGAGGATGGCTATGAGTTCTTCGCAGACAGACAGCTGGTCACCATATTCTCAGCACCAAACTACTGCGGAGAGTTCAACAATGCAGGAGCATTTATGTGGGTTGATGCGAGTTTACTCTGCTCATTTCAGATTCTGAAGCCGTGGAGAGGTAGAGAAGCCCAATAAAGGAGGCAAGTGCTGTGCCTCTTCTCTCCTTGTACAGATTCTGAAGCTTCTCATCTTCTGCATTATCCAATAAAGGAGGAGAAACGTATATTGAATCTTCTCTACGCAACTGCTTCATCCTCTTGAAAAGCAACGACGATGACAACCCTCTGTGGATATTCTTTTTGTCGGGCATCTGTAAGTTCATCGGTGAAGACACCAACCCCAACATATAGTTTATATTTTTTATATTAGTTTATATATTTTTGTTGAACATTTTGCGTAGTAGACTATAAAAAAAACCCCAATTACTGGTGATGTAGGGTTTGCGAGAATGACTTGAAAAGAAAAGGAGTGTGAAAAACAAAGTAAATGATAAATGATAGTAAGAAGAAAGTATTGGGTAATGAAGTCTTAAAAAAAAATTATTTAGTAGATATAACATAAATGGAAGCACCACCTATTTCACAGCAGCTTGCACGATCCGAGTAGGACTATGACCAACCAACATTGCACATTTTCTTGGTAAATTACGTACTTAACGCTTCGATTTATTGAATTTTATTTATTTGGTATTGCTCTTTGCTATTCAAATTATCATTAATAATATTATTTGTGTCTAAAAAATTGCATATTTTTTCCTTTTTCCCTTTTCACGTTCCTTCCCAGATCCTTCTTCCTCTTCTTGCTCCCTTTCTCCCCTTCTTTCTTCAAATCTCATTGTCCCGCTTCAATCATAACCTGCTTGTACCATTTTTGGTGCAGATCTATCCAATCATGCTGCCAGGAGATGATATTGTATTCGATATTCTCTCTTAAAATTCCATCCATCATTGTCAGGCCGATCTGGACTTAACAATGCATTTAAATCTAATCAATATATGACAGGGGCAAGAAGAGCTGTAGAATGCTTAGAATGTTTTCATTATATTTCAAACACCTCCCTTCAGCAATGAGCATTTGATTATTATGTAAAACATGGAAAGAGGCACGAACAGCATGAAAATGAATCGCCGCTCACAAATACCAGTGATATGCTACACTTGCTTCTTCGTAGCGACTAGCTAGTTAAGAGGGGCACAACGTAATTTCTTACAGAACAATTCTAAATCATCTTGAACAGCAGTTAAAACCATGGATCGATTTCATTTCTTAAATTTTGCAAACTGGGCATGCAAAGAGATTGTTAACATAAATTGCAAACATCTTATGCGTGATGACAAAGTTCAAGTGTTACATCACCGAGAGGATGAACCAAACATATTTTAATAAAAGTTTCACCACGGGGAAGCGCTCCTATAAAATGCATGATGGAAGCAGAAAGCTACAGCTCCCAAAATCAGCTTCAGAATTGAGACTTGTCAAGGCTGTCGAAATAGGGATGATCCATGGCTGCTTTGGCCGAGATCCTTTCAGCTGGATCATACTTGAGCATTTTCTGCATTATCCAAAACAAAATTGCATAAGCATCCCAATATAGAGGTAATAATGGCAAACCAAGAAGAAGCAAAATGATAGACCAGTAGTCAGCCTGGAAAAAAGTTGTTGCAAGGGCAAACCTATTTGGTTGGGAAACTTAATAGTTTACTCCGGAAACATAGCATTTGCGTATTCCTAAACACATCACCAGTAATTTTTTTTCTTTCACGTTCCTATTCACACCATTTTCATCATTCCTATTCTACGTCCGATTTCGTTAGTTTGAGCAAACAGTTGTTAGAGAACATAAGCAAATCCGAACAATATTTCAAAACATTGTGATTTTTAGTTGCAGTTTCCCATCCATAGAATTAGAAGTTTACAATTGAAAAAGAAATGCAGCAACAGTAGTAGTTACCGATAAGAGGTCCACCCCTTGAGGTCCCAGTGACGGAACAACTCGAACTAGGTTTTGAGGCTCCCATTTCGGATAGACATGCCAATCTCTTAGAGCAGTAACTCCAGGCCACTGCTCTTCAGTCGGTGTTCCCAACAGCCTTCCAATTAAGATTAAGTGGTAGCAATTAGCATACATATTTTATAGAATACAATTAATTAATGCACCAATTACTATGTGGTAGAAAAGTTACATCAGCCATTCTTTTTATCCATGAATGAAAAGCGCAGCATTGAATACCTGAAAATATGAAGCAACTGTTGAAACTCTGAGTCACCTGGAAACAGAGCTTGCCTTCTTGACATCTCAGCTGCAATAATGATAATAATAAGACAAATAGTTTCAAGGAATACCAAAAACGAAAAATGATATTAGATTAGTAATAGTACCGAAGATGCAACCGACGGACCACATATCGACGCCAGTGGAATAATGACTGGAACCGAGCAACACCTCGGGAGCCCTGTACCAAAGAGTAACAATCTCATGGGTATAACTCTTAAGAGGCACAGTAAAAGCACGGCCTAATCCCCAAATCAGCAATCTTAAGAATCCCTTTATCCTGATCAAGAAGCAGATTCTGAGGCTTGAGATCGCGGTGAAGCACACCGTGGCTGTGACAGTGAGCAACTCCCTTGCAAAGCTGGAAGAGAAAACTCTGTATCAGCGAGGGCGGGAGAGGCCTAGGGTTAGCACCTTTGCGGTGAGAATCGATGAATTTCTTGAGATCCGTGTCGAGATATTCGAAAACCAGGTAGAGATTGGATTTGTTGTTGGTGTGGTTGCGCTTAGAGGGATCGGAGTCATCAAGATTGGAGTTGGTGCTATTGGCGTCAACGTGTTCGACGGAGAGAAGGCGGACGACGTAGAGAGATTGAGACAGCATTTGAAGAAGAGAAACCTCGCGAAGAGCGGTTGGAGGTACGCCTTCTTCATCCATTTCAAGTCGAGTTTTCTTGAGGGCGACTATCTGCCCTGTTACTTTGTCTTTGGCTTTGTACACCTTGCCGTATGTGCCTTCGCCTACCTTCTCCAGTTTCTCATACTTTTCCATTTTTTTCTTTCTATTGGCGATCCAATCCGATTCGATCTGTAGGGGAGGGGAGGGGAGGGAGCAAACCCTAGAGAGGATAGAATGAGTTCTCTGGACTGACAACGGTTATTTCCCTGTTATAATCTGGAATGCAAGTGAGAAACTTGTGTGCTTTATTTTGAAATTCAATTTAGGAAGAAAAGGAGGGAGGCTTGGCTGGTTGGTTGGATCAGATCCAGTCCAACGGATAGGAGCGTCTCTCAATAGCGGTGGTTCTCCAACATTGTAATATTTTTAAAAACACCCACCCACCTCTCTAGTCACTCCTCCTTCTATTTCTTTTGTTTTTGTTTTTTGTGTGTTTTTATTATTGATTTAAGTAATGTTTGAGGTTGTAATAGGGTTCATTTTTTAAAATATTGTTTATTTTAAAAATATATTAAAATAATATATTTTTTATTTTTTTGCTGATTTATTTTTTAACATCAATTCATCAAAGCAATCCAAAAATTATTATAATATATATGCATACTATAGCTAGAAAATTAATTACCTTTCTCGCCACATGAGACCTATTTGGAGGTTGAGCTCTTCCATATGAAACTTGAGACCCTCACTTGGAGGATAATTACATATCTTTTATAATTGAGTTATTTTTTATTTTATTTTATGATTTGAGAAAATACATTTTATAGGTTATAAAATATCTTTTAAGCACGCAAAATCTTTTTAATAAAAAGATATAATTATTTACAAAATTATCGTTTTATTTTAACTAATAACCAAAACCCCTAAAATAATGAGTCTCACCCTTTTTTTTTCCTTGCCAAACATAACACTAGCTAGCAGCTTTTACCATACTTGTCGGAATCTAGCCACTCAAACCAACAAAACTAAATCATCAACATCATCATAGAGAATCTTCAATGAGATTAAACTTTTAGATCAACGAGATTGAATATAAATTCTGTTTGTTCACTTCAGATATTCTGCTAGAATTAGAAACCTTGTATTTTTCATGTCCATAAGATTGAGTCCTCGGGATTTCCAAGAGTGGAAAAAAAGATCCCTCACACAAGTCATGGGCAACTGGATGTAAAACATCACAGACAAGAAAATAGTACGCCAGCTATTGGCCAATTGAAATATAATTCTGTCAATACACCGAGGGAGCAGAAATTAAAATGTTCACTCTGGACTGAGAATGGGAAAGTCCACTAGCCCAGCGACCGGATTTTCAAAAAATAAATAGGACCTTATTTGGCCGGATAACACACTGTACTCAACAGGTTTCCGCAATTATAGTTGCTAATAATCAAAATTTAAGGAGTCCTGATGTGTTCCGAGTAAACTTCACTTTTAGTTATCGACGACTTCTATGAGAGTGGGCTCATAGTCGTCAGGAGCAATAAATCCATGAAGGTTCATCACGGTTGCAGCTACATTGGCAAGTCCGCCGGTGGGAACATCATTGCGGAACCTGGTACCAGCTTTCAATCCAGGGCCTCCAATGGCAATAGGCACCTACACAGGAAGTAGGTGATTTAAATATGTTGACTCTTAACAATTCAATAAAATGGAGAATATGAAGCAGCCACCATGCTTCTAGTCCTTCAATGGAGAAAATAGAAAACAATGTTACTTACTGGTTTAAGAGTGTGAGAAGTGAGTATCTGGAGCTTGCCACCTTTATCCAGCTGGGGTTCACCAGACTTATCCCTCTTGACCATGTCTTCAGCATTGCCATGATCAGCAGTAATTACATAGATCCCACCAACTTGCTCTATCGCGTCAATGATCGTCTACATTAAAAAATATCTCTGGTCAGCCAGAAGGCATCAACATGCCAGGAATTAGGGAGGACTGCAGAGTCTTGAACAGATATTATAGAACTTACTCGTGGAAATACACATGCTACCTGACCAGAATGAGCAAAACAATCATTTTTTAATGTGCATATCCCTATCTAAGGGTTGTGTATAACCTTTGAACTATTCATATTTCCCCTTTCCATGCATCTGCTGCTCTGCCTCAGTTATTGCATGTTAGTCTAAAATTGGGATGCAGCTTTGCTATTCACATCTGTAAATTGCATCTTAACTTTTTATTTGACCTTCACGAGGTCCAGTCCAGAAATGAAAAAAACTGGCAGCAACACAATCACTTCAAACCATTTTCCAAGCAATACAACAATGTTTGCTGTGTGGACTGGTTCTCATAACATTTAATTGTGTTAGCTTTAATCTGATGAAACATAAATCACCTAATGGTATTTCCTGAGTACCACAAATTCATTGTCACCGACCAAATGACAAGAGAATGGAAGTAATAAGAATAAAAGCATCAACACTAATGCATGACAAAATACCCTACCGCAATCAACTGCAAATCTCAACACCTGATTAAGATTTTCACTAAGGATTTGTGATACCAAATGGACCAGTTCGTAAGTAAGTCAGAAATAATGGGAGCATAGATCTAACAGCAATCTAGTTCAGGAAAAAAAGATCTAACAGCAATGAATTTGCACCTTGACAGCCTCATCTGCAGCCTTGCATGCCACTACAGTGGCCTCAATGTCTCCTGTATGTCCCACCATGTCACCATTTGGTAGATTGACACGAATCTAAACAGGCATGTGAAACAACATATCAGTCAATAATTCTAATTGAAATGAGACCTCATTCATCACAAAATATGTGACATTAATTACCTGGTCAAATTTGCCACTAAGGATGGCGTCCCTTGCCTTCTCAGCAATCTCTAATGCCTTCATCTTTGGTTGGACATTGAATGTAATTCCAACATCACTTGGAATTTCCACATATTCCTCCATTTTTTCATTGAAACAGCCAGAACGATTTCCATTCCAGAAGAAAGTGACATGGCCAAATTTAACAGTCTCACTGTTGGACAAAAACCCAATCATAAGTAAGAAAATAACAAGGACTTGAATTTTGCAGAAGATGTTATGCTCAATCATACTTGAGCAGACAGTCGATAAATCAAGTTGAAGCAAAAGTGTAAGAAGTTGCAGCACAAATAACTAGCCACCTAAAGAGTCTTTTATACCCAATACCTTTGTAAATATCCAAGTGTCCTATGCCAAAGTCAGGTCAAATTTAGATAAGCCGATGGGCTGGGCAGCGTAATCAAAGAGTTGTAAATTAGAGTAATTGCATTATCCAAACAAACTACTTCAGAGAAACCAGCGATAAAGTAGTGACAGAATGTACAAAACAATAAGTTGCTGGCCTACGGTAGAGGCCATCCTCAATGAATAAATTTACTGACTAGTGTTTCATCATTCTGCCAAAATATGGCTCTGAAATGAGTTAAGTTGTCAGTTTATGATAAATCTATTTGCAATCCAGAATGTTTAAAAGAGCATACACAGTTCGATGCGCGCAAAGAGTATTCTATGTGCAGGCAAAGAGATCAAGATATCAATGGTGCTAGCTCACCTGCAAGCAAAGGTGCGAACACCATTATGCACCAAGTATTCACCAGATGTCCTTTCTATCTCAGGAGGAGAAACGAGGTAATGGCTGGGAAGCTTCAACTCACCATCATATTGAAGCATTCCAGCATAATAGATTTTAGGGACTCGAACCCGATCGAATTTGTCAAAATCTGCATATTCAAGAGCCTTCGCAAGCATAGTCATGCGATCTGCTCGGAAGTTGAAAGTGACAACAGCATCACCATCCTTAATTGGTCCCACGGGATTTCCACTCTCATCAACAATGACAAAAGGAGGTAAGTACTGGTCATTCGCCTTGGGTTCTTCTCTCAGTTTCTTGACAGCTTCAACAGCATTTCTAAACTTGTATGGGGCTTCACCAAGTACTTGAGCATCCCATCCTCGTTTCACCACATTCCAATCATTCTGCAGAAGATTTGCAGAAACGTTTCACGCATGCATAAAGGAATAATGCTAAACCTATAACTCTAAAGGAGCATACAAACCGATATCTATAAGAATATGCAAGGAAAAGATCACTTTTGTAATTTATGCAAGTTACTTATAGCTGACATCACCAAGAGGTGAAGTACTATCCTCTTCCTAACTTATAAAGGAAGGAAATCCATTACCTTCATCTTATCAACAACAGCAACAAAGCCATATTTTCAAACTATTTGGGGTCGGCTAAACAGTTGAACCATTCAGCATGATCATAAAATAAAATCCTCCGCAATAAGAAGATAGTTTAAATCCTTTAGTAGTTGATGCCACTTCCATCCGCATAATTTTTAGACTCTTTCTACCTCTTTACCTTCATCATATAAGGAAATCTTAATTTGCATCAGATTGGTATGCAGGCACGTCATCAATAATATACCAGCTACAAGCCAATGGTTGCCACCTAAATAGACCAAAGTGGCTAAGAATGATTCTTTGTTCCTCCCCAAAATCTTGGTTTGACTAGGTCCTAGGTGTCATTTTCCCTCAGTCCTAGCCACCCCACTTTTGGAGGGGAATAAGGGTTATTAAGCCCCCAGTGGCTAAGTGACGAGTTTCCATAGAAATTAAGTAACAAAATATGAAGCAGGGAAAAAACAGCAATTCATACGAGAATAAAACCCTACATAGGACGCATCACTGGAATTCCTCCCCTTAATCAAGAACAGAATTTACAGCCATACCTCATAGCGGTCCATTGTGACATACATGCGCCCACCACCAGATGCAATTTGTGCATCAACACCTTTCTCACGTAAATTTGACATGTCTTTCTCAAGAGTCTCCACAAAGCCAACACTTGACCCATCTAAAACATCACGGCCATCAGTAAGAAAGTGAACACGGATTCTTTTAGCACCTTGTTCAGCAGCGCCTTTTAGCAACAACTGCAGAAAGAGAAAGAAAAGGAAAAGGGTGTTAGGGAAAATACTAAACGATTTGCGGAGAACAAAGCAAGCACGATAAGGAAAGTAATAAAAAACAAATCTTACCTGCAGCTGATCAAGCCTTGAGTGAACTCCACCATCGCTCAATAATCCAATGAGATGCAAAGTGCCATTGTCGAAAAGATTGTTTAATGTACTTAAATCCCTCTCCGCCATAGATTTTTCCAGAGGCAAGAGCAGAATCAACAAGCTTCGCTCTACATTCACAAGTAAATAAACATAAAACATGTTATAGTGGTTATCGTGTTCATTCTTAAACTCTTAGAGAAAGAACCATCTGCATAAGAAATTATTGGAAATAGGGAAACAGAAGTAAGATGGTTACCCCTGAGCAAAGATGCGACCAGCACCAAGAGCGTTGTGACCAACTTCACTGTTGCCCATGTCATCCTCACTTGGAAGCCCAACAGCAGAGCCATGAGCCTTAATCAATCTCCACTTTTCAGGGGGCAGTCTATCCAAACAACAAGAATACACAGCTATTGTTTAGGTTATTATTAAATAGTAGAATAATAGGTGATAATTGGGGGGTTGATCTTGAGATTAGATTGCATTATTGACAACAACCAAAAAAATAAGGAGAAACAATAGTACAGTTTTGAAGGAATCCATGGTAGGAGTATCGGCGACATGGATACAGTTATACTCATCGGGTCTAGCCTCACCCCAACCATCCAAAACCACCATAGCGATAGTCTTTCCCTTTGGAAGCTTAGGATGATCCGCCAGTTTCCATGCGTTCTGTCCTTTGCTCCCCATCTCTTTATAAATTCTGGCTTCTGATTCGATTAATTCAATCAATTTAATAAACACAGATAGAAGCAGCTAGCTTATTATGCCATGGATGATATAGGAAGATATAGATAGAAGATACCTGAAGAAGAATCAAACGATCTAGGAGGAAGAGGCAGAGAAGAAACCGATGCTTTTCTTTCCAAAACTGAAGTTGGATCTGAGCGGGTGCCGATGGTTTGATAGATTAGTGACGAAAACCACTTCTGTTGCCGTTGGTTCTATTTATACATTAATTAAATTAAATTAATCAATTTAAACGCCGTTTATATCGCTTAGGGTTTAGCATAATCGTTAACCGGATGTTTAACCATGCCTTTTGAAATATTTTAAATTAATGTTTTGATGTTAAAATAATATTTTAAAAAAAATATATATTGTTTTGATTTATTTTTAAATAAAAATTATTTTTAAAAAAACATATATATTGTTTTGATGTCTTTTTAAATAAAAATTATTTTAAAAAACAACTCAGTATATTACTTTTATTATATACTAATTTAAAATATGTTTTTTAAAAATAAATAAATAAATAAACATAATCTTAAATAAAAAATATACACCGCAAAAAATCTATATAAAAAAACAATCTCTTGCTCTTGGCTTTTCGCCTAATTTGGTCATGTCTCCCGTGAACTTTCTGACAGAAAATAGGAGTCATGGTTAGCAGGCTGGGTAAAGATATTTTGAGTCAATTTTAAGACTCATTATAACTTGGTACCTTGTTTTTGTTAACTTATAACTTAATCCTTGTTTATAACTTATTAATCTATATTTAATTCTACCACAAAAAGAAATAAAAAAAAAATGGTGATACGATGAAAAGACAAGATATATTTCGTTGGATAATAAATAGGGTCCTTTGGCGGGAGGATATTATTTTCCTTAATATTATTTTCTTTCTTTTTTAATATTAGTTTGATTTATTAATTAAATGGATGGCCCAATAAAATTAATTTAGATTTACATTTTAGTTAATTGAATTGTAAATCCAAAATTATTATATACTTTTTTGCTAAATAATTTTAGAAAAATGATAGGGTTTTTTCTAAAGAACCCATGTTATTGGTTTTCTCTTTCGATTTTACAATATCGAAGACTACATTTGATATGTAAAAGAATTCAACATTTGTTTTTCTAAAATAAAGGTTGAGGAGCTGATTTACATATTTTTAAATATGAGGAACTATGTTATAATCTCATTGATATTTCAGGGGCTGAATCACATATAGTGCTCAAAATAGTTACCGACTCCTCTCTACTCCTCGTGCATCAGGCGGCCCCGCGATTCTTCTAAGAAAACTAATTACTTTCCTTTTCTTAATTTCCCGATGAATTTATAGATTATTTTTTTAGAATGTTTTTCATTTTAAAATATATTAAAATAATATATATATATATATATATATATATATATATATATGTGTGTGTGTGTGTGTGTGTCATATTAATATATTAAAATAAAAAAAAAAAACTAAAAAATTTAAAACAGTAGAACTGTAACGTCAAACAATGTCTTTTAAAGACTCCAGGAAATGGAATATTCTTTAATATTCCTTTATTATACTCCTGCTTTTCATTGCATATCCCTTTTTTTTTTGAATGGGTAATCCAGACCCGCTGGGGCCTGACTAATCCCATGGCCCATCTGCATCTGCTGGCAAGCCAGGAGGAACCATTTGATTCATGAGGGCTTGCCCAAAGTCCAGCTGGCCCTAAAAGGAGTTGTTTGCACCTGGGGGGATTCGAACCTGAGACATGGAAGGAGCACACTCCCACATCTCAGACCTCCTACCGCCAGGCCAACCCCCTTGGGTTTCATTGCATATCCCGGCCCTTATTGGGTTTTTATTTTTAAAAAAAAATCATTTAAATAAAACCAGGTCTTACAAGTAATTCTTTTTATTCGATAACGTGGATATACTCAAATTAATTTACATGTTAGTATAGACTAGATCCTTCATTGAATAATTTAAAAAACGAATATATATGTATATATATATATATATATATATATATATATATATATATATATTATTTTCTTAGTGCGTATCCAACGTCTTTAATTTGGATGCATCATTAAATATCTGACTCACTTTATCATCCTTTATTTTAAAACCATATGCCTATCAAATTGGTAGTTTTGATGTTAAATTCATAAAACAATAGTTTACTATTGTAATCAATCAAGCCATAAACCAATTAATTAATGTTCATAAGACTTCGAGCATAGTAAACCTAATTTATCATATCAGGAGGGTTTTCATGATTTTGACAATAAAATATACCTAAAACATGTTAGAACAATCCGATTTCTTAATTTTTTAAATCTAGAATCCAATAGCTTAGGGTTTTCAAAACATTGAGATTAGGTTTAGGGTAAATTACTATTTTTTATTAAATCAAGTGCATGTTTATAATATTTTTACTGTTACCTACTAATTTAACATTAAAAAACCTACACATATGTCATTCAATCGAGATTGTTTAACAAACTTATATCTCCACTGTTATCCACTATTCTCGACAAAAAAAAAGAGAATAAATAACATCAACGAAAGGTTTTTGGCTCTTGATACTCTTATAGAGATTATGTATAAAAAAAAACATTAAATTTAGACTGTGTTTGGTACTGCATTTCAAAAGTATTTAAAAAAAATATTTTTTTTTATTTTATTTTTTACTTTAAATTAGTTTTTTTAATGTTTTTAAATTATTTTAATGTGCTGATGTCAAAAATAAATTTTAAAAAATAAAAAAATATATCATTTTAATATATTTTTGAACAAAAAATATTTTTAAAAATAACTTCAACCACACAAATATCACTGCGACATGTTTTTGTGTTGGTGTTGTGTTTTTGGGAAGAGAGAGAGAGAGACTTGAGAGAGAAATGAGGTTTGCGTGGAAAAAAAAATGTGTTTTCATCGTCAACTACCAAGCAACAATTTAGAATTACAATGGTGGATTATAAATCCTTGTTGATACTAGTTCTTGGCGTAGTAACATGTATAAATCATTCGCAATTGGTTTTATTACCATCCTTAGAGAAATGTATTTAATTTATTTCTCTTTTTATGTAAAGATGAGATTCGTAAATTATTTTTATGGGAGACGAATATAGAAAATAATATATCTGACACGTCATCCCTCAAGTCTTACCTTCAGAACAAATAAATTGACCTATTTATTTTTCCAAAAGAAGAAGAAAAAATATGAAAGAAACGACCAATTTAATTTGCTTGATCTTTTGAGCTAATAATTCTTTGGTAGATTGACAGTTTTTGTTAGGTCCAACGTAAAGCCTCACCCACCCAACCACACTCCACACCTAACAGGCTATAAGTATTAATGTCTTGCATCCATGTCAGTGTACGTGTCAGTGTACGAAACCAAATTCATTTTTATTATTTTGTTAAAAACAGTTATGCATAGTCTTACGCTAAATTATGTATGAAGTATATGGGTGTGTTTGGTAATCTAAAATCAAGTTTCTTTTCCTTTTACTAGTTTTATTTTCTTTTTTAAAAGGAAATTGAAAAACAAGTTCTTTTATTAAAAAGAAGAACACAATTTTTTTATAAAACAAAAACAAAAAAAAAATCAAGATTGAAAATAGTTTTCATGAAAAGTCACAACCAAAATCTATAACAATTACTTTAATATTTTATGATAATCTGCTTTTAGAATATTAATTTTATTCCAATCAAATTTTAAATCACCACAAGAGTTATATTGTTGACTCAATTTTTTTATATATTAGACGTATAATAAAATTTAAATTTATGCATTAATTAAATATGAAAAAATAAAAATAAAAATTCATTTATTTTTTTATATTGCTAAAAAGTGCTTGTATATATAATATTTTCAAGTGAATACTAGATTGAAAAATAATTTTCTCGATTCTAATATTGATAAATATTACAAGGTAAAATTGTAATTATACAATATGTAGTTTAAACTTAGCTAAGACTAAAAACAAAACATTTTCAACTCGTGTTCATGGATTATAAAATAAAATAAAAAAGCAACCCAAAACATTATTTTTGCACTATTTTGCCATTAGCCCTAAAAAAGAAGAAGAAGAAGATGAGGAGGTGTGACTTACCTCAAAGGATGGTTTCATTGAAGTAGAGAAGTGTTGCAGAGGCCCTTGATGGCTGTCATGGTGGTTGGCTGGTAGTGAAGAAAATTATATAGTAATTATATAATCAAAAGATTAATGACTAAATTATAAATAAAAAATTGAAAAGAATGGTAATATCAGGGTTGTCTGTTTCGTTCCGTTTCGGTCAAAATGTTTCGTATCCGTGAAAAAACAAGACAAAACAACGTTGTTTTTTACCTTAGTTTAAATTTCTGCCCGATTAGGATTTTTTGACCAAATACTGGCCGAAACGTTCCGATTTCGTTATACTCGTTCTGTTTCGGCCAAATAGTATTTTTTAAAAATAATAAATAACTTTACAATATCAATTATATCTCTTAATCCGACCGTTAGATTGAGATGAAATTTTATGAGAGTCTCTTGACATATTTATATATATTATGTTAAAATTTCAGAGCAATCAAAGAAAATAATAACCTTGCGAGATTGATGATGACATTCTCGTAATATTATACTTGTTCATAATTTTGTTCAGAAAAATCATTTTATTATGTCTTTTTTAGATTAAATTGCACAATTTTAAATAATTTTATTTTTTTATTTGAACTGTTTTTTTGAATATATATATATATATATATATATATATATAATAAATATATAGAGAGAGAGAGAGAGAGAGAGACACACACACATAAACATTACAACTCCGAAACGGCACATCAAAACGCTCTAAAACCAAAATATTTTATTCCAATTGAAAAAATGAAGAATCAACCAAACGTTCTTGATAATCTTGGGTAATACTGCAGAAAAAAGAATAGGGTGTGTGTACAATTTAACATTTTGATCCAAAACTTTATTTTTTAATTCTTGGTTTGAGAGATGAGAAGATGAAAAATCATTGAGCAAACAACAAATAAGAAAGAAAACCATTGATTAACCACATTTCAGCCATGAAAAGAGATCTCGATGTCAACGAATTTCAGTTTAGACTGCATCCATTTTCTTTTGTTCAGTCCACATTTTCAAGTTCTTCAGATATCGTATCCTTATATTTCCCTCTGTTATTGGTGTTCAGAACCAGCTCCAACTATCTCCTGCAGAAGTAGCGAAGCCATTTGACAATCATACACGATGTCCACCAGGATTCCATTTTGCCTCTAATTACGCAGGCTGCCACAACTTTTTCAATGCTGGTGGACTGCATATGATGAAGAACACTCTGAAAGGTTGCTCTGTTTCAGCTAAAACTATTGCTCCCTTGTTGAACATTATGTAACCAGATACTTAATGATCAGATTCACAGTTTGCTCACATATATATACATGATATGCTGAAATGTAAGAGCTAGTTTTTATTTGATTGTTCTATATATATTTTTAAAAAAGGAAAAGGAAAATTACAAGGAAAATAAATCACAGCAGATGATCACCATCACCCCACTTATCCTCCACCCTTTCCCCCCACAAAACAGGGGAAAAAAGATGAGACAGCAAACTTCTGTAGTCTGGTTGTTTGTTTCTGTATGGAGATAGATATTTACATCCCCGCATGAAGCTTTGGCTTTTTATTTAAAAGGAAAAAACCAAGCTCGGCGTGCCGGTAAAAAAGCCGCCGGGGAGGAGGCGGTGCTGCGATCAGTTACTCTCCAGTTCCCATAGTGTTCGAGCTTGATAAAGCTAGCAGATCAAAATTCAAGATCAGAATTTGGCGACGATCCAATCCTTTATAATCAGGTGGAAAAGCGTCTGGTTGAACCGAACATCTGGTCGAGGAGGATGACAATCGCCATTGCCACAGAGCTGTCAAGTTCTGGGCCGACAAGGAGGCGGAATACGTCTACGCCGAAAGCCACCCCACCCACCGTCTCTTTCTGCTTGATCTCAGCCACCCTTCTCTTCTTCTCATCATACACCGCACAGCATCTTTGTGCGTACGATCCCTCTATCTCATACATCACGTTCTTGTTTCTACCGGCGGCGACATGAGCCAAACACTTTGTGTTGAGGATGCTAACATGCTTCTTCACGGAAAACTCGGGGTTGGTGGCTGTTTCTCCGTCGTACACCAGCCAGTTATCTCCCAAGCTCAGCCTCTGTTATTAATCAAATTCAAATATAAATGAGTAAGACTAATTAACTAACGCATTCATTCTTTAATTCATAACTACATAAAACTATTATTAAAGCTGGTACGTATATGAGCATACCCTGCGTCGCATGGTGAGGAGAGGCTTGCCGGCAGCATCCATAAGAACGATCTCACTACCGGACGTGGACATGTAGTTGTCGACCCTGAACACAAGGTTGCCCTTACCATCATAGACTGTAAAGCCATTGCAGTTGAACAGCAAAGACTTCTTCCACACGGTTAAAACAACCGCCTGACCCGCGGCGGCGTCCAAGGCACTATTTGAGGGCCTGAGCTTGAGCAGCTGCTGCATGGTGGTGGCGGTGGCGGGAGCAGCGTTAGGGTATACTTTTGTCATTGCTGTAGTAATTATGCGGGGAGTGATGATCGATTCCAGCCTCACAACCTCTGTATATTATTATTATATGCAGGTAACAAATCAACCTCACCCTGTACCTTGGAGAGGAGATGATCAGTGATCAGAAAGATTCAAGGGTGTACGTACGTGTTTCTCTTGTTGGAGCTGTGTATGTATGGCAAGTTGATATTATTCAACGCTCACCCTTATATATAACAAGATGAAGATGTAGCCAAGGGCTGGAGCTTGCAAGGTCGATTGAGGATGGGATCACCTGCGGCTAATGGTTCCGAAAATAAAAAATATTGACGCGGAATAAGAATAAAAATATGTGGGGTGGCGCACCATCGTGAAAAGGAAGTCCAGGTGTGCGCCACCCCACCCCACCCCTTGACCCCTCCACATCGCATGCAGCATGATGTATACATACATGCATACATACATGCCTCTCTCTCTCTCTCTCTCTCTCTCTCTCATATATATATATATATATATATATATAGAAAATAAACAAAAATAAAAGGTAGACGGGTGGCTGAGGACTAATTAGCGGTGCTAGGAGTGACACCCGTTCTCTTTTCCCCAATGATATTTCTTTTGGGTGTTCTACAGCTCGTACCAGGTCAAGTCATTTATTATAATAATTAAAAAAGGTGATTTATTTTGATTTTAATATGAAACCGAGTCAACTTTTATTTTCTTTTTCTTACCATTGTAAAACAATTTAAATACGTTCACTAAATTTGTTTTTTTTTTATTACAATTTCAAATCTTTATTTGTTTTATTTGCCGTGCTATGGCATCTTTAAATAAATGGTTTTGTTGTCAAGATTAATAAAAAATAAACTTGTCTTCCATAATCATTAGTTGTATTTTATACTAATTTTTATTTTTTCATTATCATAAAACTAAATAAAAAATTGATTTAAAAAAATTATCCTGGACAACGTATGGGAATCATCAACAGTCTAAGCTAATCTAAACGTTAACTAGAGTTTACGTCATGGTCATCGCAATCCCATTGGCTGGGGGCGGGCGGTCATGTATGCTACTCCACCAATCGATCTCTGACCCTTCTGTTTTTATTTGATTTATTTATTTATTTATTTTTATTATTGACTCAGGATCGATGTAGATGTAGATAATGTTGTAGTATTAATTTATAACCGAGGAGAAAGACGAAAGCCTCAAATTCTAAAGTCTAATTTAATTTTAAACTCTAGGGTTCTTGTCCTCATTCCTCATGGTGATTGTCAGGATAGACGACATGCGGTGGCTTCTGCAATTAAAAATCGATAAAAGGCTCGTCAAAAGACTCATGAAAGAGGATCCATCTCCTTTTGATTCCATTGCACAAGCTCATGGACGAGAAGGCGCGACAAAAATAATACATGCCGACGTGGTGCATGTTTTGTACGCTCTCTCTCTCTCTATATATATTTTAAAATTTTCAATTTATTTTGGTTAGTGATTTGTTTTTTCAATTGTAATGAAATATTTTAATTTTAGAATATTTTGACATGTTTTTTTGAAATTTTATTGTTTAAGTATATATATAATTTAATTTTTTTTGGTTCAAATCCAAAAATAAAATTATTTAGAGTTGTGCAAATTAATCTAAAAAACACAATAAAATAATTAGTATGAATAAAATTATGAGAATGTTATTATCAATCTCGCAATATTATTATATTCTCTGATTGATATGAAATTTTAACATAATATATATAAATATGTTGAGAGACTCATTGTAAAATTTCATCTCAATCTAGTAATCGAATTAAGATATATGATTAATATTGTAAAATTATTCATTATTTAAAAAAAAATACTATTTGAACGAAACGGAACAAACTAGAATGTTCCGGGCAAAATTTTGACAAAATTTCCAGAACAAACTAAAATTTTAAGCAAGGTAAAAACTAAGTCATTTTATTTTTTAACCGATATAAAACATTTTGGCCATTTTGGTCATTTCAGACGAAACGAATGACGAAACGAAACAAAATTAATTTTATATATATATATACAAAATATATATATATATATATATATATATAATTACTCTCAGCTGTCTTGGACGGTAGCCTTAGGTTTTGGATGATTGTCAAAGGAGCACAATTAGGATGGCTGCTCAAAATATCAGCTCGTAGCCTTACTTTCTATGCGCGCAGTCAACACACTGTATGGACGCTCCTGGGTGGGCCGGTGATGAAGTTTCTAACTTTCTATGGGCATCATATGTAAAAACACAAAGAGAAACGAAAGGGTTGCTTAATCCAATGAAAGGAGGCGCGTTGAAATGGAGGAAAGAGGAGGAGACACGCTTTTAGGGTTATGCTCTGATAGCGACGGCCAACTAGCCAGCCAGGATTAGTGGAGGGAGAACCATTCCAGCATTGCACTCCACTCCCCCTAAAATCATATCCCACCCCTTAGCAGCCGCCACCACTTCCACGAATAACTCGACGTCAAAAGATGGAGACATGTTTCGATTCCTATTTGCTACTCTCTTCTCTCTTTTTTTTATGCTCGGAAAAGTCGTTCTCAAAAAGTATACTTTTATAAATTTAGATTAGCGAGCAAAATCCTGATTGTATTAAATCTTTTACGAGAAATATATACACTAATCAAAAGCTCTTTATCATGACTCGTCCCGTATTATCTTATGAACTTGTTACCTTCTCAAACAAGCAGCAGCACCTTTACTCTTCCTCAAATCCCCTTTGCTTCTCTACCTTGTCCTGATCAGTCCCAATCGCCTCAAGTTGAGGATTTTTATTTTTATTTTACAGCACGTTGCGCCATGCATAAACACAACGATCAATTCCAAAACAACGACAGGGAATTTCGAGAGTTCTGATCAGACATTCAGATTCATTTCATTACTGATGTTGAACCCAGAATCAAAAGATCACTAAATCTGCCATGAATCCATGATTTTCTTTTCCACATGCTTCCCTCCATATAGAAAAGCCACGCAAGGACCACGTTAACGATGACACCTGTAAAATTATTCTCTTGCATCTAATCCCCTCATGATTTTTTTCCATCCATGTACGGCTACGATTTAATGTGCTTTTTTCTTCTTTTTTGCTGCTGCTCCTCAGTTCACAAACCCATAGAAAGCTGACATTCTTCCCGTCCTATTCCAAAGTTGTGGATATGCGAGAAGGCAATTTCTACCCATAGAAAAATCTACTTTAGATACACGAGAAAAATTCTCAGGAAGATGGAAGGACACGCTTTAGATTAGTCTGTTTTGAGCTCCTACTTTTTACTTGGAGTGAATGGACTAAATAAAGAACTACAACAATTGGACAAAGACCCATAATGTCTTTAGTAGTCCACAACGTTTTCACCTTTCCTAACATCATTCTGTTTATCAATAGGAACCTTGATGTTTCAATGCCTCCTTTAGCACAACCTCATGGTTAATCAATGGCATGATCAGATCATTTAAAGATGTGTGGTTTATTTTAAGAATAGTTCAGATTTTATAAGACACTATTATTCAGAGTTTTCTCTAAATTTATACCTAGCTTCTATCTACGCTATTCACTCGTCAACTAAAACCTTTCAATGGGGTGAAAAGTTTAAAGGAACTTGAAAACTTCCTTTGGGGGTCATGAAACAATATTTAAGCGTGGCCAAGGTGAACATGAGTAAGCAAATCGACATCACTGTAATATATCTCATGGGCACTGCAAAGTTATAGTGGAGAACAAGACCGAAGAAGGATTTGAACGTTTGACGTTTTAAGATTGAGACAAGGGAGCGTTCGAAGCAAGATTTAAAGAGCAATTCCTGCACTTCCCAGGTTGGAGCTGAAGAAATTTAAGCAAGATAAGTCCATTCGGGAGTACAAGAAGGTGTTCAATTTTCCAATTTTTACGTCAACAATATGTCAGAAGAAGATAAGCTGTCCAATTTTATGTCAGGACAAGCTGAGATGAGACGACAAAAAGTGAAAGACTTGTCTTCGGCCACTGTAGTTGTCGATGAACTAGTGGGTTTAATATATAGGGCACGAGGGGCCAGGAATGTAGGAGCTATGGAGTTTCGTCGAAATCCAAAGATAAGGAAGAGATTACAAGTAAGAAATTTGGTGGGGGAAACTGAACACTCAGCTGGCAATGGAGAATCAAAAGCGAAGGCATAAAGCAAGGGTTCAAAGCTGAGTTTATACTTCTTTATTTGTAATGGGAATCACTTTGCCAGGGATTATCCGAAAAGGAACAGCTCAATGATATTTCAATGGAGAAGAGAAAACAACATATGCAAATCCTATGCAGGTGTTGAGTGGCTGAGTTGGAGGATTCAGTAAAAGATGCAATACCTATAGACCATGTCCTAGATAAAGCAAGCAGTAAAATCAGAATGCACCATCTTCACTGCACACAGTTCTATCTAGAAAATTATAAATATCAATACAGAAATGATTCAGCAGAAAGAAAGGCATGAGTTCACCTAGACAAGTTCAATGTACGCCATGGGTGCATTGTCCCCTCGCCTTGGTAAAGTTCTGATAATTCTGGTATATCCACCATTTCGTTCCCCGTACCTGTCTGGTACCTCCGCAAATAAGGCATGGACAATCTGCTTTTCATAGATGAAGCCCAGGGCCTGTCTCCTTTTATGGAGAGTCCCATCCTTAGCCAAAGTGATCATCTTGTCAACATACTTCCTCATGGCACTGGCACGTGCCCTAGTGGTCTTGATACGACCGTGTTTAAGGAGCTGAGTTGTGAGGCCTCTAAGAAGTGCCCGGCGCTGGTCTGGCGGCCGATTGAGCTTGGGAACTCGCCTGCCATGCCTCATGTTAAAAAAGCGAGAGCCATTGTCAACAGAAGGGAAGGCATGCCCGAAAGTGGAGTTGTCTGCGAGAAATGCGTAGAACATGTAAGTGAAAGTAAATCGCATGGGGAATTTACTTCGTTATTAGTAATTTAAAAAATGGCAGAACTTGAAGACAGCAAAAACAATCCCAGTCTAGTAAATAATAAATACAATAGGAAACAAATAAATTCTGATTGTTTTCGCATAAAGTAAGAGAAGTAACAAAATTAGAGCATAATTGCAATTCGGTAGTCTGTCTGGGGCCCAAATGAACGAGATTATAATCATTATTATTTTTAGGCAGAAATAAATCCCTAAAATAAACAAATTATAATCAAACATGATAAGAACAAATAAATAATGTGTAAATAAGGAACGAGCAGTGAAGGAAATTACCGGAGAAACCAAGTGACGAGGAGGAGAGGGGGCTAAGAGCGGTGAAAGAGCTCGCAAGGAGTGGCCGTCGTTGTTGTTGGCGGCGAGTGCGAGGGAGGCTGATGCTTTGCAGGAGGCATTGACAAGGAGACGACGGAAATCGCATTGTGGTTGCGGCATTCGTTGAAGAAGAAGGAAGTGCGGACCGGAGAGAAGCCATACTCCATCTATTACTAGCACCAGCAGTAGCATCCACTGCCATTGCCACTGATAATACCATTTCTCTTCTTCCACTGCTTCGACTGCTCCCTTTTCTCTCTCAAGGTTTTCTGTTCAGGGAATGATCGGATTAGATAATGGATGGATAAGGATTTTACTCAACTCCAACTGGTCTGGGCTGGGACTGGTCTGGGCTTAGCTGACTCCTACCTTTCGGGATTCGGCTGGTCTTTTATTTGGAGGGTTTTTTTCTTCATAATGATATATTTTTTTTTAATGATATGTTTATATTTATATATATATACAGAAATATCCTTCATTAATTTCTATATGCTAAAGAAGGAAAAATAGATAGAAAGAAATGATTAATCTAAGAAAAACATTTATAATAAAAACATAACCTTTATTTAGGTGTTACAAATGTCATAATATGAATAAACATTTCTAGGACATTTGATGTTGTCCCATTCTTATTATGTTTATAAAATTCTCTATAATTTTCTTAAGGTGATAATAACACTATCAAAACACCAACCGATATAAGTGTATATTTGTTCAAGAATAAATTTTTTTAATAAACTAATTAGAATATTCTTAAATAATTCGAATTATAATGTATATCATGAACTACACAAGACTTGATATTGTTTACTCAATCAATAAATTGAGTATATTAACAAGTAATCCAGATATGAATGATTAAAAAGTAATAAAAAGTGTGCTCAAATTTCAGGGAACACCTTAAATTATAGGCTTTATTAAACTTGTTACTTAATGTTACTAAAATAGTCTACTCATACTAGTTGAATATCTCAAGTTAAAAAATTAAGATTCACGTGTAGATATACTTTCATACTTGATGGACAACTATGTTATGGAAACCTAAGTTTATTTCTCTTGATGAAATTAAGGAGGATGGATAGATTCATAATTACTTAGAGGATATTCTATATTCGCTAAAATCTATAATAATTATTTATATCCATTGTGATAAACAAAAGAGCACAAGTAATATGTGTAATGACAATTCTAGTCATCTATGTCTTAGATTTAATAATGTCAAAAAAACTTGCCCTAATAACATATTTAATTTCATTGATTGTATAAAGTAAAAGGAAAATATTGTGGGTTTGTTAACCAAATACTTGTCGAGAGAACTTTGTATAGTTCATTAAGGGGAATCAACTCAAATCCTTTAAAGATTAAATAGTGTAATGATGGTAATCACATGTAGTTGATTGTAGATTCTAAGATCTAGTTTTTGATGCACAGATCGTAGAGAATAGAGATGAAATTGTTGTTTTATTGAATAGAAACAGTGCCTTTAAATAGGCATTACAATGACTCAATGAACCAAAACAAAAATAGCTAATGACTCGGCACTAACCCAACAAATCCCAACAGACCAACCACTAAATAATGAGAGCTGGACACGCACAACACTTATTCACCCATTAACTAATAAACTTCTATTGACTTGGACAACTAAACAGAAATTAAGAAATATTTCCAACAGTTTTAAATGAAAAACTAAGTTATATAACTTTCTCGATAACATTACAAAAATACTATTTCATGTTTATTCAAATGATCAAATAAATATTAGTTGCAACATCCTAAAAGGTTAGTTGTGCTCTTAATGAATTTTATATCTTGGTACACCAAGTGTAGTGAAACAAAATATTTGTAAAGAAAACTCGTTACAAAAATGAGAATTATGTTTATTGTTTTAAATTTTTTGATAAAGACAAAATTTACTAAAGTACTAATGAACCAAAAGTTGTTTAAAGCTAAAATAAAGACAATAATAAGAACTATATAAAATCTCTAGGTTAGGAACTATGGGAGTACTATTATTCTAACTTACATTAAAGGTTGAATAGTTCAAGATATCACATTCATCATTTATCTTTTTAGACCTAAATATTAATTTTTTTAGATAATTAATTTTTTTTCATAAGCTAAAATATACATTAGTGATGTCTATTCATTATTTTTTGCTTTAAAAAATTAACTTTTAATTCTATATGTAGAATAGCACAAGTAAGCTCGCATGGAAGAGTATGATCCGAATGGTTATAGTTAAATGATTTGATAGACCTGTTTGTTTACGGGGCCACACGATGCTTTTTATAAAGTAATTTTTTTACCTCAAATCATTTTTTTTTAATATAAAAAAATAAAAAATAAATTATTTAATATATTCTTAAATATTTTAAAAAACAAATCATATCACATTATCAAATACTATACTACAAGATAAGCTTGCTTTGAAAAAAAAGAGACAAAACCCAAGTTAGCAGCCGTAATAGAAATCAGCAGCAGGAAAGTAGATAAGAAAGCAGAGTGTAAAACTATAGTTGAATAAAAAACATCAAGGAGAGTTCGTGACTGTCTGACTGACTGGTCGGTCCCTACGCGCCTTTGCAATAGCAATTAAGGGTGGTGGAGATTCACAGACCCTCGCTCCACCCACCGTCCGATCTTCCGATCTCTATCTACAATAGAAAAGAGAAGAGAGACCCCCTGTTTTTCCCTTTTGGAATAGAAATTTATTTTTCTAACAATTATCACCCTCATTTAAGTAAACCAGTTCCTGCAGTTTCGTAGTAGTACTTTATGTTTTGGCCTCGTCTCTAGCTACTCTCTCTTTTTCAGCATGTAATAATACTGTAATGATAAATATGAGTACTGGAAACTATGGGCTGCGAATATTTTTCAATTTTTTTTAAGTAATAAAAGACTGGTAACAGTGAGAGAGAAAAAATAGTGTGTCAAGGGGGAAGACAGAGAAAAAAAAGAAGAGCCAAGAATGAAACAAGTAGGCTGCTGCTTTATCAGGACAGCCATTTCACCAGTACCTGCTGCTGCTTCAGCTTCTGCTCTACCCTCATTGCTAGCTCTTCAGAGTCACTGTCATATCATTTATAGTACTAGCAGTAGTGATCAAGATGGGCAACTGCGGCACTAGAGAAGAATCTGCCGTTGTCTCCACTGCTCAAGGTTTAATTTTCCCTTTTCAGTTTCCACCCCAGATCTACCCCTCCTTCCCCCATTTTACTCTTTATTATTTCTCCATTTTGCTTGCTGGGTATTTTAAGGTCTCATTGGTAAAGCATGAAAGCATGAAATCTTGGAGATTTTTTCTTTGAATTTAATTAAAGTTTGAATCTTTTTGCTTCTATAAAATTTAAAATTTTAATCTTTATTATTTGTGTGTGTGTGAATTTGATGGGTATGCAGTCCAACAACACCTACACATACTTTCATCATCAGCGTCAATTAAAAACTGTCAGTCAAGCAAGAAGCATAGTAGGTCAGTTTCAGATCTGAGTGATCCTACTTCAACTCCACGCAACTTTGAGGACTCAAGAAAGAATGCCCTTCTCTATACTCATGTTATAGCCTTCACTTTGTATGAGCTCGAGACTATTACCAAGAGTTTTCGCTCTGATTACATTCTCGGGGAAGGTGGATTTGGAACTGTTTATAAGGGCTACATTGATGAGAATGTCAGGGTTGGCCTCAAATCTCTTCCAGTTGCTGTCAAGGTTCTCAACAAAGAGGGTCTTCAAGGGCATCGTGAATGGCTTGTATGTTTCTTCCTGATTTGTATTGACTTTGTTCCGCTTAAGCCTCCCTAATCCTTTACGCTTTCATGTCTTTGACATTTGCTGAATAGTGCATGTTTCTTGTTTTGCTGTCTTACTAGACCGAAGTAAACTTTCTGGGTCAGCTTAGGCATCCTAATTTGGTGAAGTTGATTGGGTATTGTTGTGAGGATGATCACAGGTTACTTGTTTATGAGTTTATGTTCCGAGGAAGCCTTGAGAATCATCTATTTCGAAGTATGCCTTCTTTTGCCTTTTGTTCCTCTTCAATTATTGCATTTCTTGTTACCACTTACAGCTGTTAATGGTACTTAATGCTCCATTTTGATTGAAAGGAAATTCTTACTGCTGTAAATGACAGTATGGTATGGTCGAATTTTTCTGCAATGATCAAAGACTACATCTTTCTGCTAAAGAGTGCATTCTTTTCCTGCTCTTCATTCTTTTGATGTCTTACAGCAATAATTGGAAGCCTAATTTCCTACTGTCATAAACACCTGTATTCAAGACCATGGGCTGCTTTTATTTGAAATATACACCTAGTTCTTGCACCTTTCACCTTTCATGTGTTCCAATTCAACAAAGATGAACATCGTTTTTGTGGTTGCCTGCCAAATTACAAGAGTTGCATGTTCTATGTTTTGACTGACAATAGTTATTTGAAATGGCATCACGCATAAATCTACTATTTTGAGAATATGCCACAGTATCTTTAGCTTCTCAATCAAGGCCATTAACTCGATTTATTGTTTTGGGCGTGGTTCAGAGTTCTACATCCACTGTATCATAAACTTTCATATGTTTGGATTTATTTGGGGAATGTGATGCAAATTGTTTCAGAAATTATTTTGGTTGGGATTTTCAATTCTTTAGGAGAAGATACTAGACTCTTTGGAAAACATCTACCATAAGGATGAAATCATAATACAGTGATTGATGAAAAAACATAGATGATCTATCATCCACTACAATCTGTAATTTTGCATTTTGATGATGATTTATTGTTGAGTGTGGGTGCCAACTGGATTTACTTGTTAGTTCTGGTAAGGACATTTATATAAATCGTGCTCAGCATTAGAATCTGTAACCTCAATTTTTTGTTAACTTGAGTTGCTGTGAACTTTTCCGAGGTATTTAGAAGCAACAGCTCCTTTATCTTGGGCCACAAGAATGATGATAGCACTTGGAGCGGCTAAAGGGCTTGCTTTTCTTCACAATGCAGAAAGACCAGTTATATATAGGGACTTCAAAACATCTAATATTTTACTGGACTCTGTAAGTGGGGTTTCACATATGTCATTATCTAAGATATTTCTTGTATGGTTTCTTAATACAGGGACAGTCGTTGCCGGTTACTAATGCTAATACTAGTTGCCTATGTATTCTCAGGATTATACAGCCAAGCTTTCCGATTTTGGGCTTGCAAAAGCTGGACCACAAGGCGACGAGACTCATGTATCAACTCGAGTGATGGGTACCTATGGTTATGCTGCCCCTGAATATGTAATGACTGGTAAGACCTTCTACAATCTCTACAATTCTTGATTTTTCTGCCCTTTTATTCTATGGTCTTGTAAGAGACTTGATACATCTTTCCATAAAAAAAGCTTAAACCTAGAATTGATTAGGATGTGTTTCTGTAAGTTTGGCGAAAAATCATTTCCAAGGGCTGCCTGGTAATGACCAGATAAGTAAGGGACTGGATGGCAATTCAGGGTATTATCTGATAAAGGCACCATTCGAGAAATGGATATTTTCTCACTTGGAATACAAAAGGTTATGATGTCGATTTTCTGTTCAGTTGAATAAAAGAGTCGGAATATAAAAAGTACACAAGTGAGATGAAAAACAAGGGTGGCATATTGAACATCTGACAATGTAAAATGCCTGAAGTTTGGTGATAGTAATATATGCCTGGCAACACAAATATTTGAGCATTAAAAATTCCTAATTAATGATGCAAAAATGATTCAAGTATGTTTGCCTTTAATAATAAATAATATAAAAGGAAATCCTACATGCCTATATGTTCATGACTCTGGCTATACCTGATTTGACTTTCTGGCACAGCCAGTTCAATGCCTGGATAAATGAGGGTTCTGGTAGGTTGATGGCCAGGCCAGAGTAAACTATTTTATTGACAGAAGCTAGAATGAACTTGTTTTTACTTTATGATATGGATTTCAAGGGGGAAAGGCTTAACATAGCCAACCTCAACTGTTTCTCAGATTCAATGAAGTCTGGAATCTTTGAAGCTTTAGTAATTCCTCATTTGTTGCATCCTTAATATTGACAAATGACTTGCATACCGACAACCACTTCTTTTCTCTTCCATTCGAATTTTGGAGTCACTTTTTGCATGATTCACATTTTAAAGTCTTTTATGGTTGATGGTATGGTGAACCAATGATTGCTGTGCCATGCATCAACTTAAATTTCATGATAACTGCAGAGGTACCGCGTTGCCTTTGAGTGTATGCATGTATTCATGCTTGCTTTTCTGAAAATGTTTATATTGCATGCAGGCCACCTGACTGCAAGAAGCGATGTGTACAGTTTTGGAGTAGTTCTTCTGGAATTATTGACAGGAAGAAAGTCAGTTGACAAAACCAGACCCAGCAAGGAGCAGAGCTTAGTGGATTGGGCCCGTCCAAAATTGAATGACAAGAGAAAGATGCTGCAAATAATTGACCCCAGATTAGAGAACCAGTACTCTGTAAGGGCAGCCCAGAAAGCGTGCAGCCTGGCATACTACTGTTTGAGCCAGAATCCAAAAGCAAGGCCCTTGATGAGTGACGTGGTTGAAACTTTGGAACCTCTACAATGCAGCAATAATGTTGCTAATGAAGTTTCATCATCACTGACCCCAGCCCTAACCGGTGGTGCTGTTGCATTTGCAATGGGAAGAGTACCTGATTATCAGATGCGTCGTAGATTCACCAACAATGTCGGTCCGGGTTCTAGTTGTCGGTCTCCTAATCCAAATTGCTCCCCAGGTGGCCCTGCAGCGTGCAGGGTCAGATAAGCATATTGCCTTTTATGTATTTGGTGTGCCTTTTCGCCCCCCACCCATCTTTCTAAATGACAAGTTCTGATTGTTAAATCATGAGTGAATTTGCTTCTTTGTACCTGATGTACATTCTATCATCTCGACCCCCAACCAGCTGTTAGTCAATGCCTGCTCACTTGTTGCTTGTATCAATTTTCTAGCACAGTTTGCATATCAATGAGAATTGAAAGATGAAAGCAGTTTTTCTGCAGGTGATTTCAAGCTTTACATTCTATCTATCAGTAGGTTGAGGAGGTATGTAAGTGGAAATACTGTTGACACAAGTCCTTTTTTTTTACCAAACTGTAACTTGATTAATGACATGATTTTCCCTCTCGGACTGTTTTGTATTTATATGCCTCAACAGATACCAGATGCCGTGAAGAACCAATTTGCATTCTAACTTCAGGTAGGGAGACTGATATGAATAATTAACCTAACACAGCCCTGACATCAATCCATCATGGTTCTGCATAACTTTAAATATTATATGGACCCTCAAAGAACCTGATTAGTTTGAAAATATGGTGCTCATCACCTTTCTAGCCCCACTTTGGATGTTTTCATATCTGGGGCCAGGCATCACTGTCAGCCAGTGTTGACTTGAAAGCTTTCTTCTATGAGGCCTGGTGATTCGTTGAAATGGCCCGTGCCAACAACTCTTGCATTATCGGATTAAGCTTCCAAAACTACTTAATGGTTAACCCCTTTTGTCTCCATCACTTGTTGTTCATGATACCGTATAATAGCAAAAAAAATATCCATTTCAACGACCCACTAACTCTTCTCCACACCTCTGCACCACAAAATTTGATTCCCTCATTTAAAGTCTTTTCACTCCGAGTTTCTTTCCGCCTGCCTGTGTACAGCGTGCAAACATTCTAGCCTGTCAGTCGTGTACAGCATTACTGAGATGAATTATTCCATGAAACTAGCAGTATTGGTGATATTTTTGTTTATCCCAGGCCAGTCGATCATCAGTCCTGGTAAGTTGATTTCTGAGAAAGATTTTCAAACTTTATTTTGACTCGATATTGACACGGAGTTAATGTTTCACAGTAACTATTATGCAGTTCAGCCATCTCCAGTAAACACATCATTAACAGCCGGAGAATTCCGGCCTATGGAGCCCGCAGAGTACAGGCTAATCGGAAGAAAGGGAGAAAATCACGACGATGATTTGTGGAGAAGAAGGCTAGCACCCTTCCAGCTGTGTTTGCTATGCAAGTGCTGTACAGGGGCCGCAACCACCAACTGCGCCACCATGCCTTGCTGCTTCGGCATCGATTGCCAGCTTCCGAACAAGCCTTATGGGGTTTGTGCTTTTGTACCTAAAACCTGCAATTGTACCTCTTGTGCTGCTGTCTAGCTCCTGCTTTTCATATGCATCTAGCCCCTGGCTTAACGCATAAGTGTTTGAACAAGTGCACCAATTGATACCTGCTGTTCATGATCATGCTGATTAATTACTTGAGTGTACATAGGAATTTAACTTTTAAAACTATATGGGATGTGATGAGTTCACTGAAAACCTCGCAAAAGTTAGTCTTTTGAAAGCTGCTTCCCAAGGCCATGATAGGCTGGAAGACAGAAGGTTGAGCTTGGGCAAATAGAACACCCGTAAAACAAGTTCTCTTAGGATTTAAGAGAATCCTCATATGCTTAGTGTAGAGAATGAGCTTCGGAAAGCTATGTTGTGTGGCTACAGTGTAGAAAGCTTGAAAAGAAGGTACTTATCATCTATAATTTTGGATTACTTACAAACAAAGACCTGAGTAACAATGACCTAGTATAGTACAAATGAATAGACCCTAAACTCGTCGATCTCCATTTCAAATCTTTGTGGTATGGCTAGCATAAAGATTTTACTCTTTGTGGGATATGTCATGATTTATTTCATATTTATGGGCGACATATGTTTTTTTTTTTTTACATTCTTTTATCTTATTCGAGTGGATTTGAGGTGATCATCGTGATTCATTTCATATACATCACTTGATCATGCTTATGACATAACATTGATCTTCTTCCTTATTTTCACCATTTTCAATCATCTTTTTCACTATCTTTCTCTAGGTGATTTTTAATGAGAGAATGTTATTCTCACTACACCATTAATATCACAATTTCTACCATTTATTTATCATTTTAAACCACTTATTTGGGAACTCATAAAGAGATTTCAAGTGGTTCTATTCATTGTATGGACCATTTCAATGCAATTTTTGCCATTGTTTAAGTGTCTTTTAAAGATCTTAGGTGGTTTTTCATTTCCTTTAATGATTAATACTCATCAATCTTCATCAAGTAACTCCCTAAATCATATTATTCAAACTCTTTAAGTATGCTATATTACTAAATAGTTTTTAGACGATGTGAAGGCCTTAATGGGAGAGACCTGAAACCTAGGTAGGACTAGGGAACTCCCTGTTAAGACTAAGAGGTAATAAAGGGTACTAAAACAACTTGAAGACCAATTGGAGAGTCATACCCGAATAAGGTAATAGGTGTCCATGACTTAGATAACTGAATGTTAAGCCTAGCTGCGAATTTTACTAGAACACCCTCTATAAGTTCAGAAACAATAAACTAGTCTATTAGAGCAATAGAGGGTAAAAGATTACATCTCTCCTTTTCGTGTTCATATAAGGGGATATATTCCTTTTATTAGGGTTTATGAAAAGATTTCTTCACCATCACGATCTTTATGCTAGTTGATTACACCAAAATAGGTTGGGCCACCATGAATGCTTTGCAAAAATCATATGACATAGTGTGGTGAATGACCCTCCTCAAAAGCTTTCAAGCATTACCATGGATTGACTTTATGTGCAAATAAGACTAAATAAATTACATGGTTTTCTTACCTTTTTTCTATAGGAAAAAATTCATGTTAAAAGAGTAACTAGGAGGAATATATATTTTGCAAATAAGTAGAGGGATGAGTGTCTCGCTGTTACTTTTAAAAGGGTAATTCTATAGTTAACCCTGAATGAATTTGGAGATGTTTGGGCTTTTAAAAGATCTTAGTTGGATCATACAATGATTAACCCACTTTGACCTTAATGGAGAAGCTGTTGGGCAAATAATTATAGACATCTTCTCAGTATAAAATTAATCCTTTGGACTCTGGGGGTACTTTAGTGGGTAATACACTTTAAGCTTTTCTTATTTATCTTATTTAATGTTTTTTTCTAAATTTAAATTTGAGAAACTAGGTTGAAGAGAAAATCTTAAAAAAAACATGACCTCATAGAGCTCCAACTTAAATATTCCTCTTCATACTATTATCATTTACAACTTCATGCACATTGTTAGAACTAGAAATTGACCCAACTATTCTTTCTACCATGGTTTCGTAAAGAGCATATGATTCTTTGTATGCAAATCAACATAAATATTTTATCCATGAACCTTTTTTTTTTTTTTGTAGAAGATGCATTGTAATAATATTTGGATCAAATGAAAAATAAATATATTTTTTCAAAATCTCAAACAAACACTAACATTTACAAATTATACAATAATTTTTCATGGAAAAAAAATGTATTATTCAATCAAATTTTCCCAACAACTTTTTTTTTCATTCTATTTTTTTAAAAAGTAAATTGATAAAAAAATATAGTTGACAAAAAGACTAGATTATAAAAAAATTAAAAATACAAGAATTAAAAAAAATATAGTTATTGAAATAATAAGGATCGATTAATTAGTTTTTGTTAAAATATAGGGATCGAGAAGGAGTTTTCATTACACTCAATACATAAAAGATACAAACGTTTCGAACTTGCTACAATTCTGTATGGACAAAATGTTATATAAGATTAAAAGTTAAAATCCAGACAGGATCTCTTCGAATTGAAATGAATTGAGAGATTCTTTTTTTAAAAATTAACCATATTTAGAGACATTGGATGAAGATTGTGTATGGATTTTAGATACTGAATTCCAACATGTAGAATCCATACAAAAGCAAGTTAAAAGCCTTCCATGCAATTTTCTATAGTAGCTCTAAGAAGTAACTTCGAAAATTATATTCCTAAAATACTCATTAACCTCTCTTTTAAAGCTTCCCAAATTAAAAAAAAACCCTAATGACACCGAGTTTTACAGGGTTGAAATGATAGAGTGTACTAATCAATCTCTTAATTGGTTTTCGAGATGATGACCCCAACCCAGATCTGTCTTCATTCCATATTAGTTAATTAGGGACGTAAATCAAAGGATTGCATAATTAATTATTGTCTTGGGTTGAGACAAGTTCATCATATCTTGACCCGTTCAGAATTCGAACCTCTTCACTGTAAGAGAAAATAAAAATGAAGTGAATTTTCAAACATTGATAGAGAAAAATGTTGCATACACACATACATATACATATATGTATGTACGTATTAAATAGCTAAAGATAATTAATGTGGGAGGTAGAGGTAGTGGTCCAATAAGAGTTGCTTTTTCTGTAGGATTAAATCAAAGTAAAGGCAAGAGAAAGGTCCACACTGCTTGCTTGAACACCACTCACTAGCACTACTTATCGTAACTCATCCCCACGATTGCCTAAAGTCAGAGGCAAAAAAGAAATAAAGCTTGTGTTGCTCTATCCATTCATGCATTTTATATGATGAGTTTCTCTATAACGTCTCCATCTCTCCACAGTTTTGTTTATGGCAATATATATAAAATACTATCTCTGTAAACCTCACCACATTCTTTGATACAATATATATATAAAGGCCATTCTATTCTTTGACGACTTGTTAATTTCTTATGAGCTCCTGGGATTAATGGGATTTCAGGGAGGATGATGCAACCAGCACTACAACCTAAACATAGACTCTATATATAATTATATATTAATCCACCAAGAGGCTGCTTAGCTAGGTCACATGCATCGTTATATTATATATATATATAAATAAAACATTAAAGAAGGATTCATTTTTTCTGTTCATTTTACTGTGCGCAGCACACAGTTGCATTTTGTACTGCCACGGTGAAGCTATGTTTTGCCCCTTGTATCACTGGAGTTTTTCTGTCTGTTTAGTTTTATCATCTCATAAAAGTTGAAAAAACAGCTAGCCATGTTCATCTTCAATCTAGTGCTTGTTTAATAATGTGTTTGCGGTTGTTTTTTAAAGTAAAAAATACATTAAAATTATATTTTTTTTATTTTTAAAAAATTATTTTTGACATAAACACATCAAAATGATCTAAAACCATAATTTTTTTAATTTATACTTAAAAATAAAAATAAAAGTTTTTTTTTAATTTTTTTCAAAAACATTTTTGAAACGTTATCCCCAACACTAATCCGCTTCATCATCATGACTCTTGATATGATGGATGAATCTCCTAATTTTAAATTAATAATTATAAAAAAAATAGATATACTTTTCTCTTAGATGGATGAATCTTCTCATTTTAAGCTCCTTTAAATAAATAATATATATATATATACCTATTCTAATTTTCCAGGTCCAGTTTATTTTCTTCTTTTTTCCTGAAACAAAAATGTTGACGAAAAACGGTTCGTTTTATATAAATATGCACAATAAAAAAGTAATAATAAATTCCACCGCTCCACGTCCTGGTCAATTTACCTGCTGGTAATTAATTAATATTTAATTGCATCTTGCTCTTCATTACCATATAAAAGCTTACGATTATTATAATTTCAGAAACATTATCTCTTGTCTTACTGTTACCGATCAAATATTAGATTCCTATTAACTTAATTTATCATCATTAAGAAAATGACCTCAAGGAGTTAGATGGGGAGAATGTGATCCCACAATCCAATCACTTAGCGCTTTCGTGACTCAAAACGTGTGGGGCACTGAGCCAAGTTGCTTGATTAATTAACAGTACAAACATTACTTTACAATCACTAATATAATTATTCAAATTGTTAGTGTCCGCTTAAACCATCCTTCAATCGACGAACATCACACACCAGTTATCATTCCAATCTTCGTGCTTGTTTGGGAGTGTGTCCAATTAAACCATCCTTCATTCCAATCTTTGTGTTTATTTGAAAAATGTGACTGATGTTATTTTTTGAAAGTGTTTTTCTGTTTAGAAATATATTAAAATGATGTTTTTTTTTTAAAATTATTTTTAACACCGACACATCAAAATCATCTAAAAACACTATTTTTTGTTTAATTTTTTTTTAAAAACGTTTTACAAAAAAATCCCAAACCACCCCTTCATCTCCTTTGTTCTTATTGGAGCCTGTTTTCATGTGGCTAATAACATCGAGACTAGCACTGTCAAAATCCTGAATTCTATGAATCAGGACATGCGGCAAGAAGACAGAAAAAATTAAACAAGGAAACTCATCGGTTCCAACGAAAACCGACGAGATGTTTTGTTGTGTATATAGCTAGCTAGTAATCTTAAAATTCCTAGGGCTCTAAATCAATTGATCCATCACAAGCTGATGAATAATCCACGTATTTTTGTGACGAGAGAAGGCAAGATTTTCATTATCACGACAAATGGGTCGTCACCTGTTCATGCATGGAGCCAGCTTGGTCGATTATTATTTAGGAAATGCAGAAAACCATTATAGGTTTTGGCCCACGCAGGATAAAATGAAAATGAATACCCGCCGATATTGCTTGTCTATACTGTAGGGAAGAGAGAAATGATTATTTCGGCTAAATGCTCGACCAAGTGCTCCTCACTGTCCCTGTTCCGATCCCAAAAAAAAACATAATTATGCATGTAAAAGTCCCAGGTAATTACTAAAGGATCAGGAGCTAGGCAGGCAAACCCTTCAATCATAAAGAGAAAGAGATCATTGTCGACCACCATGGAAACTAATTAGTCTCAATAATCTATATACATATGCATGTTATATGTACTCATCTCGAGCATGCCATATTTTGAAAATTATTTCTCCTGTAATTTTAGCAATACGTACACTTACATACATACATATACGATATGATGTGATGGTTTTCAAGGGGCACAAGGTTATGTGGGTCTGTGCAAGTTTCAAGTCCAAAGAACTTTCACTTGAGGGGGTGTGTTAAAGAATAATATAAATCATATTATGGAGCCTCACTTACAAACTTGAGCTTTTAGGTGAGATGGTTCCTTAACAGTAGCGTGATGACAGAAAACTTATAATATAAGCATATATGCAGTAGGTTTCGAGTAGGTTTCGAGTTGAGCTCATGACGTACACCTCTTAAAAGAACCTATGACAATTGGGGTTTTAATCGGTCACATGAACCCACAAAATATATTTTTTAGGATTGAGGTTTCCTAGAAAGAGGAAAATATATATAATATGATGGTCAAGTTTATTAATATATTTATTTATCTCCTAAGAGTTGAAATTAAACATGGCGCGCCTTGTAATCAAAGACATGATAGCTATAGCTAGAAACCTTCTCAACATAAATATTATTGGCTCTCACCATCTTCGCTTTCATCTACAGTTTCTACAACGCCAGGAGGATAGCACTTTACCAGTCTATTACTTTACGATATTAAATTAATTTTGAATAAAGAGACGAATGGGGGATCAAGAACTAAGTCAGCCATGGAAAATAAATGTAGTAGCAAATACATTTTATACATAAAGGTATGGACCCTACGAAGAAAGTGGTTGTGTGAGGCACTGAGGCAGACATCCTCCGAGACGAAGGTCTTTTTTTGTTTCCACGAACTTATTGTTGCCTAACATAGGCCCAGGCTTCAGTATAAAACAGAGGACAATTCCCATCTTCACAATAACTTCATTTCTGCATAACATCGCAGTGATCTCTTCAGCTTCTGCAATCCTGAGCTATCAAATTCTATATATTCTCCAGGTGTAATTAATTTGAAGCAGATCGCACCATGTCCAGGATTCATCCTTCTGATCAGAGTAGATGCCACGGCCATTCGCTGTTAAGGGATCACGAGGAAAGCAGGCGGCCACTTCATGATCATGATAAGCGCCACCAGTTATTGCCACCTCCGACGGTGCTCACTGTATGGAAGAGATCCAGCATGAGCTTCCAGGGAACAGACGGATTCACTGTTTTTGATCCAAATGGAACATTGGTTTTTAGAGTTGACAATTATTCCAGGAAGAATGGTTATGGTCTTGTCCTCATGGACGGAGTTGGCAATGCTTTACTTTCCTTGAAACCCAAGGTACGTATACATAGATTAGGAGTGATTAAATTTCTATATTTGTCAGCTCCTGGCCTGATCCAGTTAATGTTGTTGATGGTAGCAGATGCTAAGCATGCAATACCAGTGGAATGCTTACATCGGAGAAGACGAGTGCGAGAAGACCAAAGTGTTCTCAATGAGGAGCCCGTCGGTGCTTTTCCACTCTGCTGGCCGGAAACATGTTGCAGAGATCTTCATGGGAGCACAATTAGGTCGTCACCATCAGAACATACCAAATTTCAAGATTGAGGGATCGTTTAGGTCGAGGGATTGCAAGATCGTCAAGACTTCTACTGGGGAAGTGGTGGCAAATATATCTAGGAAGAGAGTGAACAATACTACAATTTTACTGAGTGATGATGTGTTTAGCTTGGTGGTCCAACCTGGTTTCGATTCACAACTTATCATGGCCTTTCTAATTGTATTAGATCGCATCAGCAGTAAGCCCTTTTCTCCTGTTATGTGTTCTTGATTATATATATATAAAAAAACACTGAATTGAAAACAAGTTTACTCTTACAGCATTTCACCTTCATGTTCTTTTCTTGGGACAATAACTCAAGAATAAGATTTGTTTTTCGTCCAGTGATCATGATTTTCTTGCATGCTTTTTATTTTTTTGCGTGTGGTTAAAATTGGCTTAAAAACCCTTTTAGCTAGGAAGTGTGAGTTTCCAGTCTCCTGCAATCGATCTTATATACGGTAAGTTGAAGATATAATACCATGATAATTAGGAATAGGTTCCCTTGTTCCTAGATCTCCACCCTCTCAAGCGGTTGAGCTTAAGTTTTCTTATTTTGTGGATGAATATGCCTACTCCTTCGTACCCAGGACTCGATACCATAGTTGTCGGTTTCGGCCGAAATATTTTGTACCGGTTAAAAAAATAAAATAATATCATTTTTATCTAGATTTAAATTGCAGTCTATTCCAGATTTTTCAGCCAAATACTGGCCGAAACATGCCGGTATTACTTCGTCTGTGCTGTTTTGGCTACAAAAAAAAATCATCTCCCACTTGGATAAATTGTTGTGGGTTACTAATGTGACCTGACTTTCTTGCTTTTCATCTCCCACCACCTGGACAAATTATTGTCACTGTTTATATATATAAACTAAAAGTCTAAACAATAAAAATTAAAAAATATATATTATAAAAAAATAAAATTGTTGTGTCAATTTTAATTTTATAAAAAATAAGAATTATATTTAATTTTAATTTTTTTCATATATATAATTAATTAATTATATATAAACAGTGACATAGCACACTAAAACACTCCGAAACCAAAATATTTCATTCCAATTAAAATAACAAACACCAACCAAAACAAAACAAATCAGACAACTTTGCTCGATACACAAGAAGAGCAGCGACGGTGTCCGAGTATCGAATGGTTTTGACGAATCGACACCGAAACTGACTGGTCAATTTGAAGCCCAGTCTAGCTAACAAAAATCAGTGCAGAAAAATGTTTTTCGTACCCTCGAGTCCTCTTCCCATTTTGGCAAACAAAAGAACCATATGAGTAATGCAAAGATTTTTATTCTTTAAAGATCCCCGACGCGTCCCGTGCAGCACAAGGGCAACATACACACGATCGCTCCAGAGGCATAATGTTTCCAGATAAAAACAACCAGCAAGTGCTTTTGGTGTATGCCCGAATGCACGTGAGACCAGCTAAATAAATATGATCCATCGACCTATATGAGTGCGAAACCTAGAGTACATCAGATAAGCAACAAAGTGGATATCTTGAAAAAAATTAACAATCCTGCTCCTCAATTTTGATATTAATATCCTGGACCTGATTTCAAGAGGTGTTTAAATAAACAGCAAAAAAAAATACAGATCGTTTGCCCGACAAAGGCTAACTCAGCAAATATACGAGATCTCAACCACAAACCACAACCTCATGGGGTTGTATGTGATTTTAGTACTCTAAGTAACTCTATTATAGCAGTATTACCAGCTAAATAAACGTGCAGTCATCAAGCTTAGTGCAGACTCAATCACCAGAGACATAAGTTTTATCCTCGTAATATCTTTTCTCACTTTCCCCCTTCTTCTGATTACGTTTCTGCATACAAAAGATGCACTTCTGTGAGCTTGAACCAGAAAAAGAAGTGTGCACTAAATAAGCATCTAATCCCTATAGCTCCAAAATGATCATCCGATGGTTTTACGAGCATGCCTCCCTACGCAAAAGACTCATCTACAATTTATCACCAGAAAATAGTATGGTACCTGATATGCTTCATGATTTGAAACAATCCTCCTAATTATCGTGGTAGTTGTAATATCCAAAGGGCTATCCAAAACTTTGAAGATACCCATACTGATTGGCACAGCATATGGGTTGTCACGTTCCTGCTAGATCAGCAACCTCATTATTTGTAAGTGATTGTGTTTACTCAGTGCTACTAGGCTTCTAGCTATACAAGTACGATTTACCTCCTGAAAGTCATCGTTCTCTGCAACTGACTCCCATGAACAACTGAAGAGATGTTGAAGGTTGTGATCTGCAGTCACCAATAATTTGTATTATGTCAAGGACAAGTCAGCTAAAAAGACTAAACAAGAAATCAAAAGGGTTAAAAAATAACAATAATTATAAGCAAGCAAGAAACGAATAAAGGATGGCAATCATAACAGGCCTCACACATCTCTCTTGACACTGCTAGCTAAAGTACCTGAGCAACACCTTTCTTAAGCGTGATGCATCAAGAATTATGATTGAACAATCAGAGAACTTCTAGGAATCAATTTTGCAAGTTCAAGGCAGTTTGAGGCCAGCTTCCCTCAGGAAAGCATAAACAAGATGACAGGGTAAACAAAATTCAAGACTAGAAAATACGATGAGCTCAAGCTATATAACATTTAAAATCAAGTCTCTACATCATTACCAAGAAGGGCAATGCTTCATGATGGCCTTTCCCCCCTTCCTTGAGGGAGAGAGGAGGAGGGTCTTTGTCTTACTTTTACTTTATTTGCACTTAAATAATCCACAAAGATTCCCCAAAGAAGTCATGGATGCCTGTTAGTTTAGTTTGTAACACCACTTATCACCCATGTTTGAATTCTACTCGCACATTAGAAATATTCAAAATCTTTATAGAAAAGAAGAAGGGGGGAAACCAAGAGTCAGGATTCCCTATCTATCCTTTCTCGCTCAAGTTCCACTAAGAATTTAAATATCAAGTCAGACAGGTAGAGAAATAGCCAGCTACTACATACTATCAGACCACCAAAACAACCAGCCTGTGATGCTAAGACAACAATATGAAGATTGCACTCAAGTGAGTTACTGCTTATTCACAAAATATGTTGGGTATTTGTGGCATTATTGTCATCACAATAACAGTAATATGTATATCATCTGGGATTTTAAAAATCTTAGTGACATAGTCAGCAATGACAAGAAAAAATAATCGACAGTTTATACAGATGAGAGAAAAAAAATATCACTTATTTATTGGATAGATGGAAAAACAAGGAAAAAGAATAAATTTAATAGCATACTAACCATGTCTTTGGATATTTCCCATGGAGCACCTATAATCACCTCATCCACGTATTGACATGCCAATACACTTAAGCTTCTTTCATGAAGATTCATAATAGGACGGTGTGCTCCTCTTTTAGCACTGCATAACCAGTCCAGGAAAACACCCTCAGTTATTACTCAGCTAATTGAGGCTTAAAAAATGATGAATAAAAAAGGTAAAAATTCATCATCGTTCCCTTGCAGAGAGTGTGAAATTAAACTACCATCCAATTACAATAATATTATTGTAGCCCTCTGGAGAAAAGTTCAGCATCAGATGCTATACATAAATATGATGACATCCGAAGAAAACATTTAATGAGCTACTGAAGCGTGAGGTCATTAATTTCTATCAAAGTAGCACTACTATTCTAGGCACCATTATAGCTACACTTTAGATCACACGGCCATTTAAAGAGAAGCTTTGATGAGCCATTGAAGTACAAGGTTTTCCAAAATTCTCTCAATGGTAACATGTACAATTACATTCCTAAGAACCATATGATTCTGAGAATATACAGCTTCCAAAGGTTTATTCCACAAAACCCCGATCCTGAAGGATAAATATCTGCAAATTTAGGTCTTAGTGAGCAACCATATTTAAGTTTCTAGAGCAAGTGCTTGACTCAAATAAAAGTCAGAACTATAGCCAAAAGTAGACTTATCAAAAGTGACCACGGCCTAATCATAGAATAAATTTAGTAATCCAATTTTGTACAAGTTTCTGCTTAAGACATGATCTAGAAGGAGTACAAAGAGCATTAGAAGTGATTGGGAATCCAATGGACAATTAATAAAAAAATTGTTCAGTATGATAGAAGTGGCTGGACAGAGTCAGCTCACTAGATTGGCAAATCATATGGCTTTATGAGCATTTATCAGTCACTGTGTTGTGCATAAACCTTACAACTACAATGTTTCCCTTTGCAAAGCACAAGCCTGTAGTATATTTCAGATAGATACAGATGGAGTTTCGCCCATTCACATAAGAAAAACACATACAATGCCATAGTGTATTCCCCATAGATGTAAGCTAATATCTTTTATATCTATAAGCTATAAAATCAATGCCATTTGGATGATCATTGTGTGCATGATCAGAATCTCACATGTTTAATGCCTATGAAAAAGATGTGAGAAATGTGAAAACCTAGAACAATAGCCAAGAAACCTTGGCCTTTTGAAACTGAAAAACTGCATATCTACTTGTAAAGCATAAATATGTCAAGAATCATGCAGTGTATCATTTTTTACTTATTCTCATGGTTGATTAAGTTGATTTGTTCTAGATAGAGAAATTTAAAACCCCTTAATTTTGTAAAATTGTGAAGCAAACCAAAAAAACTGAATTTAGGAAGAATGCTGATGGGGCCAACTTCTTAGAAACTAAAACTGCCCCATAATTTGTGAATCTGACAAATATATATGGAGAGGGTAGTGTTGGGAACTTTCCCTTGCTTCTTCATTTCTTGCGGGCTCCACTTCTTAAGAACTAGAAGTTGTCTTTAAAGCCTTAGTACTTTTATGCATTTAGAGAAGGGTGCTGTGGAAAACTTGGCAGTTACTTTCAAGCTGGTTGATCCACTCCAATTGTAAGAATTTCTCCCAAACACGTCAGATCCAACTATTAATCCAACCAAGATTTAGTTTCACCACTAATTTGGTTGAAATTCATTGTTAGAAAGCAGCAATACTAGAGTTAGATTTATGATCATAAAAGTGGATCCTGTTTTCATCCGTGTTACTACCCACTTTGTTCCTATGATCTTTCAAAAAACTGTTGAATAAAGAACATGAATCTCACTAATGGGTTCTTGACACAATAAACTTATTTGATCCTCATTCCAAGTCATCTCAGTTGCTTTTACAGACCAGAATGTTGTTTTTTTCCAAGTTTTGAAATTTTCATGCAGCTTCCCCTGCCCAGGGCCAGTAGAAAACACAACCGTGGGACTTGCAAATCAATACTGAGAACCAACATTCCAAATTTATATATTCACCAGTGTTCACAAGTAAATGTTAATAACCTGCATAGCATTGCCCATTCAAATATTTTGGCTACTAAAAGAAGAAAATAAATCAAGAACAAAAGTATAATTAGCATCTTTTCCGAGTTCATTCTTATCTCAACATCTTGCACGGTGCAGAAAATCATTCTTCCTGGTTTAGAATTGCCAGGCAAGTCTCATTACTTTTTATCCCAGGCACAGAGGGATATTCCTAGTATATTCATCAGTGTCCCCAAATAAATGTTTATATAAACACCATGAACATTTATTATTTTTTAGCCCCTATTGAGTGATTAATACATACCTAGAATAATACTACAGGCAGACTATTTTCTAGTGCTCGAAGCAGAATACTTTCTTTTTTTCTTTTTCATATTCGTATATATCACGTAACATAAATCTGCATGCAGCAAAGTAAATTCCAGGGAAAGCAAAGACAAAGAAGGAAAACAAAGTGTAAAGTTAACTGATCACAAAGAGAGCTACCTGACAGTCTGATCATTGTGTATTCCAACAAGTAGAAAATCTCCCAGTGCTCGAGCAACCCTGAGAATCTAAACAACAGATATAAATTTATTTTACTCATGGAGGCACAAACCAATCACTTAAGCCAACTAAGCTCAGCCAGAGGAGACACACTGGACAAACTCTTCACACCATATCATACAATTCAGGACCATACCTGCTAGTAAGTAAAATATCTTTCTTTCCAGTATACTTGTCATAAGCTAATCCAATTTTTCTCATATATTTATTACGTTTAGAGACAACAGGCCCAAGGCAAAGGGATATTCCCTTGTTTCAGCACCAAATCAGCAAAGCTTATAGTTTTTAACATGTATTAAGCTCTTTATTCTGTCTTTTCTTTGTCACTCATCTACTAAGGTTCCAGCCATGCTGCACTTGCTTTTGAACTCATTACCCCTCTGTTTCACAAACCCAACACTTGCTTCCAAAGATCATAATTTCACTTTATAGTTGTCTTAAAACAATATGGTCATGAATAGGCACACCTTAAATAACAAGAAGATTCTATTTTCCAATTCATCAACCCTTCTCCTATCTGTGTGCCACATACATCAGCCTTCTGTATAAACAATCAATAAATATAGCAAAGCAGATCAAATTTTACTAACCTCTGAACCATTTTCACCATGTTCTATTTCTTGTCATAAGAAACTTGCATGCATATGTTGACAGCTTTAGTGCTTCTAATTTAAGACATTGAGTTCCAGTTTGTTCCTCTCAGAGTCTAGATTAAAAGTATCCTCATGGTTTCATGTAAGACTGGTGATCAGCAACCAATATCATCTTGAATTCGATTCTTCGACATACCCACCATCATTGAAAAGAAGATAATGCTCAATCCCAATCCCCAGTGCAAGTAAGTCTGACATGACTTTTTAGTAGTATCTCATTTATCCTCCCATTTGTCTTAAACTAGTTAGAGGATGATCACAAGCATGCGCAAGTCAGATAAAACAGCAAGTACAAATGGGTATTATAAAGATGCACTTCACCCTTAATTGTGAAAGAGTAACTAGAAGGCATAGGAATCACAGGTAGATTGAATTAATTCCTTAAGAACAGAAGAAAGAAAGTTCAAAGTTTAAGAAATAGTCATTTGAATCTTTACAGGCATAGACATGCAAGGATAAAGGAAAAGTATAACCTACCTCGACATGTCCAGCATGGAAGAGATCAAATGCACCATCAATATAAACTATTCGAGCATCATCCCCTGGACCCTGGAATCACGTGCATGAAAAGTGCGTCAAGAAATGACATTGTAAAAGATATCCACACTATGAAAACAGAAGTTCAGGTTAAAATGAATTGAAAATAAGTCTTCCTTCACCATAAGCAGTAAAGTAGTCCACTTTACGATTGGGTTCAAACAAACATGGATTGAATAGCAGTTAGAACACTTGTAACATGCATAAAAGTCCCACAACCATGAAACGCACAAACGCCCGCTTACTTTGGGAACTTAGATTCCACACCCACAGGAAAAGGCACAAGGTTTAGTGGGACTTGGCAGTAGGAATACACAAATAAGGAATCATTTAAAATAAAAGCGAAAATGAGCAGTAGATGGATAATAAATACCTTGCCATTGGAGAATTGAACAATCCTGCGTGAAGTAGGAAGGAAATGAGAAACCCGAGTTATAGTTCCTGATCCACCCGCTTCAAATTTCTGACTGTGTCCATGGCTAAACTGCCTCTGCAATGATGAATGATTGTGACTATCACTAATCGATCTCTCTCGCGTACACAGAAGCATGCGACCTGTTCATGAATGAAATTTGATCTTATATCCTGAAAGTTGAAACCCTTGATAAATAAATAAAATGAATTAATCATTTACCAACGATATCAGTGCTGGAGACGCCTTCAGTGCGCTTAATCTGTTTGTAACGGCCAGCTTTCTTAGCGAGCGCATAAGCATCGGTTCCGTCAGGGAGAACGCAGGGATCATCTCCGTGAATGATATAGTCGATATTATATTCATCAAAAAGCTTCTTCATGAAAGTCTTCGGTGATAGCATACGGCGCATCGGAAATCACCTCATCCACCCATTTAACCGCATTTACCATAATCATTCTCTCGTGGAGAGGTGTCACCGGAGGGCCTTTATTGGCAATGATTTCTGCGTCGCTAACAACGCCGACCACCAATTGATCTCCAAGGGCGCGTGCTTGGCGGAGGGCGTTGCAGTGGCCGTAGTGCATCATGTCGAAACACCCGTCCATGTAAACTCGGATTGGCTTCTTCTTCTTCTTCTTGTTTAAAGACAATGACCAATTAGACCTCCATTCGTCGCCGGACTTGAGATAGAACCCTAAGAGGGATATGCCAACAGCAACCGCCAGACATGTGGCCACAATCTTTATCTTCTCGGGATGCGGTGCAATGTCTGAATCACCACCACCCATGCTTTCTTTTTGCTTGTTTTCCAAAATGAAATGGAGAGTGAGTTAGAGAATTTGTGCTTGTTAATCTTACGTCTCTCTCTTGCTGTTTTATTCCATCTTCCCACCACCTATGTATGCTTTGGCAGCCTCGGCCAGATTCATCATTTATTTCCTCTTACTCGGCTTGGGCTTCCCCTTCTCTCTTTTTTAATTATATTATGTGTGGTTTATAGTTTAATCATGATTCAAAAAACGTTATATTTAATTTTATATTTCTCATTTTTTAATAAAGTAATATTAAAAATAAAAGATAAAAATCAATCTGAAAAAAGTAATCTTTAACACAAAATTCGAACACGTTATGCCGTATCTTCTCTTATTCCATTCCTCTCTCTCAACGTCGCCGTCTTGTTCTTTTCCCTTATTGGACCCTGGGCTTTCTTCCATTTTTTCCCTCAACAAATCCAGAAGCCGTCTTATTAGCCCACATATCATACCCTAAGCCCTCTACTTAATTTTCTCCTTAAGATAGAAATTAAAAAAACACACATAAAATGCGTAGGAATAATATTGAATAAATGACACGCAACGACTCCTTAGCTGTTGCGATGGCGGAAAAGTGAAGGCGAAGCAACACCTGATTTTAAAATTTCACCAATGTTTTTTTTTCCAACATAAAACTGAAAAAAAAAGAAGGAAATTTAAATATATATATATATATATATATATATACACGGCATAAGAGAGAGAGAGAGAGTGGAGACCCGAAGGTTTTTGATAAAAAAAAAATGGTGAAGCAGCGTGGACTTGAATTCAGTTAATTAAATAATTTATGTTGAATTTCAAGTTTTCTAATACTTACTGCAGGACCGCGGCTTCTGTTCCGTTTTGATCACTCCAGTATATGCGTATTGTTGGTAGTAATTGGTATTTGATTCAAATCGGAAACCTTGAGTTATTTGAGATTAGAAATGGCATCAACAGAAGGTCTGGTGCCGATTACCAGAAGATTCCTGGCATCTTATTACGACAAATACCCGTTTGCCCCTCTCCCCGACGACGTTTCTCGCCTCTCCGACGAGATCCGCTCCATTACCTCCGACGTGCTCAAGGACTCTCCTCCCCGCTCTCAAGGTGTTGTACCTTTTCTCTTTCTTTTTTTCCTTTCTCAATTGATAATAGCAACATTCTCACTCTTGCTTGATTGGGTATTTAGATGAAGAAGAAATCGTATTGTTAAAAGAAGCCGAAGGAGAGCCGCCTCATAAAATCGATGAGAATATGTGGAAGAATCGAGAACATATGGAAGAAATTCTGTTTTTGCTTGATAAATCTCGCTGCCCACCGGCTGTAAGCCTCCCCCCGCCTTCTTTTCTTCTTCCCTATGAATTTGCAAATACTGTACATGATATCTTAGTAGTGTTTGTTACGTAATTGCAGCTTCAAAATGACAGTGAACTTGCAAGTGTTTTTAGCATCCTCAAAGATAAGTTTCAAAAGACTTTAAGCGCATTGCAAGCTTTCCAAGCTAAGAATTCTGATCATATATTCAACACAGGTTATTTCTCCGTACATTAATCCATTTTCTTTCCAAGCTATCATTGATTCATGTATTGCTTCTTCTCTATTTTATTCAAATGATTTGAGGTTTCTGAATTGGACATTTTATTTTCTTTCTGGTGTACTGATGGATGTCTGTTTTTAAGTTGAAGTTTTTTTTTATTGTCCTCGATTTCTTAATTATACAAACACATTAGTTACATCTATTGAGGATAGTGTGAGCGTTGGCACAGGGGTAAACAACTGCAAAACACAAACTAGATAGAAAAAAGTTAGCTTGGTGTAGGATGCAATGTCAATGTGATTGAGTATGGTACTGAACGTGGATGATGGTGTGATAGCAGTTGAGAAATTGTTCTGTCAACCTTGATCAGTAGGCAAAAAAATGTTTCTGATTTAATGTAATTTGAAAAGAATGATGATGGGGAAGGGGTGATCTTCATACTGTGAATTCAAAGCATCCAATTGTTTCATTCCTTGATCTTCATGTACCGAGTTTTTCTGAAATGATTGATTGACATTGTCTCTCTCCTGTTTTTATTTGAGAATTATTCCAAGGATCAACTTGAAACAAGCAGGATGCTTTCCACCTCTAAAGGAATAGAATTGATGTTTTCATTACTGATAGGAATAGAGGTGGTTGTTTTACCTGCTTCTCTGATGGTTATTCAAGAATACCAGCTGAGTTAAATGGTTTAGGCTACTTGATTTATGTACTGATGTTTGACCAAGCAATTTGTGAACTTCCTTTCATTCAGTCATGACCTACATGCCTCAAGATTTTCGAGGGACACTTATTAGAAAGCAAAAGGAGCGGTCAGAAAGGAAATAAGCAAGCAGAGGTTGACGCGCTGGTCAATTCTGGTGGAAGTATACGTGATCAATATGCTGTGTTGTGGAGACAACAAATGGATAGGTGAGGCACCTTGGTTTTCGATCTACAGATTGTAGTGCTGAGCTTCTCTGCAAAGGTGTCTTTGGAGGGTTCATCAGAAGATAAGCAGAGATCAGAAAGCTCTTTTGTTTTCATTTGTTTAGTGTTTTTTAATAAGTTACTCCTCCACTTTTAGCTAGCATGCCCTTGTCTTATTATAAAGTATGTTTATATATGTATTAAAAGAAATTGTGGAAAGGATCTATACTGCTCTGACAAAAATACCATAACCTACCAGGAGGAGACAGTTAGCACAGCTTGGTTTGGCAACAGGTGTTTATAAAACTCTTGTGAAGTACTTGGTAGGAGTTCCACAGGTACAATCCTTCCTCCTCCTCACCTCCATTTGCCTTGCCCTAGGTTTTTCTTTTTTTTAGGGGGGGGAGATTGCCAACATACTTTATTTTTGTTAGCACAGACAATGGACTTCAGCCTCTGTAAGTACATATATGCTGTTTTAAATGTTACTTTTTGTTTGTGATTTAAGTATTGTGTTGTAGTATAATTGTGTTGAAGTTGATGGTTAGCAGTATCAATTTTGATTTCCCTTGGCAGTTTATACTTTGTTAAGCTTCAATATTCACATGCAACTGACATGACGCCTTCTCCCTCTACATGATGCAGGTTTTGCTAGACTTCATTCGACAAATAAATGATGATGACGGGTATGCCTTTTATGTTCTTGGATCTATTTTGCATTGCCTTTCTACATTACTGTATATGTTCATAGTCAACAAATAGATATACAGAAATGATTATGTATCATGTATCTAGTTGATAATGTTAGATTAAAATCTACTATGTTCAGGCCTATGGAAGAGCAAAGACAGCGTTATGGACCACCTTTGTACAGTCTGACAGTCATGGTTCTTTTGATTAGACTATTTATTTCACTTGCTTGGGGAAGATTTGAGGCAAAAAAATTGTGAGTTGTCTTGCTGCCCTTGTTTATTTTTCATATGTTTAGATGTTGTTAGTTTCCATAAGCTAGATATATGTTTCGTTGTATCTTATCCTTTTTTGCTGTTATGTATATTTAATTAGAACCAGGGATCAGGTTGCTGTCTTGGAACAAGCTGTTGATGTCTATACCAATGAGCTTGAAAGGTTCCTCTCCTTCATCAGGTATCGCAACTGCTGCTACTACGATGGTGTTGGTGCTTCTCTTACAATCTTTTTTTGTTAGCACATCATTGCTGTTGCTATTGGATTTTTTGCTTTTAAAACCATCACCATCATCACTCTGCTATCTTGTTGATGAATTTATTACGCTATTCTAAGCTCTCTTCCCATAATAGCATCTGGAAAGAAATCAGTGACATTTTGCTCATTTTTTTGTAAATGCTCTTGGAGTTTGAAGAAATTTATTCTTCCATAAACTACCACCACTTTTTATCTTCACAGAAAGTAGGAAAAATATGTAGGGGAGGTTTGCACAAATATTGCCTATGTGGATTGAGCAGGCTTGAGGTTATGAAAGATTCTCAGGGCCTGTTAATGAAATTTTGATTGAAAAGAGTCTCTTTTTACAGTTGGCTTTCTACTTATTTATCACGTGGTTTCACAACTATCTACCCTCTAACTAACTCTGCTAACTGTATTTCTCGCCATTTCTCTTCTTTTGTTATTTCTTTGTTTTTCTTGCTAACGAGTCAACTACTGCAGTACCTTGTTTGTAACAATATACCTTCAAACATAAACACATGTTACTTCATTACAAGAAGCTAGAAAATAAGAAGAGGATATGGTTATTTATACTCATTTAGAATTCCTGGTGCAAAATGTTATGTGACCAAACTTGGACATGAAGAAAAAAGATGGTCTCTGATGCCTTGTTTAGTGGTGGAAAACAGTCGCTGTACACACACACACACACATATATATACATATACTGAGAAGGAATATTAGGATTTTATACTTTATGCAATATTTTCTCAAGTAGAAAAATGGATTCCTAGTTGTACTAACTTATGTTTCATGTAAGCTATGTTAGCTGTTCTCATGTTGATTTGAATGCTTGTTTTGTCAGTGAGGTCTTTGCAAACTCCCCTTTCTTTATTTCAGCAGAAGCTGTTGGGGCATTAGAAGCTAGGTAAGTTTTTCAGGATTTCACCTCCTAATCAACATCGGTGCTTTCAATTTGAACTTTTTTATTTTTTTCTATTTACAGAAATAATGATGACTACAAGGAGGTAAATATTCCAGCTGGGAAAACTCATGAGGTTTGTTTTGAGCTCTATTGGCAATATTTTTGTTCATGTGTGCATGCATAAAAGATCTAAGTGTGAAATCTTTTTTTTTCATAGAATCAACTTGAATTATAATACTTTCTGATTCTGAAAATCAGCATTTGAGAGTGTTAGCTTGTTAATATTTTTACACTTGGAGAGGAGCTTCATTGAAATTTGCTGAAAGCTTTTTTCTTTCTTTCTTTCTTTTTCTACAATGCATAGGTCTGTCTTTACAGCCTCGTAGACTGTGTTAGCATATGAACAGGAATTTATGATAGTGTTCAACATGAAATTGCATTGAAGAAGCTCATTTACTTTTTCCATTGTTTAAATACGATTTCTGTAGCTATCAAATTTGCTTGGAGCCTTTTTCATCTTTCTTCAGATCTTTATGTTGCTAATGGTAATGGCATATTACCTTTCTAGGTTTCATTGTCCGTGGAATCGGTTAACTCATACATTGCTTGGGATTTCAGTTTGACTCAAGGCAAAATGAACATGGTAGTATTCTGAAACTATTTCTTGTGCTGAGTTCTTAACATGAATTCTGTGTTTATCGCTCTTTGAATCTTTTATTTATAGCTGCTGATCCTTAAACTTCAATTGGGTTGGGGTTGTTTAGGCTTTTAACTGACCAAGGAGCTGTTCAGAAACAGAATAATACTGAGTTGTCATGTAGACTACAAATGAGGTTTCCTTTTCAATTGCAAGTCCCTTTTATTCTCTAAGACTCCTAGTCAATGCCAATACTATAGAAATGGAACTGTCTTTATTCTCCTTGCTAACATCACCATCTGCATGGTCCTGTTTTCAGTTGCCACGATGCACAGCAGGAAGTCAAAGCAATGACACCCTTAATTATTTTTTATCATTTTCATAATCATCCCTTTTTAATCAGTCTCCAAAATTCATGTCTAGAACAATATACCTTTTTGCTCCTCTCTGTTGCCCTTTAGATAAATTATTGTGAACCATCTCCAAATTTGCTGAGGGTGGTAGTGAAAAAAAACACAGATGTTTAAAGTGTGATATATCGTTGTGTTAGAAAAGGGGACGTCATGGATCTGAGATTTTATTGGGAGTCAAGTCAGGATTTAAGTGATGTTTCTATTGTCTAATAGTCTGTCAATTTTATTTTAATTTATCACTGCCGTTTCCATCATATTGAGGTTATATGTTGCTGGTCAGGATATTGGATTTAGCGTGGAGTGTACAGACCCTTCAGGGCAAAAAGCTGTGAGTTAAACTTGGAAACGTTCACTACTATATAGTGTTCATAATTAATCAATCAGACCTTATTATTGTCTCATAGACATGTTTGCTAATTTCTGGTTTCCTGGTTTTGTTTTCGTGTCGAAGTCTAATTATTTTATTTTATCCTTGCATGTACCTTATGCCATTGCTGGTCCTTCCACAGCTGATACTACCTTATCGACGCTATGAGTCTGACCAAGTGAGTTACTGACTATTTTACCACTCCTTCCAATATGATGGAAAGCTCTCTCTCACCCATGACATTTATATTTTCACAGGGAAACTTCTCCACGTGCATCTCTGGAAACTACAAGTTTATTTGGGATAATTCATATTCGGCATTTTTTAAAAAGGTAAGAAGGCATCAGGATAATTTGTCGCATATTCTGGTTTATAAATATTCTGGTTTATAAAAGTTTGTCAGACGCCCCAGCTCCTTTTTGAATGACTAGTGATGAGCTACCGTGGCCGGGGATGCATCCACAACATTTCTCGTGCATAATAATACCTCATTTTTTTTGTAACAGGTCCTGCGTTACAAGGTGGACTGTATACCTCCAGTTGTTGAGCCAGTGCAATCCGCTGGTGAAACGGATGCATAACTGGAGCCTCCTTAGTTTTAGCATTCTGCCCAGATGCTGTCGCTTGGTGATTTGATTTATACTTGTTTATTTATTTTATTATTTTTATCGCGATCCGGAGTGTTGGTTCGTGTTTGGCCACGGTGTAATCCGCGACTACACTAACCTGAAGTAAAATGTGTGTACATGCCCTGACAAAATTGCCAATCCATTCTCTTCCAATAATTGCAACCAATGCCGGAGCATCCTAGCAAATAACCAATGGCCTCTTGATTTATGATTCTACTATGGTTGAAGCTTGAGAATTGGAGGAATTCAGAAGGTTATTTATTTATTTATTCTAGAAGGTGTTGCTATGGCGGTCATTGAAGCTGTAAATCGTAACCAAACACACCTCAAAAGAGTTCCACCAGAATGGGCAGGGGTCTTGAAGAGAAAAGGTATCCTTTTGTCCGCGAGTCTTTGTAATTGGGCAGAAAGGGCCCCACCAGAGGGAGTCTTGATTTTGATCAATATCTTTTCTTCAAGAGTGGGTCCAAACAAATATGCAGAAGAAAACTTGAATTTCACAGTTCGAGCAGTGAAGATCTATCCATCCATGACAGGGAGAAAAAAAAAGGCCACTTGCTAAAAGACTGGAAACAATCTTTGCTTCCTCTTCCTCTGAAAAATCAGAAATCACGTTTGAATGGCACGTGGTTAAGCTTGAAATGATGCGACCAACCAGTATGAGCGTCTTGATTAACCTTTCCTCAAAATTTCATTCGGTGTGGTCAAGTGAAGTCATAAGCCCGTTTGGCAGAATCCAGGGTATTTGAGAGAAGCATGGCGATTGTCATGGGGCCGACTCCTCCAGGAACGGGAGTAATGGCTGATGCCACCTTCGAAGCTTCTTCATAGCAAACATCTCCAATGAGACGGTAACCATTCTCGCAGCTGGGATCCTGCCCATCAACATGTCCACAATCCGTAAAATCTCTATAATCAAAATTGCCTCCCCCAATAAATTGCACATCAATTAACTGGCCTTATCCCATTTGGTTGTCAAAATTAATGAAAAAAACTGGTTAATGGTTGTTTCTTTAGGATGGTTGAACCACAGAATGTTGTTCGTCCATTGAAAATATATGCTAGCTTTTGATAAAATGCAAAACAGAAAGAAGTTGGGAATATAATACCTCCACTGGGAAAGTTCCTACATCAATGACAACTGCACCAGGCTTTAACCAATTGCCACGGACCAGATTGGGAACGCCAGAAGCAGTAACAACAATGTCCGCTTCCCTTGTAATCTGCTCTGGATTCTTTGTCAATGCATGTAAAATGGTGACAGTGGCGTGATGCCTCTACGAAACATTTTCAACGAACTATTAATAAAACAGCACAAGCAATTATTTATCCAGAAAAGAAACACTGAAAGTGCTGAAGAAGACGGGGATTTAGTTAACCTGCAACAGCAAGGATGTGGGCAGTCCAACAATGTTGCTTCTCCCAATAACCACGGCATTTTTGCCCATGATTTCGACACTTGACCTGATCAATAGCTCAATACAACCCTTTGGAGTGCATGGGATGAACAACGGTTCCCTTCCTCTCATTGCAAGGTTCCCCATGTTGAGTGGATGGAAGCCATCTACATCCTTTTCTAACTTGAGCGCATTCAAAATCTTTCTCCTCGTTCAAATGCTGGCCCATAGGACAAATGTTTTTAGTCATCCATAGAACACCAACTTCTCAAATAGGCTTGCATCAAATCCTGAACTATTTCAATGCTATGTATGAGTAGCTAACATGACCAACTACCTCAAAATGCTACCGCATGGCATTAGATATCCCATGGTAAGAACAAATTCACTATGCTGTTTGAGGAGTTTTGTATACCTAATCAAGTTTCTTACAGCAAAATGCATTAAGGTGCAACATGGAGATCATCATCTTCATTCCAAGGTACAAACTTCAAAGTAGTAGACCGCTTACTCTTCAAAACAAATTACTTTGACATGGGAAATATGAAATGACATAGCAACATGTATTGGCTCCAAAATCTGGCATTAATAGATGGTTATGAACCTCAAAATATTGCTAGGATTTTCAGTCACATGGAAGGAAATCGAAATATAGGGATAAATGCGGGATCCATGTATTCGCACCAAAATCAGGAATGAAACCATAAAACAACCAAAGCATTTTAATGATGGTGGGTGGAAATTACTTGGGGCAGAGGAAGCTGCACAAGAATACCATGAATAGATGGGTCCTCGTTAAAAGTGGACAACGCACGAATAACATCATCTTGATTGCAATTTTGGGGGAACTGTGTGACAAGAGACTTGATTCCAGCATCCTCGCAAGCTATAACCTTGTTGCGAACATATGTAAGAGAGTCCCTTCGGTCGCCCACAAGAATCACAGCCAAGCCAGGAACTTTCCCGACGGAATCCTTCATCCTCCTAACTTGTTCGGCAATTCTGAACCTTATTTCATCCGCAATCAACTTGCCATCAATTACAAGAGCAGCAGAAGGTTGGTCATTAGCTGTGCCTGCGTATTTAAAATAACGGAATTAATAAGAGATTTAATTTCTTTCTAGCTAGTTATTGAAAAAGTAAAGGAAAATGACTAACAACAGTTAGTAACTGCCGGGGATGATGGAGGCCAAATGTCAGGGAGGTCGAGGGAGAGTAGAGATGAGGGAAACTTAAGAATTGGGCTGCTGCTTATTGTTGATGATGATGTTGTAAAAGCAATTGCTATTTACTCTCCGGCTGATAATGTTCGTAATAACTCTTGTCCTCCTCACTATCATCATCGCCGCCGCCGTCTTCCACTCTCAGCTGAGCTGACCCTACACCTTAAACCCCATTTTCACTCCGACGATGACGACCAATCTTTTCGTTACAGAAAAAGGCCAGCTTATGACCGACTGACACGTCACCCACTACTGCTGCAGCAATTAGCAGCCAGTGATTCCAACCGGGCTTTTCTTCTCCAGGGTCTTGGAAAAATAGGGTTATGGGCTTCTGGACCATTTCCCGCTCCCATACTACTGCTTGCTTGAGGCCCATTTATGTGATATCCAGTCCCACTACAGCCCAATACTGATGCCGAGGTGGTTTCTGTTTTGTTTGTTTAGAGTTTGCAGGAAGAGAGGATTTACCATTCTGATTACCTGCAACCTTAAAAGATTAGCAATCTGGCATTATTTGGACTCCACAAATCTTGCCACCTGGCATCATTCAATTTATTTATTTAAAAAAAAAATTGTAATATTTATAGTTTGCGTGTATATTCAAGTTTTTTACAAATTGTATATAGAGAATTTTTGTGGTATTAATATATGGTTTGTGTGTGAGGGTTTGTTTGGGATTTAGGAGAAATTGATTTCATTTGATTTTATAACTTGGAATTGAAGAATAATGTTTTACTAAATGGATTCCAATTCATTTTGTTGATTTTATCATCAAGTTTAAAATTTGAGGAGATTTGAGAAAAAATAGCTTTGGAATAAATAATTAAAATGTATCAATTGAATAAGTCTAAGTTGAACAAACAATAGATAACTTGTTGGGTATTGATTATTTTTATTAACTTTGTTGTCTAGTTCATGTTTTAACGCAAAATTGAATTTGTGTAGAAATCATAATTAGATATTGGATTATGAATTCATTTTGAATGATTGTTTGAATTTTTAATTAATAGTTATATTATTAATAAATATTGTCATCAATATTTTATAAGTAATGAATGATTATTCTTAGATGTATCGAGACTGTTCCAAAAGGTTGTATAGACATGGTTATTTTAAAAAGATTAAAGATTTAATGAATTTCTTACCTTTTAATCCAAAGAATATTAGTCAAGGTGAAATTATATATCGATATTTGAAGTGTAAAAACAGAGTATCATAAAAATGTTGTGACAATGTGTATACTTAAAAATAGTTTTTTGAGAAATATTTATAGTGGCATTATTTCTAGTTCTAGTAACATATATGGTTTGTGAGTGATAATTTATTATTTATTAGAGGATAGTGATAGATGCAATGGGAAAAAAATTAGGATTATTCAAGTGAAGGTTCATGTAATTTCCTTTTAAATTAAAAAGAAAATATAAATGCAACTACTTTTTTAAAATTGCCGTGAATGTTTTAATTTTTTGATATCAACACATGAAAATGATCTAAAAATACTAAAAAAATATTTTTAAAATAAAAAACAAAAAAAATATTTTTTTAAAAAAAAATACTCTTGAAATACAATGCGAAACAGAGCCCATGTTTGCTATATAAATCGAGGGCCTGTTCTACTGTATTTTAAGATATTCCTCAAGGCACCAAAAACATATACAGTGCTTGCTTTCAATTTATCACTACTTTTCATATTTGTTAGTTCATGCTTTTCTGGTAACATAAATGATAAATTACAATCAACTCATGAATATTAAGAATAAAACGACCAGACGATTACAAGAAGAAAATAACAAATCATGACTAAATTAAATTGCTGATTTTTTTGTGAATTGATATATAAATCACTTCTCCAGTTGCATCAAATCATTTATTTTGACATGTTGTGATTTTTTGAATTTATTGGTAGGTTTTGAGTTATAGTTTCTTGAGCTTCTTTTTTTTTGTAGGAGAAGTTGATTTGTTGGTGTAGCTAAGGAGACATTGTAACTCTTGCATGGCTTAATTAATGATACGTAATAATCTTAAATAATTCATTAATTGAAAAATATTAACCGATAGGTTTATAAGATTTATATATCAATGCATTAAATCCATTTATAATTGAATAAATGGGAGACTCATATTTAATGAATGATTGATTTTTTTTCTGGGATGATTTTAAGTGGATTATTAACAAATATACTAGATTTTATTGGTGATTCATTGTACTCGTAGACTTGATAAAATATTCACTACAATAAAGGACTAACATCTTCGGTCTTAACAAGAAAAATGGTTGTCTTTGATTCAAGGGTATTTAGGTATTTTTACTACAGGTCATCCATTATTACTGTTTTTTGTAAGGATATTTTTATCTATACAGTATTTTTATGAATAACAAAAATGATCTCAACAGTAAAAAAAAATTATTACTTCGAGTAGAGTTATATAGGTATCTTTAGGCTTTTTATATATAGTAGAATTACAAATGTAGCCTTGCATCTAAGAAACTTAATACAATGGAATAAGAGGTATTATAGTCTTTTGGCTCCAATTTTGTTGTTGATTGTTGATTTGCATATATATAGAGTATTGATTTACCATTAAAATAATATTTTTAATTAAATAAAGTTGTCGACACGTTTTGAATACACATACACATATCATTCAAGGGAGACCCATTTAACACCACTTAATAGCTAAAACTGGCCTTCTACCATCTCCCAAAATGCTCGCTTACGGGTGGTATAAAATTTTTTTTTCTTTTTTTCTCTTTTAATTGGTAATGTACATCGTTGTCTTCTTTGTTCCTTACCTTTCAGTTTCACTTTTCATTCTCTTAATTTCTTACTTTGTTCTTTATTCCATTTATAGAAGTTTTTTCTTTTCAATTTAGTCATTCAATTATAATTTCTAATGCTTTTTTTTTAATTTAAGTTCTCATTCTTCTAATTTCTTATCTTATTCTTATTTATTTTGTAGTTTTTTTTTCAATGCAGTCCTACAAATGCAATTTCTCATATGTTTTGTTTTTCATTTCAATCCTTAAATTTTTTATTGTTATTTTTTCCTTGGCACTTTTTTATTGAATTTTTTCTTGGCTTTCAAATTCATCCTTCCATTAAATTTCTTATTGTTTTATTTTTTTCAATTTAACTTTTTATTCGTTTTAATTTATTTTTCCTTTTTATTAAAGCTATTTTTCAATTTAATGTAACCCTTCAATTGAGAGTTTTTGTGTCTCTAATTAATGGTTTTTTACCCGTATTCCTTTTAGATCTTTTTGTGTAATTGATTTTTCTATTGGTTTCATTTTTTGACATTTAATTTGTTAAGGATTTGGTTTCATATGATCTTATTGTTTTACATTAGTTTGTTTAATATTCATTTTGTGATTCTCTTCAGAAAAATTTTTTATGGATTTATCTCGGTCTCATGATCTATGTCATATTTTTCCATGCTTTTTTTTTAACACAATTGGTTTAGGTGGTCTACTTCTATTTGATTTCTTAAGATATTATCCTAATTTATCTATATTTTTTTATTTTATACAAACAAAGTTTACTTTTAAAATAAGAAATATTCATTTTTAAATAATACTGCTGGAGTGTTCGACCTTGCATTATTGTTTTATGGCATGAGTTTATTTAGTCAATTTCATTTGTATTTATTTTTTTAGTCATGAGTTTTATCTTTTATTGATTTAAATAAATAAATTCAATAAATATAATCAAGTGAACTTCTAATTTGATATTATTAATATAGATGCATTCAACTCTTAGTGTTTTTCAGTTTATTTCTCGCTTATTATCAACAAATTTTTTTTTATTCACATAAATGGTATTGATTTATTTAATTAGGTGCTTGCATAGACTTTTTAATTTACATTTTAATTTTTTTATGTAAAAAACACATTGAAAGCAACATGCATACCTAGTATTTTTTTTAAAAAAAAATTATAAGTTGCAACAAAGCACGGATTAAATGGCTAGTATAATATTATTATGTAAGATTAATCTGACTATTAATAGATCATTTAGTTGAAGAGTAAAGTGATCATGATGTTGTTATACTTAGTTAAAGGCATAAAATACAACCAATAGGGATGGGTTGTGTATTATTTCATAATCAAAGTTAAAAGACCATACAATGATTTATGAATATGACACATATGAAAAGAGAAATAGAATGAACAAAATAAAGTGGTTGTTCAATGTACATCTCTTTCCTAAGCAGGCCATTTAAAAAGGTATTATAAGCTTTCAATTGATGGATTGGCCAACCATGAAAGATGACAATAATAAGAATTATCTAAACTATTATAGGCTTAATCACACAAGTAAATGTTGTTATATAGTTAATCTTTTTTTATTGTGTAAACCTTCAAGAGATCAACCATGTTTTACATCTCTCAATAATACCTTTAATCTTATAAACCCAATGACTACCAACCACATTCATAGAATGAAAAGGTACTAAAGTCCATGTACTATTATTATTGACGGTCTGAATTTCTTCTTGTATGGCATGATGTTATGTCAAGTATCAATTTGCATCCTAAGAATGGATGGTAGATATTCTAGTAAGGAAGGATCCCGTAGTTAGAGCACACACTTATATTTTTAGTTTTGGTCTTTCATGATTAAAGAACTATAGAATACTAACAAGAAAATAGTGGAGGAGATGAGGGATCATTGCTAGCTAAGACCAATTGAAGAGAAAACGTTATATGAATCAATAACTAAATCCATACCATGTGTGGAAATAATAGGAGAATATATTGGGGACGCACCTAAAACTAAACCAGATCGAGGAACATCTATTAGTAAAGCATCCAAAATTTGAACTAGACTATGACAAAACAAGTGAAATGAGAGAAATATATAGAAGGATATACACACAGAGATAAATTATATCGATTGAGGTAAAGATGTTAAATTGGGTAGTAGTGTATTGTGTGGTGATGTTGAAAGGGGTAGGTTTTGTTCAGAAGTTACAACAGAAAAAGCATTTTCATGAAATCGGACATGATAAACAATATAAATGCTTTTAGTAGATAAATTGAGTAGTGATAACCTAAGTGAAAGGTGTTATATCCTAAGAAAATACAAGGAGAAAATTAAAAGTTCTAGTTTATGAGCATTATATGGATGAAGAAACAAAAAACAAAGACACCTAAAGGTGCAAAGAAAACAATAATGCTCATAAACTAGAAGAAAACCATAATCAGGTGTTGACTTCAAAAAAATTCAAAAAATGATTTTCTGATTAAGAATTGGAGTTGATATACGGTTAATCAAAAAAAAAGTTTTAAGGAACAACTTTCAAAAATTTTAAAGGAGTTTTACATTGACGAAGAAAAGTAAGACAATCTCAACAATATATCGATATTGGCATACAACCATGAAATCTTATTTATAACTACATGGAAAACTTAAATGATGGTGAATACCAATAGTTTATAAAATATGTATTCAATTTATGTTATTCACCACGTCATTATGTTTGAGCATATATAATTTTTTAAAATATGTTATATCGTAAAATGACATTACAAAAAGGCATAAATCTAGCTCACATGCATTATATGGATGAAGAAACAAAAACCAGAGACACTTGAAGGTACAAAAAACACCTTAATCAAGTGTTGGCTTTAAAAGACATTCAAAAGATGATCTATAATTGAGAACAAGATTTGTCATGAAATTAATAAATAAATGGAAGTTTCAAATGTAGAATTTTGAGTGGCTAATTATGAAAATTATTGTGTTGAATGCCTAAAACATACTTAGCTGACACTTGATTGATTAGGTATTAAACCACTAATTTAAACACCAAAATGATTACCTTGTCATGTAAACTCTAACCTAAACCATAAACATTACTGCCATGATGATAATTGCCATGATTATTGTTTTTCTAACCTCCAAGAGAATGATATATATAATCATAATTCTTATTGTAATGGTTACTTAGAGACCTTGATTGATGTTATGAAAAAGAAAGGTGAAGGACATGGTGATGGCATTAAAAGTAATGGATGGAGAAAATCATGCATGAGAAGATAGTTATGAAAATCAGTATATTAAATAGGTTATGTCTTAGTAGAGAGGTTGGTCACAAGGTCCCTATGTCTCTTTTCAATCCACAAAACAAATACAATTAAAATCTTCAATAGAGAGTCGTTGGCCAATTGATCTTATTGCTTTCATGACAAAAACATAATTGAGAATGGACATAGACATATCAACAGATGTAATATTGAAAGGGGGTATAATCTTGAAGAAAAGAATACATTCATTGACCTAATAATTAAGGCTTTATTTGCATCATTCAACAAAAGAAATTTGTGTTTCATAGTTTTAAGAAGATTACTTATTAAGTGTTTGGCAGAGAAATGACAATTATGTGAGAAACAAAAACAATAGAAGCGATATAAAAAATAATAATGGGGGAGGCACCAAAAATATAACAACAATAGAGGAAAGAATTGGTATCATCATGTTAGAGTTCATAGTTTGAGTATTTGTAAAGTCCATTACGAGAAGAAACGCACGCATGCAAGATTCTGATACCAAGCTAAGATAATTGAGAATCAGAGTTGTATGAATAGTGATGGAAGCTAACTATGATATTAGTCTTCCTTTGTATCTATTATATGTTTAGGGTTGTGTATAATAGTAATAGTAGAATAAACTACACATGATAATTAAGATATATACATATACAAAATAATTTCTCCTTCCATAACAATCAAGTTGTTGTCCTATGATCCACGTACTTGATCGAGCACTGAGATATGGAAACCAGCACACACAAAAAAAGGTGATATAAAATAATGGATGGATGCTTGCATGGCATCTGGGCTGGTTATATTATTAATTAATGAATTTAAAAAGGGTCGGCATGCAAGAGATGAATTTAACGTATGCTGTGAGCCGTATCCACTTTTCCCTGTTAATTTTGATAGTTATGCCGTTGTTTTGTTGTAAAGCTCGAATGTTTGGTGGGAATTCCTGCGTCCTTTTCCTTTCAACACTGATTATCCTTTTCTGTGTATGAATATACATAAATTTTAACGTAATGTGAATAATTTATCTCCTCCTCGATCGATCATGTGGGTGCATGATCTATGATCTTCCAGCCTGCCATCACATTTCAAATCACCACAAGATAGGGTCATTCCTGTCTAAACCATGTCCTTCGCTTGCCACCCTTCCCGGATACAATCCACGCCCACCTGCATGCAGCTACATGGCCTCCACCTCCTCCTCACGACTGAGATCCGGCTGCCACGAACTGGATAGAAACAACCAAAAGGAAGAGAGGAAAAAAGAAGGGGAGGGGGCTGGCAATAATGTGGTCATTATTGGATATTTATAGAAATGTTTCGTTGCAAACTATTGTCCTGTTTGGAATGTGGTTGAGGTTGTTTTTATAAGTGTTTTTCATTCAGAAAATACATCAAAATAATATTTTTTTTATGTTTTTTAAGAAATTATTTTTGACATCTGCATATAAAAATGATATAAAAACCCTAAAAAATTAATTTAAAATGAAAAATAAAAAAATATCCGAAAATGATACGTTCATTATTGGATATTTTGGTTAAAAGTATAGAAATGTTTGATTGCAACCTATCGATTACATGCCGACCTTCACTAGCCCATTACCAAAACTAAACACAGGACACAATCCACGGATCTCGTCCTGGTGGACCCTTTTCATCAATTATGATATGTGAATAATACTGTCAATGTGAGCAGTTCTCTGATTTATTTAAAGGCTCTTAGCTTGATGGTACGTTGACCCCATCGAATCTGACTAAATCTAAACATAAACATATTATTTATCTGCATTTTTGTTAAATAATTATGAAGTTTAATTAATTTAGAGTCAAGGAAAACAAAACAAAACAAATAATTACTCTTGTTTTATATGCATGGAGAATGTGTTTGGATTGTTGTTTTGATAGATATATGTGAATCAAAACGAATAATGAAAAATATCCTATTATCGGCGATTCTTGGTGTTCAAACCCGAGACAATTCAAAGTTACATGTTAGTTGTCTCGTTTTATTTGATTTTTATATAATAAAAATCAGATTTTATATTATATTCCTATAGTCTAAGTTTAATGTTAGTTGTCTCGTTTTATTTGATTTTTAAAATATAAAAATCAGATTTTATATTATATTCCTATAGTCTAAGTTAAATGTTAGTTGTCTCGTTTTATTTGATTTTTAAAATATAAAAATCAGATTTTATATTATATTCCTATAGTCTAAGTTTAATGTTAGTTGTCTCGTTTTATTTGATTTTTAAAATATAAAAATCAGATTTTATATTATATTCCTATAGTCTATGTTAAATGTTAGTTGTCTCGTTTTATTTGATTTTTAAAATATAAAAATCAGATTTTATATTATATTCCTATAGTCTAAGTTAAATGTATAATCCAACCGTACGCATTAAAAATTACCTCATTAAAAACCTGGGAAATCCTAAAGGAAAAAAAAACTTGGTTAAGAAAAAAATGTGCACTACGTGTTAACTCTCCCTCATGAATATATCATCTTTCTTAAGAGGTTGTTTGAGAGTATGGTTATGATTGCTTGCTAAAGTATTTTTTCACTTATAAATACATTAAAATAATATTTTTTTTTATTTATAAAAATTAATTTTGACATCAACATATCAAAATAGTTTAAAAACACTAAGAAAATCTTTATTTAGAGCAAAAGAAATTCAAATCTTTTCAAAAACTATTTTTTTTAAGTGCTTCCCAAACACCCTCTAAGTTATCGTATTTCGATATTAAGTCGCAATCCTTCAAATATTTGTAGTTGGTAATGTTTTGGTAAAAACAATTTGCTAAATTATTTTTTGAGTGAATTTCGTTGAATATCAATATTGCCATAATTATTGAGTTCATGTGCGGAAAAGAATTTTTGTCATATATGTTTTGTTCTATCTTCTTTGATGTATTGTTTTTTAATTGAGTTATATAGGCTACATTGTTTTCATATTGAAGGTTAAGTTTATCTGCTGAAGGATAAACCACATGTTTCATGAATATGTTGAGCCACAAGTCTTAGTCACACACATTTTTTATTTACTTCATGGATTGCAAGTATTTCAACATGATTAAATAAAGTGATAGTTAATGTTTGCTTTGTAGATCTTCATGATAACTTGTTTAAGATCACTCTTTATATGGTTGAGATAACATCTAGCATCAATATATCCAACTAATTTATGATTAGCATTATTTGAATAAAATAAGTTCATATCCATAGTTTCTTGTAGGTAATGAAAAATATGTTTAATTACATTTCAATTTCTCTAAGAATGAGAAGTATATAGTTAAAAAGATAACACTATAATCAATAAAGCGTTAATAAAATAAATAAAAACAATAAAAGTTAAAGAAAAAACTCTAATTTGATATGACTTTGTAATAATATATGCATGTTTTTTTTCTTTTAGCAATGTATTAATTTATAATAACATGTGTATAAATACTAGTAAGCTAAAAGACATAAAAAATATAAATTTAAATTAACTTGTATTTATTCAAATAAAAATATAGAAAGAAATTTAAATTTTTATTTAATAATAAAATACATTCCGTTGTAGAGAAACAAACAACAAAAATTTCCGAAGACGAATGAGGTCAGGAACAAGTACAGGGCCATAAGCCCGGACATAAAGAAACAAAGCGCTGGTCAGATGAGGACCTCAAAAACTTGACCTCGTAATAATGCCTGAAAGTGATAATTTAACGTTAATCCAAGGGATGGAGAGTATCACTTGGCCTGCTCATAAATAATAACAACGACGACGACGACGACGACGCTGCTGCTAAATCTGGGAGACATGCATTCGCTGTTTTTCGAGAAAAAAAAAAAAAGAGGAAGCATATAATCCTCCCATGGAAAAATGGAAAAATGGAAACAGATCAAAGGTAACGAATGAGACAGAAGAAAAGGGACCACAACCTTTATCTGATGGAAAGTATTAAAATAAATATGATCACAAGTAAAACCAAAATATATCAGAAGGTTTGAAATGAAAATGAAAATGACCGATGCGGTGGAGATCTGAGTTGGTATATCATATTTTGGGATCCTCGGGGGTCGAGCCACCCATCTCACTCAGCCTCACGTGTCGTGGTTTGCAATTGTAGCCCACACGAGAGGAGAGAGGAGAGAGGAGAAGACTTCTGTGACTCCCTCCTCCGTCTCTGCTTTTGTCTCTCTCTCAACTCTCAAGTCTCCTCGAGTAGTCAGCTAAAAAGGAACACCCCCCTAAAAGACGTTCAACTTTTACAGCCCTAGAATCTTTCAATACCAACTTTTACCCTCGACCCGCCGTCCTATCCCCGGTGGTGGTGGTGGTGGTGGCGGCGGTGTGATACACTTGGAGGTGTAGTAGCTAGCTGGGACTAGGAGGACAGTTATAATTAATTACTTTTCTCGTAAAATGTGTTCTTTGACAACTGATCTGCTCCTTTATGATTCGCTGCTACGTGCTGTCCGTGTCGATGGCCACAAAACATTTATTTTCACTCTTGCTCTTGCTGCTACGAATGAGTGAATGGCATTGATTGTTTTGTAGAGTCAAACTTACCCTCATGATGAATTTTATTTCCTCCCTTCTACCCCGAAAATAAATAAATTAAATTAAAATAAAACAAAAGAAAACTCCTCTCCGGATAAATTTATACACGCGCACACACACACACGCACACACACTCCGTCTAAAGCGATTGATGATGACTGAATCCCACCACAAAATGATAGTATTGAATAGCGATAATAATAAAAAAAAGTGAAAAAGCTGATGAGCACAGATCGTCGTGACGCAGCTGAAAGCAAAATGTCAAAAACTACGTTTCATTTCTGGGAACTGATTTGTCCTCGACTCCAACGCTGCCAGCCAGCTTCACCTACCCTGTTCCTCTTAATTACACCACCCGCCCCTTTCAATATTCTTTTTCATTCTCTAGTCTCTCCGGAGAGACTCCTCTTTCTTCTTCTTTTTTTGGAATTTTCCTTTTTACCAAGAGCTACTCCTTATATAATGTATTAATAAATCGTATTATTATGATATTTTATTTGGTGTTTAAAAGAGGAGAAATATGAAATGGTCTGAAAATATTAAGGATGTCTTTTTAACACTTTTGTACGAGAGTTCAAAAGGATTCAGTTGATACACCGAGCTTCAGCCAACACTGAAAGTTCAATTACCTCGTAATGAAACGTTATTATTTTTAGAGAGTATTTGGAGTTTGGTTTTTTTTTAGAGTGATTTTTATTTAACAATATATATTTTTTTTATATTTTAAAAATTATTTTTGAAATTATCATAACAAAAAAAATTTAAAACACTAAAAATTATTTTATTTAAAGCAGAAAAAAACAATTTATTTCGACAGTCACCTTTAAAGTGTTTCCCGAACACCCATTTTATGAGTTACTATTTGTTTGATAATGTGGGTTTAAAATATATTTTTTTAGAAAAATATTAATATAATATTTTTTTTATTTTTAAATATTTTTTTTGATATTAACGTATATATGAAAACACTAAAAAATAGTTAATTTAAAATAAAAAAATAACTTAGTTCTTTTTTTTAAAAAAAAATATGCTTTTGAATCTCGCTACAAACACCAATTCATAATGGAGTTGAACATTATCCAAGCTCAAATCAAGTATCTGCCATTAAAGATGCTTGACAGATGTTTAATATGGTAATAAATAAACATCTTATTTTATTTTCCATAGTAAGCTTTAATATTAATACTTTTTTATTCCAAACTTGTTCCTATAATGCATCTAATTTAAATTGCATAGACACGAGAAATTCATCACATAAAAACCAAGAGATGTCGTAATTACAAGATGCTTTGTCAACTATTTAACAAGTCTATGAAAAATGTTTGTGAAAATATCTTTTATTAGGAGAAAGACTTGGCGTAAGAGCTTAGAATAAGCTTGTTAATTATTAATGTTTACTTTGACGTTTTAATTTTATATTTTATTATGTTTTTGTAATAATAATTTGAATTTTAACTTATCATTTGTGTGTTAATTTACTTGTTTAGAATATTTATATTAAGTTTTTATTTGAAATTTGTTTGTTTTATGTTTATTTATGTGTTTGTTATATAAGTTAGAATTTTTAACATGTTAATTTACACGTGTGGCATTTTTTAGGCCCCATATGCAAGCAATTGAGATTTACTATTTTTTTTTTTGTAATTTAACAAAGCAAATAAAATGGGAAAATGTATAATTTTTATATTAACTACTTTATGCTATAGAATTAGAGAAAGACATAGCCAAACAAATTCAACATTTACTTGAGATGATGTCCATTTATGTTCAAAAAATGTCAAGAGAATTACATGTAAATAGCATCATAGAAAACAAGTTTAATAAGAACATATTTTTATTCTGTTTTTTTTCCTCCAAGTACAAAATAATATAACATTATCACATTTTACACTCTTTTAGACTGGGAAAATGTTATGAAGCTTTAAGAAATAAAAATATTTTTAAATTTCTATTAAAAAAGAAAAATAGAAAAAGAAAAGGAAACTGAAAATGAAATTTCAACAAAACTAAAAGTCACAAATCCATAATAAATATTTAACAATAGAAAAGGTATTGTAAATCTAATTACAAGAAATATTCAATAAACACAAAACATCAAGCAAAACAATCAAAAAAGAAAAATGAATCCAAAAATCTACAAAGAAGGCAAGAAAATAAAAATATAGTGAAAATTGAAGATGAGAATAATAATAAAAAAACAAGTATGAAACAACACAAGCCATGTCATCTTTCAATCTTTTCAGGACAAGTGGAGCTGGAGCCAATCCGGTGCCTCTGCTTGGCTCTGTAAGCTTTATTTTTACCCAGAAGTCCAAGAGAAAACAGAGGAGTTGAAAGAAAGTTTAATTTTTTAAAGAAAAAAAATGAGAGAGGGAGAATCAAGAGGAGTTCTGGAGAGAGATTTGATCAGGGTATTATTGATAATCCAAAACCCATGAGAGAGAGGGAGAGGGAGGATGTGAAGGTCAGAGTATCTATAACGAAAAAACTATTTAGAAAGGTCAGTTTAATTATTATTTTTAAATAGTATAAATATTGTATTTTTTATATTTATACTCTAATAAAAAAAATTCAATTCAATTCTATTTTAATATATATAATATTAATATAATGATTTTTATTAATAATAAATAACTAATATAATTACAATCAAAATTATTTTTTTATATAGAAATATATTAAATATTTTTTATTTATTCTTTTGATCAAATATATAGAAATAGCTTTTCATTTTAAAAATATTATTTTACCTCTTTAATGCTGCTCTTCTATCGGAGCTATGAAATAAAAGGTGAAAACTAATTTTGTTTTATCTATTTCCTCTAACTTTTTTTTAGTTTTCCTATTGGGAGTTGCTCTCGCTAGATTTAAGTTAAAGATGGAAGGGAGGGTGTTCTTGAGAAGATTTAAATATTTTTAGAGGGCAATTGCTGCTATAATATAGCAAGGCACGCATCGTCGATGGTGATGTATGTATTTATTTTTCATGTTAGAACAAATAAAATTCTCAATTTTTTTATTATAATTATTTTACAATTAATAATTTTAAACACATAATTTCATCCTATTTTTTTCTCAATCATTTATATAAAATATAAATGCATTGTTTTGACATATGATTTTTTTTAACAAAAGATTATTTGTATTATTGTGTAGTTAAATTGAAAAAAATAAAAAGCTTTTTTAAAATATGGCATTATACAGTTTTTTATTCATTTCATTAAAGACATATTAGTTTTTTAATTTAATATAAATAACATTGATGGTATTTTTATTTTTTTCTATCCGGAAGTGTACAGGTAGTTGTTTTCTGTTACTGAAAGGCGGAAACTTTTTGCAATGGAAAAGGGTATCATCAGGATTTGCTTTGGTCTACCCCCTGCCTGTGAAAACCTATTAATTCCGTCCCCAATTAGGTCCCGGGCCTGTAATTGCGTTTTAAATATGCTTTAAAAAAATGATTTTTAATTATAAATTAAGTTTTTTGGTATTTTTTAATCATTTTCACATATTGATATCAAAAAGTAATTTTTAAAAATAAAAAAATATTATTTAATATATTTTTAAATAAAAAATACTTTATATATATATATATATATATATATATATATATATATATATAGACATTTGCATTGACAAAAGAACTGCCTAGAAGTGTATAAATAATGATAGCTGGGCTAGGTAGGTAGCCAGCCAGGGAGGGAGGAGTGTTGAATTTAAATTAATTACAAGTCCCATGATCTCGAAATTGGAATGAAATGTCTGGGACAGATGATGTAGTCAATTAAGGTTAAAAAGTTTTGCCCTTTTTTATTTGAAACTGGAATTCGAAGTCAAATACCCTATCGACCAGCTTCAAATTAGGAGGAAATAAAATAAAATAAACCTCAAAAAACCCAACTCTAATCTGCTTCTCTCTCGTTTTTCAATGACAGCATCAAGCAACTCGCTAATCTACTAATTATTATTAATTATTTTAATTAATGTAGATGTCCAAACCAATTTATACACATGTCAACTATTATTAATCTTGTGGGTTATTCTCATAAATTTGCAATAAAAATAAAATGACTTGTTTGATTTTGAGTTTGGAGAGTTTCCCGTATAATTTGCTTTTTTTTTGTGAAGTTTGACGTGGGGAGCATATTTCATAATATTTATTTAATTGATAATATTTTTTATTTAACTAGCAAGTGTTGTCAAGAAATGAATCTCTAAGATTCTACTCTATTCTATTTATTTAAAGGGTTATAATGATCTTTTAATAATTAGTGTAATAATGAGTTCTTAAAAGTTTTCTCACATCTCTGCTATATATATATATATATATATATTTCAAAAAGTTCCTGAACAATAAACAATCTCGGGTCAAGTGTCAACAAGCTATCGGCTGCATCACATTTTCCTAAAAATAAAGAAAAAAAACTAGAAGATTTGCCATGAGTCCTGCCTTTCATTGAATAGTTATATATAAACTCGAGGGAAGAACCAAGGATTCGGCCTAATTTGGCATTATATTTTAAAAATATTTTTAATTTTAAATTAAATATTTGATATTATTTTTATATATTGATATCAAAAATAAATTTTAAAAAATAAAAAACAATACTCTCAAACAAAACAGACACTTCGAGATAGCAATAGAGTGGTCATTGGTAAATGTGGTTTGATTGAGAGAAACAAAACAAAAACAAAAACAATAAAGAAAAATAAAAGATTGGGGATGCATAGGAAGGGCAAGACCATTGAAATAGCCGTTGGTGGGAACGTGACTGTGAAAATGTCAAACAAGCAACGACGAGCCACCACCATGCCTTTGCTCGCTCTGCTTTTGCCTTTGCTCTGTTAGATGTATATGACTATATGCTAATGCCACCCCATCTCTCTCCCCTCCACGCTTCTACTCATGCTTTGCATTAATTAGAGGATTCATTAAAATTATTAAATCCCACGTATTTAACAAGAATTTTATTTTTGTTAATATATTCTATAACCAAATTAATAACTTTAGTTTCTAGAAGAAATGATTTATTATTGATAAGGTATCAGAACATTATTAACACAATGATCACGAATTCGAATTTCATTACCCTTATTCTGTATAATAAAAAATCAAACACAAGATAGTATAAACATGCATGAATTTCAAATCTAAAACTTTTTTATTTAAAGATGTGTTAATTATATGATGGGATCTCAATTAATAACTTAAAATTTTAAATAATACGATTATATACGAACAATTTGTGGTAAGAAAGAGAGATTTAAGAGCATTCCCTCTCCTCTCTCTCTCTCTATGCATACACAAACACACACAATAGAAGTAGTCATGTATATAAGACAGCTTGCAAAACGCCATCCGCAATTGCCCACCCATATTTCCCATTACCACTAGCAGCGAAGGAGCACCTCCCCCTCCTGCCACTCTCAACTCACTTTTTCAATATTTCCCAGTTACGAGAAGACTCATCAGAAGCATCCAAAAGGCAAGCCTCCGCCACACTTACCATTTTAAATTCACTTACTTTAAACAAACAACAAATACTAGCAAGCAGTAGATCGAAGAAATTTAGAGTCGCAAAAAGTTATCGGAGGTCGTGTTTGTGTTTTTGTTAGCTAGCTTGTAGCAAGATTTAGGAATCGCGACCTACACGCGAATATAATTTAGAACACCAACTTTCGTTTTCTGTTTATTTATATCCATGAAGATCAAGGCCAGCCAGTTGAGGCTTATTCAGGGCGCGTCTTCTCATAACCTGGAGCCTCTTCCTCGTACTGCCGGCATAGTGTTGCTTCAACATGGCATCGGCCTCGTACTTGCTTTGTAGGCATAGCAGCGACAACATTAGTATCAACAACACCACCGAGAATAACAGCGGTGGCAGCTGCGGCAACTTCGACAGCACCAGCACTGCTTCATTGACGAGTGCCTCCATGCTCGCCAACGGCGGCAACCAGGCAGCGACGATACCGATGGTAGAAGGAGCGACGGGGAGGATGGTGAGGAAGAGGATGGCTTCGGAGATGATGGAAGTGCAATCAACAATGTCTCCTCAAAATCAGAGGTTATCTCGCGGTAACACCAACGTCTATTCACTTTCAATATCAGACAATAATGACGAGGATGTTATTGGAATGACTAGAGGCATGGGTGCCTCTTCTTTTACTAGCTGTTCTAACAGCAATATTAACCCTAATAACCTCAACCCAATCCTATATCCAGTCCTCAACTACTCCACTATGACTTCTATGTTACCTTCTTCCACGAACTTGACAGCTATTACATCAGCCGGGTCTGCTCCTGTGTCCGTTTCCGGGTTTTTATCCTCTACACCATCGTCCACCTTAATCACTAGCTGTAATGACAACCAATCCCAACTCCCAGCCGTGTGTGGTTTCTCTGGTCTGCCCTTGTTCCCTCCTGAGAGAGAGAGAAACATTATCCGTTCGAACGCCGTCCCTCCACCCGCCCTTATCACCACCAGCTCTGCTTCTACCCCTACGCCTCCTCCTTCCATGGAAGATGCCACATCCGCCACTGCCTGGATTGATGGCATCATAAAGGACTTGCTCCACAGTTCCACCAACGTGTCCATTCCTCAGCTCATTCAGAATGTGAGGGAGATTATCTACCCTTGCAACCCCAATCTAGCCTCCCTTCTCGAGTACAGGCTCCGGTCCTTGACAGACCCGATAATTCCGGCCAATATTTACTCGGTGGAGAGGAGAAGGAATAGGGAGGCGGCGGCAGTACCATTGCCGCTTCAGAGGAATTATAATCAAGGGCATGCCCCTCCCGGCCTCACTCTTGATCTTGATAATGTCTCTAATTCCGCTCCTCCTCCAGTTTCTTCACAAGTTGTTAGTCACTACTCTAACTGGGGGCCGACGCCACCTCTCATCTGCCAACCGGACATCCAACAGCAGCACCAGCAGCCACAAGTCCACCTTGTTCATGATCAGCACCAGCAAGAGAGTCCATCCTCAACTTCCAATGTTACACCAACTACTCTAGCATTGAATCAAGGGCATCCTCCACAACAGGCACAAGATCAGCAGCAGGAAAAATCATCATCTGCGGAGACACAACAAGTAACCAGTAGTACACCTCCTCCCCCTTCTTCAGTAGCTGCCAGCCGAGATATGAAAGAGGAGATGCGGCAGCAAAAGAGAAACGAAGAAGGCCTGCACCTTCTGACCTTGCTCCTCCAATGCGCCGAGGCTGTCTCAGCTGATAATTTTGAGGAAGCTAACAAGATGCTACTTGAGATCTCGGAGCTGTCAACGCCTTTTGGAACTTCAGCCCAGCGAGTGGCCGCATACTTCTCGGAGGCAATGTCAGCGAGGCTGGTCAGCTCGTGCTTGGGGATATACGCGACGCTTCCTTCAATGCCTCAAAGCCATACCCAGAAGATGGCTTCGGCCTTTCAGGTGTTCAATGGAATCAGCCCTTTTGTCAAGTTCTCTCATTTCACAGCCAACCAAGCGATTCAAGAAGCGTTTGAAAGGGAAGATAGAGTTCACATCATAGATCTGGACATCATGCAAGGTTTGCAGTGGCCTGGCCTATTTCATATCCTAGCATCTAGGCCCGGTGGACCACCATATGTCCGGTTGACGGGGCTGGGGACTTCCACGGAGGCTCTTGAAGCAACTGGGAAACGTTTGTCTGACTTTGCAAACAAACTGGGACTTCCCTTCGAGTTCATCCCAGTGGCCGAAAAAGTTGGAAATTTGAACCCAGAGAGGCTTAATGTGAGCAAGAGGGAGGCTGTTGCCGTCCACTGGTTGCAACACTCGCTCTACGATGTCACTGGTTCCGATACAAATATGCTTTATCTGCTGCAGAGGTAAATACGTGCTTCATCATCTTTTACTATTCACAGCTCACAGGATCCCATAACAAATAAAGTCTCCCCCCTTTCTTTTCTTATACAAAAAAAACATTTCTTTTTGACCAGTAGCAGGGACTGCAAATTGTAGCAGCTGATCAGCTAATTAAGTTTTGTTTTCATATTAAAAGGGCAGGTGGTAATGATAATAACTACAAATATATTCCTTTTCTTGGAGAATGATTTTTTGGAAATATTGGATTATGGATTCATATACATATCACCATATTATACATATTGCATTTAGAAGTCCATAATCTGATGATACGCATATATATCTTGTTACATAAAATAGCCAGCCATTGTTCCAGTACTATTCATGAGCTAGGCTAGGCTGTTAATAAACCAATGCAAGCACAATATTTAGCAATAATGGCACTAAAGCATGCACCATGCTCGCAGTCACTAATGGGATGGGGCGGGTGGATTTTGTTGCAGGTTGGCACCGAAAGTAGTGACGGTGGTCGAGCAGGACCTCAGCCATGCGGGATCCTTCCTGGGAAGGTTTGTGGAGGCCGTGCATTACTACTCCGCCCTGTTCGACTCCTTGGGAGCAAGCTACGGGGAGGAGAGCGAGGAGAGGCATGTGGTGGAGCAGCAGTTGCTGTCGAGAGAGATACGCAACGTATTGGCTGTGGGAGGGCCTTCCAGAAGTGGGGATGTCAAGTTCCACAACTGGAGGGAAAAGCTTCAGCAGTCCGGGTTCAAGGGCATCTCTCTTGCCGGAAACGCTGCTACCCAGGCCACTTTGCTTCTTGGCATGTTTCCGTCTGATGGTTATACATTAGCAGAGGATAATGGAACCCTCAAGCTTGGTTGGAAAGACCTTTGCTTGCTCACTGCTTCAGCCTGGAGACCTTTCCATGTTAGCATTGAAACTGCTCCTACCACCAACCACCACCACCACCTCCACCACCGCTTTGTCACAGCCTAGCCATCGTAGCTGGTTTTGGTTGCCTACTTTTCTATGTTTTTACCATAGAGCATGAATTAAAAGGCCTCCTTTTCGTTTCCACCCCCCATTGGTTGACAATGGGATTTGTGTTTTGTCTTCTTTTTTTTTATCCCTTTTCCTTTCATTGGACTATAAGAGTTTGCAAAGCCTTTACTAGTCATGTAAATTAAGCAGATGCATTTTTACTTTTATTTTTAATTTCCATCAATTTTCCCTTTTGTGTATAATTCTACTAACCCCCGTATACATATTAGCTTAAAAACAAAACAAAAAACAATGAATTCCCACAGAGATTAAATATTTCATGAAAATGAAAAGGAAAAAAAAAAAAGAGGAGACAAAGGCTGTATTTTTGTGCCTCTAAATAATACGGGATGTCATTAGAAAACACTTTTGTAGTAATACACCTCCATGCTACTTCTAATCTCTCATTTGGATAATAAAATGTCATCACCAATCCAATATCCAATTAGGATTGGATTGGACCTTAGAGTGGGCCCATTATTTTGGACCGGATCTAAGTGGGCTCAATTTGTAGCACCCCGGGCCTCTAAACTAGAGGGTTCTTCTTCCACGTTGTGTCCGTACATATTGCAATGATAATATAAACTCTATTTGTGCCTCAATCACTCGCTAGGGGCACGAGACTCTTAATTTTTTTAAACTACTAAGCCTAATAAGTGACATATTCCTTAAACTTGTTTCGATAATTAATGTTACATTGCTCCTAGAAAGCATGTGTGTTTGGTTTTGGTCATCTCCCTCTATAAAACTGGTCGGTTTAAATCAGTTTCGGTTAGGCTTCTGTTTTTTCTAATTCGATTATTTTTTAAAATAAAAACTGAACCGAACAAAAAATATCACCCCTAGCTACAACTAAACCCAGTGAACAATTAACCCACAAAAGAACCTCAAGGAACCAAACCAAGAGACAGCACCCACGGAACGATCCCAGAAAAAATCGAGAATAACCGATAGAGCATGACCCAAGAGACAGGACCCATCAATGCCCTCTGGTCAGCTACCATCTAAAACCGCCAACCGACCCAGCAGGAAAGACCAAAAAGCACCATATTAACAGGTAATAACCAGTCAATCACATCAAAAGATACAGAAGAATTGACGCATGATTCATCAAAAGATACTATATCATGCTCACTCTGCCTTGTCAATTTAAGAAAATTTATGTCAGCACGGTAACAGGAACGCTTGAGATCTGAAATATTTGCTGCCGACACTAGGCTCTGTCCAAATTCCAATTACATGCCAGGTCCCTCAAAGTTTCGGCAATGCCAATTCAGCTAATACATGAAAAATATCGATACAGAAAGTTATAAATATATGTATATATACCATCCCTCTAATTTTCTCACCACGAAATTTATTAATTAATCGCACTTATAAATAAAGCAACAAACAACCTGAGAAAAGAACAGCTTGCTTTGATGGGCACAGGACAACTTCCTTTCTCGAACGATCACCGTTTACAAAACAAATGGTTATTCCAATCTTCTTGAAATTAGCATTCATCTGGGCCCTTTTCGTGTACAGTAGTAGTAATATTGCCATGCATTTGTATCCCTAGTACAACTTTAAAAATAAGAAGCAGAGCAGTTCTTCCTGTCATTGACTACAATGTCCAGTAAATTGCATTTCAAATTCCAAATTCTCCATTCCTGTCAATTAGAGCTGTCTCCAAGGTGTCCATTCCCTTCTGCTTGCTAGAAACTTGAAAAAAATATCCGTCCATTTATTTACCAAAAATCAGAAGGCTATAATTTGTTGCAACCCCGTTTCTTTCTGGAATTCAAGCTCAGAAAAAATCACGAGCATCTGAAAATTCATGCTTCCTGAATGTTCTCCACAGGCTTGACTGTGATTAGACCACTGGCTTATTATGGGTTCACATTGCACTCACCCAAGAATTGATCATCTCGGTTTAGAAACCTCTTCCAGTACTGTTTATACTTGGGGATTCCTACCTCAAGCCACGGTTTCATTTGCCCATTATAGTGCAACACTTTAGCCTTCTTTATGGCTTGGACATCAATCCCATAGTCATAACCCAGTCCAGACAAAGCCCAAACACCATCGAGAGGATAAACTAGGTCTTGAAAGGTAAGCAAGCTTGTGCTCAATGCAACGGCTTCAGCAGATCCTGTTCCCTTGCTAACCTGGTTTTCCATGTTTGCAATGTAGGAAAACAAATGAGATGTAAGCGGTCGAATCTCGTGATAATAACAACTAAAATATTCGATGAAAATACAGAAATCATACTGGTCAACCAAAATCCTTTTGCCAAGGTTATTAAAGCACTATGGTGGATGCATTGGATTAAGGTTTCCTATTTTACTGTACAGGTAATTTCCTTGGTTATGATTAGTGTTGAAATCAGGCTCAAAGTCAGAGATTTACTAAGATATTCTTAGTAAATATTAGTAAGGGAAATCTGGCATTATATGCCAGATTAATCTTTCTTATCATGCATGAGAAGAAGAATAAAAACAGACTGTCTCTCTCTCAAAATCTCACAATTAGAAATCATACTGGTCAACCAAATCCTTTTGCCAAAGTTGCATTGGGTCAAAGGAGGGTTGGTTTATCATTTCATGTGATACTATGCAGGTGGTTTCCTCGTATATGACTAGAACTGCGACTAGAACTGCCACACAACAAAGTACTCACAAAAGTAATTTCTCATGAAACATATTAGGTAACGTGAAATCACTCACCTCTTGTCCCAGCTTCCAATAAGTTTTGGTAAGATCTAGCTCTCTCCACCTAACCAGATCAATAACATTTAATCCGGACATCCAAGCACAAGAGTTTTCATCAAAATCGCCTTTTCCCAGAAAACTTCTTAGCTGACCCAAATGCATTGAGCATAACTGTAAGGCACCATTTACTTTCCCTCCCATGTCAACGTTCCATAGGTCAGACAAGTCCTGCTGGACTACAACATCATCATCCAGAACTACAACTCTCTTCAACTTCTCAAATATATAAGGAAGGAGATAGTGAGTATGAGAAAAAATAGATACATATTCTGTTCTTAAATGAGTGGCTGGTGGATTATTAACAGCATGGAAAGACACCCGATATTCCAAAGGCAGAGACATTCTTTTCAGAGCTTCCTTGTCATGATATTTCAGGGTAACATTTTCAACATTCAAAACCTGGACAGTAGTTTCCCTGTAAGTATTTCTTAGGAACCACAGTTTCATCGCAAAGTAATTCAGTCCATCTGTCAGAACATGAAAAACCAGATTCCCACTTTCCTGAAGCATGCAGGACAACAATTAGCTAACCAGAATTCAAATAAATAAATAAATGTAAAGAGTACATGGGAGAACACTTGCAACGTACTCTTGCATGCACAGCAGTGGAGTTGATTACAACTGAAGCAGCAAGTACATTTGTGGAGAATATAACATAGTGTTGCAACGATGGATTTGAATATCTTTCTGAAAGAGGGAACTCATTATCATGCACAGGAGATTTAAAATATTCCACAAGCAGTCTCATAGAGAGGCAGTGGAGACCCTTTGGCATGGTCTGCACTGCAAGCTGATAAAGGAAAGCACTCTGCTTCATGTGAAAACTAGTTTCTTCCTCGGTTAGATCGAGTATCTGTCTCAATTTCTTGTCAACGTTATTACAATCCACAGGGAATGTTTTAGCTTTGGCTATCACATTTTCCATCTTCTGTAACTTCTTCTGAATTCTGATGAAAGAGATAAATTAGTGTGCTTGAGAAGGATGTAAATTTGTTAAGCAGAATCTGTTACACTAGCAAGGAATAATTAATAAAGAGTGATAGTCCACATCAAAGGAAAAGCAAGCAATAATGAGGCCATATCATCTTCCTGGAACAACAAGCTCAACAGATCTTTATCAACTTCTGCTTCAGCATTTGTACTATTGTTTGACATTTAGTGTTTTGTAGACTGCGTTTCTTGCCTTTTTATCTCCTCTCTATGTCAGTGCAGGACAAGCAGATACTTATTGTCTTTGTTAAATTGTGGAGTTTGGAGATTTTGGGATTTGCAAATTGAACAAAGGTTTGATTATGCCGAATAAAGGTGAACAAAAGGAGGAAAACTGCTGCTCTCACACCAGTAGGTTCAAGGAATCACTCCTTGAATGAAAACCTAAGCATCAAATAGTAGGGATCAAGAATCATCGATTCTTGAATGAAAGTTCATCACTCTCAATAAGCATAAATCAATCAGCTACACCATTTTTTATGTCTCTGCTAGATTTGAAAGAGTACGAGCATGTTTATAAGCTTGAAAAAATCCTATGTAAGACATAAAATTCCAATTTTAACTAGGAGAGAGATGACTGGCAATCACCAACTTGCCTTGCTTAAATATTCACACACTGTCACAATTAATCCATAGGCTGCATCAAGACGTAAAAAAAAAAGAAAAGGGTACATGTGACATGGGATGGAAGTTTTTTGGGTCCTGCTGCATGATGCTACAGGACAGACTTGAACTTAATAGCAACCGAGCCCCCCAAAAGCAAAAGGCTAAAGCTTTTCAAGAAGGAATGATAACCATTGGTGAGAATGGACACGAAGCCTTAAGCATTCATATTTAGGACATGGAAGCAGCACAGCATGTGCACAACCAGTAAGAACCCCCAGTGCTTGTCCCAGTCTCAGACACTCCATGCACATGTTCATGACATCCCAGGTGCTTACTGCTGACACTGGAATTTTATAATGGACAATCAGGATGCCAGTAATGCTAAAGAGTAGAACCATAAGCATTTTGTTATTGAAGGAAAAACATTCTAAGGAGTCAAGAGCAGATACGAACATTCATAAATTTCTATGAGCCAAGAAAATGTAGTAAACACTAGTTTTGCATAAAACAGGCAGTCTTATGTCCAGGAAGAACAAAGAATAATGATCTGATACTTTTAATACCAGGAGGAGACGAGCAGCGGTGGGAGAAAGAGAGTCAGCCTTCCACGATTTTTCACAGTAAGGTCAGCACAGTTTATGTATGCACAATCCTTTAGGTTTATGAGCAACGTTTATTTATTATTTTGTATTAGTTTTAGCAAAGAGTCAACAAACATCCTTTAACTTCACACAGTAAGCTTCATTCAACTAGATGATGTTTGTTATGCACTTAAAATGGAAATAATTATGGATAAATAATCGTAAGAGTTGACATCTTTACTTCCTCACATCATTGAAGTCACGCTAATGGAAGATGAAGTCATGCGAAACTTGAAGTGACTTACTGTGGTGGAAGATCAGCATCTGTTGAACTTTCACTAAAAATATGCTCCAGTTCTTGAATATTTTGTCTCATTTCATTACTTAACTTCTCTTGAGATGGAAGCTTTGCAATAGTAGGATAATATGCTCTAGCCACAAAAAGCTGGTCCTTCAATTTATTCACCATAAAATCCTTCATATTTTCTCTATGCTCATCACACCAATGGCAATAACCTCCAAATCTGAGCTCGCATTTTTCACTCTCCTCAAATGCACTTCTTTTGTGCTTGGTGATTTCATCAGTACCAGTGGTTACAGCATTCTGCCACAGCACATTAAAAAAAACTCCAGAGGCTTTATAATTATGACAAAATGACTAACTTTTTCAGGAAAACACTCTGATTTGTGCACACGTACATTTCTACTGGGAAGTGGTTGAGGTACAGCTGGGGGTACCACAGGAGTACCTGTTAGACATTGGAGAGGAGAATAAACCTCATTTTTTCTTTATCAGGTCATATAATAGGGCAGCAACAATTATAAAAAAGAGCTTCTAGAGAAAAGAGCTCAACAAGATCTGTGTCATTGACTACCATGAATAGAACCTGAACTTGTGGTCTTATTTTCTGCTCCACTTGTAAAGTTTATAACCTGGGATAAAAAGCAAAATACAAGAAAAACACAGTGGATTAAAAACAGATTTAGATACCTGTAGATAAGCTAAAAAAGTTAATAAGTTTAATTCAGATCATATGTAGGTCTCAAAAGCCCAGGCTTTAAGTGAATATGTATCTTGTTTCATTAATAAATAATAAATGAAATGAAAGGAACTGAACACATTTATAAATTTAATACCATCGGGGAAATTTATAAATTTAATACCATTGGGGAAAAGGTGTTGCACAAGATACATGTAGAAACCCAAAAGCAGTTGCATATGGGATTCATATATGAGATTTGCAGTAGCTTCTTTTGTAACTATTGCATATGAAAGATATTTACATCAGATAATACATCTTTATAGACCCCTTAACAATAGATAAGCAATACTTTTGACCCCAGGTTTTGGAAAGCAACTACAGATGGATGTGTTCAGTTGTTATATGAAGCTAAAGAAGAACAAGGAACAATTAGGCCCTGTATTTTTTTATATGAAGTGGGTGTCACATTGATGCATTACTGGTATCCAAGAATTGCTACAAAGTAGACAATGAAAATATGAAAAGAAGAAAAGGGAGAAACAAAACACCATTCTGGTAGGTCAGGAACAGCATGTTAAAGCAAAACAGTTACAATCTTTTTCTATCACACAAAGAGAGGCACTTAATCTATGTTTTAAAACAGTATAGCGACAATGACTCAGACAAACAGAATTCAGTTACTGTTTCTGCATCCCTTTTGAATATATAAAACTTGTACACGATCAAACAATTTCTCAGTAGAATGATTTACTGTCAAGCATCAGATTCTTATTATGCCACAAAGAAAAAATGACAAAAAAAGAAGAAGAAATACAAATAATTGACCAAACCCAAATCCTATTAGCACAAAGCTAAAATCACCAATCAGTATGATTTTTATTGATGTATAATAATTAAACTTCATAAATCCTACATTTAATACATGCTTCAGATCTAATATACATCAAATCTTATCTTTGCAGGATCACCTGACAACGATGAAGATGTTCAGCCAAAAGGAAACAGAAATGATGATATTTAGGTAGAGCTTTCAGAGGTTCCAAGATCTCTATTTACTTGAGTGGGTTCTTTGTCTTCTTGCAGTTCCATTCTTGATTAAATTCACTTGACAGTTTTCATCCTTGTTGTAGGAAACTTATGTATCAGGCATGAGTTTTGTTTCTATAGTGAGGGGATTTTCAATGATCACATCAGTCACACACAGTGGTAAACAGGTTAGAAATACATATTTCAAAGACCCATAATACAGCATGCATCTTCCCTAGACAATAACCCATTTGTCATTTCCCTAATTTTTAATAATATAGCAAGCTCAATACGATTGTTTCCAATTTTCTTCCACAGATAGTAATCATAGAACCTCTAATCAGCAACCATCAGATTTATTCCGATTATGGACAAGTGTCCATGGTAAAAATCTTGGTTTAGGGTTTCTGTTTCAAATTCTGGGTAACTCTATAGGCAGTGGCAGACTGGTACTTCTGCAATTTCCTGCACTGGGGCTTTCTTTCTTTGGTCTTCATCTTATGTCCAGCTATTTTACTATTTATACATTATTAGTCTATTTATAATTAATTATCATATTTTATTAGAAGCCATACACTATTTATGAATTGCATTTTAGTCAGGAAATTTCTTATTTGAATGTTTTCTTCTATTATAATAAATAACTATGTATCAAGTTTCTCCACTAACTTGACTGGTGCAATAAAATTTATAGTTTTGAGGTTATGTCCAGGTTTTTGCTCTTTTGTTCTCTTTTTTCTTATTTCTTCCTTCTCATCATTGATTGCACTACTTGTCTGAGCACAGGCTGATTCCACTAACAAAAAAATCCAGGTTTGAAAATTTTATCCCACTATGAAACATTTGTTAATCAATCTCTAGTCTGCTGAATTGGATCCCTAATCCTATTTCCACTCAAAGTTTCCCTACATCAAGACATGTACGGGCCAAATCTGATTCCACTAACAAAACAAAATTCCAGGTTTCAAAATTTTATCCCACCATGAAACATTTGCTAATCAATCAATCTGTCTGCTCAATTTGATCCCTAATCCAACTCCCAAATAAATCACTACAAGACTAGCATCTATTCTGCCACTCAAAAGTTTCCCTATATCATGTCATAGGGCAGAAAAACACACGCTCATCTTTTAGCTTCCACCACTTTTTTTCAAAAGATTATCTAAACAGTCTCTTGAACCCTTCTACACTATATCCCTACTGAAAACATTTTCTTCTCATCCAAGCTACTTTGGTAGAACAGCAGACCTTGTCTTGATTTAATAAACTGATATACCAACTTTTTTAGTTCCATTGAACTTGAATATGGAGAACAAACGTGAAATAGGTAACAGACCTTAGATCTTGAAGACATAAATGCATCAAGCTTACACTAATATGAATAATGAAATATTATACGAGGACAAGCATAACAGCAAACAGGAACCGATCTGAAAGCTAAAAGAAATACAGGAAATCAGATAGATTCACAAACTACTCAGTATGAAAACAGAATTATGTCCTCTACATAAATATTACTATATAATCTATAAAAATGCAATGGGAGGGTAAACCACCTAAAGCTGAATCCATTACATGTTTGGAAGCTAACCCGAACAGCTATCAGTCTCAATTAAGTTCCATAAGTAGAGTGCAAAGCAGTTTTCAAGTAGACTAAATCGAGGTATGGTTCCAAAGTTTTGCAAGAAAAATAAAAATCTAAAGGACATACTTGATGAATATTAGGAAGAGTTGGTGCAAAATTCTCAATGAGTTGCTTCACGTGGCCTGACTGATCTGTCTACACAGTAACAGACAAATAAAAATAAAATCAATTCGTCAAATAAAAACAAAATATTCGAACAAATAAGGGAAAATAAAAGGTAATATCAACGAGAACCCTAATAATTAAATTAAAAGAGTAAGTTTGAATAGAAGAAATGCATACAGGCGAAGCAGAAGAAGAACTTCGTGGATCAGAGGGGTGTCCTGCGGAGGAAGACAAAATGACAGGATGAAACAATTGCTTTGATTTAACGGGAAATAGAAAGAGATCTGGTTGGCGTGTGTTTCGTAAAAAGGAAAGTGCGTGTGTATTATGCATCAGTTCGATTCTAGATTAAAATCAGATAATTAAAAAAAAAACCTGGATCTGAGGGAGAAAGAGAGATATTGATATTGAAAAGAGTTACCGGTGGAGTGAAAGCCGTTGTGGTAAAGGCCAAGCAAGAAGACGAGAGGAACGAGCATTGAAAGCACCACAAGGAACAGCACGCCGATCACCAGACATCTCCATCGCCTTTTCCCTTGACTGTGATTATTATGATAGCCTTTCATCTCCTCCTCCCTCCCTCCCTCCTCTCCGTCCGAGGAGACTCTCTTCTTTCCTTCCCTGCTGTCACCTCTCCTATCTAGTCTAGTCTACTCTAATTGCTGCTTCTGTGTAATGTCAGTCAGTCGGATTCAAATTTCAGGGTTTTTCCTCCCCTCCTCAGAATCAACAAATCATTCACATTATAAAAAAACTTCATCAAACCATTACCATCGTCGTTATGCAGCGCATCTCCTCTTCAACCTCCTCCTCCTCCTTTTGTTTCCAAATACAGGAACAAACTACAGCACCACAACGCGATGGATCTTTTCCGGATACAGCAGAGAGAGGGGAAAGAGAGAGAGAGAATCACACACCCAATTGGAAAATTGCACGTGACACAGTTTCTCTCTTTTTCTTCTTTTTTTTATTCTCTACTACCTATCTAGGATCTAGTATCTACCGCTACTCCTTTCGTCACTTTCCTTTCCTCCCTCGTTTATTATTGTTAGTTTTCCCTTTTATTTGTTTTGTGAAGTCATATAATAACGCTCTCTGCTTATTTAATGGCTTAGAATTTATATATATTAAAAGGGTTTAAATTTATTGTTCACCTACATCCTTTTTTCTTCTTTTAAATTTGTTTTTGTTTTTTTATTTTTTAATATTATAATGATTAAAATTTTATTTTTTATGAAGTTAGAGTGGTTTGCAAATTTGTCACGGTGATTGAAGCTCCTTAAAGTTATCTATTTTTTTTTAAGACAATTCTCATTTTAATGTAAGAGTTTATTTGAGATATTTTTTTGTTATAGAGTTTGAGAGAGACGAAAGAAACTTGTCAAAAAACAACAATAAGAAAAAGTTGTAGGTTGTCACAATTGTGAACCAATATAGTCAAGCTTGGTCTCAAAGAGTTTACCTCAACAATAGAAGTTCAATGGTGGTTTGATTTTGTATTTTTTTAGATTTCTTGGCTTGATTTTTTAGTTTTAGGTGGTTATAAGGGTGTTTTTAGATGAAAATAGGCTGAGAATATATTTTAAGATAAAAAAAACATATTATTTTGTTCTAATTTATAATATTGACAAATTTATAAGAATAAAGACTTGCGACTTTAATTGTTATCGTCGGATATAATTCTTTTTATACCTTTATATTATTATTTGTATGAATATGAATTGGATTTACCTATATCATGGGTGATCTAAATCTATTTTTCAGATATAATAAAAAGTTTGAATTTGGATGCTCTAACTAACCAAAATCATTAAGAAGTCCCCAAGTCAGCGGATTACTTTGACAATTCAAATTTGATATATTTGATTATTGTGAAGAAAACAAAATATTGCTCCTAAAAATTCAATTCTAATTTTTTTAATGGAATGTCAATGTTTAAACCTAACTATTATATAATTCAAGACTCAAAATAAAGGACAAAAAGGAAGAAGGTAAAGATTCAAAATTTGAGCAGAATCTTTCCCACAAGGTTTTCTTTAGGGTTTTGAAAAAAATAAAAATAATCTATTTATAACTCGCAATTTAATTGAAATCACATCACAAATAAAGGAAATTCTAATTTTCCCGGATATTAATTATTTGCTAATATTAATTTGACGATGAGTGTTCAATCACATACTCTTTACTTGTCAAAGAATAAGGAAAATTATGCTTTGATGGTGGCATTATTAATTAGTTGAAAAGTATGCTAAGGGGTTTATTGACAAAGTGTTTAAAAAATATTTTTGAAAAAAAATTATTATTTGCTAATATTAATTTGATGATGAGTGTTCAATCACATACTCTTTACTTGTCAAAGAATAAGGAAAATTATGCTTTGATGGTGGCATTATTAATTAGTTGAAAAGTATGCTAAGGGGTTTATTAACAAAATGTTTAAAAAATATTTTTGAAAAGAATTAATTATTTGCTAATATTAATTTGACGATGAGTGTTTAATCACATACTCTTTACTTGTCAAAGAATAAGGAAAATTATGCTTTGATGGTGGCATTATTAATTAGTTGAAAAGTGTGCTAAGGGGTTTATTGGCAAAGCGTTTAAAAAAAAATTGATTTTTTTTTAAAATAAATTATATTTTATATATATATATATATATATATATATATATATATATATATATATATTCAAATTATTTTGATTTGTTAATTTCAAAAAATAAAAAATAATATTTTTATAAAAAAACATTTTAAAAAACAATAGCTATTTATATTCATGGAATTGAATGAAAAGAAAAGATAGAAATAAAAAAAAAAAAAAAAAAAGGCAAGCAATCTTCTTCTTCTTACCTTTCAGATATATGATAGAGAAGAAAGGCTAATAAGGACAAAATGTGTAAACTAAATACTTCTACTACTACAATAAAATAAAGGCATTTTGTTTTCATTTTGGATTGAACAAAGTATAAATCAATATTGCTATTATTAACTGAAAAAGGAAGGGGGAATATAGAAAAAAGGAGTTGAACATTTGCTACGTTGATCCAGCTTTTTCTGAGAGAGTGGCGCCGCCGTTGTGATCAAAGGCATCGCGATTGGCATTGTCGACGCTGTTACCATCCTTATTCTTAGCTATAACCTCATTGTAAGGATGTCTAACAGGACCATCTCTTGAAGCTCCAAAATCTGTAGCAGAAGAAGATGCTGATGTAGTTGAGTTCGTGTTCATCCCATCATTTTTCAGTAAAATTTCTAGTTCCTTCACCACCTCACTCATCGTTGGACGTTCTGCTGCTGACTCTTCAACGCACTGCATTGCCAGTTCCAGAAACCTCCCAAACCCCACAAGATTCCCCATGTTTCTAATGCCTGGATCCATTATTTCTTTCAATCCATGGTGGGTTTCATCATTCCTGTCCAGTCTCATTCTTGCTTCCCGGACAATGTACTTCCCTTTCTCGATGGGTTGCTTAGCTATTATCAGCTCAAGCATGACCACCCCAAAACTGTACACGTCGCTCTTCTCTGTTAATTGCTGCGTCATGTAATATTCTGGATCCAGATAACCCTGCGTGCAAATGATTAACGCCACACTAAATTGTCCATAAAGAACACTATTCTCACCTTTGAATTTACTGAAGGAAAAGTGAAAATACTGACCAGGGTGCCTTTAACCTGAGTTGAAACATGTCCTTTTGAGATGTCTGATACCAGCTTTGACAGGCCAAAATCAGCAACCTTTGCTGTTAAGTTTTCATCCAGCAGAATGTTGGTGGACTTGACGTCTCTGTGGATTATAGGAGGGTCGGCAAGCTCGTGCAAGTAAGTTAATCCTCTAGCCGAGCCAAGAGCAATGCGAAGTCTTCTTTTCCAGTCAAGATAAATGCCGGACTTTCCTACAATTTGACAATGTATTTACTGATTAAGGTTAAAAATTTAAGCAGAAACTTACTCAATGTCCTGCCAATATTATTCTCGAGTCTTTCTTGCATGACTGTAGTAGTAGAAGTGAGCCTACCTGACAAGCTTTCCCGCAATGTTCCGTTAGGCATATATTCATAGACTAGCATCTGTTCTCCTAGTTCAAAACAAAAACCCACTAGACCAACAAGATTCTTGTGATGGACCCGTGATAGCAACTCAATTTCAGTCTTGAACTCGAGCCCTCCCTGCATTGATCCTTTCTGAGATCTTTTGATTGCCACTACTTGGCCATCAGAAAGCATTCCTCTATACACCTGGAGACAGCATGGCGCATGTTTACGAGATGACTACTGAACAATTTCCTGGTAAATATTTCACGACAAAATCCTGAATATATACCTTTCCGTAGCCTCCAGAACCTATCTCATTACTTTGCGAAAAGTTGGAGGTGCACTTTTTAAGTTCATCATAGGAGAACCACCTTGCTCCCTTCAACTGAGGTGCCCCGCCACTATCATTGCCACTCGGAGCCCAAGAAGCTGGAAAACACACGAAGGTCTTATTGTATAAGCCACAAGTTCTTTGATGCTGCATTTAGCCTGCATCTCAGAGATTTAATTTGTAGCAAGAATATTAAAGATGTGATGTGTTGATTACCAAATGGTTTACTTAATCCAATCGCTTTTTCTGCACGTTTCTTCTGACGAATTGCATATATTCCTACTCCAACAAGGCTCATAACCAGTAAGCCACAGCCTATTCCTATCCCAACAACTACACCACTGCTCAAAGAATTTCCTCCGGAACCATCTGAAACATGTTTTCTTTTTCTAGTCAATTGAACATTCCAGGGATGGCAGGACAGAAACTAGATGCATGAATAAAAGATGGCTTAAGTTACCTGGAAAAGGGTAATTCGATGCAATAAAATAGTAGGGCCCAAAATATTTGGGAGGCTTGTACGTTTGGTTGCTCAAGTAAAACCCAATCCTTTGAATTTCAGACCGATTAAAATATTTGCCAGTGGGTGGAAACAGCGCGACCTGCACCTGAAGGTAGTCGTCGACGTTAAAAAAAGGGTTCTGGAGAAAAACTGAGCCAGGAGTTAGGCCCAGCTCGTCCCAAAGTGACATCTCTAGTGAGTGAAACGTATTCTCATTGGACAATTCCCGGAAGGAGGGTGCTCTGAAGTACAGACTCCCTTCATATGGATAGGCACATTCACAGCTCTGAGGGCTGAGCTTCTGTTCAATGGGACACATTTTACTTCCACAATTAGCTAGACTAGTGGAATAAGGCTTTGTAGACTGCTGCTGGAGCTGACAGTAACTGGTATTTGAGAGAGCAGTGCACACTGGGTTTCCTACAAGTCTGAGTGCATGGTAATGAAAACTGAGATTGATGGCGATCGAGTGGTTGAAAGAATTACATTTTTCCGCGTAAATAAATGCAAGTTCTAGAAATCTGCTCACATTAATCTGTTTGTGTAATCAGCCGTCAGTGTTACTGTGGAAATCTGGTTGTTCTGCAGATCAACAAGTTGGAGTTGTGGACTGATGCTGACACCCATGTTGAAGGAGCCATTGAATGCATTATTCCTCAACAACCTTCCAAAATTTTAAGAAACGAATGATCATTTTTCACTTTCTAAAATTGTTTTTAGGAGCTCAAATGGCATCTGGTCAAGACTTACACTTGCTGTAACTGAGGAAAACTGAAGACTTCTGCTGGCAAAATCCCTTGAAGAGATCCTTGCTCTATAACTCTGCAGCATTAGTCTTCGAAATGAGACGACAAATCTATTACGTTTTCAGAGAGTACATTTCTGATGCGCCGGATACTTACAAGGTGGTGAGAGATGATAATGTTAAGAACCAATCAGGAGCTTCTGAAGATTCGAAAGAGTTGTTACTAAGATCCCTGCAAAAATAAATCATGGATACAGATTCATTAGCATGAAAAAAAGGACATGTTAAAAGAACAGAAAAGGGAACTTTCATTTAACTGACTTACACATAATTGAGGGCATCCATTTTAGTTAAATTTGGAAAAGGGCCTGCCAGCATATTGTGTGCTAGATTCCTGAAAGAGACATGTTAGGAAGGAGAAGGTTGTTATGTTTAACGCAGTGAAACATGGCCTTGTTATACTGTGAGAGTATAAGTACCCACAATTCGATGAGGTTCGTGAGGTTGTTCAAATTATCTGGGACGTCCCCATATAAAGAATTTCTGTCAAGTCGACTGAAACAAACAAGATGAATCAGAGTCCCAATTGAGCTCGCAGAGAGGATTATAATATGAGAAAGAAAGATAAAACTGCGGCGGTTTACTCACAGAACCTCAAGAGTCTGAACTTGGCATATTGTGGGGGGAATATTTCCTTCAAGTTGGTTCCCATCGAACAATCTGTCATTACGGAATCACAAGCAATTGGAAGGGCACACAACTGGAGGTAAAAGAGCATTATTAGAGAAACAAAAGCGTTGTCTGGTCATCAACTTACACATGTATTAGCATCATATCAGAGCTGAAAAGCTCAGGTGGAAGGGAACCTGAAAGCTGGTTTTTATTGAAATGGCTGCAAATTCAGAGAATTAAATATTATCTGTGCTATATATATATATTCATTCAACTGAATTTCTAGACACAGTTTAAATACTATGCCTACTCGTCTCTCGCATGAGAGGTATTCAGAAAAAAATTACTCACAAGTGCTTAGCATTTAGTAGCAGGTCCAAGCCTGGGGTGGTGCCTCTCGAGATTGGGATGGTTCCTGTCAATTGATTGTCTGCAAGGTCCAGCCAGTAGAGTTTGGAGAGTTTACCCAGAGAAGGTGGGATTCCGCCAGAAAAGTTGTTCGAGTTGAGAGCCCTGTGAAAGTGTGGAATAAAGGGAAGATATAGTACCCCTGTTGATTCTTATGTATTCATAATTGTTACTAGTTTAACTAGTCTTACAAGAAGGATAGCTTGGCGAGATTGCCAAGCTCATCTGGAATGCTACCGCTGAAGCTACAACCAGCAAGGATTCTGAAAAGACGCAGGAAAGAGGCGTCAGATACACTTATCTTTGATAATCATGGAAACATTATATAAGCCGGCCGGCCAAGTAGAAAATTGGGTATTTCATCTTACAGGATGTTCAAGTTTAGCAGATCTCCTAACCGTGGAGAGAGGGGTCCTGTGAGGTTTGAGTTAAATGACAGGTCCCTGCAATAAAATAGCTTTCATGCTTGAATATTAAGGTTTAAGATATATAGTTTATTACATGCATCGGACCGTTTTGTGGAAATGTATATGTTTTTCAATTAGAAACATGCTTGGCTAAGGTAGGAAATTGTTCTGAAGTTCTTGTAATGTATAAACTAGTTCCTGTCAGATAGATATCAGGAAACTCACAGGGATCTCAACTCGGCCAGTCCTCCAATATCACCACTTAGCTTCCCTACGAGGCTCATGGTTGATAACCCCCTGGCATGTATAAAACACATGGAGATGATTAGAAGATGAGAGAGACGATTAATAATAATAAATCACTGATCATGTGGAGGAAAATTCAGTGCTGACAGTGCAGTGATCCTTGAATTGGAGCATGTGACTCCTTCCCAGGGTGCTCCACATGGATCATCAGACTGGCCCCAGCTAGGCGGTGTATTTTGCCATTGAGTCTTGAGTGAGTTGAGCGCCGCCGCTAAACCACCGCACAAAAACAAGTGTTAATAGCATCAACTAGTGGCTCTAGATGTGACAATATGCAGTAGGAAATGTGAAAAATCCTACAACCTGGGAAAACTGTCTGAAAAACATCGATCACAATCATAATATAAAATATTGCTGACTAGTGGAAGAAACACATGAATGGAGTGAATAGAAGAAGAAGAAGAAGATGGAGGGAGGGAGGAAAGCGGCCGGAAGGATTGATTACCATCACGGGGGTCTGTGTCAGAGAAAAGAAGATGGATTCCTGAAGTAAAGAAAGAAAGAAAGAAGAGTAGCCGGGCAGTGGCTCCGCCCGGACGCATTGCTGCTGCAGAACTGAATCAATGTCAGGCTACTTCCACCAAAACTAGGTACAAAAACAGGTCTAAGATTGTTGCCGGCCTGGCCTCATTTTGCTGCTGAGATTAAAAATGAAAAAAGTATTTATCTAATGTGCTTTCATCTAATTGATTTTGTTTTGTCTTTGAAGCCACTCTATGCCCTAACCATTCCCACTATAACATCTGCTTAATAACATATTTAATCAGCCATAATGATATTGCCATCATCTCCTTCATCTTCATCTCTACAGCATCTTGTCTGCATGTCTCTTTCGTCATCATCATAAAAACAAATTTAATTCGGACGTTTTGCTGTTTCCTCCACCCTTCCATCAACTTTGATGATTATAACAAGAAAATATGTATCAGCATCTTTTAGAACGGCCCAATGGTCGATATTCTCCTCGGTATTGTTGATCTCGTTTTGTTTGGGCTGAAATAGTCTAAATATTTCGTACTAGTTAAAAAAATGAGATAAAATGACATAATTTTTACCTTGTTTAAAATTTCGGCCAGAACATTTCGGTTTCGTTATGTCTGTTCCATTTAGGCCAAATAATATTTTTTTTTAAATAATGAATAAATTTACAATATCAATCACATATTTTAATCCGACAATTAGATTGAGATTAAATTTTATGAGGAGTCTCTTGACATATTTATATATACTATGTTAAAATTTCAGAGCAATAAGAGAATGTAATGACATTGCAAGATTGATGATGACATTTTTGTAATATTATACATGTTCATAATTTTGTTCAGAAAAATCTTTTTATTGTCTTTTTTTTAGATTAAATTACACAATTTTAAATAATTTTATTTTTGTATATGAACTAAATTTTTTTTTTGAATTAATATATTTAATTATATATATACATACACAAATAGTACAACCCCAAAACAACACGCCGAAACACTACAAAACTAAAATATTCTATTCCAATTAAAATAAATAAAATATCAACTGAAATATAATTGAGAAACTTGATTTTATTTCTTCGTTTTTTTTCTTTTTCTTAAGAGTATATTGTAAGAATGCCCATTTCCCCTTCTCATCATTATTATTGCTCACAACGACACCATTATATTCTTTCGCAATCATTGTCGTCCTTCTCGTCAAGTATTTGCCATAATTTTTATCAGAAAAACGCCTGTAGACTTGTGCATGATCCCTTAACTAGGCAGGCCACGTAAGACAGATGAACGGCTGATCCATGAACCAAGCAGCATCTTGATCCCTTTGCTCTCCTCCCAGAGTGGGAGCCATCCCCCATGCCTCTGCCTCGTTGAAGAAAACAAAACAAAGGCGTGTTCTTCCGTGAAATATCATATAATCAACGCCTGTCTCTACCGCGTGCGTCCATCCACCCGAGCTGGTCGTTTTCTTCGGATCTTCTGATCAATATTCAAACCAAGCAAACTCTTAAACTTTCTGCCATGAGAAGCTTACCTGGCACTTGAAGCTGTAAGCCTGTAACAATCACTAATTACGTACGGTGACTTGTGAATTAAGGTTCGAAAACTAATTGGTAGCACTCGTTCCTGGTGGGGGAGCAGTTTATAATAACAACACCTAGAGAGGTAAACATTAGATTATTTACGTAATCTTACTTTCAATCCATTAGTTTAAGGTAAATATGAAAATTAATTTAAAATAAAAAAAAACTACAATCAATTTTTTTCTCAAAAACATTCCCAAAACGCAATAACAATGTGGGAGAGCTTTGCAGTCCTTAAGGGTCTTATTCGGCTTGAATTCAGATTAGTCAGCAGTGGCCGGATACTGGATGGTTATACCAAAAAAAAATAGTCACTTGCTGTAATCTTTACTTACATCCTCTAATTGGTATCTCTCATATCTTCGTCCTCACTTTAAACAATAGAAAATCCAATAAAAGTATTGAACTAGAAAACTAAAAATTAGATAGTTGAAAGCAATTAAACTAATTCATGTATAGAAAGAAAAATATATATTTAACATTGAAAAATAATAAGCTTGATAGCATAATATGTTTCAGCCACCAAATGCAAAGTACTTATTAGTGCTTATTGTTTGATTTTTCTTTATTAACATGTTATAAGTATCTTGAAAAATAAGATGAATGAATGAAACAAATTGGCTCAACAAGAGAGATGGGTTTTCTCCTCTTCTCTATTTACAGTAATGCATAGAGGAAAATTAAAGAAAAAAAGGCCTTTAAATTCTATTCATGGGTTCTGAAGAACACAAAGAGGGAAAGGCTAGGAGTCAAAGATTTTTGCCTCTAAATTAGAGAGAGAAATACAGAAAAAATCAATCCTTTCAATAAATAATAATACAGAAAGAATAACTGAAGGGTGATTTAATTATCTCTCACACCCCATAGACATTGAAATTCCATCCATTAATTATTAATTGCATAATTAATATACCAATGTTTTTTTTTTTAATGAAAAGTAAACTTACACTTATTATAGTTTTAAACACCCTTTGAAAAAACCCTCCATTCATTTAATTACAGAATTAATCATTCGAAATAAATGACCAAAGACTTTAAGTCCCTTTAATTTGCTCCTCTGAAAGGTAGAAGCTGCTTTATTTTTTATTTTCCTTTTGTTTTGCCAAAGCACGTAGCAGTATGTCTACAGTTGCATGAGTTTAGATATTGTCGGTAAGAAAACTAAAACTAGGTACATAAACACAAAAAACAACATCTACGTACCCACCCGTAAGCTACTCTTTTCAGGGGCTGCCTGCAGATAAGGAACAATAAATTAATAACTCTACATTTCATATTGTGGTCCAAAAAATAACGCGCAAATACTACTCCCAGATGGTTTGTTCTGTCCACTGCTGCAGTGCGCGCAGGGTCATCCAAGATATATAGCTGAATGCTCGAAAGCATTGTTAGAAAATAATATAAATCATATTATAGAGTTTTATTTACAAGCTTAAACTTATAGGTGAGATGGTTTTTTAACATGGTATCAGAGCCTTGTTGACCCAGCAGTCACGAATTCAAATCTCACCACCTTCATTCTATTTGATAAAAAAACAAAGCACAAGGTGATGTGGGTTTGTGCAAGTTTCAAGCCCAAAGGGCTTTCACTTGAGGGGGTGTGTTAGAGAATAATATAAATCATATTATGAGACCTCACTTACAAGCTTAAGCTTTTAAGTAAGATGGTTCCTTAACAAGCTTAACCACCTCATATCCACTGACAATGAGATCAGTAAGCATCACACAACGTTTTTCGACTATTGCTGTCGAAAGGTGGGTCACTAATATCCCAATTGTCTTAATGCACTGGGTTTAGACCAGAATTTGTCAATTAATCTCCTATATAGAGTTAGTCTCTGTGGAATTACGTTGCAATTTATAGGGTTTAGGTGAAACGAATAAAACCTTAGATATTTCATGTTTTTACAAGAGATATACATCCTGACTCGAACTCGAAACCTGCTATGCAAATCGCAAGTTCTCTGTCATCACATCATATATTTGGAGATCCCTTACACCAGATTCCTAAGTTGCTGTCAAAATCCCTGCAGCTCTTGGGCTGACTCACTACAACCATCCACGTATAATTTCATCCATTCTTGAGGAGGATACTTCCACCCCCACAAAGCTCGTCTTCTTGCTGGTCTCTCCTTCTCTTTTTTCAATAATACTTGCAATATGTTCAATGTCAGTCACCATGTGCTTAGGCGCTGCAGCTGTGCTATCCGTGAATGGAGTTTTATCAATAACGAATATCCTTTTATTTCTTGTTTTCCATACGCTCCACGTTGTCACCCAAAAAAAAAGATCGTTGCCATCCTTCCTCGGTGGCTTGACAAGCTGTTAGTGAGCCAAGGAGTTGGTGTTGCATCAAGAAATCCCCGCCTGTTATGAGATCCTGAAAAGGGTGCAGAAGATCTTCTACACGAGATGGGAAAGCCACCACTGAAAGATGCCTTCCAGCACATAGCATGCATCCCTCTCCACCCCCATTTCTTAGCATGAGATGACTAGCTAGTTATAATTATAACCACGCTCACGGGAAGAAGATGCATCCCACTTCCATGTGGTATTTATTGCCATCATCATGCTGCTTCCCTCATCATAAAGCTTGCTAAATCAGTGGTCTAAGCCACACTCCTCTTTCCAAAACCATGGAAATGTCACTCACATTTCATTTATATGAAATTATTTCAGAGCAGCAAGTGATATTCTAACCATCTTTTTATTCCTACAAAAACAATTAAAAAAAGCGCAGTATTAACTTTATTTTATATAACGTTTAAGGAAATTTATATACCGTAACTTGTTTGCATAGATAGATAGAGGGAGTTAATTTGATCACTCCCCTCGTGAAGTGAAAATAACAGTAGAAAGAGCGAAGTATTGGGCTGGTGTCTCGCAGTTGAGCCTGTTCGATGGCCCAACTGGGTCAAGCATGCTCCTTAAGCTCATGGGTGCTAGGGCCAATATTTTCAAGTGATCAGTTGACTTTTTTTTCTTTCAATATTTTCACCACATTAGTTTTCTTGAATGCTCGGCGATTGATTTTAATTTTAAACCGATAGTTCACAGTAAACATTTGAAATAAATCTATATGTTAAAATAAATGGATAGCATAATAGAATATAAAATCTCAAGACATTACAAATAAATATTGAAAAAAAACAATAGCTTAATTAAATATTTAATATTGCTCAATAATAAATTTTCCTTACAAAACTAGTTTGACGTAATTGTTTGCATGTGCTATATGTCAAGTGTATAATTAGCATGACTGTGGGCTAGTTAATTAGAAATAAAGACTAAAATTCTTTGTTAGCTTTTATGATTTTATATAATTGCAAGAAAGGAAGAAACAATTAAAACTCCAACCCCCCTCTCCTTCTAATTTGTTTCATATTGATTTAATTCATTTCATTATAAATTATATTTTATAATCTAATTAAATTGAGATTATATAAAAAAAACATATATTATGTAAGAATATATCAGAAAAAAATAATTTTAATAAAACAATATCTCTGAATCCAAACCCAAATATTCTATCATCATAAAAAACTAAAATAAACTAAAATAAAATAAAAAAATATAGTGTAATATGCACAGCAGTGGCGAGGGACAAGCCTCTTGTCTTGATTAAGAGCACAAACAAATTTATAGTGACTGAGTGAAGATCCAAAACCTAAGCCACCAAACTCTCAAGACTTGCTCCTCCCCAAGGATCTATTCTGTAGGCATATATTTTGTGCCTGAGTAACAGAAACCGATACAGCAAGAGACTCGCAGCCTATTTAAAAAGCAAGAAATTCTAACTTAAAATGAAATCAGTGAGAGAGCAGCTACGTACAATGAAGATGGTGATTAACAGAAATCTCCTGGTTTTTGCGTTTGGCTTCACTTTAGTAGCTTCTGTAGTTCATGCTTCCATTGACAATGAACGGAAGGTACTTGCTGCCTCTCTCTCGATCATCCATCCACACACTTAATTATAAACTGAAGCTTCTGGTTTTTGTAGAGATTATCTTTTTTCAATATATTCCTACACATTTCTTTCCTTTTTTTTATGACTTTTCTTCTTCCTTCTTATTAATGTAGTTATTTATATATCAATCTTACTTAACTATCATTCTAAGGGTCTCTGTTTAGTATTGTGTTTCAAAAATATTTTAAAAAAAAATCATTTTTATTTTTTATTTTAAATTAAATATTTTAGATTATTTTCATGTATTGATGTTATTTTTTTAAAAAAAATTATAATAATATTTTAATATATTTTTAAACAAAAACAATCTCAATACTATAGATGGTTGGCATGATTTGTTATACATTCGTGTGTCAACTCACGATTATTTTGTTAATAAAATAAAATTAACTACAACAAACACATGTATTAAAAAAAAATCTTCTTAATTTAGTAGAAAAAATTTCTCTTAACCTCTAGATTCAAAGTTTCCTTGCATCTTTTTAACTTCAAGTTTAAATGGATTTAGTTTTTCTAAATATCTTAGTTTAAATTAAATTAAAGGATGTAATTGGCAAAATAAAAATCATGGATATCAATACTATAGATGAAGGATAATAAAATAGAGCGTAAATATATATATATATATATATATATATATATATATATATTATAAAATAATGCGATTACGACATGAGCTGAATATAATGAGAATTAATTCATTGAACCATTGGCTAATAATTTGCTTTGGGATCATCAGCCGTACATTGTCTACATGGGAGAAGCGCGTGGAGCGGGAATATCAACGTCAGACGAACACCACAACCTGCTTTTGGCTACTACTGGAGAGTATGAATCACCATCCTTCTACCCAAAATATTACCTTGTCTCAGTTACATATATTTTATACATTATATATTTTTTAATTAGAGTTGACTATTATTTGATATATCAGTATATATATGTGCAGTTTCGAATACTAATTTATTATTTAAATACTCTTAACAAGCACAAACGGAAATATCATGTAGATGAACTTTTAGCATTAAATTTCATGTATTATTGATATCTTTCAGCGAATCTATTGCCAAAAGTTCCAAAATATATAGCTATGGAAAGAGCTTCAATGGCTTTGCAGCCAGGTTGTTGCCCCATGAAGTGAAGAGACTATCAGGTACATGCACTGCTGATCGAGGATATCAATATTTGTCCAGGTGCAATCCAGCTTTAGACAAATCTCGTGTTGCCCAGGTTGTCTGTAACATTCTTCGTTTGATGCAGATGAAGATGGTGTAGTGTCGGTGTTTGCAAACACCAGGAACAGACTTCACACAACAAGATCATGGGATTTTCTGGGTATGCCCCAAACAGCGAAGAGGAGACTCGATATAGAGAGCAATATCGTAGTTGGTGTGCTGGATACTGGTGGGTAATTCGATGTTTTTTTATTAATTTGACAAGAAATATAAAGGGTTTTTTTATTAATTTTGTTTTTCTATGCTGCTTCGCGTCCAGGAATTTATGTCGATGCTCCCAGCTTCAACGACGATGGCTACGGACCTGTCCCGGCAAAATGGAAGGGAAAATGTGTCAAGGGAGCCAACTTCACGGGCTGCAACAAGTATTTCCTTCCTGTTTTTTCCTCTCAATGATGTCATAATAAAATGAAATACAAATCTCCTTCGGTAGAGTTGCTGTTCTTAGTTTTTTAAGATTTTGGAGAAAACAGAGTGATGCTAAATTTAAGGAAAATCATGAGTCAATCCATCATTATTAGATCTTTACATCAAGGTTATGATTCAATATAGCTCACAACTTTCTTGAGCCATTTTCTTGTTATTTAATAATCATTATCTCTCTAAAAAATCATAAGACTAATGATTTTAACTTTCTGAAATGTGGCAGAAAGGTTATCGGTGCAAGGTATTACAATCTTGAGAACATTGATGTAGAAAACCAAAGTCCGGCCGACCTAGACGGACACGGCACCCACACCTCCTCCACCGCCGCCGGTACTGCTGTCAAGGATGCAAGCTTGTATGGCCTGGCACAAGGAACTGCACGTGGAGGTGTGCCATCAGCCCGCATCGCCATGTACAAAGTATGCTGGGGATCTGGTTGCAGCGACATGGATTTGCTAGCAGCATTTGACGATGCCATTTCTGATGGGGTCGACATAATATCAGTTTCAATAGGAGGGGATTCCAGGAGTTTTTTCCAGGACCCGATTGCCATCGGGTCATTCCATGCCATGAAGAAAGGAATACTCACCTCTTGCTCTGCAGGAAATGGCGGGCCTTATCCAGGAACAGTTGAAAACGTTGCACCGTGGATCATGACGATTGCCGCTACCAGCATTGACAGGCAATTTACAACTGCTTTTAAGCTGGGAAATGGGATGAAATCCACTGTGAGTTGATCTGTGTGTTTAAGTCTGTCTTTTAATTACTCCATGAGTGAACATTTAGAAGCTCGTTCAGCAGAAAGCTCATGTATGCGGATTCAAATTTGTTTGACAGGGAATTTCAATTAATACATTTTCACCAAAAAAGGAGACGTACCCTCTCATCGATGGAGCCCGTGCATCAAACAGTTCAGGAGATTACTACGGAAATATCAGGTACGGGTCGGGGAATACGCTTCAGGGTATATATATATCCCCTGTTCTTACTTAATTTCTTCACCGTGTATAAGTCGAAATCCTAGGTCCGTACATGTCATGGTGACTGTTTCTGACCTCCATTTTCAGTTCCTGACGAAGTTTTTTTGTTTTAAACGATGATGACAGTGCTTGCGATTATGGGACTCTGAGCTCGGACAAGGTGAAAGGAAAACTGGTGTACTGTCTAGGGAGCAGCGGCCAGGATTACACTATAAAAGAGCTAAACGGAGCTGGAGTAATCACGTCGCTTGATGCACCGACAGACATAGCCTACACCACTATAATACCTGGAACCACCGTCCAGCTCAAGGATGGCTACAAGATTGATGAGTACATCAACTCCACCAAGTACTAGTTTCTGATCAAACTCTTAATATTCATCCACCATTTACATTTATTGATTATCTGTAAAAAAAACACAGAAGCTTTATGGAGTTTGGGATGAATGAATTGCAGGAACCCTCGCGCTGTTATCTACAAGACGAGAGCTACTACCATGAGAGCTCCCTTTGTAGCGTCTTTCTCATCAAGAGGACCTCAGTTGATCAGCCTCAACATCCTTAAGGTGGGTTTGAATCGAACCTCTCCACCTCAGTACTTGTTTCTCTCATGGTGGTTTCTACGCTCTAACATTTTCAGTCGGACGTCAGCCTGATATTGCAGCGCCAGGGCTGGGTATATTAGCTGCCTACTCTAAACTGGCATCGGTGACCGGGTATCCAAGTGACAGCCGGTACTCCCCATTCAACATCATATCAGGAACATCAATGTCTTGCCCGCATGCTGCCGCCGCCGCCGCCTACGTCAAGACCTTCCACCCCGACTGGTCACCGGCTGCGATCAAGTCTGCACTCATGACTACAGGTGACAAAACTCGACTGAAACCATATTTCCTGGGAAACATTAATTGTTGATTGATACGTTCTATGAAGTGATATTCCATGCATCTCTTTGCTGGTGCAGCCACGCCTATGAAGATTAAAGAGGTAGACGCAGAGTTCGGATCCGGGTCGGGGCAAATAAACCCATCGGAGGCTGTCCACCCTGGGCTTGTCTACGACATTAACATGAGTTCGTACATTAGATTCCTCTGCAAGGAAGGCTACAACAGCACAACCATCAGCCTCCTAATAGGTGGCAAGAAAAAATACAAGTGCTCCAACCTCAAGCCTGCGCAAGGCATCGATGGTCTCAACTACCCTTCCATGCATGCCCAGCTCAAGAGCGCCGGATCCAAGATCTCCGCCGTGTTCTACCGCACATTGACTAATGTAGGGTATGGGAATAATTCAGTTTATAAAGCGACGGTGACTTCACCAAAGGATGTATCGATCAAAGTTGTACCAAACAGTTTGAAATTCAATCGGACACATCAAAAGCAATCTTTCGAGGTTTTTGTGGAGGGTGGTTCCATGCAAAACGGGACTCAAATCCTGTCAGCTTTGCTCGAGTGGAGCGATTCAAAGCACATTGTTAGGAGCCCCATTATTATCTACAAGCCATCAGAATAGGTACTCTTTATATATATATATATATATATATATATATATATATAATTACGTTTATAGTATTATCCATGTATTGATGTTTAAATTAACTCTCCAACTTTTTCCTGTAAAATTGCAGAGACTCGTCAATTCCTTGAATTTTATCAATCGCCTGAATAATTTTACAGGAAAGAAGGTTCTGACAGAATCATGAACACAGCACCTCCACCTGTCTAATACCATCATCCTCGTTCTTGGAAATGAATTTCCAAACCATGTTCGTCGTAGAAAATTGCCTCGGCCCACGTGAAGCATTGAGAAAACACAGAATGTCAAGGGTGGAGCTAGACTAGTTGGTGGCGACACCATACCCAAAACATTGTTTATGCACTTAATGATCATAGACAAGGAAGGGTAGGGTAGTCAACTCATTGTTCTTTAGGTGGGAAATTGAGTTCATCAAATATCAAATTATTAGATTTTATTCATTTTTATTATTGAACTTCAGTTTGTTATTTTATTATTATTTTTATTTAATTAGTGAGTTTTAAGCTCAAATCTAATTGTGATTAGGGTTTATTATTTATATGTAATTTTCTTGACATTACGATTTAGTTTCGATGAATTGAATAAATTGCAAAGTTGCAAAATTTTCCTCATTCTTCTTTCATCAGCTTTTTATTTTTTTCTTTGGCCTTTTCTTCTTTCTTCTTTTTTTAGCTTTAAAACTTTGGTATCAGAGCAAAAAATTTAATTATTCTCACAATTCAACCAGCAACATGAGTTCTAATAAAATAAAATAAAAATTAGTGTAGCAACTTGTTAGAAAAGTTAGATTTGTTAAAACAATATCTATTTGTGAAACCCAACTTTATTCGGGAGATATTAAGAATTGTTTAAAGAGCAGAGATAAATCTTATAAACTTATTAACCCAAAATAAAACAAAATCTTCAGGAAAAATACCTTAGTTTTATAGAAATAAACTCTTATATCAATAAAACAATTTAAGGCAAGGTAACAAGTCTGACAATGAGTATATAACATAATTTAATGATATATGATTAGATATGTTTTAATGAAAAATGAAGTCATGACTTTGCTTAGGTTTTGTAAGGATTTGAATGGTGATTTTTTTTTTAAAGCCAAGGTGTCAATCATATCTTATTGGTTTGCACCTCTAAACCTTTAGTCATCTAAGAACATTAGGATATAAATAGATGAAAAGAAAAACTAGTGTGTTAAGTGTATGAACTCAATCTTAAGGACTTCAGTGATCTAGATGAGAAGCATGTGCAAAAAAGATAGACTTAACATTATAAGTCCAAATGAATTTGAAAATGAAGTTAATAAAGAATACAATTATTCTATTTTAGCGGTTGAGGATGGAGTTTTAGGAAACTATATAGCAAAGTTGTCAATACCGTTTCAGTTGGTGCTTTGTTTTTTCAATTGGAATGAAATGTTTCGAGCGTTTTGGCATGCTGTTTCGGGGTTATATATATAATATTACGAAAATATCATCATCAATTTTGCAAGGTCATTATATTATCTGATTGATCTGAAATTTTAACATAATATATATAAATATGTCAAAAGACTCTTCATAAAATTTCATCTTAATCTAACAGTCAGATTAAGAGATATGATTGATATTATAAAATTATTCATTATTTATATAAAAAAAAATACTATTTGGCTAAAACAGAATGGGCGGAACAAAACCAGTGTGTTTTGGCCGGTATTTGGCCAAAAAATCCAGAACATGCCGGAATTTAAATCAATGTAAAAACAGCGTTGTTATGTCTTGTTTTTTTAACTAGTACGAAACGTTTCAGCCGAATCGGAACGAAATTGACAACTATGCTCTATAGTAGAATTTTCTGAAGAGGTTAATATGTTCTTATAAAAGTCTCGTGATATTAGTCCTTTTAAACTACCTAATTCTCACCCATCATGCTTGACGTACAGCACGACAAAGGTTTAGAACAACATGATTCTCACCCTTTAATGTTTAATGTTCTCGTGTCATATGTTTAAAATAACATGTTGAGTTCGCTTACCCTTGACACATGATGAGAATGATGAAAATAATCATAATTTACTAGGTTATGTTCAAATTATATCTATCAAAGCTTTAAATAGTATTTGTTCCAATCCATACCCTCAGTCATATGGTTTTTATATTTATGAACCTAAAAGGCTTATTGATCTTTTTTTATACCTCTTTACAATAAAATATTTGATTTAGTTGAGTCTTTTACATGTAGAATTTGTAATTTACATGTTGAGATCATAAAAAAAATTCAAACAAGTAATGAACAATACAAATTTTGAGTTGATTTACACAAGTATCATAATACATTTAATGTTGAAGATTATTTCATGATACAAATTAGACATGAACGATATCCTTTGAAATTCAATCATAAATCCCAAATGAATAGTGTTAGATCATTCAAAAGTGTTATAATGATTAAATCAAATAATTATATCATTGAAATGGCACTAAGTTTTGATGTGAGCTCTATTTTTAACATAAAAGGACTTCATTATATATAAAACACAACAATTTGTTCATGATGATCATTTTGAAACCTATATCCCATTATCTTTATCTTTGACATGAAAAAACATATTAATATTACTTCAGATACACAATTTGTTTTTACTAGGGATGATAAACCTTAGCAAAACTTAGTATATAAGTTAGACGATTAGTTTTATATTACATTTAGATTATTAAAGAGACATCAAAATAGCTAGATTGTGATCTTTAGAAGTATTATTGCAGTCACCTTCAACTACACTCAACAGGATCAGGTTTCTCCAACCTCAGTAATATTGGAGGGGACATTGAACCCAAGACATGTTTATACACTCATAGAATCATAGATGATGAAGGATAACCCAACTCATTGTTTTTTGGTTGGGAAATTAGACTCATTCAAGTCAATCATATCATATTTTATTTATATTTAATATTAAATTTCATTATATATTATTTTGTTAGATTTATGGTAGCTAGCCCAAACTTAATTATACTTAGGGTCTTATTATGTAACTTTCTTGACATTGTGATTTAGTTTTGATAATTTGAATAAAAATAGCACATTTTTATAACCCTTATTTTTTCTCCTCATCTTTTTCTTGGCGGCTTCTTTTTTCTTATTTCTTCTTTTCTTTATTTTTAAATCTCTTGTATCGCATCACTAAGTTTTTTTCTAAGAACTAGCTCAGGCAATTCAAACAAACAATGAAAAAGTTAATGTCTCCTGAGAGCATTGGAAAGAACCATGCTTACCTACAGGAGCCTCTAATTACTAGATTTTCAGCAGTAAAAAAGAGATCAGAACAGGGTTGGGGATGACTCATGTTTTTTTGGCCATAACAGTGTTATACTTGGAAGATGCAAAAGTACCAGCAATCATTCTAGTGAAGATGATTAAGGACGACCAGCAATAAAAACAGATTTCAAAACGTTAAGCCTAAACTCATGGATGCGCTTTCAGAAAAAAGATACATCATCTTACAACATGAGGTTACAAACCATTACCTAAAGTTGAAGTCCGTTTTCCGACTCTGCTCTCGCTGCCCCCTCCATCTCGACCATCAAAATGGCAGCCTCACCTTGCTAAATTATCCACTTCGACAGCAAACTTCCACAGAGACAACAGGAAAAAGAAAACGAAAAAGGTTACATGATTGAGGTATTGCTGTCTTCTTTATTAGAAGCTTTCATCATGTCGACCTACTGATGCCAAATAATAGGGCTACTAAAATTTACCCCAAATTCAACACAGCTCACAAATAAAGAGCTTTGGAACCTCAAAACTTGATAGTAGTCCCGAGAGATTTAACAAATAACCGATTAATATGTATTCCCTTTGAAAGTTTTTTTTTTATTTTGCTTCCCAAATCCTCCCCACCTGCTAAAGCTCCTGGAACTAAAGAAAACCATCCAAATCTACGCCAAAGACTCAACAATTCAATCGACATTGGCGGCCATGGAGGTTTTTTAGTTTTGTAAGTTCCTTTCTCCTCCTCCTTGCTTCTGCTGCAGAAGCTGCATCCACTAGCTTCTTGCTCGGGAATTTAAGTGGGTCTTGATTCTTTTCTGGTAAAACATACCTTAGTTGATTAGCTTTTGTGCAAATACCATTGGCACCGAAAGCATACTCTGACTTGGGCCCAGCCTCATTTTTTACAGCTATTGCAGGCGTAACAGAAGTTGGAGGTACAGGAGTAAGAATCATTTCACACTGACCACCTTCATCTAGGGTAAGTCCTACTGGCGTCTCATTTAGATCATTGATAACCCTGAACTCTTCTGAGCTAGCAGTTTCTGATTTAACTTTAATGGATATAGAGGAATGCCAGTTCTCCATAGGTGCAGCAGCTTTTGGAGATGAACTACCCCGACATAGGTTATTCAGAGAAGTCCCATCTTGTCTCTGTTTAAAGCTAAATGAAGGCTGAGCATGGAGTCCATTCCCATGATCAGGACCTGGAAAGAACCACGGACAGGTCACTACATATAAGGGTGTCCTTGGGCCACTGACGATTACAGAGGTTTCATGTTGCAGCTGTGATGAATCATGTGTTCCATTAGTTGGGATGGGCAAGTTTGACGGAATTACAATGGCATTTTCAGTTGTATAATGTGATTGGATAGGATTTGAAGATTGATTAATAGAAGGCCAGCATTGAGGTGAAAATGCATGTTGGTTATATACAAGCAATGGGCAGTTTGTAGGTGCAGTAGTAGGTATGTCAGCATGGGCTGACTTGAGGTCTCGAGGAGATGCCTCCATCTCAGCTTTTATTTGCTTAGCCATCTGGAAAGATTGGAAATTACACAAAAAGATAAATACTTTTTTCTGTTGTCTTGTCAGGATCAACCATGAGATTTGATCCAAGAAGGGGGAAAGAAAGACAGGAGAACCAGTGTGGGGGATGATCTACAACTGACCTGTGCCTTTAAGTGCTTATTTGTGGTCTCTAAAGACTGATAGTTTTTCAAGGCCAGCTCTTTTTCCTACACAGAAAGAAATTTCGTCAAATATGATAAAGCTTATATTAGCATAAGATAATGGAATTTTATGCAAGCAAAAAAAAAAAAAAAAACTTGAAAAACTATGAAACTATTACCAAAATGTTTACATGAAGAATTATTTAGTATCACTACAAAAACTCTTGGTGGGAGATGCTAAAGTTCCTGGAGAAGTGAAAATGGCTAGTGCCTACCTTCTTTAAGTTTTCATTCTCCCATGACAGATCAGCAGCTTTTCTAGTTAACTCCTCGCACAGAGCCTAAAGCAAGAGGGCAAATACAATATCTGAGGATCAGTATGACTAGACATAAATTACCCACTTCAAAGATTAAAGAGTACAAAACTAAATGTTTAAACAAGCAAAGAGAACAGAAAAATAATTAGGCATGCACATGGAAAATTTTATAAATATATAATGGCAAGTTAATGTTTAACTGAATTATATTTGCTTGAGCAATAGAAGGACAATACACGAGTAGTTAATGGCCAATTTAATTGTGGACCTCATATTTGGTCTTTATTACAGCCAAGTGCAGTTTGATTTGAGCAGTAAATATCGGTCTTTGGAACAGATGTAAGCTACTAGATACTGGTAAGAGAGGTGCAAATGAGATAGGCCCCAATGACTGAAAGCTAAGACAAGTAACTGAGCAATAAAGATCCCTAAACATTAGACTTGCCAATTAAACACCATCTCAGACAAAGAATGTGCCGAATATTTTTATAGCCGTTCATCTCCGGGCAACACTTGGCTAAAACTTGAACAAAAAAGCAAAATAATCCACCAAATCGAGCAAACACAACACACCTGTCTACGGCGAATAGTCTGCCGAGCAGACTCTCTGTTTGCCAATATTCTACGCAGTCTTCGTTCTTCCTTTTCAGCCTGTGTGGAAAATCCAGTTGGTTATAATGAGGAAGCAGCGAAGCAACATTGCAGTCCCAAAGGAGCTAACATTTACCTCAGTTAAATTTAGTCTTGACCTGCCAGTGCCATATGATGGGTAGCTTGTTGCACAACTAGGGCTTGATTTGGGCACATCTGCGTCCAGCTCTTGTTTTGCAGGCTTCACTGCATTTCTATGTATTGGCTGCGCATCCACAGCTGCTCGATCCTGCTATAAACCAAGACAACATGTCTCAATAGTGCTACTACTTCCGGTACATCAATGAACACTACCATTACAAGGCAAGCAGTATAATAGTTGTGCGTGACAATTTAGACCCCATAAAACTAAAAAAAAAGTGAATTCGGAAAGAATTTTCGGTAAGATTATCATTAGCATTACTGTTTAGAGTTAGACCGATGACTTTATTTTAATTCATTGAAACTAAAAATACATTAATTAATTCAAATGTTAAATATTTTACTATGCTCCACTTTTATTTATTTTAAGTGGTGCAGAAGTTAAATTGACTTTAAAAAATACACACACACACACGCTGAAGCATTATAAGAGATTGAGAGCAGAAAAATAAAAATAAATTTAAAAAACGAACCCGGGGGAGATCGGAACAAGTGGAGACCGAGTCAGACTCAGCCCTGGCTCGTTTCCTGGCTCGTTTGCCTTTGCTTCCCCATTCAATGCCGCTGCTCTCTCGCATCGCTGAATGTGCCAAGTCAGCCAAAGCCTCCGCCGCCTCGAGCTCTATCCGATCCGCCGCAGACGAAGAATCCGAACTCGACACCGAACGTCTCTCTAAATCCAAATCCATAACCCGGAATCCAAATAATTATTATTACAGAGAGAGAGAGAGAAGAGAGAGAGAGAGAGAGAGACCAGGAGAGAAATATCACTCAAGCAGTACTTCCAGGGAAGGGAAGGTAAGTTAAGGTTAGTGTGAAAACTGAAAACTAAGAGGTAGAGGAGAGAGGAGAGAGGCTATTACTCCTACTACTCTACTACTACTGGTTAGCCTAGCCCACAGATCCTGTAAGTTTACCACGTGTCATGCCAGCTCCCTGCTCAACATCTTTGCTAACTCGCGTCCATGTATCTCTGCTTGCCAAGTTTTGATTCAGCCCACGTTGGCTGGCTACACACGCGTGAGCCCTCGCACGTGCGCCCCTACTGGGGGTTTCATTTTGGGTAACAGGTCATAGCATACGTGGCAAGGCTTTGGATCTACACGTGGAAATTATAGTATATCTTTACACGTGTCCATTTCGCCGCGTCTAGGCGAGCCGGCAATGATAATTGGGGGCATTTTGCATTTACTGCTGTTTAATTGAAGAAATAGGACTAGCAGTTGCGGAGTGGGCTTACAGCTGGTGGTGAGTACGAAGATGGCACCTGCTATTTACAGCTGTGAGTTCATTCAGGTATTATCTTTTTGTTTTTAAAAATATTTTTTATTTAACAAAAATATGAACAATATTTTTTATTTAACAAAAATATGAAACTTTTTTTTTTAATATCGTATATCAAATGAAATAAAAAAATAAAATTATAACAAAATAAAATTTTAAATAGACACAGTTACACCCTGCACTGCAAAGCAACACCTTAATCACATGTCGCAACTTGACTGCTTCCTGTTGGTGTTCGTTGGGTCCACTTTTTAATACGACACTATTCTACTCCGTTTCTTTTTCTTTTGAAACATACTTACGTGTCATCAGGGCATTAAGTTTGTGAATTCTCAAGAACTGAATAATGTGCGAATTAGGGTTTATGCTTCACAGTTATATTTTGCTATATAAATCCACATTCCACATATATATTTTTTCCATTATTAGCAGTTTACATGCCAGGACATACTGTGGGTATAAAAAACTGACATAAAAAATAATAATTAAATCCCAAGAAATTTTTTGATATTATTATTAAACCTTCATAGTTATTTTTTTTAAAAAAAAAAATATTTTCATCAGTATAATAAATCAAATATTGAGTCACAAGCCTCAAATAAAAATATATATTAAAATATTTAATCTTATATGACAGATGGTGTCTGTGTCATTTGATCATGTATTGACACGAAGTGAGCTATCTCTCTCTCTCTCTCTCTCTCTCTCTTCCATATGAACTACAAGTTTGTTTTTTTTTCTTTTGATTTTTCAATTGTTATCCTTATATTTTTTACTGTTTATAAAGCTTTTCATACTTATGATCTAGTCATTAAATTATAATTTATCATTTATTATTTTTTTCAATAGTATCCTTATTCTTTTGATTTTTGCTTTTTTTCCCTAACTCTTTTATTCAATTTTTATTAGTTTCCAATTTCCTTCTTCAATTAAAATTTATGTTGTTTTATTTTATTTTTTCAATTTAGCCTTCATTCTTTTATTTCCTTTTCCTTTTGTTAAAGCTTTTTCTTTTTAATTTAACCCTCCAATTTTATTTTATGCTCTCTAATTTATTTTTAATATTAACCCTCATTCTTTTAAATATATTTTTTTTGGTGTTTGATCTGTCGGGGACTGAGCTTTGCAGTTTGTCTATTTGGTGCTTTTGAACTAATGGTACAGGTAATAAGTTTAAAAAGTTAATTTAGTTCAACATATTTTTGTTATCATTTTATTTTATGATTTTATCATGTGAAAATATATATTTTTTTAAAAAAAAAGATTGATCTTTGTGGTTATCTTCAATTTCTTTTTCTGTTGATTTATCTTAATCACATGACCTAGAAGTATGGGATTTTGTAGATCTTTTTTGAAAAAAAGTTTTATAAAAAATAATCGTTTTCTTTGTATTTAATTTTTTATTTTTATTTTATATAGATGAGCTTTATTTTCAAATAATATTTCTATTATGTTTGGTCCTCCATAATATATTTTTGTTTTAAGCGGCTCTATTCAATTAGTTTCATGTTTGTTTTTATTTCTATTATCTGTTATTATTTTTAATTAGCAAATTCAATAAACACAAATTAATAAATATCTCCTTATATAGGATCAACAGTAAGTATAATAATAAGTTTATAATAAACATATAAAATTCAGAATATAAATATAGGTTTTAATTTTAAAAATCCAGGTTTTTTATCTCTTAAGAAGTTTCAAATTTGAAGTTTTTTTCCCCTTAAAAATCTTGGTTGCTGAGTTGTGGTGGAAAATCTTTTTTTCTTAAAATATTTGAAATTTAATTCTTTAAAAAACAAACGTTAGCTTTTTACTCCATCATTCTTGGAACTTCATTTTAAGTAATTAATGTTTTTTTTATTATTTATCTTACATTTAATGTTTTTTAATTAAAATCCAGGTCACAATCTAATACAGATGGATTTGATTTTTTTTTATCACGTGGGCTAATTCTCCCGATTGGTCACGATGGCTGTTGGAAGGGTTAAAAATCCTGCTAACGGGCCGTCCGTGAAGCTAGCCCAAATATAGAATTGTTTGCACTACCCATTTACCAATTAAGGTATCGAATTAACTTCGTATGTGGGCATGCCCGTTTATTTTAGTACTGTGGTATTGAAAGTATTTTATGAAATTTATTGAAATAGTATAGATTTATTTTTAAAATTTATTTTTAATCAGAAAACATATATAAAAAAAAATTGAAAATAATTATTTTTTTTTATTGAAATGCAAAAACAAACTCTTTTCTAAAAATAAATTCATAAGCTTCATCTATCCTAGTTTTTGAGCGCAAACTTATCTATAGATTTGACTGTTCCCGCCATCAATCATTCATCACAAATCCATATCCCATAAAAGATGACAATTTTATAGATTGAACTCTGGCACCGTTAACAAGCAAGAAGAGGAAACGCGAGAAATTGTTAGATGAACATGAATATTGAGATGGTGTCTTGGCTTGACTGGGTTTTAAACGCTTTTGAGTTGGTTACCTGGAAAGCATAGTTGGAGCGAAGATCCTTGGACCTAGTCGAGTGGTGTTGTGTTCCTATAAAATGTAGAGATTCCATGGTCGAGGATTGAAGAAAAAACCCTAATTATTGATCATGAATTAGAATGCATTTAGACCCAGATAAGATATAATTAGCATTCACTTGACAATCCATTTAGCAAATGACAGTAAAATAAGGGCTAGTGAGAGGTCCCATCGCTGCTCGGCAAATCTTGTGCGGGTTGAGTTGCCGGAGATGCAAGACCGGAAGTGCGCCAGTAAGTCGGAGTGCGTGGAGTTCGTGGGAGATAGATGAACAAACTCCAAGGCCTGTACTCTAACTTCTACCGGGTAGTCAGCAACACACCCGATTCTCGGGCCAGCACCTGTTGACCACCTGAGAGAAATCTGATCCCCTAACTGGTATGATTTTCGATGCTTTCTTAGAGTTAATTCTTTGCAGTATCGTCTTCTTGGGCACCTCCGCTCTAGGGCTCTGAAGGCCACCGGATAATGTCCTTTTGTATTCACCTTTGTTTTCAGCTTTGTTTACCTTCCGGCGATTCAGAGATAGAACCCTCCTCCAGATTAGGTGTCAGAATCCTCCCACTTACATTATATTTGCCATCTTCAAAGGTGTCAGAATCTTCACTAGCCTTGTTTATCTGCAGCAAGAGGTGCCATGAATAATTGGGCCATTAACAAAAACAACGAGAAAGAAAAAATACTAGCAGACAAAACTCGAAAGGGTACAGTCCCATGGGAAAGATGATCGCGATGATCATGACCACATAACCTTTACAATGAGTGGGCGACATTGGGGTTCAACTAGTTGGAGTTTTCCCCAGGACTGTGAAGTGGAATGCTTTTTTGAGTACATTAGAAGACAAAAGTAATTACCTTGACTTCATCAAGATTGACTCCATTATCGTTGAGAAAGGATAAAAAGCTTTTGAAGCTGTCTTCCGTTGGTCGATAATGTCCACTATATGGAGAAACGGACTGCAGTGTCAAAATCAATAATCCATCAATAATAATTGTTCATCAGTAACATGCCATATATTGAAATTTTGGTTGTGGTTCGAACAGAGTAGTACACATCAAAAACAAAGGAAAAAGATCCAGTATCCATATAGGGCCCGCAGGTATCCCATCAAAAACAAATTCCAATGACTAACACACCATATTGGAATTAATAATTCATCTGACATGATTTTAAAAAAGTATTAGGATTTTCATCAATTTTTTTTTGATTTTCTACAGTTATTTCTTTTCGTTGGTGGTTAAATGAATGCCCATTTAGTACAAGTTCCTCTAGTTTGAGGTGCAGCCTGTAAGAAAAAAGTGTAAGAAGACTGTTGATGTGCACAGCACGAACACACGACACAAGAACAGATGTTTAAACGCATGTGTATTCCATCGTAACTTGAGGCCAAACCAATATCAAAAGAGAAATGTAAGCCCCGCAAATGTTCAATATGCAAAATTTAAAAGAATGCAAAAGCACTACAAATCAGCCACTGGGCCATTTTCAAAAGAAAAACACTATGGCTGGCAAAACACTATGGAAGTCTGCATGATCTTTTTCAAAGTATTTCTTAGGATACATTTAGTGGCGAAAAAGGTTGGGTTTTGGTGATACCTCTAGTGTGGATGGATCCTGATCTCTTGGGGATGAATTCTGGAGCTTGGTCAGGGGAAATACAGGGATGGATGGCTACATAACAGGTCTCCAGCAGGGAATCTTAAAAGTAGAAAAGAATACCAATCTCATGTAATACAACTACTTAACACAAAAACACACAAGTTTTCAATGAACATTCAATACAAAAGGTGCCACTAAGACTAATTTTACAGTCAACGATGCCTTCCAATCCATACCTTAAGAATACCATGCTCTGCCAGCAGCCTTCCAGCAGCCATCGTAGCACCCCCGGCCAGGAAACTTGAATGATGAAACTTTCCCTTCCTTTTCTGCAAGGAACCAATGGGGCATCAACATTACTTTTCTAGACGTAAGTAGGTGCCCTGCAATTATGGGATAATTATAACAAAGCTTGCTCCTATCAATGAACCTCTTACCTCACCAGCATATAGTCTCTTAGAGGTGCTCATAACAAAGATCCACTTTGCCCCTTGAATTGTATGAAGGAGATCTCCAGTTTGTTTGTGAATGATTTTGCCTTCAGAAATGATATACTCATAATGTGCTCTCTCTTGCTGGTTCAAAATCAAGTAGAAAAATACAAGGCAGCTTGTTAGGAATTGCACTCCTCAACATTATTATGGGAATTTTGTTCCAAGTCATAACTAATAAGTGTCCAGTGGTTGACATACAGGTCCGAGATACTTGATACATTGTTCTCGAAGCTTCGACTGTGGACATGCTTTGAGATCAAGCTCTTTTCCATCTCCTATGTCCAACCTAAATAGAGTGAATTTGCAAACACCTTCAGCTATCAAGTAAAGTTTCTTCAAGTACTAACACTAGTCACATATTGGCATTGTTATGCCTCTAAAACTACTAAGATAAAAACAAAACAAAATACTCCTAAATTTAGGAAGGAGATGGATATGAATTAATGTTCTATCTATGAAATCTTGGGCACTATTTCATTTTCACTCTATGACTGAATCTAAATAAGAAAAAGCTTTGTTAAAATTGAATATTTTCCTGATTGGACATGCCTCACATATATTTATCTAATTTATTTAAAGTAAATTGAAACTGAAGTGAAAAAAATTAAAAAAAAAATAGCATGCAAATCCAATAGGACTAAACTTTTGAAATAGAATATTCATTTTTCACTACAAAAAGTAAATTTAAGAGGAAAAAAACTGAAAAATCACATAGCTGGAGGCGCAAAGCAAAATCGGGTTACCAGTAAAAGAATGGCTGGCCAGAATCTGCCTGACACCATTCCTCATAATACAGATGCAATAAATGCCCATATCGATGCCGTGGATCAATCTAATTATATCATAATATTAAATATAATCAGCAAATTGGGAGGGGGGGGGGGAGAAAAGAAGAACATAATACCAAGCTGGCAGGCTTCATATAAATTAACTATTATCAAGAAAATTGAAAATATTATCAAGAAAAGAGAACGAGATAACTACAGCTTCAATCCAATGTTGAAAAGCCAGTTTTTGTGCTTTAAGGTCTTTGGATAAACCCTTTCCCACCTGTCAAAGAAATAGTACAAAAATGAAGTTAAAACAAAAGACATTTAATTATTTAATAAAAATAAAAATAAAAATAAATGAGCAGAGATGAAGGAAGAGACCCTAGAAGCATTTATGCTAACACGGTTCCACCTCGAAGCCGCACTTTCTTGCATCTTGAAGAAGGAAACGGTGCTAAGATTCAGTCTAGCATAGTCTATAGCTTGCCACCTTTTAAAATTCAACAAGCACAAATTAATTAAAATAAATTAAATTAAAATGTAGAGAAATTTTGATTTTTGAAGCACCGGCTACTTACCAGAGCTCTTCGGCTACGACTGCGGAGTCCGCTAACCTGCGCCGGGTGCGATAACTCCTGTAGACCTTCTGCACCTTGACAGCAGCAGCACTGTCCGAGCACGCGCCACCAACTGGAGCGTCCGTGTCACGCGAAGTCTCGACCTGGGCTTCCTCACTCAGCATTTCGAGTCCCGGTGATTCATGAGTGCGGAAATCGTGAGAAATGTCATTTCCATCAAGGGAGCAGGGGAGATGAGAGAGAGTTTGAGTTTCAACCTCCATACAGTTACTTTCTGGGAATGAAGGCATAATACTATCCTACGCATAAAGAATCTCACTCTCCCACTTGTCCCGCTTCTTCCCTCCTCCTTCACAGATGCTTACAAGCCTTACAGTACGGTTTTATATAGATATAATTAGATGCACACAGAAAGAAAATTACCCTCCACGTGTTTGGTTAAATGAATTTTTATTTTGAAAAAAAATATTTAAAAAAAAAACACATAAATACAAAAATATTGCACTTGTTTGCTATATTTTAGAAAATTACTTAGATACGCAGCCCATGTTGCACTTGTTTACTGCTGGCATGCTTTTTTTTTTTGTTCTTTAGCTAATGGATTTTGAGTGAGAAAGAAAAAACATATTCATTGAATAATACTAGAGTTAGTGACTGTTTGTTGGTTATCTATGTTTGTTTTTAAAATTATATTTTATTTAAAAATATATTAAAATAATATTTAAAAAAAAATATTTTTTGATATTAATATATAAAAATAATCTAAAAACACCTAAATATTAATTTAAAATTGGAATCAAATCATATAAAGCACAGTTGTGAGTTTATACAAGTTTGGAAAACTATTTGAAAAGTGTTTTTTTAAAAAAAATATTTTTATTCTTTATTTTAAATTAAATTATTTTAATATTATTTTTATAGGATGGCATCAAAAATAATTTTTTTTGATAAACAAATATTTAAATATATTAATGAACAGAAAAACATTTTAAAAAATAATTTCAAAATACTAATCTAACCTAAAGCAAAGAAGAAGAAAAACATAAAAATCTTGATGTGAGACAACAATAGAGTTGTAAACAAGCATCATATTTGGAGATAAAAGCATAAAAAATAAAAATAAAAATAAAATTATTTTTTTGGCATGTCATAGACTTATGGCTATATTCCTTGCATATGATGCGCCTAAATATAGAAACTTTCTTCCTTATATTGTTATGTCATTATTCTTTTTCTATTTTCCCTCTGTCTACTCGTACTTCTTTTGAGGTTTGGACTTTGGAGGTAAAACAATTGCATCTCTTTTATTGATATCTAAATTCTCTTCGTATAAACTGAATTAATTTTGCTAATTACTTTTTGAAAAAAAATGATTTTTTTTATATTTTAAATTAAAAAAATAGTTTTTTTTAAATTATTTTCATATTCTGATGTCAAAAATAATTTAAAAAAACATTATTTTAATACATTTTTAAACAAAAAATATATTTTTAAAAAAATAATCTCAATTATTTTGCCGTGAATGCTTGTATCTTTCCTTACTAAAATAGCTGATTCTTTCATGTTTGCTGGCTGACAAATCTGTTCTTCAGCTGACTCTTGCTAACCATTATTTTATTGAAACATCCTCCCATGATGTTTTCTTTTTCTGAAAGATTAAATTATCAAATATATTTTTTTGATGTTAGAAAAAAACACGCAAACCTTCACGAATAGGGCTAAACTATAAAGTCATTTTGATAGCACCCTTTATTACTTTTTTATTTGATGATAAGTTAAACTATTTCAGGTCCTCGTACTGCCTTCCAATCCACTTTCGCTCTGTTTTTTTTTTAATGAAAATAGAGAGGGAGATAAATGTATTTTAAAAAGAATAAATAGACTGTTGAGAATTTCTATTACAAAACATCCACATGAATCCGCAGCATCAAAACAAGGGATATTGTCGGTATTGTTTGACGCTGTATTTTAAATTTATTTTTAAATTTTTTTGATAAGAGAGTACGTACCTAAAACGACTAAAAAAATTAAAAATCTGATTAATAAAATCAGATAATCTTTCTGGCTTTTAAAGATCCACGTGCTCCAGAATCGATGGGTACACGATTTGTCATTTTCCGTTGAAAAGTCTGAGAACGACGTCATCCAACCATTCAAACATCAGAGGGTCAACCAATCTAGTAGGTGATATAAGCTTTAGATTTTTGGTTTTTCTTGTGATTTCATATTTTAATTTGACGATTGGTTATTAAATACGATGGTAATTGATAATTAAATACCGATTTAATAAAAAATAATTCACAGTCTCATTCAAGTTTGGGTGCTGATCACTGTGAAGCTGCGAATTTTAGCGCTTGTCCTTTTTTTTATGGCTACTTTAGAGCACGAATCCCAACACAGACAGACACATATATTGTAATTAATTTTAAAATATCAAAAAGATTTTAAAATATCTTATTTTATTTTTATGTACTGTTTCAATAGTTAATAGCTAAAATATAGAAACTTCGTGTGTGTGTGTGTGTATATTTAACATGAGAACGATCTTCTAAAGAGTAGTGTTTGAAAAATTCTTTTTATAAATATAATTAAAAATTAAAACAATATTCTATATCTCATGTTATTGTATATATAAAAAAAAAGTTTCATGCTAAAAGAAAACAAAGAGAGATATAACAAACAAAAAAAAAGCTATTCTTTCTTACGATGCATGGACATAATTATTTCAAGTAAAGGTATAAATCCTTTATGAAGAGATCAATGGTAAATTAAGATTATATTAAAATCCCTTGTAAAATAAATTTAATATAATAGTTTCTGAATTTTTATTTAATTTTATTTTTTTAGATTGTAATAATAGCTAGGGAGATTATAAATAAATAAAATGGACACGAATAGAATTTTTATGAGTATTTTGTTTAATGAGGTTCTTTTTTTTAATATTAGTAATGATTAAAGAAAGTAAAAATATAATAAACCATCTTCTACATTTTTTTCTTAAATCATCACTTATATTTAGTAATGTAGATGAAAATTCTCCTAAGAAATTCAAAGAATTGATAAAAATAGATGTTAGTCTTTTTTTCATGTTAGAGGGTACATAGGAATAACAAAAAATTCATGAATACTTTTATTCTTCTAAAGAAGTCAAAGACAATTACCAATAATTCGATATAAAAGAAGTGAAGGGTCTGATTTAGACCTTGTTTACTCGATGCGTTTCAAAAATATTTTTGAAAAAATTTGGTTTTTTTTATTTTAAATTAATTATTTTTGTGTCTTTATATCAAAAATAATTTTTAAAAATTAAAAAATATCATTTGATGTCTTTCTTAATATAAAACACTTTCAAAAGTCATTTCAACCATACTATCAAACAATCATTTAATAATTTGACTATTTTTTATGTAATTTTCTTTGTTTTTGCATTGTAATTATTTGTCTTAATTGACTTGTTTTAAACGTTTTTATAGTTTTGAAAGTCAAAACAAAGTTCCAGTAAAGTTACTGCTAAGGATGATTTGAAAAACTTATTTTATATCACTTAAGATTGCAGAGGATGAATAAATAGAAATAAAATTTGTCAAGACGGGTTTTAAAGAAATAAGTAAAACCAACAACTCACGTCATAACTCTAATATGGTATAATAAGTTGATTTTATTTTAATTAGATTATAAAAAAGAAGAAGATAATGATAATATATCATTGATTTTATTTAAAACAAAAGCACAATAACTTGGGATTTTTTTTTAAATTATGAAATTAGATAAATATAGATAAAAAAAATTCATTTCGAGATGGCATGATAAATATATATGGTATAGGTAATAAGAAAAAGAGTTAACTCGAATTATCTCACAAACTCATGGCTCGTATCATGAAATTAGAATAACATAATAGAAAAGAAGTAGAAGAAAACCATAAAAAATTAAAAAATAATGGTGAATGATGGATTAAAAAAAAGAAGCAAAAATGATGTCGATGTTTGTAAATTTTTCAAAGTCATGACCCAAATTATTAGACTATAAATACTATACATGGAAAAACTACAAAACACAAATCCCCATCAAAATTAAATATTAAAGAATGAAATTAGAAGAAAAAAATTATATATATATATATATATATATAACAATAATTAGAAGAATGAGGATAAAAATCAAAATAAAAAATTAAATTAAAGGGAGAAAATATTGATTGAAGATTGAATTTGAAAACAAAAAAGAACTTTAACAAAATGACGAAAAAACACTAAAAAAATAAGGATAAAATCGAGAAAAATAATATATCATAAACTTCAATTGATAAGTGAAATTGAAGACCAATAAAAAATGCATAAAAAGGTCAAGAACTAAAAGAAAAAAAAAACTAAAAGAATGAGATCAAAATTTTAAGGAATCATCTCATCTAAAAGCTCAAGTTTTTAGGTAATGCTCTAGAATATAATTTATATTATTCTCTAACACACACTCTCAAGTGAAAACCATTTAGGGTTTGAAACTTGTACAGACTCGCCCTACTTTGAGCTTGGTTTTTCATCATATAGAATGAAGATGATGAGATTCGAACTCGTGACCACTGGGTAAACACGATTTTGATACTATGTTAAGGAATCATCTTATCTAAAAGCTGGAGCTGTCATGTGAGACTCTAAAATATAATTTATATTATTTTTTAACACAAAGTTGAAAAACAACACATAAAAAAAGAAAATTAACAGAAGAAATTAAAAAAAAAGTTTATAAAAGGACCAGTGACAAACATTAAAAAAATAAAATAACATGACTAAAACGAAATAAAAAATAAATAGAGGTGAAAATTTAAGATTTTGGAGTGTTAAAGCATGAAAACAAGGAGAGACAGAGGGAAGAAAATTGTTTTGGCTTCCGGCGCCGACCAAAACTAAAAATTTACTCATGATCTTACTTAAACAGTATCGAAAAAAAACATCAAGACTAGAAACAGCGACCAATACTTTTTTTCTTACCTCAAGGGCATTCCAGTAATTTAGTTGTATATTTGAAGTTGAAAAGGGAAAAAGAATACCCCTGCCTGCCAATGCATAATTGATTGGTTCCCGAGATATTTTAATATCTTTATTTTTTAAAGAATAATAAAAAGACTCAACCCATTCCACTTTGCTCTCCTGTCTTCTAAAAAAAATTACTACATACAACCTTGTTTGCTCAAAAATCCCTGGGCCTCCCCACGGGAAGTATGGATGTGGAAATAAATCAGAAGGTAATTTTCCATCTCCTTCTTTTTTTTTCTGGTTTATTTTTTTCTTTCTTATCAACATTTTAAAGATATTTATTTTTTCTATATACATATTGTATCCATATAAAATAATTTGAGAAAAAACGAATGGCAGTTCTCTCTCTCTATATATATTAATATGATACATGATTTTTTTAATTCAATGTGATGAGTGACGACATGCAATGTTTGGAAGTGGGAACTTGAAAATGGATACCACTTTAAAACATGGCAACGTGAATCAGCCCCCATTCTTGCCAAGTCAACGACCCTAAGTCATTCTTTAGGTTGCCAAGTCAACGACACTAAGTCATTCTTTAGGAATATAATTGAAATTATTTTTTAAAATATATTTTGCTTAGAAATATATTAAAATATTTTTTATTAAAAAAATATTCTTTATACTAGCACATGAAAATGATTTAAAAATATTAATTTTTTAATTTAAAATAAAAATATTTTTGAAACACAATAACAAACACCTTTTAAAGTAATTTGGTTAATGATTGTTCGAGTGTGTAGTTGTGATTATTTTTTGAAGTATTTTTTATTTAAAAATACATCAAAATAATATTAAAAAAACTTAATTTAAAATAAGAAATAAAAATAAAAAAAAATTTGAAAGTTTTTTTTTAAAAGTTTTAAACCACAATAACCAATAATCACTTACTCTCCTAAAAATCATTGTCGGTCCACCCGACAATTGTTCTCTCAATATATGGCCGGGGGGCAGGCAAGCCACGAAAGTCTGCTCATCTAACGCGTCCATGTCATCAGTTGCGTATGATGTTTTGTTTTTTTTATCTAACATGAAAGTCCCCCAAATAAATTTCCACCCCGCCCCTAAAAAGACTGTAATTTACCAACTCCCCTCTAGTTGTCCTCTTTTGCAATTTTATCATTTTTTCAAAGCAATTCAATCCCGAACCAAACACACCAGAGAGAGACTAATAAAAAATAGAAATGCTCCTAGACCATTTTAGTTCCACGAAGGCAGCAGTTAGTTTTCTAAGAATCAATTATTTATCAAATCTAAAATTATTTTATTAATTTCAAGACTAATTTTTTAAGAGTAATAAATTTTCAAACTTATATTGGTTTAAAATTATATTTTCTCAATTATAATTAATACGTAGATTTTACCTTTTTTTCTATTTTTTTTAATTGCTTTATTACCTAAATGTCTAAAACTTCTATGGTGTGACATTGTGCTTCACTATTTGTATGAACTAATTATTAGGCTTTACAAATATTGATGCTATTGGCATGACGTAATCATCAATGGAAATATCACTATTTAAGTGGAGTCAAGTTTCAAAAAATACTGAATGAAAATCTATATTTGATGCATGATTCAGAAAATTCAAGGTTAGCATACGCTAACAGTTATTTTTTTGCAGGTTGTGATTCTTAGATGCAAACCAATGTATTGACGGAGCTTTTCGTGAAAACAAACATGCAAATTGATAAATGTAAAAAAAATTACTCAACAACTCATGGATAGTCAAGTTTAAAAATTTATGGTAAGTTAGATTTTAAATATATATATATATATATTTTTCATTAAATAGTTTTCATTACATTATAATAGTACAAAGCTTTTTTTCCCCACAACTCTTTGAGATATATATATATATATTTTAAAAAAAAAGAATATTTAATGGGTTTTTTCATGCCTGTTTATTTCTTTTATGGAACAACACATACTCCAGGCAAATGGCAAGAAAAATTGTTTTTCAATAAAAAAAAAATAGAAAGCAACAAAACGAAAATCCTAGAATAATATGCTTGGAAAAAAAAATCAAGACACAAATATTTGACCAAATCACACCATCAAAATTCAAACACGTGTCGAAAAGTTCTAGCATCGCATGAAGGTGCTAGAAGCATGTTTAAACGAGAGAAAATCCTAGAGCATGCACATGTTTTAACAAATCAATCAAGGACGTTGTCAGGTCATCTCATCATCCGTACTCATTTCTCAGAAAATTTCAGCAAGCAAATATTTTTCATTAAACAAGCCAAAAAATTACGATAAAAAAACCAGATCCCATTGAAGGTTTGCTGCTCCTTCAAAACCCCCCTTGGCATTTCCCACACAATACAAGAAGAGTAGATAATAGAAATGAGAGAATAATCCCAAGCAAGAAACAAGTATTAAAACAAACATCATCCAACAACATCAAGACAGCCACCTTATTACAGCTCGCAAGCTAATTCAGTACTACACTTTCTTAACAGAAACACCTTTTATATAGTCTTTGTTCTAGTAAGCAAGGAAATTTCATATCTTACAGGCGAAAGAAAGACCTTCTTTTGTTAGCAGGTCCAAATTCACAGCAGGAGGCTGGACCCTAGCAACTTTGGCAATTGCTTTATTCTCATCAGGACTTCCACCCTCTAGAAAAGCTCCGACAACCTTCCCATCCTTGATCCAGTATGATCCAAACTTTGGATTGGGTGATGCTGGATCATTGTCTCCAAATAGCACGGCATCACCGACATTGTCACCGTAGAATTGCCAGGACAGATCAAAGGAACGAGAATAGAAGAATGGAAGGTAATCATACACATCAATCGTTTTCCCCTCTTCATTTGACTTGATGGCCTGCCAAAAAGATGAACGAAATGACAAAATAAAGTTAAATACATCAGCTCCAATAAATGGAAGCTTAACATAGCCAAGGATACTGTTTACTGCAAAAAATTTCCCTGAAAACCCTTCGTGTTGATATCTCCAGTGGGATTGTAAATAAGGATATAAAAGCGCCATTTACAGAAATGGATCTAGACAAATTGAGCTCACTTGGGTTAGTGGAAGATGAAAACCACAAAAAACACGAAAACTGCCTACCTTCACAGCCTGCTCAGCTGATTTACGGGCATGGTCAACATGTTCAACTCTTCTTATATCGTTGTACAACTTCATAGGAAATGTGGCGACATCACCGACAGCATATACATCAGAAACACTAGTTTTGAAAAACGCGTCAGTCTGCAATAAAGCAAGTTGTGGAACATGTTAAGAACAGATTGTAAGTTCTAGTCCTTACTGTGGGATAAAACAGACACACGCATCCAACCCGCACATACATCATCCCCCCCAATAGATCAATATTCTAGGGCAAGCTGAGAAAATGCTGCTGTTGTGCTTAATATATCAGAATATTTCACCCCCAATCCTAACATAATATAATGGTGGCATTGATGTGATGTCAAAAGTCATCGCTGACCTTTATTCCGCCTTTCTCCTCTTCAACCTGCCCTTTGAATAGTGTTACAAGTGGCCTTCCACCAACACCAACAACAACAATGTCAGCTTCTAGCACCCTACCATCCTTTAGTTTCACTTCCTTTACCTGCAAGAAGAAGCACACAAACAAAACTCAGCCATTAATGCTTTCATTCCCATCAGTACGCAATCTCCAGCCTTGCCAGACAGTCTGTTGAATCCTCACCTCTCCATTTGAATCAGCATTAAACCCAACAGCAACTGTTCCCTTAATGATTTTAACTCCTTTGTTAGCATAATAACCCTCATAGAAAGCAGCTATACCAGCAGTGAAAAGGCGAGGCACTGCACAAACATTGTCTATGTTAGGATTTTGGACAAATTACTATAAGATATCCAGCAAGTGAGATGGATTTTCATATATTTTTAAGTAATAAAAAAGTAATCCACTCACTGCACCATGGTTCAGGATAAACCATTGTAACATCAAGATTGTTGATTCTTAAAGCTGCGCTAAGTTCAAGACCAATGTATCCTCCTCCAACAATGACAACCTTTCCATTCTTCTTTCCTTTAATTACTTCTACAAGTTTGTCAGCATCATCAATTTCTCTCAAGTACAAAATGTTTTTGGCATCAGCTCCTTGGACACCAAAATCTGTCAACCTAATGACCTGAATCAAAGAAATAAATAGATCATTGTTCATGGAAAGAAGGCCAAGAGATGGTGGATGCTTGATCAGAAGAATAATTTGAAACAGAGCAATAAAACTTACTGCGGAACCAGTTGCAATAATCAAAATATGATACTTAAATATTTCTCCAGCTGCACTAACAAGTGTCTTGGCAGCAAGATCTGCTTTCACTATTTCTGTGCTAAGGATCAACTCAATCCCTGCAGGCATTAGATCCATAGGATAATGTTACCTCATCATTTCTCCTTATTTTGCCAGCAATAACTGACTTTTCTCTTGTTCTTTATAATTTCTCATACATTATATGAAAGGTAAAGAATGGACTACATGGGGAAATTAAAGTAGCACTCACCTTTCTCTTTGTACCACTCAGGAAGTAATCTCTCTCCTCCACTTCCAACACAGACATGGAATCCTGGAAGTCTTGCAGTTCCTACATCAAACAAGTTTTCATGGTGAACAAAGCTGTCTTGAGTAGTAGAAATGGAAAAGAAACCAAGTTTGATGTCAATAAAATCCTGTCAGAGACACGAGTACAACAAAATAGCCCAGCATTCCAAAAAAATTGTTTGTGGTATTAACAAGATTACCCTCAGGAAAAAGATAAGCCTTGCTCAGTGCAGGACGTTCATAAGGAGCCACCTGTAGAAATAGCAGGAATAAAAGTTTACGGCAGGACACACTAAAAGAGGTACTAGAAACAACATATTGAGCAGGAAGAAAGCAGATCCAAAACCACAACCATGTGTCTATACTATAGGATTCCAATATTTCAATAGTTTCATGAACTTAACTACATTGTATAAGATTGCATCACAGTGAAACCATGACGAGAACACATACTCATAGAATAAATAACATACTGTCTACAAGATAAACTTTATCCATCTACACTATTTAACCGCGGCATAACCAAAATACCATGGATTAGCATCCTGGAGAACGCTAAAACAAGAATGTGAACATGTTGTTTGCAGGTACACTTCATTTATCTAGATTTCCATTTAATTAATTATAAATTCTTACTCATCAAAGCAAATTCAACTTCTCTAAAACCCTTTTGTTTCTTTCATTCCAGTCATAATTTGTATAAGAAAATCCAGCCCTGTAAAATACAACACCAAGTTCTGAAGTTTTATCAATGAAGAACCAAACTGCATTTTCAAAAGCTATCACATCCTCATCATTGAAATAAACATGAAATAAGCTCCGGGTATACCAATCACAACAGAACTCTATACAATAAAGTCTTGTTTTAAACTCTGAGTATAAGTCCACAAAATGAACTGGTAGAAACACTGATAAGAACATGCAGAGAAACTTTTGTGTTTAAACCAATCTTGCTCTTGCAGGAATAACAAAACACATGTAATACAGCTTTGCGAGCAATTATCGGAAACTTATTTGACATGAGGTCAAATGAGAAGGCTTACCGCCTCCTTCGAGATGATTGCAAGCTCACCGGGCTTAACCCCCTGCTTGCCAAACTCTCTAGCAGCGTATCCCTGCAATGTGGAGTGAAAATTCAGGGGAAAAAAGGTCGGCAATTACCATGCTTGGAAAGAAGAACAAATGAAAGGAAAACAAAAGGCAACTAGCCCTATCTCCACGCTGTCAAATCATCGAAGAGGGGAAACTGATTGGAGAATTATATTATGCTTCAATTTAGCAAGCTAAGCAGACAAAAATCAACAGGATCTTTCTAGTTGTACCAAAAAACAATATTAACCGAAACTACAGCAACTAAATGGTTTCCTCAGCTAGGTTTTGCCTTAATGTCTTAGCCTAATCTTCCTTTATAATTCACTAAGCGAACAGCCCATCTTTTTTACTAATTATTTCATTCATCTAATAATAGCAAAATAAATAAATATATGCTCTCTGAAAACGACCGGTAATAAAGAGTAGTAAATTTTAGATCTGTAAAAAAGAAGAGATTGAAACAATACATCAACTACACATCTCGGATCGATCTTCAAAAATGGAAACACAAACTAGAAGTGATCAGATAAGACAAAAAGATAAAGGAATATCAATCGAGAAAGACTCACAGCTGATACACCACCGCCGATGATCACATACTTGAAGCTCTTCTCCGCCATTGATATAGTGATTGATTTTCTCCTCCCTCTTTCTTAATACGGTGCGACTACTTCGGTGCTTCTCTTATCTTCTTATATAAGTATTGCTCTGTGTAAGCGAGAAAAATGTTTGGTGACTGGTGAGGGTTACGAGCTTTTTTTGTGTGGCTTGTTTAGAAGTTTTTTTTTAATTTCTTTTTTTAGTAAAAGATATTTTGCCACATTGCAGGCCTACTGCCGCTAACAAACGTTCACCGTCTACTCGCCACGACAGCATTGTGTCTCGTCCACTATTTTTTTTTACCTCCTCAAATTAAATTAAATTAAATAATAAACAAGCAATTTCATTGTGTATCTAGACATACATATATGATTATTCATCACAATAATAAAATTATTATTTTATTTTTTATTTTTTTTAAAAATCAATAGCTTTGATATTGAAGATATTTTCTTTCATCTTTTTGCAAGGCATGTTAATTATTACTAGATTGACCGAGGTAAATTTCTTTAAGCCAAATTTTACAAACTTGTAATTTTTTTATTTTTTAAACCACTATTAAATAATCAAATTACAATTGAAAGTAAAATTAGTCATTATTTAATATATCAAAATAATAGTTTCTAGTATGACCTTCAAATCATCTCGACAACATTTCCATTCTTGGATGACGTGTTTGGCATCGACAATATTTTATTTTTATTTTTCTATCTACTCTTGTCCTTGATTTTCATGTCCAAATCACCATGTTTTCAAAACAACCTTTACATTTGTTTTGCCTTAGATTTTGATCTATATTTCTTTGATTACTACTTATTTTATTTAAAATAACTTGTAAATTTTTTTCACCCCTTCAATTTTTTTCCATGACAAATTTGATCCTCGTTTTTTTATTATTATTTATTTTATTTTATCCCTTTTATTAATTGAATTTATTATTCAATTATATCCCTCAACATCTGATTTCATATTATTTTTATGTCAAATTTTGTTTATTCTAAGTATAGGATTTTGTAGGTTGCTAGTTTGGGAAATTAGTCATTATTTAATAGATTCATTTGAGTTTACTTTGTTTTTTCTCTTTTTTTTTAATAATTGTATGCTTTCAATATTTATTAATCTTTTAAAATTTCATCAATAATTCTCTTATAACCCTTCCATTTAGTTCTAGATTTAATCCAACTCAAGGCCAATTAAGATTCAATCAAGGCATGATCAAAAAAAGAATAAAAAAAGAAAGAAAGAAAGACATAAATCATTTAACTAAGTTAGTTTATTGTGATCGTATTCATTACCCGAATTATGAATTTTACATGTTAACTCGAGTCACTACAATATATCACAATCTTCATTTCACTCCCTCATTTCTATTCTTGTGATTTAATCTTATAAATGCACATTGTTTCACATTTAAACTATAACTGGGAAAAGGTTGAAATAACAAGGTGAATTATTTTTAAACAATTTTACTTTTAGCTTGCTAAGTTAATAAATCACATCAACCTTTTTTATATTTGTTAATAAATATGACAATCAATTATTTTGATATATTACACGGGTAAATTTTTTTAAAAGATATATTAAATTAGTTTGCACGTGAATAAAAAATGATTTTAAAAATATAACTTTTATAATAATTTGATAATTATTTTAAATGATAAATGGAAGTAGAATTTATACAAGGCGGAAAGCTATTCCAGAGATATGAACCCAGACACCGTTCCATGCTAAATTCATCCTTTATATATATATATATATATATATATATAGTTTTTATACACACCGTAGGAGGGCATGGGTTGACGTTGCCAAGTATTATTCCGTTCACATCCAATACGATTGAGTTTTTGGACAACGGAAGAGTAAAGTCGTTAGTTAGCGTGTATGTATTTTGACTCAATGAAGTGTAGTCAAATTTCTGGTGAAGGCTGTTCCTCGCAGATACGACAGCTGTTAACGTTGACGCCAGATTGCCAGAAAGCGTCATTGGTGATGACAGTGTGATATTAAAATTTTAACAAGTTGATTCATGATCCAAATTTTTTATTTATTAGATATTAATCTAATTATATTTATTGAATTTAAACCCAAATTAAATTAAATTCAAATTCAAATATATTTTATAGATCTTACTTTAATATCCTTCAAAATAAGGGTATTTTAAATACTTTTCATATTGACGTTCCTAAAATATCATTTAGGTAAAAGAAATGGTAAATTGACACTTGATTTGTCTATAAATAGACAACAAAGTCATCATCAAGGGAGGAGGTCTAGACTCTAGAGCAACAAAAATAGAAGTAGAAAAAAAGACAAAAAACAATGTTTAAAAACCAAACACAAATATTTGGAAAGTTCTCTCAAAGGAATTCAAGTCTATCAAAGAAGAAAGGGATAAAGTTTTAATATTCATCAAATCAAGCCAAGGAAACAAAGTTCTTTTTTTTCTTCATACAATTAAATAAAATCAAGTCCAGATATCATACAATTAAAACTTTTGAGTTTGTGTGAATAATCTTTATTAAGTCAATTCAAGTCTTTATTCAAATAAAATCAAGATCTTACACGATTAAAGCTTTTAGGCTTGTGTGAGTATCTCTCCATTCAAAACAAAAACAAGATCTAGATCTGATTGTTAACAAGGGACTTTGTGCATGTGAAGAGTACTTCAAGAGAGTTTCTATTTTTTCTTGTAATAAAATTTACTACTATAATTTTGGCACTATATTTTATAGCCCATTTATTCAATACACAAGAATTTTAAGTGTACAATTTCTAGCATGCTCAACGAAACACTCTCTTCCTTTCATCTCTCGAGTCAACAGATCTATTATCAAAAGTAGAAACATGTATCACACCAGCAATTCTCTAATTAATTCTCAAGATGCTAGAGTGGATGTTATATTAGTCACTCGTCTAAGAACTTTATCTAGAAAGTCTAAATTGGTTTTTTATTTAAGAAAATTCTTTAGAAAAGAAAAGAAGAAAGCAATTTCCTCGAAATAGGAGTTTGGAAATTCTCCCTTTACAAATCTTCAAGAAGGGATTGAGATTTCATCATATGAATTAAATCCAAATCTTGGTCTCATTCTATGACCTTTTGCAAAAACAGATGGGAAGATTTCTCATGCCCATCCAAGTTTTACTTTGACTCCCAAATATCAGTCATGGTCACTAAGACATTATTTTTTTAGGATCATATTCATCAAATGTCTTTGGAAATGAAGGATCTGAAAAAATTTATTAAGAAAAATGATGCTCAAATTACCATGTTGATGGACTAACTGAAAAAACAAAATCCACATGTTGAAAGCTCCCAAAGGATTGGGGACCCGTCAAGGGATTATATTGATCAAAATCTTTTTGATAACCAAGATACTATTGAAAAACAGCAAAAACAAGAGCAACATGATTGAACAGTAGTATAAAATGCCTTTAAAAACAATGTTGGATCATTAGCATACTCACTTACCCTTCAACAATTGCAACATCTAATTGTTGATACAATTCATGCTCAACATGGAGGCGCTCTCAGTCTTCTCTTGTGTATGCCAAGTCATACACTAAACATATTGATGAAATGAGGGTGTCAACAAACTATCAACCTCAAAATTTTCAACAATTTAGAGGTAAAGTTAATCCAAAGAAACATATTGCTCATTTTATTGAGAATTGTAATAACGCGGGAACCTATGGAGATCTGATTAATATATTAACGACCTAGTTCCTGTATTCATTTTTGTCCCATGGAATAAAATAGAAAAAATTACTATTTATGATTACATATTAGTTCCAAAATTTACAGTTTTCATATCATAATTTATAAAAAGTATAATAATTCCATGGATATCAAATCTGGAAATTTTTTTAGTATAGTTTTTAATCAACTCAATTTTAAAATTAAAAAAAAGGATATTCAATTAAAAATAAACCAAATTTTAAAGTTCATGCTCTAACTTTTTATAGATGTACAAAGTAATCTTCAATAGTCATGTAACAATAACTTTTTTAAAATTGATCAAAACTTATTCATTACCACCCAATAAAGAAAAACAACTTATACTAAATGTTCATATATGTGAGTGACATATCTCTTTCATTATAGTTATTAATGGATGGTTGGGTTGCTGAAGAACTAAGGTCAATAAATATGCTTTCTTTATGATTTTCAATTTGAATATCTTTATCCACTAATGTTGATGGCAACAAATCACATGTCCTATCTTGTTATTTAAAGTCTTAACTAGGTAGAAACATGACATATGAAAAAGAAATAAAAAAAGTGATTCTCATGGGATCTGTTATAGAACTTTGGTTATGTGTGTCATTGACAAGTCTTATTGACACTATTGTTAGGTAAAGAAAACTCTCACAAACTTTTTTCCTTAGGTAGATAATTATTTAAATCTTTTTTTTACTTTTATTATCAAATAAATTAAGAGTGAATTATTGATCAAGTTGATGTAATTAAATGTGTTTTGGGGTGGACACGTCCATGAATAATGATTTGTGATTATATCAGTCATGTGTTTGTGTGTCTCTCAATTGCTACTTCAAATTTGATTACCGCTTCTCTTGTTAGACATGTTAGATTGTTGATTTCTTTTGAAGGGTTTTCTTGATTTTTATTGTGTAATTGAGTTACCAATTATGGGTGTCTTTGCTAAGTTTATAGGATAAAAAAAAAGTGCAACATAGTTATTTTTATTGTCTTGACTTATAGCTTCCTGATGCTCTTGTTTACAAAATTATTTTGGTCCTTTGCACTAATTGGTAATGAAAAAAAACAGTAAAAGACTTTTTATTTATATATTAATTCTACAACATGAACTTGACTATAGTTTTTTTTTTTGCTTAATTTTGGCATTTGATAAACTTCTAATCTTTGTTAAAAGAAGCACTGACAGGAGAAGAAAGAAGAATTGGTCACTCAACAACTATTACATTTCTTTTCTCAATGGACTAGTAACTCTTTGTAATGCAAGTTACAATATCAAATTATTTAATGAGAATGTGTGTTTTGCAATTCTAAATTAAAAACAAAATAGTTAAGATTGTTAATTCAATTCTACATGTGATATAGTTCCAAACAAATTGTTGGTGATTTTATGTTTGTGGGTTTATTATGGTGCTTTTAATTTGTTTTTATATTTTTTAATTTTGTATTTTTGAGAGGGGCATTTTCATTTATAAAAAATAATTAAAAATAATGTATAAGAAAATATTTGTATATAAAGATATGTATGTAATAAAAAAAAAAATTAATACAAGGGAGAGATTTAGGGATGCTAATATTCATACCTTATCTATTATCCAACAAATAAAAAATCTAGATATTTATAAACTATCTTTGAGGTTTTTAGTGTCTATATATATGGGTATTCATTATTATTTATTATCCAATAAAATAAAATAGTTAATATATATATATATATATATATATATATATATATATATATATATTAAAAAGATTAAATGTTCTACAAATATATCCATCTAATACAATTAAGATTAAATTGTTATAACCAGAAAGAATACAATAGAGAAGGTTAAACGGATCAATGATCTGACTTAAGAAGTTGACTACCATGGTCTTTTAGATGTCATGCAATTTTCGTTACCCAAGGCCACGTCCGGACCATAAATCTCAACACGGTCCTAGTTCACAACCTCAGGATCCATCCATACCGACAACATAAAACACGATAAGCTGATTTCGACAAATTTATTGACATGTCTCTTTGCTTCGTTTACTCCCTCGGCCGTCAATTGACAAACTGACAACAATAGTCTCTCGAATTTACATTTATAGATACAAGTTACAACGGAAAAAGGAGAGGCGACGTTTAGAACAGCTCAAACTCAAGGTGCTCACCTGTAGCTTTACACTCCAAATACTGGGTGTTCTTTTCATGGTTTGAAACCACAAAATCATACAATTCTGGTACCTCAGGGGGCACTGCACAGCGTATGAGCGCCCAATTCAGGCCCTCGAAGAAGGGGTGTTGCTTGATCTCAGTTGCCCCTTTGTGTGTTCCCAGTCGATTCTCCGGCTCTTTAACTAGCAGTTCCCTGATAAGATCTCTAGCTTGGAAACTGACGAGTGGGCTGTCAGGGAACTTCAGGCTCTCTGTCACCACATTGGCTAACGTTTCTTCATTTCCCAGAACCCTTTAAAAGGCGTTATACCATACAGAAGCTCGTAGAAAGAAAAACACCGAAAGTCCACCAATCGACAGCAGCTCCATGGCCCTCTCCTTTGATAATCTCAGGGGCCAAGTATTCATGGGTCCCCGACAAAGGAATTCGAGCGTGCATCAGTAGGCTCAGCCACAAGCTGTGGCAAAGATCTAATCTGGGCAGCAGCTTCAGCTTTTAGCTTCCTTGCTTTTGCAGCAGCAGGTAGAAACCTGGGACTGAAGCATGGGACTTGACAGGATGGTTCGATGCATAATGGCTCGATGCAGCTAGACTCTGTGCATGGACCAGACATCCTTACAGGCTCTGAATCGGTTGAAGATTTCAGGAGAGTTGGACTTACACTGCACCTCAGTGAAAGGTCAAAGTCAGTGAGCATAATATGGCCATCTTCTCGAACAAGAATGTTCTCTGGTTTCAGATCCCGGTAGACAACTCCAAGCATGTGCAAATACTCCAAAGCAAGAAGAACTTCAGCAACATAAAACCTGCAGATGTCACCAGTTAAGATTAGGTATGAGATATGACATAAAATGAACCCCGGTAGTAAAAGCTTGGAATGTCAGATGAAAAGAATCCAATTGGATGCTCCTCATATCAGAATTCCAAGGGAAAATTTTTTTACTTTTGAGTAAAAAGAACATCAAACTGATGTTTAGCTGCCCAATTGGATTCCATGCAAATCAATAACACGCAGCAGAAGTTGAATGGAACACAGCCCAAGTAGTGCACAGATAAATTTGAGCAGCAAATATACCAAAACAATGAACATGACCAGGATCTAATAAAAAGAAGAAAATAGGGCTCTCATACTCACCCTTCAAGAAAACTCTACTAGCAGATTTTGAAACACAAATGGCGATGTAAAAGTAAAGACCGTCTAGGCAATTCATAGCAATGGTGCAGAATACAAGGAAAGAAAGCAGCATTTGACTGAGTGGCAAAGAAGAATGTTAAAGATGTTAAGAAAATGACTTTTGGTGATTTGTCCAAGAATGGTGTCTTCAATTCTTGTTCCCCCAATCTTGAAAATGTGGAAATCACAATTAACACGCGTGGGGTTAAAATCTACAATACATGCAAATATGATACAGATTTTCATGCTTTTCTTAATTAGAATTCAAGTTTCGGTTGTGTTTATTGCATCCCGGTTATGTGTTTTTCACTCTGCATTTAACCAAGCATGGTCTAATTAGGAGCACAACAGCAAAAGCATACGTGAGCTATAGACTTTCATAAAGTATCATACCTGGCTGCTGGTTCAGAAAAACTCCTCCCAGGCTGCCTTTGCCTTAGGACATGCAAATCTCCACCAGGGCAATACTCCATAACTAAACATGATAAATTATCTGATGTGAATTGGGCATACAGTGTAGGGAGGAAAGGATGATCCAACATTCTCAATATATCTCTTTCTGTTTGGGCTCTAGGCATCTTTTTTCGTCTTGCCAGAAATTCATTGTCCATGACCTTTATAGCAAACAGGCAGTTTGAATCCAAAAGCTCAGCAAGATAAACAGTCCCTATATCTCCACAACCAAGCTTCTTTATGAGGTTGAAGTGTCTCAAACTTAAGACTCCATGTTCCATCTTACGACGGCAAATAGCTTCCCATCTGAAATCCTTTGACATGTGGGGCCTGTTACCACAACTCAGTCTGCTTGCATTGCTCTCATCACTGTTGCTTGTACTAGTGCTTTGATCGCCAAGGCTGCTGTTTGAACTTTGGGAAAATTCCTCCTTTTGTGTTGATTTTGAATGTTTGTTCACTTTTCCAATGGCTCCATTTCTATTACAGTTACTTGAAGTGAATTCTGGTTTAGATTTCTTAATGCCTGAGCTAACTTCAGCATCAAGACTGGCAGACAAGGGACCATGAAAATCTTGGTTGGAATCTTCAGCTACAATATCAAAAGTATGTTGGCATTTCTGACAGACCAGCTGACCAGTGCTAGTAAACAAGCTGCCATTACCATCATTAGGAATGCGAGCAGATGAAGTCGTGCCCTGCTTTATTTTCTTCTTCACTGAATTCTTGTTCCTTAAAGCTGGTTTAGCTAAACGTGGAGTGTTTCTGGTGAGCTTGGTGACCCTGTTTCCGTTGATTGAAGAAGATGCAGAGTAAAACCTGCCTTTACGACCAAATCTTTGTGCTGGTGCTTTACTTGCTGCCTTTGTTGAAGTGGGAACATCCATATCTAACTCTAAGGTATTATCAACAGAATGAGATAGAGAAATAGCATTTGTATGCTTCTGTTTCAGCACCTTCTCCATCTTCGGAGTTTGGTTTTCAACATGTCTTGATGCAGAAACAATGTTATTTTGCAATGATGCGATCCCAGTACCATTTTGTGAGGTTGGATCAGCAAATCGAGGAGAAGAGCAAACACTTTGTGCTGGCGAATTTAATTCTTGAATTCCATTTTTTCTTGGTGCAAAACCAGTCCCATTATGCATCTGTGTGATCTTGATACCATCTTGCATGCTTAGGCCAACATATCTAGGAGAAGAAAGAGCACTTTGGTTAGGTGATTTTTGTGCTTGATTTCTGACTTTTCGAGATGCAGAAACAATCTCACTCTGCCCTGATGAGGTCTCAATAGCATCCTGCATAGCTGGAACAACAGATCGAGGAGAAGAATTGGAACTTTGGTTAGGTGACTTCATTGCAAGGAACCGAGGAGAAGACCGAGCACTCTGGTTTGATGATTTTATCTTGGGCACCTGAAGTTGAAGAGGCAACTTCTCAGAAACGTTTGACTTGGTTTCTTCCGGAACCAAAGATATTTCAACTGTGGGAAGCCCAGGTCTACTTGTTTCAACTACTACTGAATTATACAAACTCTTTATCCTTCCAGCTTCTGAGAGACCTGGAGAGTTTGCTGACTTCGATGACCTCTTCATAGCAGCCATTTCTGATGCCTTAGAAATGCATAGCTCCCGTAATGCCTGCTTCAGAGACACGGGCTCAGAATTTCCAATCACAGGTGAATGAGGCACACCTACTGTAATTGGTCTTTTCATAGCATTTTTCCTTAAAGGGCTTGCGCTTGTGCCAGCCTGATTTGAATGACCTAAACCTTTGGATGAGTTTTTAAGACTGATAGTCTCAAAAAGCTGATTGATATCATCTTCCAAAGAATCCTTGTATCCCAGTTTTAGCACAGGATGCTTTTGGCCATTTCCACCCTCACTCAATCCAGAATAAGATCGATAAGCTCTTTTGGAATGCTCAGCTGAATCCAGCTCTTCCCTTGCCTCAACAATTTCACAAGTACCGTGATAAGACCCCATAATGCAAGCCACTTATACTCCACCAAATATCTTGTCCCTCGATGTTTTATACTGAATCCATTAGTTGAACATTTTAAAGACCTAATACCGCAGCAAATACTTCAGATCTTTGTTTGATTATAGAGTTTGAATGGTCTATTAGCTCCTTTCTCCCACTTCAAACTGTAATGTCCAAAGCCCTGATGTTCACCAAAGTTCAAATGACAGAAACTAATCAGAAATGGAATTCCTATAATCCAATCCAATAATTTCCACAACAAAATAGCTTCATGGGGCACGCACAGTTCAACAGAATACTGATAAATTCAACTTGCTATACTATTAAAACTAATTATCATCCATTTCACCATTTAAGTAGATTTCTAAAACTCGATGCTCTCAAATCCACACGGACGCATACAGTTTACTAACAAAGATGCATTTGAAAATTAGAAAACAGGATAGAGTTACTTTGTATCTTCGGTTACTTCTTTGTAAAAAAAAATAATGTTTTATTTGCTTTGATTTCTGTGAGAATAAGATTCAAAGCTCTTCTTACATCGTCAATAATTTCAAAAAAAAATAATAAATGTGGATCGAGCTAGCTAATATCCATCTAGAAAGAAAATGCTCAACTCCAAGATTATCAAACATTTCAACCACTTTTTTATTTGATTTTTCATGAATCAGAGTCCATACATAACTGTAAGATCGAAGGCAAAAATAAAAGGGCAGGTAAGCAAAGAGAGAGAGAAAATACATATATATGCAATAAAAAAAGATAGAAAAAAGGTAGTGGCACAAGCAAAAATGTAAAGAGAGATGGAGGTATATGATGAAAACCTGAGAGAGAAATATGGCGATGAGGACTTAGATTTGGAAGTTGAAAACCCTAGTAGGTTCAGGGTTTGAGCATTTTGGGAAGATGGCCAAAAGGAGAGAGAGAGAGGGGAGGAGGAGGAGGTGTATAATTTTACTTGCTGTGATGCTGCTGCTGCTGTTCTTTGTTTGATAGTCATCCACTGGCTGTGGAGTGTATGGGCTTTGGCTGGGCTCTGATTATTTTGTAGCGATGGGACCCACCATCATGTTTGTGAGACTCACCTCAGAGAAAAAATTTGGGGATGCTGATAGATGTAGACGTGTGTCATGATTAAATCGACGACGGACACATCAGGGAGAAAGAGAGAGACTTGTCTTCCTAACTGTAATAAACTTGAATATCAAAGACCGATCTACTGTGCTCCTTTTATTTAATTGGATGACAGGGACACTTCTGAAACAATTTGTCTGAACAATTTATTAAACAATTTTAAATAGACAATTGAAAATCTATTTATTTTGCTCTTAAAAGAATGAAGGTATTTCAATGTATTGTACTGAATACGAAACATTAATAAAATCCTAAGCCGAAAAAGAATTTACTCTGTTATAAGAAGTAGATATGGTTATTTGTAACAGTTTAATGAAGGATTTATTTTTTAATTACAAATATTCCATGGTTATGATAGATTTTGATACAGTTTCTAAGAGTTGTAAATATTGTTATTTATGATTTAACTTTAAATTTAAATTCAAACACTTTTCTCTCTCTTCTTTTTTTCTCCTCTCTCTCCACCACGAAACACGCCGACAGCAACACCAGATCACTCATTTCTCTTTATTTCTATATGATTGAAAAACTTGAGATGTCTAGTTTTTATCTTAGCTTTAATAAAAGTTAAATACCATATATACATCTTAAATGACTTCAACCCTATAAAACAATATGTTCTTAAATTTCATTATACTTGAAATTTTAAAATAATATATCTCTATGTATATAGTATAGCCCTATAAAACCTCGACTTGATATGATTTACAGTTTTAAAGGTACGTGTGATCTCACAAAATTAATATGTGGATATTTTAAAACTAAATTCAGACTTAACTTGGACACAACAACTATATAAAAGCATGCTTTACAAATGTATTGAAATTTCTTGTTATTTGAAAATCAATTATTTAGTTTTGATTTTAAGTGTTTCATGTGTTTTGATAAGTTATGCGGATATTATATATAAATAACATGATATTTTACCTTCGTTCATATGTTATAAAGGATCTAACCTTAGATTAACACTAGTCTCGTTGCATTACTTTAATATTGTTGAGATGTATTATCTATATTAGGTAATGTGATAGTTTGGACCATCTCAAACACATTAGATTATATTGATATGAGCGGTGAGTAGCATGTTATTAGTCGTCAAGTAAATGCAGAGGGATTAGTTAATGATTCATACATCTTATCTAAATCTTTAAAATATTAGGAGAAATCATGTTTTAAATAGCGTCATCTAACAATTGATATAGATATATGCATAAGATGATATTTGTTTATTACAGCTAGTTTCATTATATTTATAGGGTAATGTTTTTTAAGATGTCCATACAATTCAATGCATTGTATGTTTTGATACATGAGATATAATCGATGATTATGCAATATTATTTTATATACAATGTTTATTAAACCATCATAGTAATGTTGACTATGGATTATCTTTTAATTTAATGTATTGTATATATAGATTAATTAAAGAGTCGAAAATCATTTGCGATGCACATCTCGATAGGAGGATTTCCTAGCCAATCTATAATATTCTTAGTTTAAACTAAAGCTATTGATCTCTTGCGGTATGCCTTCGATCCATTAACTCTTCAACATTTCTGTACCCTCTTTTGATGGGAAAAAATAATTAATCTGTAACAGATATTGACACTTTTTTGTCAACCATTGTTTTCTCTCTGGCCGACAGAACATTTCACTGTTTTCTGTGATCTAACCCCATGGTTTTTTTTCTCGAGATAACACAGTAAAAAAAAATAAGTGGAAATTAATTTATTGAAATCGTAACTGAATTGATTTTTGAAAATATTTTTTATTTAAAAATATATTAAAATGATATTTAAAAAAAAATTGATATTAATACATGAAAATATCTAACATCACCAAAAATAATTTAATTTAAATTAAAAATTTAAAATATATTTTTTAAAACACAATATCAAATATAGTCTAAGAAAAAAGAATCATGTCCCAACTGGGTGGAAAAAAAACTGGCTAGTTCGTCACTCTCACCGGGTGCAACTAGCCATAATTTTCCCTGTAATTTTTAGAAAGCAATTTACTTATTTATTTTCCTTTTATTACGAATCATAAAGACACCCATTTATTACTGGACAAGATGGAAGATAAGCATGTGACATGTCATAATTATTCCATAAGAATGCCAAGATAAAACCAATTGTTTTATGTTTTGGCCCTGTGCATTCAATTAATTTTTGCCATGTCATTACTACACGTGTATCAGGATTAGACCAATTTTTATGTTGGCTAATTGCACTCGATAATTATCGTAACTGGATAATTTGTCTAATTCAGCCAATAAGAGCTGGGCACCTAACCTCTTGTTTTTTTCCTGGCAACTTGCGCCACTTCCACAGGCGCCACTGCGAGTGTCGGGACGAATCAAGTTCTTTTTAATTGCACCATTGTCAATGATGCATCTAAATAAAATGTATTATTTTCTTAAATTCTCTTTCCTGGTTATACTAATTTGCAAAATATTTTTATTAACTGTGTTTTTTTTTAAATCAAATTTTCAACAATAATCATGTCTTTAGATAGTGTTTGTTTTTGTGATTAAATCTTGTTTTTATTGTTTTTTTACTTCTAATTTTTATTTTCATTTATTTTTGAATTGTTATAATATGTAGATACTAAAAATATATATTTTTTAAAATATATTATTTTAATATATTTCTAGACAAAATCATTTTTAATTTAATCATAACATAAAAAAATAGAATTTAACAAGTATGCTTTCGGTCTCATTTTTTTTTTTCTTGCTCGCCCCTAGATCTTATGAGTATGATGGGCTCATGGGATTTCCTGCCTCAGGCCTGAGACGTTGATTCAGTGGAGTTAGACGGGCTGTAAGATATGGCTTACCACGTGGCATGATTCGTGGCTCCGGCACTTTAGGTTTACTCTGGTGATATGGGCTTTGCCAGATTAAGGATCTTGTTGGTAGGAAGCACCCATCGTGAATATTTTCCCCTCGTCAACTCCGCTTATTGAGCATCTCTGAAAAAAAAGCTATTTTGAAAAATCAAATATATAGGAATAAAGGGAGAAGACAAAAAAAAATTACCTTTTATTCTTCATTTTCATAGCTCCAAAGGAAGAGGAGCTAAAATAATATTTATAAGGTAAAAAGCTATTCCTACATGTTTGATCAAAAGAGCTACAAAAATTATTTAATATATTTTTATGCAAAAAAATGGTTTTCATTGTACTTATATTAGTTATTTTTTATTAATAATAAATAATTATATTAATATAACATATATTAAAATAAAACTCACTTCTCTAAATAATTTTTTTTCATTGGACTGCAAATATAAAAATGTAATATTTACACTATTTAAAAAAGTTATATTATTAATTTGACTTTTCTAAATAACTTTTTCTATTAGAGATGCTTACTTTTCAACTTAGAAATGTTATTTTAACTTTTCAATATAGCCTTTTGCTTGGAGAGAGATGAAAATAGAAAATAAAAACTAAAATTTCGAGGCACCATCCATTCCTCAAACTCAGTCGAATCCCCTGATTTGCTGCATTGATCAGCACTTTCAATTCCAGCAACACTTTCATTTTAAGCAATGTTCTCTCCTCTGCTCAACATCTCCGCCATAGTTGCCAAACATTTTGAATAAACTAGAATTTCACGTGGAATCAAATGGATCTTCTCATAGAAAAACAAGACACGTTGTGGATGCCGGTCTAACTCTTCCAGCACAGGCGTCAGCACCTTTCAAATTCTGAAACCTCTCATTTGAAACTGCAGCTTTCTTATAATCGATTACCAATTCCTGAGTTGCAAAATCAATTTCCTCTTGAAGGAATATTTAAACAAAAACCTGGTTATTCTTCCCTTGGAATAGTTGGGTGTGCAATGCATCCACTGCTGAGGCCTTATAACAGGTATGTTGGGAGGGCTGTTGCGGTTGCTTTTGAAAGTGTTTTTCATTTAGAAATACATCAAAATAATATTTTTTTTTATTTTTTAAAAATTATTTTTGATATCAATACATCAAAATGATTTAAAAACACCAAAAAAATTCATTTAAAAAAAAAATTCATTTTTTTTTAGAACAACAGTTGAAACGCCGTCCCTAACGGGCACATAAGTTTTTTTTGCTGGTCTCTTTTCTCTCTGTTAGGGATGTTTCTGTGCTTCTCTAAATATTTTTACACGCCTCACGTTTTCTTATTTGCCTTCAATTATATAACAACATTTGTCGTACCTGGACTCAGATAATGCTAATTTTCTGTGGATGGCATTATCATCAATGGAACCGATTCCACTGCCATTAGCAAGATTGTGCTGTTCCTCGCAAAGCATTTGCTGCTAGAAATCCTTCTTTTTCGATTCGAGGAAATCCATATCTGGAAAGCGTATTTTATAGGCACAATTGAACGAGTAAAACCTTAGTTATCGCAGACTCTTATAAAAGATGTATACCCTGACTCAAACTCAAGACCTACTGTACAGATTTCAAGCTATTTATCGGCCACACTCCTTAGAAACGCTGCTGGAAATCGCTATGATGGTTATTGGAATCTTTGTCTGGTTTCCAACATAATGTTTATTGGAATCGCTTGTCGCCCACACCCTCTTACTAACATCATCTATATCATGCTTGAAACCACTTTCATTGCTTTACAGCCATAGTTTCCACCACCTCATCGTCACCGGAATCATTCCCGTTGCAGCTGCTGTCATCACCGACATCACCATCTTTTCCACTAACCACTTGTTCTCCACATTTAAGCTAAGGATTTATTCAACTTGGAGATGATGAAATAGTAGTTAAATTCCCATTCCATTTCGGGCTGGCTTGGTGGCCAGGGAGGCCTACTTATTTGTTGCTGCGCAATATAATTTTATATAAATGTTTTTTAGTGAAATATTCTTTAACTTTTGCAGCTGCAGCATTCGGCAGCATCTAGAAGAATTTATCAAATTTATGTGATTTCCATTGAGGATACCATTATCAATAGCGGAAGATATTTTAATATAATTTGAGTTGGATTGTTTGGCATTATTGATGTGATGTTTAGCTACCGGTGGATAGTATTTAACATTTTTAGAAGTTGTGTTACATGATAACAAAGAATTTGTGATTTTTCATGGTGGATTTTGAGTTTGTGAGTTTGAGTTCGGATATACATTTCTTGTAAAAATTTGAGATAACTAAAGTTTTATTTGTTTATTTGATTCATAAAATGTGTTTTCTCTCTTCTCTTTGTCATCACTCCATAACTATCAGCAAAGAATAAAATTTTGTTTTTATATGAATTATTTTTCCATCCTATCTTTTTTTTCATCTCGTTATCACCGCGCCACAAATATCAATAGAATATACGATTTTGTTTTTATATAAGAAAATGATTTTCTTAACTTATTAAAATATGAAAAACGACCTTTTGTTTTTATATAAAAAATGTGTTTCTTAAAATGACTTTTCTAGAAAACGCATCTAGTTAATATTAAAAAACATGATTATAATGAATTCAAGTTTAATATGGATAATTTTTTTAATGAATTCTAATTAGTGTTAGAATATTGCTTCTTTTTTTTCTTCTGTTACTCGATAACTATCTTTTCGCCAACACGAGTATGCTTGCCCGCGCGTTGCGCTGAGCTTTTTTCTATGTAGAAAAACTAATTGATTTTTTACATGTTGTAATTAGTTATTTTAATATTTAATTAATAAAATTGTAATAGATAAAATATGTCATAAATAATTTTTTTTCCGTCTAAAAAGAATAGTGTAATCGAAATGAGAAGTGACTCACATCTTTTTTTAATTGTAGATAACCTAGGCAATTTTTTTATGAGTTTTTTCTCCCGGTAATATTAGATCTGAAATATTATAAAAAAAATATTGTGATTTTTTTAAGAAATAAACTTATTTTTTTTGCGTACTATAATTAGTTATTTTAATGTTTAATTAGTAAAATTGCAATAGATAAAATATGTTAAAATGAGTTTTTTGCGCTCTATAATTAGCATGCTTGCTCGCGAGTTGCGCTAGACTTTTTTCTATGTAGAAAACTAAATGATTTTTTACATGTTGTAATTAGTTATTTTAATAGTTGATTAGTAACATTATAATAGATAACATATGTTATAAATAATTTTTTTCCCGTCTAAATGGAATAGTGTAATCGAAATGGGAAGGGGTTCGTATATTTTTTAATTCTAGATAACCTAGGTAAATTTGTCTACTTTTTTTTTATGAGTTGCCTTTTTTCCCTAGTAATATTAGATGTGACACATTATAAATAAAAATTATTATAATTTTTTTTCAAGAAATCAACTTAATTTTTTTGCGTGCTATAATTAGTTATTTGCCGTCTAAAAGGAATGGTGTAAGAAATGGGAAGTGGCTTGCATCTTTTTTAATTATAGATAACCTAGATAATTTTTTTTTAGCTGTCTTCCCCCCCGGTAATATTAGATCTGAAATATTAAAAATAAAAACATTGTAAATTATTTTTAAGAAATAAACTTAAACAAAAGAGCAAAAAATTAACATCCAAAGCTATTTTTTTTATAAGATTTATTCATCATATTATTATATTAAATGTATTTAAGAATACTGATATTAATTATTTTTTTTCAAGAAATCCTAGGGTTTTTTTTTCTCTCTCTATATATTTTTTAGGCGATAATATTTAATAAATATTAAAACATATAATTAGTCTCACATACTTTAATTTGACATAAATATACAAATATATAATTAATTTGACATATTTTAAATAATATATTTAATTTAAAGGACAAAATTGAAGTAAATTCAAACATTGAAATTAAATAATTTAAAACCAAACCGGAAATTAAAAGAATTAGGACCGAAATGAAACTGGAATCCATAAAATTGAAAGAAATCAAATTTTGATACTGAAAATATAAAGGATTTATAATAAATTTGCATGGAAGGATGAAATTGCAATCAATTAGAACTTTGATACCAAAAATATTCTGGATTTCAGAGCAATCCACAAAATTAAACTATTGAGGACCTAATTGAAACTACAATAGATACTCAATTTCAATTGAAGGATGAAATTGAAACAAAACAAAACCTATATAAAAGCAATAAGGGCTATAAAAACAAATCTAACGTTCAAGGACTGCAATGAAATGTGACAAAAAGCATATGCGTTAACGTCAGCTTGCGCAAGAGGAGAGAGAAATGGGGGGGAATTTAAACGACCATTGACATGTTTCCGGACACCATATCGTCACACACGCCACACCAGGTGGAAGAGAACATGCTTGAAAATCATTGTAGACAACATTTGAGCATTTTTGGATGCCGGATCAAGCCGTACGCGCCGTCCGAAACACGCGTGAGTGCAGAAACGGTCAACGCGACAACAGTAAAATGAAAATTTGTTTTGGCTAATTACTGGAACACCCCTCTCTCCCAGGCCTGATTTTTATCCTTTTCGAGGGACAAAATAGTTAATGCACTGTTCAATAAAATATTAAAAAAAAACAGCCAGACAAACCGGGCCGAAAACGGTCAATGACCGTTGAGCCCCTGAAAGCGGCGACATTTTTTTTATCTTTTTCGAGGGGTTTTTTCGTTAATACATTGTTCATTTGCGGGGGGAGGCAAATTTCCGCATGCAAAGCACCGGAACAGATATCTAGTCCACAATGACTATGAGTCACAGCGAACATGAACAGATCATTTTGTTTTAGCTTCTTTGTAGTGTTCTCAAATTATTTCTTTTTTAAAAAAAATACTCTTACCTTTATAAAGGTATCATACAGTTCAGTTAAATAATAAATACTTCAATCACACGAGGATTTTATTTTAATTTATTTAGCCTATAATTTATAATGACTATTAATTCAGCAGGTTTCAGTCACATGTTTTTATCAACAATAATTTATACCTTATTTAATTCTGAGTTCACTTATCTATGCATTAACTTTTGACTTATCAGAACTCATATATGACGATAAAAAAATATAAAGATAATTTAAATAATCACTTAGGATAAAAGTTATAGCAAATATTTGAATCACTTAGAGTCAAATATTTATATCATTAACTTACCACCAAACTTCAATATTAACTATACTTTTAATAGATAAAAACTTGATTATATATAAACTGAAATATCCTATACTATTAATTCTTTTCAAATATATGGCCTATTAATCCTTTATAATTAGTACAAATTGTTTCAGTCAAACAATGACACGCGTTACCAAGGTGGGAGGCCTAACAATTACAGGAACAGCAAATTCAATAAAAAAGAAAAAGAAAAAATTAACATGGCTCTATCCACTCAAAAATAAAGTGAAGTTGCTGAGTTTTTTCCGAAAGGCATTCTAATACTGAAATTAAAACTTTTTAGTCGGATAGGGTGGTGAATCTGAAGCTCTTACCAAACATTTTGAACAAAGTAGAATTTCACGTAGAATATTCTGCCCCCATACCCATGAATCAAATGGATCTTCTCATAGAAAATCAAGACACGTTGTGGATGCCGGTCTAACTCTTCCAGCACCTTTCAAATTCTGAAACCTCTCATTATATAACAACATTTGTCGTACCTGGACTCAGATAATGCTAATTTCTGGGGATGGCATTATCATCAATGGAACCGATTCCACTGCCATTAGCAAGATTGTGCTTTTCCTCGCAAAAGCATTTGCTGCTAGAAATCTTATTTTTTTGGATTCGAGAAAACCCATCTCCGGAAAATATATTTTATGTGTTAGTAAAATCCTGGTTGTCCCAGATTTTTATAAAAGATACAAGTCCTGACTCAAACTCGTGATTTGCTGTGCATATCTTAAATTTTTTATCATCACGACACACTCCTTGGAAACGCTGCTAGAAATCGCTATGATGGTTATTGGAAATCTTTGTCTGTTTTTTCCAACATAATGTTTATTGGAATCGCTTGTGGCCAACACCCTCTTACTAACATCAACCACTTTCATTGTTTTACAACCATAGTTTCCACCACCTCATCGTCACCGGAATCATTCCCGTTGCACCTGCTGTCATCACCGACATCACCATCTTTTCCACTAACCACTTGTTTTCCACATTTAAGCTGCTAAGGACTTGTTTATCTTGGAGATGATGAAACAGTAGTTAAATATCCATTCCATTTCGGGCTGGCTTGGTGGCCAGGGAGGTTTACTTATTTGTTGCGGCGCAACATAATTTTATATAAATATTTTTTAATGAACTATTCTTTGACTTTTGCAGCTGAAGCCTTCGGCAGCATCCAGAAGAATTATTAAATTTATGTGATTTCCATTTACGATACCATTATCTTTTAACAATAATAGTAAAAAGAGAAAAAGCAATGGCGGAAGATATTTTGATATAATTTGAATTGGAGTGTTACGCATTATTGATGTGATGTTTTACCTAATAGTGTATAGTATTTAATGTTTTGAAAGTTGATGATAAAAAGCTTGTGATCTGCGCAGCGTATATCTTTGAGTTTGAGTCTGGATATGTATCTTTATAAAAAATTTGAGATAATTAAGATTTTATTTACTCACTTGGATTTACAATATATATATATATATATATTTTTATATGAATTATTTTTCTATACTATCTGTATCTTTTTTCTCATCTCATTATCACCGCGCCACAAATATCAATAGAAAATCTGATTTTGTTTTTATATAAGAAAATGTTTTTCTTAACCTATCAAAATATGAAAAACGACCTTTTGTTTTTATATAAAAAATGTGTTTCTTTAAAATGACTTTTTCTAGAAAAAGCATCTAGTTAGTATTAGAAAAACATGATTTTGAATGAATTCAAGTTTAATATGGATGATTTTTTAATCAATTCAAATTAGTGTTAGAATATTGCTTTTTTTTTATAATTATCTTTTAGCCAACATGTTTTCATTTATTTCTTCTTGTTGTATTTATATTTTCTTTTTCTAAAAAACTCTTACGTTTATAAAGGTATCAATATCATGCAGTTCAGTTAAATAATAAATACTCAAGCACACGAGGATATTATTTTTCATTTATTTAGCCTGTAATTTATATCGACTATTAATTCAGCAGGTTTTCAGTCACATGTCTTGTAAAATATAAATGTTATTTGTCGCCTTGTGAACCCTAGCTCGTAGGTGACGAGGCCTTCTAGAAGTGAGCTTTCCTTGATTTGCTGAGCGCCGCTTGGTTGAATGGGTGGGTGGCTTCGCAGTGGACGCGGGAATTTCAAAGGAGCCCAAAACATTATCGCTTTACTGTTCTTTTTTCGCACGGTGGCTGGCGGCTGATAATCTATTTGAGACTGCAACAGTGATTACTTTTTGCTTTAAAATACATGAAAAATTATTGTTATTTTTAAAATTTTTATATCAAGATATAAAATAATTTAATCAAAACCTGAAGATTAATAAAAGAATATATTATATAAATATATTTCAGAATATCTTGATTATAAATACATTAATATTATCCTCTTGTACCGGTATCGGCTGAACCCGGCCACAGCCTTTTGACTTTCTAGAAGGCGACGGAATTAAAAAAGAAAAAGGAGGAATAATTCAGGGCTGCAAATTATTATTATCGACAAATTAAATATGCATGGGCACCCATCGACCTCGGCAGATCAACTCTGCCGCTCGATTCAATATTTAGGTGGTGTTCGGGAGTTCATTTGTAAAATATTTTTAAAAAATTTGATTTTTTTTTATTTTAAATTAATTTTTTATGTATTTTTATATCATTTGATATATTAATATCAAAAATAATTTTTAAAAATAAAAAAATATTATTTTAATATATTTGTAAATAAAAATCATTTTTAAAAGCATCCTTATCATCGTTATTAAAAATCATTAAAATATATCGGTTTTCTCTATTAAAAACGAATTAATAATCAAGGAACGATGCTGAAGTTGTTTGTCAAAGAAGAGATTTCTTCGTTGACTGACTCTTTGATGGCGGATGAGAAGGGGAATGGGAGTTTGAATGGAAATGGCGACGGCGATTAGAATAAGGCGTGACAACGTGAAGAATCAAACGTTAACTAACTAGCAGACACGAGGACGGCAGCTTCGATGCTTCCCTGCGTATATAGTACCGCTGAGAAGATTTAACGAACTTTGACGGGGTGAGAGAGTAAGCCTATTCAAAATTAAATTAAATTAAATAAACCCGGCAACTTGACTGGAAACTTACTCAACCAGCCCTCCATTTGACTTGCTGGTTTTTTTCCCTCTCCTCCTTAAATACTCTTTCCATTGATTCTTATCATCAACATTTTCCAAATCCCAAGCTTTCTTAATTTCACTGCTAAGAGGCAGAGACTCATGGTTCCTCTGGGTGGAGTTTCAGGGTTTTTTCCACGGTCACGAATGATGAAATACCTGTAGAACCAATCAGATCGAGTTTATTTACTACTTGTAGCTGTTAGAATTACCGAGTAAAGCTTATTTATAAAGACAACAGGGCAGAATTGTAGACAAGTACTACCAAGTGCAAAGATGGCGGCAGTTTTAGCCGGTGATGATCTGGCAAGATCAATGAGCAGCAGCGGCAGGGGGAGCTTCAGTTACAGGAGCTGGGCTTCTGCTAGCATAAGAGAAGCATGGACCGCGCCGGTGGACGTTTTCAGCCAGAATAGCGGGAGGAGGCACCAGCTCGTGGACGACGAGGAGGAGCTGCGATGGGCAGCTATCGAGAGATTACCGACTTATGATAGGATGAGGAAAGGGATGCTAAGGCAGGTTCTTGATAATGGAAGAATAGTTCAAAGTGAGGTCGATGTAACAAGGCTTGGAATGCAAGATAAGAAGCAGTTGATGGAGAACATACTTAAAGTTGTTGAAGAAGACAATGAAAAGTTTCTGAGGAGAGTTAAAGACAGGACTGATAGGTATATAATTTTTCCCTTTTCTTGTTCTTTTTTCTGTTTGATTTAGAGTTTTAATTAATTTCTCCATGTACAGGGTGGGGATTGAGATTCCAAAGATTGAAGTTCGATTCGAGCACTTGTCGGTGGAGGGAGAAGTTTTTGTTGGGAGCAGAGCACTTCCTACCTTATTTAATGTCACGCTGAATGCAATAGAGGTGCTTCTTTTTTTTACTGATTATAAAAAGAGGGTGGTGATTTTGAAGCTTTGTCCTCAGTTTTTAAATGATTATGATTAAAAATGTGGATGATTATTGACATGAGCTATATAGTTGTTTTGTGTGTGCCATTCTGGTCAGGTGAAATATGGATGATTTCTTATTCTGTGTTTTTGTTGTCACTTCTTGTGTACATTAGAGTATCATTGGACTGATTGGGCTTACTCCATCAAAGAAGAGAACAATTCAGATTCTTCAAGATATCAGTGGAATTGTCAAACCATCACGGTATTTTTCTGAAACTATGGATTGATATATTTTAACTCCTCTTTTAGTTGGAATAGGATGATGGCAAACGGGGTGTGTGTGTGGAGGGGTGTTTATATAGGATATGTGGCGAACAATCAATCATCTTAGTCTTCTATTTGGTAAAACTGCCTCTGCAATGTGCATGTGGATGCTTGTATACTGAATATCTCTTCTTCATCTTGTGTTTATCTGATGGAAAATCAAGTCTTGTTTGTTTTTTAGTACTTGTATTTATTAATGCTCACATGGTTATTTTCAGGATGGCCCTGCTTCTGGGTCCTCCAAGCTCAGGGAAAACAACAATGTTAATGGCACTTGCAGGGAAACTCCACAGGGAGCTAAGAGTATGTTTCATGATTCTTGAAGCTAAACCATTTTCGGTTTATTAGCCTTTTGCCTAACTGGTCGTATGATAAGTTATTTAATCTCAGCATAAACTTGTGTAATTTTCTCTTCGTGAACAGTCATCCGGGAAAGTTACCTATTGTGGGCATGAATTGAAAGAGTTTGTTCCTCAGAGGAGCTGTGCTTACATTAGTCAGCATGATCTTCATTATGGAGAAATGACAGTCAGAGAAACATTGGATTTTTCTGGACGCTGCTTAGGTGTGGGCACGAGGTATGAGCTGCTGGCGGAACTCTCAAGGCGCGAGAAAGAAGCAGGAATTAAGCCAGATCCAGAAATTGACGCGTTCATGAAAGCCATAGCAATGTCAGGCCAGGAACATAGTTTGGTTACAGATTATACTCTCAAGGTTTGGTTGCTTTCTGCATTTAAAGTTGGTCCATTTGTATCCTGTTCTTACCTTTATCTTGCTACTCTATTTAACAACTCAAGTTGCAAGATTGACTCCTGAGGAATCTTTAACTGCAGATTCTCGGACTGGATATTTGTGCTGATATTTTGGTTGGAAATGACATGAAAAGGGGTATTTCTGGAGGGCAAAAGAAGCGTGTGACTACTGGTACTCCCCCTCCCTTAGTAAATTTGACCAACTGTTGGACATAGAAATTTTTTTGCTCTCTTGTAACCCCAATTGTTACTAGTATCAATAATGCTTATTGTCGGTTCTCTTAAAATTTGTTCAAACACCAGCTGTACCGGTTATCTTTACAGTAAACTCTGCCTTTGGAAACCTTTAATGTCTATTCTCCTGAAAACTCATTTTTCTCCATTTGGTCTTCTTCAATAATTTTTCCCTTTTGACAATGTTGCTTGCTAAGACGCATCTTGTAAACTGAATGCAGGAGAGATGTTGGTGGGACCAGCAAAGGTTCTTTTAATGGATGAAATATCTACAGGGTTGGACAGTGCCACTACTTTCCAGATTTGCAAGTTCATGAGGCAAATGGTCCATACCATGGATGTAACTATGATCGTTTCTCTCCTACAGCCAGCACCAGAGACATTTGTGCTTTTTGATGACGTTATCCTGCTTTCAGAAGGTCAGATTGTCTATCAAGGTCCACGTGAGCATGTCCTTGAATTCTTTGAACACATGGGTTTCAGATGCCCTGATAGGAAAGGAGCTGCTGACTTTTTGCAAGAAGTAACTTCCAAGAAGGACCAGGAACAATATTGGTTCAGAAAGAATCAACCTTACAGATATATTTCAGTTGCCGAGTTTGTGCGAGGTTTCAACTCTTTTCATGTTGGCCAACAACTTGCGTCAGATCTTAGAACTCCATACGATAAATCAAGGGTCCACCCGGCTGCATTGGTCACAGAGAAGTATGGCATCTCAAATTGGGAGCTGTTCAGGGCATGCTTCTCAAGAGAGTGGCTGCTGATGAAGCGGAATTCTTTTTTGTATATATTCAAAACTACCCAGATAACAATCATGTCAATAATTGCCTTCACGGTGTTTTTCCGGACAAAAATGGAAGTAGGGACTGTGATAGGTGGACAAAAATTTTTTGGAGCATTGTTTTTCAGTCTAGTCAATGTGATGTTTAATGGGATGGCAGAACTTGCAATGACAGTTTTCAGGCTCCCTGTCTTCTATAAACAGAGGGATTTCTTGTTCTTTCCTGCGTGGGCTTTCGGCTTACCAATATGGGTACTAAGAATTCCATTATCGTTAATGGAATCAGGGATATGGATTATCCTAACATATTACACGATTGGTTTCGCTCCTTCTGCTAGCAGGTACGAAGGGTTTGAAGTTTTGCAATTCCCAACTCCTTTTCATTTGAACTCCATTTGCACTTGCTGGAAACTTGTTTTTTATTGTTCTTCTTCATGTAGTTGGGGATGGCCTCTTTAGTTAGATGTTAGATTTTCATTTTATTTTTTCATTTTCTACATTTTAGGATAAATATATTGAAATAATTTTCAATCGCTACAATAACTTTAACCAACAATCATATATTTCCTCTGTTTTCTTCAGGTTCTTCCGACAGTTCCTTGCATTTTTTGGCATACATCAGATGGCTCTGGCTCTCTTCCGTTTCCTTGCTGCTGTTGGACGAACACAAGTCGTTGCTAACACACTAGGGACCTTCACCTTGCTTTTGGTTTTCGTGCTCGGAGGATTCATTGTTGCCAAAGGTAAGTAGACAACCCTTTTACTATTGCATCTAGTATTTAAGGCAAAACACCATCTTATCATCTTGTTATTCTTTTCAACAAATCAAGTTGAAAATGATTTAGTTAAGCATTCTTTTCACCCCTCTTTTTGCAGACGACATTATGCCATGGATGATCTGGGGCTACTATTCCTCTCCTATGATGTATGGACAGAATGCCATCGTCATGAATGAGTTCCTTGACGAAAGATGGAGTGTGGTAAGATGTCTTAGTTTGGATTTTCATTCTATTATAGACACAATATTCTCTTAATTTCACATTTAAATGGATGTTACATGGCCTGCAAGCCTTTTGTGTTAAAAATAAGTCATCATCAAAGTTTTATAACATTCTTTTATTACAGAATAATACAGGGATAGTGCTTCTGAAGGCTAGAAGCTTCTTTACTGAGGACTATTGGTTTTGGATTTGTATCGGAGCACTCTTTGGGTTTTCGCTTTTATTCAATGTTTTATTTATTGCAGCATTGACTTTCTTGAACCGTAAGTCACTCAGTCTGATGCCTTTTCTGGGTTATTGGATGGCGATGAAATTTCAATATGACATGCTTGGAAATTCTCTTTCAGCTTTGGGTGACTCAAAAGCTGTCACCGTGAGTGACGATGAGAAGAAGAAGAAGAAGTCATCACCTGGACGACAGAGAGCAGGTCTGACACTTCCAAAACCTCTTCCTTTTCTGAACATGGGTATTAGTTGAGAAGATTGACACTGTGATGATATTAACACATCCCAGTCCAATGTTCAGCTAGGATACTATATTTTATTCTGGTGAATCTCTAAAATGTGATCGTCTTCTAAATACATTAAATTTTGGTGATCAATTGCAGGTATTGCTATGGCAACGAGAAATTCTGCAGAAATTGGTGGCGCAGTGGATAATTCAACAACAAGAGGAATGGTTCTGCCATTCCAACCCCTTTCACTTGCATTCAACCATGTGAACTACTATGTGGATATGCCTGCTGTAAGTTACCATCAAGTTTTTCATTTTTTTGGGCATTTACAATGAAATTTTTTTGTTCTTGAAACTTTATTTTGTGCGAGATACACTAGATCTGTATAACCAGAAATGTTGCGTATCTCCTGAAAGTGTCATGTCAGGGTACATGTGTACATTGTTCTTCATTAGAAAACATACTAGCCTAATAGCTAACATTTTCAAATGTAAATTTCTCACCCTTAGGTAGCATTGAAAGTTCACTGTATGCTACTGGCCAAAAGTTTCAACTCTGGAACACATGAAGGTTCTTGATTTGCTTTAATGTATTACTGAGTTAAACTGATTTTCAACTTGCATTAAAATAAAACAAAAACTTATTCCACTTTTAAAGATGAATCACAGGCAGCTTATGTTCTCCTAGAGAAATAAACTTAGTTTTTATTGTTGGACATTGAGATCAAAGGTTGTTTTTTCCATGCCAGGAAATGAGGAGTCAAGGAATTGATGAAGATCGTCTTCAACTGCTCAGAGATGTTAGTGGAGCTTTTAGACCAGGTGTATTGACTGCACTTGTGGGTGTAAGTGGTGCTGGGAAGACCACCTTGATGGATGTGCTAGCTGGAAGGAAGACCGGTGGCTACATTGAAGGAAGTATTAACATCTCAGGCTATCCAAAGAATCAAGAGACATTTGCTCGTGTGACCGGCTATTGTGAGCAGAATGATATTCATTCACCTCGTGTAACTGTTTATGAATCCCTTCTGTACTCAGCCTGGCTCCGTCTTTCTAAAGATATAGATACAAAAACCCGAAAGGTATGTAATGTTTCTCAGTAATTAGTTATTCCTGGACTTTTGAGAAGTCTCTTCTCTTCATTTCCTTCTACGTTTTATTATTCTTATTATCTTCACTATATGGTCCACAGATGTTTGTTGAAGAAGTTATGGAATTGGTGGAACTAACTCCCCTCAGAGATGCCTTAGTTGGACTTCCAGGTTTAGACGGTCTATCAACAGAACAGAGGAAAAGATTGACCATAGCAGTAGAATTGGTAGCTAATCCCTCTATCATATTCATGGATGAGCCGACTTCTGGTCTTGATGCTAGAGCAGCTGCTATTGTGATGCGAGCTGTCAGAAACACTGTGGACACAGGCAGAACTGTTGTGTGCACCATTCATCAGCCTAGCATAGACATTTTTGAATCTTTTGATGAGGTAAATATCAAATTTTAGAATGCCTTTTGATTTTGACCCCCTCCCATTTCTTATGTGTGTCAAAATTTCAATGCAACATGATATTTTTGCAGCTGTTGTTGATGAAAAGAGGAGGTCAAGTCATTTATGCCGGATCTCTTGGTCACCGTTCTGACAAGCTCATAGAATATTTTGAGGTGACAACTTCTCCTGCCCTTTTTCCATCTATGATTCCCTTAGCATCAAAGATAATTTTCCCCTTCTTCTAGGGAATAAATAGTAGAGTTACTAATTGTGCCTCATGTCCATGCATAGCTCCTGATCATTCCCACTTCCCAGGCATTGAAATTACGTAGTCTAATAGTGTAGATTGTTATTTCAAGTTCTAACCCCAATCCCAAACTAGATGAGGTTGGCTGTAGGGATCATTTTGCGCCATTCTGCATAATCATTATCAAAAGCATCCATATCGACAGAAATTGTGATATTAACTAATATTTTTATTTAAATATAGGCTGTCCCAGGTGTTCCCAAGATAAAAGATGCATATAACCCAGCAACATGGATGCTCGAAATTAGTGCTCCTTCAATGGAGGCACAACTGGATATAGACTTCGCAGAACATTATGCCAACTCTTCTCTCTACCAGTAAGCCTGGATATATCATGATAACCATAAGTTGCCTAGAGTTTTAGTAGTTTTCTTCTTATTTTCTATGTTGAAATGCTTTCAGGAGGAATCAGGAACTTATCAAAGACCTAGGCACACCAGCACCAGGATCCAAGGATCTCTACTTCCCAACCCAATACTCCCAAACTTTTCTTACTCAGTGTAAAGCTTGTTTCTGGAAACAACATTGGTCTTACTGGAGAAACCCTCGTTATAATGCCATTCGTCTCTTCATGACATTAGCCATTGGATTCATATTCGGTCTCATCTTTTGGGACAAGGGACAGAAGACGTAAGACTTTGAATTCTGTCTTGAAATTTCTTTTGCTTTGCCCCATACCCATGATATTGTTTACTCATACCAGTATACGGCAGGAGTAGCCTGAATTTTGATCAAAAGAGAGGGAAACGTTCCTGATTCTGGGAACTTGCACATTTTTTGAATGCCATATGTTATCTTCTTGCTTTCAATTCCGCACTCATACTGACAAGTAAATCTGATTTGTTAACAGATCTACCCAGCAAGAACTATTGAATGTTTTCGGAGCCATGTACGCGGCGGTGCTTTTCCTTGGTGCAACCAATGCTGCTGCAGTGCAGTCTATAATTGCTATTGAGAGAACAGTTTTCTATCGCGAGAGAGCAGCTGGAATGTATTCCCCAATGCCTTACGCATTTTCGCAGGTAAAAATATGTGGGGGGGCTCTTTTAATCTACAGGACAATTTCTACCTCCATCCTTTTCTTGATTCACCATCAGTAGGCTGACAAGATAATTTCTTGCAGGTGGCCATAGAAGCAATCTATGTAGCAATACAAACTATTATTTATAGCATTCTCCTTTTCTCCATGATGGGCTTCGAGTGGACGGTCTCAAAGTTCTTGTGGTTCTACTACTTCATATTCATGTGCTTCATTTACTTCACACTGTTCGGGATGATGGTTGTCGCCTTGACTCCTGCCCCCCAAATTGGTGCCATTTGCATGTCCTTCTTCACGTCCTTCTGGAACTTGTTCTCTGGTTTCCTTCTTCCCAGGCCTGTAAGTGATCAATTTAATAATTGATGAATGATCCCTTGCTCGTTTCCTTGTGTAAACAAATGAAAACTAATAACTCTGCTCATTCATGACAGCTAATACCTATCTGGTGGAGGTGGTACTACTGGTGCTCTCCGGTGGCCTGGACATTGTACGGCCTCGTGACATCTCAAGTGGGTCAAAACACTAATCGGGATTGACGTACCTGGGCCAGATGAAAGGACGTGCCAATAAAGGATTTCCTCAAAGGATACGTGGGATTTGAATATGACTTTCTTCCTTACGTGGCTGCCGCCCATGTTGGCTGGGTTGTCCTCTTCTTCTTTCTGTTTTCCTATGGTATCAAGTTCCTCAACTTCCAGAAGAGATGAAACCTACAGCTTCACGCCTTCACCACTGTAGTCCTAGAACAGTTTAATAATACAGAAAATCAAGGGTATAGTTGTTCATGGATGGGGAAGCAAAACGTAACCCCTGTTTGTGGCCTTGTAATTTTATTTTTATTTCCCCTCCCCCCTCTCGATCTCGTGTGTTACTATATAGCATTCTTTTGACCTGGCTTTCATAAGGGCAGTTGTTAATAAACGCCGACAGACATGTTGCTGCAGAGTTAAGAAATTTATTGTTTTATTATTTTTCCATTTATGAGATATGTATTGGACAGTTCTTGGTATAGTTGTCAATACCGTTTTGGTCGTCGTTCCAGTTTTTCGATTGGAATGGAACGTTCTGGTTTCGGAGCGTTCCGGCGTGCCGTTTCGGTGTTGTACTGTTTATATATAATTAATTATATATATATATGAAAAAAAATATTAATTTAACAAGCATAATTAAAATTTGAATTCTTTTTTATTTAAAATATTTTGGTATTTTTAAATTATTTTGATGTATAGATGTCAAAAATAATTTTTAAAAAATAAAAAAAATAGATTTTGAACCCGGAACAGCACGCCCGGAACGGAACCGTGATGTTCCGGCCGGAATTTGACTGAAATTTTCAGAACGGACCGGAATTAAAACCGAGATGAAATAACGCTGTTTTGTCTCGGTTTTTTGAACGGAACGGAAAGGAATTAACAACTATGGTTCTTGGTTGATAAAAAGATTAACCTCTATCGGGGCTTTCTTACAAGAATTGTTTTTCAAGAATTACTAAAAAAAGTCAACAACAATAGTAAAATTTGAATCAAATGTTGACATTAAAAGAAAGTGATTGGCTACTTGCCTTTGACTGCAAGTGTAGCTCCACAATAAGAAAGTGATTGGATATTTTCCTTTAACGTTGATATTCAGATTAACTTGTATGCATTTTCGATTAATCTCACGAGTTTTGAAGCAACAATTAGTAAATTTTTAGTAACTATCCTATTAATGACTATAAAACTTGAATCTAAGACTATAAAGAGAGAAAAAAATTTAATCTCAAATTTTTACCATTGAATAACTCTAATTTTCACTAGTATTGATAGTATTGTAATTGAAATTTAGATATACCTTCAAAATCTTTTTCTTTGTTCTTTATATCTCTTCTCATTATAGTTTGAACAACTTATTTTATAATTTCCTTTATATATCACGTTTTTAAATCATAAAAAGTTTGAATATCTCCTCATCAACACACATATATATCTCTTTTAATAGTGTTCCTTAGCAAATCGAAAAAAAGGTGCGATTATTTTTCATCGACGGGAAATGTTAGAAAAAGAGAGGAAAAGGATCTTCAAAAAGATCCATAAAAGAATAGAGGATCAATCATCATGGCGAAAAGGCTTTACTTTCCCCGGATGGCCCACTAACAGCCACACGTACATCCATGGCCTTTAATTTCTGATCTTTTTCACTGACACGTAGCACAGATCATAAAAATATAGAAGGGCAAGAGGCCCACCTGGAGTGGATGCTAAATAAAAAAAAGGGAGAGAGAAGCGAGATTGACGATGGAGAATGATCCTGATACCCACAGAACCCCATCCCCATTCTCCATTGAACACGTATGATGTACGACACTCTGCCACTGGTGGATTCCTATAACAGTAAGAACACTACAAATCTTTCTAATTTCGGCTTTCACGCATCTCTCGCTTCTGCTTTCATCTTCTTCTCCTTTTTTTATTATTTTTTTAAATTTTTATTATTATCCGGTACAGTCTCACTTTCAAGCTCTAAGCTATAGCTTAGATCTCTGGTCGTAGAAAGAGAAGAGAAGAGAAACAAATGATGTACTGCGCTATATCAGGCATACGTTTACCCTGTCTCCCTTCAGTGTACAACACCAAATCTCAATCAAGTTTCAATGGCGATCCTTGGAGTCGAAAGGGCCTCTCTTTTTTCTCGAAGAAAGACCCATCTTCCCGTAACTCTCTCTTCTATTTTTTGTCAAAACAAAATATGAGTTTTGCCTTTTGTTTTTCAATATATATGGCTTTGATTCCTGATCAGTGATTTTGTTTGCAGTGAAGATGTTTTCTGGAAAGTCTTCTTACGATCCCGATGCCCCAAATATAGCCGTCACTACTTCTACTACAACAACAACAACAACAACCACACCAACATCTGAGAAAGTCCTTGTCCCCCCCGATGGCAACGCTTCAGAAGATTCTCTGGTTTGTCATCTCCTTGTCCACGTGCTGCATACTACTTCTATGACGCATGCTGTTGATTCTCAGTTTAGAGTGTTTTGCATTTGAAAACAAATCATGTTCTAGCATTTGATTCTTAAAGAAAATGAGATCCCGGTTAACTGGGAAAAACACACACACACAAGAAAAAGCAAAATGATGTGGAGCAAAACCCTCGTGTTCTAGACTCCTACAAATTGAGAACTGGAGTTGTTTCTTACCTTTCATTTTTTCTGAAGTTTTTTTTTTTATTATTATTATTACTACCACCTATATTAGAAGCCAAGACCATTCCTTTATGATGGACCTTTAATCCCTTGCCTCATTTCGAACGAGTAATCTCTCTACGAGCTATTGAGCTGTACGAAGACATTTGGCTGTTATATGCTCTAATCAAAATGAAGGGCACTGGTGATTTTTCTATGGATATCTTCCACTTGTTTCTATGTACATATTCCCAAGTCTTTTTCTTTCCTTTTCTTCCCCCCTTTAGATTTCGACACCTCATTCTTATTATATGCTTCTGGGAATTTTCATCCTCAGAGAGCGTAGGCTATACTAACATGAAAAGCTGTTCCTTGGTTCGATACTTTCTTTTATCTGAATCCTATTTTTTAATTTCTTATCCCCTGCTAGATGGCAAGAGGTGGCTTTTTGTATGGGACATGTAATGTGCAAAGTAATCAATCAATGCACTTCATTACTAACACGGGGATCTGTGAGGCACCGGTGGTGACTTGAGAATGAAAGAGATGATAGAATTGCTATTTGAACATTTAAAAGGAAGTTATAGGATAAAAAAAATTGGGAACTCTTGGATAGCCTAAACTTAGTCTCAACTTGATCCTCAAGCATGGTTATTTGCATGCCATATGTTAAAAACTGTGTCAATTTAAAGGAATTATATAGGCTCTTCTATTGTTCTTGCTTCATCAGGATCTTGTGACTAAAGTCATGTGCTCTTACAGTGTGTGTAAAAAACTTTGGTTGCCTGATTGGTCTATCTTGCATATTCTTTAGTTTCTCAATGCCTTTGCCAGAAAATGTGATGATAGATTTAATGTCTGTTGATATCCAATTCTCGCTTAAATCAGCGCTTCCTTTTACCTGTTTGATTCTTGTGTTAGGTACTTCATGATCTAGAGAGTCTAACAATGGAAGATAACCAGATTGTTGAAGACAAGGAAAAGCAGGAGACATCTGCTCCTTTGAGTGAGTCAATAATCATTGGTAAATCTGAAGCCAAAGCTAGGTTTATCCCCCCACCTGGCTCTGGACAGAAAATATATGAAATAGATCCGAGTTTGACAGGTTTTCGTCAACATCTTGATTACCGGTGAGATACTCTATCTTTCCACATGTAAGATATTTTTAGGTTGAACTCAGGGCTGACAGCTTAAAGTAAAACTAATAAATGAGCACGTGCTTCTTGTTATTTACTAAAGTTTTGGTGATCATATGTGCTAATTCTCAGCATCAATGTTTATCATTAGCTTTCTTAATATTCTTTTAATATTGTTTTTTAGAAGTACTTTTTTGAAGGTGTCTGTTTTCATTTATTTAATGGTACCCTCGGTCTGCATTCAAGTTAAAGATCAAACTTCAATAGATATTTCTTGCATTTTTGCAGACATGTTTCTATTTCAACCTTTAGATAAAGTAGGAATATAGAAGTATCTATTTTAACTATAGCTTGAAATAGCTGACTAAGATTTCAAATGAATATTCTTCTACATCTTTTTAAACCCCATTTCTCAATGCATTTTTTCCCTGATGATTCTTATAAACAAAGAGTAATATCATATCAACTAATTTGTTAAAAGTGTGCTTACCTAAATCTTTGAACACTGTCTTGGATTTTGTCTTTTCTCAATTTATATTAGATTCTAACTCATTCTGTGCCATGGTATACCTCTGCATCATCAAGAATTTTTTACTTTATTTTCTTTCCATTTCCATTTATTGTTTTCATTATTTTCTCTGTATATAGATAGTGTAATCAACTTATGCACTAGCCTGCATCTTTTTTTTTTATTTACTAAAATCATGCCAGATATTGCATGAAAAAGTGTTTGTTGTTTGCAATGCTGTCAGAGCCATACCAATGAACCCAAGTGCTATTTGTTTTTCCTCAAAGAAGGACCTAATATATGATATGATTGTCAAGTCTAGTTGTAAGGTTGAGGTGTGATTATTTCGTTGTTTAGAAACATAACAAGTGCTGCCTGGAGAGGAGTGATCCATGTATTCTCTCTTTTATAGTAATTGTTTAATGTTTGCTATCTTTAGACTAGCTTGTTCGAATATTTGTAGAATTCGTTGTTTAGAAACATAACAAGTGCTGCCTGGAGAGGAGTGATCCATGTATTCTCTCTTTTATAGTAATTGTTTAATGTTTGCTATCTTTAGACTAGCTTGTTCGAATATTTGTAGAAATATATATATATATATATATATATTAAAACCATACCTTGAAATATATATATATTTCAAGGTATGGTTTTAAAGATGTTGATAAATTTTGTACAACATTCTATAGTTAATTTAATAATTTCCCAATCATAGATATTCACAGTACAAAAAAATTCGTGAAGAAATTGACAAGTATGAAGGTGGTTTGGAAGTGTTTTCTCGTGGCTATGAAAAGCTTGGTTTCACACGCAGGTATTCCACCTCTTCTATTTTTGCAGGTTGGAAGTCCATTCATTTTCTAGTTTTTTTGGAATGACCAATTGCACCTTCCATTTTTTCTGTTACATAATGCAATGTGTTTTCACTTGTATTTTCTTTTGCAAACTAAATGAGCTGTATCAAAAAATAAAACTAGTGACAATATGATCTCAAAAGTGGAAAAAACAACAGAAATTTGCACTTTTGTTTTGCATTGCAAATTTTTATATTAGTGTGGTGACATATTGGCCCTTGAGCTGAATGTTTTCAACGTTAGAGGTTCTCACAAAGAATTTTCAACACATTTTTTTCTATTAGTTCAGTGACTCTTGTTCTGAGGATAAGCATAACACCCAAACTGCAAAGACGAGGGATGGGTCATCATATGAACTTGGAAAAAAACTGTGACTAAAATTTTGTACCAAGGGTTAAGGTGGTACAGGTTCACAAATGTAGAAATAGTGCAATTGGTTAGATTTAGGCAGATCTGTATGCATGTTGTGGTTTAAGAACAAATTGATGGGAAACAAATTCCCATGTCCTAGACAGGCCTCTTATAAAGACTGTAAGATTGTACTGGTACCATGAATTGAATGCATAAACTGAGCTCTCACACTTCATTGTGATGGCAATTGTTTAATTTACTTGCTCATTGCAGGTTTGTTTTCATATATGCTCTATTTGTTTCATTACCTATTCTCATGCTTTATCTAAAAAAAAATTAGTCTGCTATTCTAGTGTTATTTTTTCCTTTATAGCCAATCAAGTTAGTTCCTCAGCACATCTCATTCTCACTGATTATACTTTCTACTGTTTTCTCAGTGAAACAGGAATAACCTATAGGGAATGGGCGCCAGGAGCTAAGGTTCTTACTGTTTTGATTCTCTGTCATGTGGTCTTTATTTTATACAGTAAATCTCAGAGGAGGCAGTTTTCTCATGACTGTCTATTCTCAAATCTGATCTGTTTAGTCATGGTACCTGTATTACTGAACAACTGGATGTATATCAGGCACAAACAAAGGGCATATGCTGTTAATAACACAAGTCTCTATAAATTTACACGAGAGGCTGCTTTTTTGTTCAGCATTTGGGCCAGAGACAATGTTCCTCTGAACTGATTCAAGCTAACAAATTGGCTGGCTATGAGATGATTATTTTTTTGTTCCTGACAAATATGTTTGTATGTTGACTAGTTACTATTTATTTCAGTCGGCAGCATTGATTGGAGATTTTAACAATTGGAATCCCAATGCAGATGTTATGACCCAGGTATGTTATCTATGCTTTTGCTTTATGGAGCATTGGATCCAATGATTTATATTTTCTGCTTCATTCCAACGGTATCATTTATACTAGTTGGAATTGTCTGTTGTCTTTTCAAATGATTGGTAAAGGGCATAGAGGCTGTCTCTCTTTCTTCTCCTGTACTCTTCACAGCAACAGTCTTCTATCTGCTTTTTTTTTCAGATTCTGTTAACATAAACACATACCTTACTCATTTGATTGATGGAAAAAAAAAGAAATCTGTATATTGGACTGCTCTACTATGGATTCTGTCTGTCTATTCCATCTCATGCTTTTCTCATTTTCCTTTACTGATCATTCTTTCTTCTGCAATAGAAAAGAAAAATGTAAATATTGCTTTGATATGTCTTTGTTTGGAAATGGAAACTGTGAAAACCATTCATTTTACAGTTGTTTGAATCTGCTGTAGAATCTGAAAGCTTCAAGGATATGTCCAAATAATACATACTTGTACTAGTATATTTAATTAACATATTGTTGAGAGTCTGGATCGAAAGAGAAGCCAGTAAGAATCTGACGTAATGATGGGTGTTTGCTGGATGTAATATTTTCATAGCTGTGTTTAAATTTCTTTTTTTTCCTTGTTAGGTCTATTGTACTATTTAAACTCCAAGCAACTGATTTATTCTTTTACAGAATGAATTTGGTGTCTGGGAAGTGTTCCTTCCAAACAATGCAGATGGTTCATCACCAATTCCCCATGGTTCTCGAGTAAAGGTAACACATCTCAAGATTGAATGCTAAAATCTTACTGTGTAAATTAGAGTTTATGCATTAAATTTGATGCTCCTTGCTTATGAATTTTCTTCTGTGCTTGTCACTTTTGGCAAGCAAGGGAAATAAGTTTGCGAATTTCATTTGAAGTCTAAAAATCTGCATTTTCATACAAAGTGAGAGCTTCTAGGAATCTTGTCTTGTTTGGCTGTTTTCTTGAACTGTAAAAGAATTCCAGGAGCCTCTTGCTCCAGCACCCAGTGACTTCATGTGAAATCAGACCACTTTTACACAACAAGAAAAGGATCTTGGCAGTGTAATTCTATCTTCTTAACTTTGCTATTCAGAATTCATAACGCAAGAAAAACAGACCAAATGCATGGTATCGGCTCCAGCTTCATATTAGTTTCTTGCATTTAATTGAAGCTAGATCTTTTCATTTTCAGTCAGTTGGAAAAGGAGATGGTTATAAGTATCATTCAAGGCCCTGCGCTTGTTTAGTTTTAAAAACTTTGCTCTGCTATTCAAATACGTCAAAGATGGCGAATCTGATTTTGATTGTGTGTTTGTAGATACGCATGGATACTCCTTCTGGCATGAAAGATTCTATTCCTGCTTGGATTAAGTTCTCAGTACAGGCTCCAGGAGAAATCCCATACAATGGTATTTACTATGATCCACCGGAGGAGGTACACTTCTTGCTTGAGGCTCTCTTGTTGCTGAATATATTGTGATGATTTGGACCTATATTTTGCGTACACTATCATGAAACTTAGGTTAAGGCAACATAAAATGCAATAATTTAAGCAAGCCTTTGAGATTTCAGGAAAAAGGAATTCTCATTGTTGATCCTAATCCTAAGCTATTAGGCAATTGATCCCTCAAGAGACCAACTATGCACTTTATTTGGGAGACAGAATTTAGAACATGAAGCAATAACTCCCCATGTTTTCAAAATGTTGCACCAAATAGTGTCCTCACTCACTAATTTCGCTGTATATTACTATTGAAAAACGAACAGGTTTCAAAGTTTAAAACTGTTAGGTTGAGCCATAAAGGTCCAAACATTATTAGTATTTTCACAGACCGCCTCAAGGGTAAGAAAGCATTCCAAAGGTCTCTAGATTTGGGGGAGTTTTTCAGCATAAAGGATGAGGAGTGCAAGGAAGATTGGCTATGCTTGGATGAATAGTTTGAGGAGGGTATGAGGGGAGGAGGGTTTGTGGACTGCAGCATGGTTTTTTACATGGCTATGAGGTGAAGATGATAGAGAAAGAGAGAGACAGAGAATTCATTCTGAAATGCAAGGCTGGACTGTTTCTTGGTTTAGTATTAGAATCATAATTACCAAATAGTCAGGTGCTTGAATCCTGGATTAAAATCATAATTACCAACTCAATTATTAAAATTAATAGTAGTTCCATGTACACATGATCAATCTACTTTCAAATACCAGATGTGCTTTTCCTCATCTGTTTGGGCGGTTGGGGAATCTCCTTTCTGAGATTAACAAGGAATCAGTTTGTGTGAATCATGCTAAGACTACAAGGGCTAGTCAGGTTGTTTCAAAACAACTTATTGATCAATGCCAATTTTTCAACGGTCAATTTAAATATCCAAATAACTCAGCAAAGAGTAGTCTTTTGCTGAAGTTGCTAGGTGCTGGTGCATCCAGTAACAAATCCTTGGAGTCCTCAGGCCCAGTTAGTAATGGTCTAACAGGCTGGTGCATGCACAGGAAAGAAGATTTGGAATGGATCAAAAGAAGTGTTGTTATCACATACTCTTAAACTAACCCCACCATAGTAAGTTCTGGTCCATTCCATTTCAGGATAACACCCATGGGAGGTATCCTTGCAGCTCACATTTGGCTCCTCGGATGTTACGGATCAAATACTGTAAACTGCTCATTGTTGGTTAGGTTTTTATTTAGGATTAGTTAGACCATGGATAGCAAAGACATTGGTTTAGATAGTTATGTTTGGGGTTAATGAGCTAAAGAGTCTTATATTATCAATTTTGTTTTAACGAGGACTCGTTTTTTAAAATTTCTTAATCCAATCAATGTACTACAGTTTCATAAATACCATTGGTCCACCTGTCACTTATGTGTTATTTGTCCGTTAATTTTGGAATATGCTCTTTTATATTTGAAAAAAGTCATAAAAAATAAGAAACAGATAATGAATTTTAAAAGCTAACAAACATTGAAATTATAAATTTTAAGTCCTACCAATGATTATTAGCCCTTGCATATAATTTGTTTTTTTAGAAATCAAAAAGAAAATTAAACTAATAAAAAATAATATAATTAATTCACATAAAAAAAATGAAAACAAAATCTAAACTAAATTGTTTTTTAAAAAAGACATCTAGATTTTCTTATTTTTTTCATGAAAACCAAACCATTACAAACTACATATCTAAATTCTTATGCACTTAATTGAAAAATACAATTTTGTTACGTGGTTTCCAACTTTTTACTGTATGAGCTTTTCTTAGAGATAGTGGTTTGATGATAGATGGATATGCTAGTGACTAAAAGTTTGTATGGGATTTAGTTGAATTTCTTATAATTTTTTAAACAGGTGATTATGAAAGGTTGTAATGGCAAGGATTTTTATTATTTAATTGAGCTTTTTGTTTCTTTTTTATCTTCATTTCACTCAATTTCATAATTATTCATGGTGCTCTGCTTTATGTTCACTGCCCTGATGTTTACAAGTCTATAGTCTCCTTAGTTCGCCTTGAGTTTTGATGATTGCCATGGATAGAGAAATCATCAATCAAACCATTTCTGTAATAAACGATGGTGGTAGTTTTGTTGTCCAAATATATGAAGATTAGCGCATGTTTTTTTCCATTTCCGGAGGTGTTACATTCCCAATGAGATGTGCAAACCTAGGGAAATTCAAATACAAGGGAAATGCCACAGGCCCTTAAGCAGCATGCGCAGTCAACATCTTTGTGCTTCTGAAGTGAGTCTTGAAGATGGCAGAGAAGGCTTTTACCTTATTACCTTTGGGATGGTTTGGACCAACTCTTTTTGCCCACTTCTTAAGGTCCCATCTCAAGCAGCTCCCCGGTCTTTCATTTTTTCAACCATGAGAATATAACAAGATTCATACTTCTCCCTTGCCAATTTATTTGCCCCATGTCTCGTTTCCAGCACCTTACAATAACCAAAGTTCTTTGAGCGCTCCCTTAATTGTGTTGAGAAAGGGAAGAAGAAATAAGGTTGAAGCCAGGAAAAAGAAAACGAACAACTATATTTGTATCTAGAGGTTATTTTCTCAAAGATTAGCCATGCTGCTTAGACGGGATAGAAAGTTAAAATCAATTGATGTTAAGTGCTGTAAGAATGATGCGGACGATGAAAAGATGGCGGTGGATAATAGCATCTCAGAGCCCATCAATGAAGTCTTGGAGGCTTTGAACTTAGATGAAACCTTGGTTATTGTAGTTAAGAGAAGAGATTGTTTTTTTAAAGATTTCCAACACATTCTTCATGATGATCAAGTGTGACTGGCCATGAAGGGTAGTGAGGAGTTCCTTGCCTTTGATTGCAGTCTTTCTTGGGTCTGTTGCTCCTTGTTTCTCCTGATCTGGGCTTCATTATGACATATGAAAGCATGTTTCCAATTTTTTGTGCTTTTGTTGCATTGGTTGTTTAGTATCTTAGGCTCTCTACCCTGTGTTTGTCGTAGCTGGGCCTTGCTCTCTCGAGGTTGTAGCTTGCTGTCATGTATCTTGTATTCATCCATGTGAGTTATAACTGTGGGGCGGTGCTCTTTAGTTTTGTCTGGCTTGGTGTTGCCTCATCACCCATCTTGCTTTCCTTTCTTACTTTCTTTTTAATAAATCATGCTACTAAATTAATGAAAAAGAAGAAGCAAGTTGAAGATTCAGATGATTCTACAAAAGAATGATCCTTGGAAGAAGAAGAAGCCATCCTGGACTGCTTCTTTGTCCAGCAACTCACAAGTCATGAGCCTCTTGCCATTCATGATCTTAGTGAAATCTACAAGCTACTCACTACAACACCAATGGTCAATAATAAAATCAGTCATCATATTGAAAAGGCATCAGATGTAAAAACCTAAGCTTTGAAGTAGAAGCCAAATGCATAAATATCATAACTATGCTTGAATAATCCGTGTTATTAGTTGTGCCCTTAATTTAAGTGTTCATTTGTGAACCAACAAGCATTAGCTGCAGTCCATGCTGTAAAACACTCAAATTGTATTAAATGATTGAAAATCTTTCTCTATTTTCTTCATAATTTTTGATTTGAGGTCCGTGGCTTTGCACCTTGATGCTTTTGCTTACTTCATTGCAGGAAAAGTATATATTCAAACATCCTCAACCAAAGAGACCAAACTCACTTAGGATCTATGAGGCTCATGTCGGAATGAGTAGCACGGTGTGAATCTTCTCCCGTTCTGTCTCATGTTACAAGTTCTTATTCACTGCTTCCTTATACTGGTGATTAAAATCATTCATGATTGGATGGTGTTTAAACATGCTAAAGCTATTTATATCCTGGCAAATATTTATTAAAAAAAAATTGGGAGTTTATGCAGAATGCTTTTTTTGACTTGCCATGGTAGAAGTATCTACAAATGCCTCTATAATGGAGTATGATCAGTCACTATGCTCCTGTTTCACTAATCCTGCCAAATAGTGCAAGATGACATTTTCTTAAAGAACAGCGGTCTGTACCAGCAACCTTGTTCAGGGTTCTGGTCCTCCTCAAAGCCTGGACAATGCGATATGCCTGAAACCATATTGTCTTGCCCTTGAATGATTGAACAAACACCAATCAAAAGCAATGGTTCAGGGTACTGTCATAATGATTATTTTTACTACTCTTGATTTCTTGCTTTTAATTACCATGCTAAATTTTAACAGTTGATGTATTTTGTTGAAATCTCTGTGCATGATGAGAATAGGGTTTAGGTAATAGATCTTAATAAATCGAGGCACGCCCTTTATTTGGACTCTTTAATCTTTCCCTTTCTTATTATATTTGATCTGCAACCTCTTCGTTCTATCCCTCGTAATATTGCCATTTCTTAAATGCAGGAGCCAGTAATCAACACATATGCCAACTTTAGAGATGATGTGCTTCCTCGGATAAAAAAACTTGGTTATAATGCTGTTCAGATTATGGCTATTCAAGAACATTCATATTATGCTAGTTTTGGGTATTTCCTTTATTTAGGATAAAGCTTGACCTTCAATTATTCCCCTTTTTTTCTTACATATATGTTTTCCCAAAGCTTCTGTTCATTAGCAAGCCTGGCAGTTTTTGCTTCCATATAAGCTCACAAACTCATGAATTCCTTTTGATGATATGAAGGTACCATGTCACAAATTTTTTTGCACCCTGTAGTCGATGTGGAACCCCTGATGATCTGAAGTCTCTGATAGACAGAGCTCATGAGTTAGGTCTGCTTGTTCTCATGGATATTGTTCACAGGTAACTTTCCATTAAGTACAAATTAAGGTCTGATGATTTGGGCAAATTGACTTGTAAAACTTATCGAGGGAGAAACTTACTTGAAAAAAACATGAATTATATTATTTGGGTGTAGTAGCTGTCAAATGTTCAGTCTCGAATAACTTGTATTTATGTCTTTGCATGTCAGTATTTATTAGAAAAGTTTGAGCCATCTTAAAGTAAGAATATGTTCTGCAGATTAATTGGAATCATGAGATGAAGCGCCATTCATTTAGGGTTATGCGCAGGAATATATGAATCATAACCTTCATTAATCCATAGCTCTTTTTTTTGTTTTGTTTTACTAAACCACATCTTTGAGACAAGTAAAAAATGGGCAAGAACAGAACCTATCATTTGTGAACTTATTATGCTATCATTTAGCAAGTTTGGTAATATAGCAGCTCTCCTCTCAGGTGTCTTGCTCACTAATATTTTGAGTGTCTGTTGCGATATTGGATTGGATAAATAAAATTTTTTAATGCTTTTTTTCAATCTTCATTTCCATAAATCGTAGTGAACATTCATTACCAATTATTACTTGATCTCCTAGTAATAATCTTTCTTTTGGTTGACAACTAATATCAAATGAATCCAGCCATGCATCGAACAATACTTTGGATGGTTTGAATATGTTTGATGGAACTGATAGTCACTACTTCCACTCTGGTTCACGGGGACATCATTGGCTATGGGACTCTCGCCTTTTCAACTATGGCAGCTGGGAAGTATGTACTTGTTTGAATCTTCAGAAACAGTATTTGTCTGGAGTTTTAATTCTTCATTTGTCCTTTTCGTATAGTTGGTGAGGACTAAATACTTGCTCATTGGTTCAGGTACTAAGGTATCTGCTTTCAAATGCAAGATGGTGGCTGGATGAATATAAGTTTGATGGGTTCAGATTTGATGGTGTGACTTCAATGATGTACACTCACCATGGGTTGCAGGTATCATTTAAGCTCTTTAGGGTATATTATTTTTGGATGCCTGATGAGGTAACAATCGCTCAAGCTCTATGAAGCCTAGGATGTGCTCAATTAGAGGGATAAAAGTGATAGATGCTTGATTCTTAAACCTTATGCTTGATATGGCTAGGCTCATTATGTTTTGTTTTATGTTTCCCTCTAGCTCTATTATAGCTTATGGGTGATAGAACTTAATTGTTTGGTTTTCTATCTGACTTATGACTGAATGGAAGATATTTTCTTTCGTTATTTTACTTGATGCAGATGACTTTTACTGGAAACTACAACGAGTACTTTGGATATGCAACTGACATAGATGCTGTGGTATATCTGATGGTTGTTAATGATATGATTCGGGGTCTCTTCCCTGAGGCTATTAGCATTGGTGAAGATGTAAGTTCTTGCCCCCTAGAGGAATCAACAGCTCCAGTTAATCCAATGCCAGAGCTTTCTGCTTACTTAAGTTTATGATATTCTTTTTTTCTTTGTAGGTCAGTGGAATGCCAACATTCTGCATTCCTGTCCAAGATGGCGGTGTGGGATTTGATTATCGCCTCCACATGGCTGTTGCTGATAAATGGATTGAGCTTCTCCAGTATATGCCACTGAAACTCTCCACCCTCTTTTTGACTGCCTTGAATCTGCATCTTCTTGTTTTATGCTATTTTGAGGTCTTATCTGACAGTCATTTTCTATTTCTACTGGGTGTAGGAAGAAGGATGAAGACTGGAGAATGGGTGACATTGTACACACTCTCACTAACAGAAGGTGGCTGGAAAAGTGCGTTTCATATGCTGAAAGTCATGACCAAGCTCTTGTTGGTGACAAGACCATTGCATTCTGGTTGATGGACAAGGTTATACGAGTTCATTCCCATATCACTCTAAAATTAAAATTTATGCACATGTTTATTAGAGAATATTGTTTTTCTCTTGACTGTTAATCCAGAAGAGAAATGGTGTAGTAGGTAGAAAAGAAAAATAATGTTTAACATTTGAACAAGTTTGAAGAAGAAAATGAGTTGTAGGCTTTGTAGATATTCTAACTACTGTAAATATTAATTAAACTGATTTGTCTTCTACAATACCTCTAATAGCCTATTTATTCTAGTTATAACCATTTTAGGAATAGAAATTACCATAAATCGTATTTGACTACTATCATTAAATGTCAGATTTACATAACTACATCTGAATAGTGTAAGGATTTGTGAAACTAAAAATGAACACCAAAATCAGTAAGGAAAACTAACATTTTTTTGGAATCCCCTTGGAGAAATTGACTCAAGCAATAAGACTTTGCATCTGGTGCATATATCTAGGGATTGGCTTTCTTTATTCATCTTATTTTATCAGAGATGAAGTAGAGTGAGGAGGAAACCAGCAATTTCTGCAGATATAATGGCTAAGACTATATGAAATTGAAGCTCAGACTTAGAAACATTTATTTACTGGCTCGTAGAGAAACCTCTACAGTATATTTATAGGAAATAAAAGATGTTTGTAAATTAGACTAGGCAGCCTTATTTATATTAGTTCCAATCTAAATCCTGATCCTTATAGAGTGAATCATATTTCAAAGTTTAAAGAAAATTGAAAAATCCAAATAACTAGAGGATTCCTAAACTAAACAACAACACTAAAATTACCAAGGAAAATATAAATTCTTCCAAAAGCTCATGTGTCAATCACTCGATGCAGGGTGGCAAGAGGAAGACAATAGAAACAGAAAATTCAGCAGTGTTATGGCTAAAACTAGAAGGATATTGAAGTTGGAACAAGATAATAAAGTTTAGGGCTCGCCATTAAACCTCTAAAATTTGAATAGATCTACATCTATCTTTTGTATAACCATGAAATTGAGAAACTTTTTGAAGTTTAGAGTAATTATAGGCACGATCTCTTTCAATTGTAGTGCCATGCCAACAATACAGTTTTTTTTAGATATATAGGCACACTGCTTGAACCATTAGGATGTTACTATTTAGGGATTCCAACATGTGTCATTGTATTTGTATTTATCAAAGGAACAAGTGTCATTCTATTGTTTTTACATGTTATTTCATCTTAAACACTTGGCATGAGACAAACTTCTTCCTATAGAGCAGTGATCCCAAAAATTATGAACTCCCAGGTTTTTCAAGAATTTACCATTTTTCTTCTATATTTTGCTGTTTTCCCTCCTACTCCACATCATAAGACCCGGTTTATCAAGCTGGAAATCACTCTTCTAATTCTCCATTCTGCCTCAGGATATGTACGACTTCATGGCTCTTGATAGACCATCAACTCCTCTTGTAGATCGTGGAATAGCATTGCACAAAATGATCCGGCTTATTACCATGGGTTTAGGAGGAGAAGGATATTTGAATTTTATGGGAAATGAGTTTGGACACCCTGGTAAGAATATTTAAGAATTTATAACCATGGTTATTACTACTCTTTAATGTCTTCTTATTGGTTCTATCATCTTTTAAATTTTTTTTTATAGAATTGGTGGCTTTTATAATGTCATTGTACTTTTCTTTCTTTATTTTTTCTCAGAGTGGATTGATTTTCCAAGGGGCGATCAGCGCCTTCCTAATGGAAAAATTATTGCAGGCAATAATAACAGTTTTGATAAATGTCGGCGTAGATTTGATCTAGTAAGTTTATGCCTGATTTTGAAACCTAATCTGACCATTGCAGTTTACTCTTGGCTCAAACGGAGCTTGAAAAAGTGTTGGTCTTAATAACGATTACTTGAGCTGAAAAAAACAAATGATGAAGAACCCATGATGAATTTTAAGAATGGTAGAAACAAAGTAGCTCTTTCACCATGGTTTCTAGAATTTTATGCACATCTGACATGTCAATTTTTCATGCATGCCCAGGGGGATGCAGTTTATCTAAGATATCATGGAATGCAAGAATTTGATCGGGCGATGCAGCATCTTGAAGAAATCTATGGTGTAAGTTCCTATCATACTGTGATTTAGCATAGTTTTGGCTGCTGCATTTTTGGATTATTAATTTATATTTATTTATTTGCTTGAATGCATCTTATATTAACCAAGGTAAAGGAGCCAGTGTCTCCATATTCTAGCTTGATTTGTTTTTTCTATTTCATGTTGGAAGCCTGCAATTATTTACTTGTATCACATGGTTTGAAGATGTTGCAAAGCAAAAAGCATATCTCAGTAACCAGTAAGAGAGTTAAAATCATTTCAAATAATGTCCCACAACACCACATTCCAATAGCAACATATTTGCAAGCAATGACCAATATTTTCTCTTCGTGAGAAAATTCAACTTTTCTTTTTAGGTCTTCAAACACAGTGGTTACTGTTACACTTGACTATTTATTTTAAAAATTAATTGACAAGCTATTTCAACTCTAATCCAGGTTAGGAAAAGGATTCTCCATCTTGCTTGTGAAACAGCTAAAGTTTAAGCAGATTGTTCACATTTTGAAGTCTTTTTAAATGCACTTCAATTCCCCAAAAACAATTCTGTTCACTTCTCTCGGTTAGGATTTTTAGAGTTTTACACTGAAAATTAGCTTGGCTATATCTGTCCTCTGAAATTGCTTTATCTTTGGTGTTTAATCTAGACTGTTGAACCCCATCCCCAACAAAGGATCATTTCTATTTCAATTATAGGCATGAAATACTGAACCAGCAAATCTACGTGTTTGCTACTCTGTGCTTGCAAAATTTAAGATAATTTTGAAAAATAAATTAAAAATTTAAGGCCTAAATGGTATCTGTTTTTGCAGTTCATGACATCTGAGCACCAATATATCTCACGAAAAAATGAAGGGGATCGAGTTATTGTCTTTGAAAGGGGGAACTTGGTTTTTGTCTTTAATTTTCATTGGACCAAAAGCTATTCAGACTACCGAGTAGGCTGCTTAAAGCCAGGAAAGTACAAGGTATGATCTCTGTAACCCTTACTATATGCTTGCGTAAGTAATAAGGTTATGAACATTAAGAGAGTGAAAAATCAACAGTGCTAATTCTGGCCTTCCTTTTGTATGCTCAGTATTGATTACTCTTATGTTTAGGAATGTGTAGGCTTTCAATTCATTTCAGCTCTGTTTATAGATATGTAGTGAATCCCCAGCACTTGTCAATTTTATTCTTTTTAAAACGTGTAATATAGCTGATGCCCCGTGCTGTGCTAGTTTGCCTCAAATTTTCCACTTGTATTTATAAAACACATTTTGTTCTTTGCTGCAGATTGTTTTAGATTCTGATGATCCATTGTTCGGAGGCTTCAAAAGGCTTGATCAGGATGCTGAGTACTTCAGCAAAGTAAGAAAATCCTCCCAAGTCTATTACCTGAATTGAAGTTTCATCCTCATCCATCTTCCTCTATGCAGTTCCTCGTAAATATTAGAATAGCTGTCAACATTGATGTTGTGGTGATTGTGCAGGAAGGGTGGTATGATGACCGGCCTCGTTCCTTCTTGGTGTATACACCAAGTAGAACGGCGGTGGTCTATGCTCTAGTTGAGGATGAATTGGAACCTGCTGGGGGGCCGAGATTGATCTTAACAAACTCGATGTAGGGTGGAAATTAGGCATTTGCGATCGATATAGTACATGGACGGCCATGATTTCAGTCAATCTTAGTGCCATTGCCAGCATTTTGTCATCCAAGACAAGCAGGGCCAGGAAAGACGGATTAATCAGTGGATCAAAAGAAGACCAAACAATGGCGAACATGTAGATAATTTTGTCTGACATCTTTGTTGCAGTATTTTGCAGGTCAAGTTATCGTGACCCCACCAAGTGCAAACTAGGCCTTCACTTGTATAGGCACACATGATAATGCTACATCCACCATGTATAATATGGTGGCAATAATAATAAAATGTGAATGTCTGATTAGGTTTTCTCATGCGAGCGTCGGGCTGATCAATAGCGCCCATGAGGGTAGGGGAGATTTGATTTTCTTATTATCGTGCATGTTGCCTTGTCCCATTTTGATACTATGTATGCAGAGGTAAAGGAAGTAGCATCGTTTTTTCCTCTTATGAAGTTTTTAACTACCATTTTTTTTCTGCTCGCTCAAATCTAAATTATTAAATTTAAGAATGACGCTTAACAAAGCCAAGAGCGTAACACGAAAGAAAAAAAGATTGATAACCTGGAAGGCTGCGACAAGAGGTTATATATGAAAGAAAGGAACAGGCAGCTGATCGTGCCTCAACATCAAGCATGTCTGAGCCGTCAGATGAAAATGTTACCTTCAGCCAAGCCACTCTTAACATTAAACAAAACAAAAAAAATCATGAGATGAATGATTTTGCCTAGGATGTCTGTAGCAACCAGAAAACCCAGCATTATTATTAACTGTTGCACGTATCGATGTGTGTGTATATGCAGGTGTTACTACACTACAAACTGGCCATAAATAAATCACGTTTCAGAAACAGTGGGGCGAGATAACTGGTGCAGAACACTCGTGGGAGATGAGTTAGTGGTGGAGGACCTCAGCGCCTCAGCAAGCGGTCCCCCCATTGAAGCCACCGCCTGGTTTGTAATATTTGTGCCCCATCCTGCAGCAGCCCATTTGCTTGTGTTGCCTCTTGGGGTTGGGGCTGGCTCCGGCTCCGGCTCCGGCTCTGCAATATTATTCCCAGTGGACAATTTCAACGACACATCTGATGCCGGTGAGTTTCCAGGCATTGAAACGGAGAGGCAGGTTAAAGAGTTCATTGAGCTTCCACCATTAACATTGCCGGATTCATCAACGGATCGTGGCCAGTCATCAAAAAAATGCCACAGAATGTGGCCATCATATCTGTTACCAGCCTCATTTGGAGGCAGTGGTCCAACAAAGCCCTTGCTTTCAGTTTTGGAGCTGCAATAAGAGCGAGCGAGAACATCAAAGCAAAACACAAAACAATGAAAAGGTAGTTTGCAGTCCAATTCTCTCTTTTCAAGCAAAGGCAAACATAGAATGTGATGGGGAGTTTGGTACAGAATCTAAAGCTCCTCCCCCAGATTTGAGACATATTTCTAAGAATTCTGATCTGGAATCGGTCCCACCAATTGAGGACAATATTCGAGATTTTATCATCTATGTTTCCTCCTAGTTAGTTCGAGAATTCTGCTTATACTAACTAGTTTCTTAAATCCAGAGGATCATCCACATGAATATCTTTGATGAGCCTATTAAATCATTAAATTAAAGCCTGGCTGCAAGATTACCTATGATTGAAATGAATGGAAGGTGATTCTAGTGTATGCGAAAAATGAGTCCCATTGACCACCTCTGATATGGTTGGTGCGGCACTGTGATTGAAAGCAGTAGCTGATGCAGTACCCCCCGCACCTCCAGTACCGGTGCAAGTGACGTTAGTGGACATTGTAGGAGTGGGATTTTCCACAGGCTTTCTTGAACGATTGCGGCCGCGGTGCAAGTGGCGCTCGCAATACTTGTGCCCTGCGACCACGTCTCTGGAGCACCGCCATTTCTTCCCATCTGTTCTCCGGCACCGACCTGGCTCCGGGATCCATGTCTGCTCTTCCCCAATACCCTGTTTGCAATACTAAGTACTGACGATATTAAACCACGTTGATATATATATTTGCAAAACAGTAATTGGTCAACTATACAACCACAACAACTGCATTTTTTTTATATTATAAGCGCTTACAAGATGGCTGATAATAAGAGCATTGTTGTTGAATAGAATGATGGAGGAAACATGGAGGGGAGTGAGGATGAAGAAGGCTTTTCTTGATTGGTTGGAGGAGCTCCGGAGGAATAGCTACACCGGCTAGCATGAATCTGTAAATCAAAGCCTGCAGCTCTAGCTCTTGCCACTGTTCCAGGCTAAAGTAATTCCCCGCGATCTCTAACAGGCAGAAAAAGCACCATTCACGAAAGGAAAACATCAACTAGAATCGATGAAGGGAGTAGATTGAGTACGTAACATTTGAAGCAAACAATGAGACTTTCTTTAATTACCAGGAAGTCTGATGTTTGCAGCAGTGGTCGAATCAGGAAATGCTGACAGGCTACTGATTTTGCTGCCGGGCTCCTGCAGAAACAAAGGGAAGGCAACAGGCCCAGATGAGCGTGGATGTTGTTGTGGTTGATGGGGATTCCATTAGGAGTTTTTGCGTCTTTGCAGAGGGTTGTTGCCCTGACTCCTCATGCTGGTTTCTCCGTTGCTTCAGATGGAAATCCATGGAGAGATAGATTTGGTCTGGTTCGGTTGCTTTCTGCGAGGTTGGTTTTTAATGTATCTTTGTCTGGTCATTGCGTGCTGGGTGTGCGCAGAAAGAGTTCGCTACATCGCCTTCTTTTGTATCGTTTTTTTATATATTATATCTATGGCTGGCTGGCAGATAGTATCAGAGTGAGTTCTTCTGAGAAGATGGACCACCGTTCTGGGGGCACTTGAGAAAACGACAGTCAGACAAGACAGGTGAGAGTTAAAAAGAGATCCAGAAAATAATAAACAAGTCTTCGACATGTCAGAGAGACTGAATCGGCATGCAGCCTGCCGTCCTCTTTCTGCTTCTCTCTTACCTTTTCTCTGGAAGCAGCACGTGAGAGTTTTGAGAGAGAACAGGGTTATCCTATCACTTTGCAGAGATGTTAAACACGAGTGATTAAGAAGAAAAATGTTTGTAGAGATGTTAAAACAAATGATTAAGAAAAAATTACATTTATTGTTTTAATAGAATGGAAGAAGAGGTGAGTGACTTTACTAATTTCTGGCGCTGCAACTGTAAAAGTGTTTTTGATTAAGACTGAAGAGGTGAGTGATTCTTTCTAATTTCAGTTTCCAACTGTAAAGTGTTTTAATTAAGAACCCTTCTTTTATATCGATGGTATGGTTTTAGGTAGTGTAGTTCAAGATATTTTAATATATTAAAAGTAATATTTTTTTTATTTTTAAAAAAAATTAGTTTTGATATTATTATATCAAGATAATCTAAAAATATCTTAAATAATAATTAAAAAAAGAAATAAAAAAATCATTTTAGAATTCAAAAACACTTCTAGAATGCATTTTCAAATAGTCACCATGTCTTAATTTTTTGTCATGAAATAACAATGTGTGATGCAGTAGTTTTCTATTTTGTTTGTCATTACGTTTCAAAAATATTTTTGAAAAAAAAATTATTTTTTTATTTTAAATTAAATATTTTTGATGTTTTTAGATCATTTCATCTGTTGTTATCAAAAATAATTTTTTTAAAAAAAATTATTTTAATGTATTTCTAAATGAAAAAACACTTTTCAAAATCAATATTAACCACATTCTCAAACCATCAATTCATGTCAAAATTATCAAATGAATGGTCAAGAATTTAAATTTTCACCTACAATATAATTGAAAATTTATCCTTTTTAACATTGATTGAAATATTATCAATAAATCAGCAATTGATTTCTTTTATGATATTGCTTCTATGTTGTTTCTGAGAAAACATGATAATTTATAGAAGAGCGTTTATTGTTTTCTTTTGCTGGGAAAAAAAAAACAGACCGAAGGGGTGACCATCAAAATCAAAATATAACAAAAACAATTCTTAGTGACGTCATGGAAAGCCCAACTATCATTTTAATGGGCCACGTCTAAGCCCTCCCTGTTATATTTGAACTGTCTACGTGGGTCAAGATCAGAACGAATGAAAGTTTGCCAGTTGTCTGGAAATAGATAGCATTAAAAAATAAGTGGCTGCCCTGCCATTTAATATTTCACGTGCCCTGTTTTGCAATTTATTTTAAAATGTTTTTTTTAAAAATTGAATTTTATTTTTATTTTATTTTATGTTAAATTAAAGATGTTGGTGATTTTAAATATTTTCAAGTGCTGATATTAAAATAATAAAATAATAATGTTTTAAATTATTTTAACAAAAATGTTTGGGATTGATCTTCTGTGGTAAAATAATTACTTTAAGATCATATACACGTAATTTTAATAAATTAAATGTCTGGATCCGAGACAATTACGCGTGAATTATTATTTATATTTGGCTGTTGGTTGGTGTAAAAGTATAGCAATAAAATTAGGTTAATGGTGTCGTGTTCCAATTGCTCCATTAATTGATATGACGTAAATCAATATTTTTTATGATAAGATGGAAATTGAAATCCGGACTAATAATAATAATAGTTTTAAAATGGTGAAGTCGTGCGGTGCTGTGGTTTGATAAATATTTTAAACAATTCCTCATTATTTTAGAGAATAAATTAGATTTTAAAATAAAATAAAATATTTTGATCTGTTTTTTAAGAAAAAAAACATTTTTAAAAATAATGCTCCTAAATAAACACCATGTCATTGCTCCTAAATGATTGTTTATTATGTTTTAAGATTATTTTTATCAAAAAACAATCATTATAATATATTTTTTTAAAAAATATATTAAAAAAATAACATCGAGCAAACTTCGAATCGGTCACTAAAGCTAGCTTGCACGCTTAAGAAAATACAAAATGAGCATCAATAATTAGCTTCTTGTCGGGCCGGTGCTCCAAATTTATTAATTGTTTTATAGCAGTATCTAGCTGGATGATCCAAAATCAGACCACATTGTCATTTCTTTAATCATAGCAACGACTGCGTAGAAATTATAACCAATTTAATGCTCTATTTTTTTAATCCACGAAAAACTAATTATGCTAATATAATTCGCGGCGGTGGGAGAGGTGCATTGCCTCTAGCGTGATATGATCCCATGCAGTGCAGGGAAACATTCCGAATTTATCCCCAGCGACAAAACTAGTTATTGTCTCCATCAATTTATCCAGATTGATATAATGTTTTTGTTTTATTTGTCCTAACTCGACCGAATTAGCCTCGTATTTAAGATACGTGTCCCTTTCTTATTTATTAAAAATCTCATAATTTTGATACGTTTGTGTTTTTATTTTTTATATATATTTTTGGGTATATTTAGTGTGACGATATCGAGAATAAATTTAAAAAATATTTGTTATTCGGATATATTTTTAAGCAAAATATTTCTATGTTAAAGATATATCTTCTAAGACTATATTAAAAAGATATGATCCAATAAAATCCAGGGATCGTATTGTTATTTTTAGAAATACTTTGAATATAATTTTAAATAAAAAAATTCAAATTTTAAACAAACGCCCCGCCAGACGCACCCACAGATAAATCTGCTCTACGGAGTGGCTCATGACTGAAGAGAATGCCTGGGGAAACACGTAGATGTGTCCTTTCCATGAGGATTTGAATGTCTCCTACGAGTGAGACCTAGTCAACTCAAATAATGAACCTATGCCACTTAAGTAATGAGCCTCCACATAGGAATCTGTGCCTTCTTTTCTTCTCCGTGATTTTTTTTAAAACAACTCACATGGAGAAAACGAGGATTTACAAAAAAAACTCCTATTTTTCAAAAATTCAAATGCTAATATCACAGTTGTTTTGAAATCATTTTTATCCTGCTGTAACTTACAAATTATAGTTTTAAAATAGAATTTACATGATTATTAATTTTAGAATACATGAAATTAAACTAGATACACTCAAGATAGCTCAAAAATTCACATTAATCTAGAAAAAAATAACCAGGTATTTTTAAATTTCTCGTAAAGACAAAATCAAATGCATGACACCAATCCACCTAAACAAACAAACCTTACTCGTTAAAAAAAGTGAACTATTATTCAAGATTTATTACATCCTTTAGCCATTTTTTTTTTTACCTACAATCTGTCATCAAATAAGAATGCTTTTATGATTTCTAGTATTTGATTTATTTTGTATTTATCTAATAGAATTGTATTCACATGAAATTTACATGCAATGACCGTATATAATTTACCAAAACACTTGGAGGAATCAGTATACATTGTGTTTTTCAACTTCATTTTCGTATTATGTTTGAAAATAAAAGAATTAATAATTTAATATTAAATATGATTAAACTTTAGATAAAATTAAATATTTTAATTTAATATAAATTCGAACCAGAAACAGGATAAAACATTTGAATTTATAGTTAAACAATATGCATGCCAAATATATGACAGGAAATATAAAACTATAAAGGAGTATCATCCTACCTGAAAAATCAATATTTATTATTGGTCTCAACATTATTTCTTGTGCAAGGGTATACACGTCATCCGAATCCTATGCTGAGCGCATGAAATAAAAAGGAGAAAGGGAAGAACAAAGGTGGGAAAGAGCCAAAACCCAAAGGGATCCAATGGAAAGAGTCGCCTAAAGACACAGAAAAGATTTTTGTTTAATTTTCCCCTTTTTCTTTCTTACAAGAATTAGTTTTTTTTCCCTCCTAATTTAGCATGGTAACAAACAATTTACAAAATATTCATAGAGATGAGATAGTTTAACAATTCGCTTGCATAACAAACATATATATTGGTCAATATACTAGGAATCGGTTGAAAAACACGCATTAAGAACTATTAATAAAAAAATAAATTGAAATAATCTAATTAAGTATGATTTGATTAAAATATACCTTATAAATTAAGAGTTAAATAGAATTAAAAAAAAAGATTATTTTGGATATATAGATATTATTCAAGGAGAAAATTGAGTTATTATTGTACTATAAAATCAAGACCTATAAAATCAAGTTACGGCTTAATCGAGTTAAATTAAGGTAATAAATCGTTAAATAACTCTTGATCTATCTAACAGTATCGTACGAACTCCCAAATAATTTTAATTTATAGTTTTCACTGTATGTATGATATTTAGGAAACCCAATAATATTACATATTTGTTTCTCTGTTAATTTCATAGTATTTATGCTAATCGTTGATCTTGACTGATCTTCAAATAATAAATCTTTAAATAACTTTAGATCTATCTAATAGGATCCTATGGACTCTTAAATAATTTTGATTTATAATTTTCATTGCATATATGATATTTATTAAACCCAACAATATTACATGTGTTGCAAGAAAACTGAAGTAAGCTCGTGATAATATTTGAAATACGTTACCCCTGCCATGAGTCCAGGCCAACATCATAGAAAAAACCCCTAAACTATAACAAAGTAAAACTCTTAACTATAAAATATTGAGGGGTAAAATTGAAAAAAAAGGCAATAAAAAATGATTTTAAAACAAAATATATAGCAAAGAAAAAATGGGGACCAAATCAAACATAAAATTAAATCAAAATCAAATACTAGAAGATGATCAAAATTCAATTAAAAGAAGGGGGAGGGGGTACACGCCCCTGTATTATGTAAATCTTAATGCCCTGCTCGTAAAAGACATTGTTTGGTAGCTTAGACAAGCTTGAACACGCGGTCCAAAAAAACATGAAGTATTTTTACTTGTTATATATATTATATATATGTGTCAATAATTTTTTTTTATCTTGGATTATATTTTTCTTATATTACCTGATAATTATAATAATAATAAATTAGTATGAAAAAGAAAGAAAGAAAGAGGACAAACACAAATAACGTGAATAATAAATAAATATATATATCTATATATTACAAAACATATAAAACATGTAGAGTTTTGCACTGTACACCCCCTCACAAAACACTGTTCTTTTAACAGTGGACGCTCGAAACTGGCCCTCGGGCGCGCGGCGAAAGGAGGGGCTTAACCGGGGCTATTCTTGGTTTTTCCATTTAATTTTCTTTTTTTTTTAAATATTCAGTTGTGCACAGTGTATTGACGGTTTCGTCCCCGGTAATAGGACAAAAACAGGCGTCCGGGTGAGGGGCACCGGCGTAATTGCGCGCGGTCGGACCGGCCCGGTCCGGTTCGGTCCGCCGCAAGTTTCTAATTTTTTATTATTTTCGGAAATGGCTAAATACGGTTTTAGCCCCTAATAAGACAAAAACACTGAATTGGGTGCAGGGGTGGAACGGTAATTGGCCTTATTTTCCGAATTTTATAATCGGCGTCTGTCAGGGCGTGAGGCGCACGCGCCAGGCGGTTTCCCGCCTCACGCCCTGTTTAGGCGGCGCGTGAGGCCTTATCCGGTGGACGGAAATGGATTACCGGATGACAGAACGATGCACCGCCGCGTGTTCTTCCTCCCGCGGTGGTGCGTGTAACCACCAGATGTCCGTGGACGCAGCGGAGGCCGGTTGAAGCCGCCGGCCACGTTTCTCTCTCTCCGGAATGGCAAAGTGTCACTTCGGTCCTTCTACTTTCAATTTCCGGGTTGGCTGTATATAACTCAATCAATTAGGTACAAAAGTTCCGATTTTTTCAATTTCATCCTCTGATTTCAATTGACAATAAATGTAAGTTGCATTTCAGCCCTTTGACTTTTAATTTTTTAATTTCAGCCCTTGATATTTGATTTTCATTTCAGCCCTTACACTTTTTTTTTAATCCCTACTTTTGTCCAATAATAATAATAATAATAATAATAATTTAATTATTTTTCATTCTTACTCTTTTGTTTTTTTTTCCCTCCCGATAATTTGATAAGTTTTTTTTTGCCAGTAATAGCCATGGTAATTTTGTTTTTATCTTTTGTTAAAGTTTCTAGAATATTTTTCATCTTTCATTTATTTTTGTTTCTTTCATTATCAACATAATAATAATAATTATAATAAGAATAATAATAATAGTGATTATTATTAATATTATAAGAATAGTGCTTATGTATTCTATTATTATAATAATAGTGATTATTTATTCTTTCATAATAAAAAATAATAATAATAATAATTTTTAATTGGTTTTTTCTTGCTTGTCTGTTTTGTTCATGCTTTTTTATTTTTTTCCCCTCGGTATAATTTAATAATTTTTGTTGTTTTTATTCTAGGGGCAATAATAATTTTAGATATTAAGACTCCGATGTTGCTATTGTTATAATATTTTAAATGAATATTGCTTCTTTTTCCCTGTTGTTTTTTTTATTTGCTCTTTCTATTAATTAATTTTCATAATTTTATTATCTGCACAATAATCATTTCAGTAAGTTTTCTTTTTCTTATTCAAATATTTTGCTCTTATTTCTAATGTTAGTGCGCGCTCTTTTGTGATCGTTTATAACGCAATGCCTATATTCTAAAAGATGTAATCTATGCTTAAACTCAGCTCAAAATTTTAAATATTTTATCTTTTAATCTATAATTTTTATTTACTTATATCATATAAATTAATCGTTGTTGATTTAATTATGTTAAATTATATAAAAAAAATACCCGCGGCAACGCGCGGGTAATTAGCTAGTATATATATAAATAATGCATGGTACGATAAAAGAGCTGTTGCTGTTACAGACAAAAGCAGAGTGTTTCACCGATCCTGTCCTGTGAGTCAGCATCATCCCAATTTGCAGTAAATTATTAATATCACTACTTCACATTAAACAAACGAACAAAAAGACTATATATATACAATATTTTACATTCCACCATCACCGTGCTGATACTGTAGTGTTGTCTATTCTACACCAAATTACTTTTTAGTCCTTCCATCTTTAACATGGTTATAACCTACTCCCCTGTTTGAAAATACCTATAGCGTGGTCCGTTAATAGCTTGTTAGTCTGAGAGCGTTTTTTTTAAATAAGTTTTTTATTTACTTAAAATTAATATATTTTTAGTGTTTTCATATTGTTTTAAAGTGATGATGTCAAAAGAAAACTTTATAAAATAAAAAATAGATATATTTTTAAAAGAAGAATACTTTAAAAAATAATCGATATCACAAACTATATAGACTTGTTGGATTTTATTTTTTTTGTTTTTGACCAAGAATCTGGATTGGAAATGGGGTGCATTTGGGTTTTATTAGGGGGTATTTGACACTGTGTTTTAAAAATATTTTTGAAAAAAATAATTATTTTTAATTTAAATTAGAATTTTTTGGTGCTTTTTGACCATTTATATGTTCTTATATCAAAATTGATTTTTAAAAATTAATATTATTTTGATGTATTTTGTAACGAAAATATTTTCAAAAACTATCTCAACCACACTCCAAGCTGGAGGGTAAAAAAAGAAAATAAAATTAGTCTTAACAAAAAAGTTCATGGTCAACAAGAGTACCAAGTGAGAGGTTTCCAGGCATCAAGGACTATGTTACAATGAAGATCAAAATCCAGGGACTGGGAAATAATTTACACCTAATTTCACGTGAGGGAAAAAATAAAGCACAAAAACACCACCACCTCCATTTTGCAGCCATTCCTTGCCAGTGTCTTTAATTTTTAAGTAATTGTTACGGTACACCTTGCCTCGGTTATGCTAAAACCCCATATTTGAATCAGGAACTCCCCTTATTCCTTCTTCTCTCTTTCCCTCTCTCTGCTATATTTATGGCGACCTAATAAATTCGCCTTCAATCTCTCCTTCTCTTGCATTCATTTCATTTTCACGGGTTCAAAAGTTGAAATCTCATCAGCTTGTCTTTCATGGTGCTGAATTTCATATCCACCTGAAAAAAAGGGAACCTGATAGTGTCATTCATGGCTCAGAAGCAATTACAGGAGCTCTTGCAAGATGATCAAGAGCCATTCCAGCTAAAGAGCTACATTGCTGACAGGCGTTGTCAGCTCCAAAGATTAGGTATCCCGAAAACAAACTTGGTACAGGTCAAGAAGAGAAAACCCATCTCTCAAAAACGTTTTTGCAAAAATGTTTGCCTTTTCTCGTTCCAAAACTCTCCAGACCCCAGGAAATCCCCTCTCTTCCAGCGCTCTCCTCCCAAGAGCCCTTGCAAAAGCCCTAATGCTATTTTCCTACACATCCCTGCAAGAACGGCCGCGCTTCTTCTTGAAGCTGCCGTTAGGGTGCAAAAGCAATCCTCGTCTCCAAAAACCAAGTCACAAAAAGAATGGGTTTGGTTTGTTTGGGACTTTATTAAAGAAACTAACTCATCGTAACAAAACCAGAAGTCATGAAATCGGTGCAGGTAATCATGGGGCCAAAGGTCTCAGTGAAGGAGATTCTGAGGTGGAATTCCTCAGTTGGGCGTGGAAATTTATCCAACCAGAGAGATCACCGCCAGCAGGGAGCAGGAGCAGGAGCAGGGGCAGGAGATTATTATGGTTGATGCTAGTATAAATGAGAAATGTGGTTGTGAGACGGGCTTCAATTCTTGTTGTAGCAGTCATATCGATAGGCCTAGCAGTGAGGTCTGGTCAGAGAAATCCTTGGATTTGGATTTTGATACCTCAAGCAGTACCAGCCAGTCTGAGGATCAAAACATCGATCATTTTGTAAACGAAGACATCATAGATCATGGTGATTTTTCTTCAAATGATAAGCAATATTTCTGTGACAGCCCTTTCCATTTTGCCCTTCAAAGAAGCCCTTCCACCGGTTGTCGCACCCCAGACTTCTCGTCTCCGGTCACTTCGCCTAGTCGCCACATATTTGAGGTATGGGTAATTTTTATTTCTCTGGTTTATTATTAGTTAAACTGGCTGACGATTCAACTCGTGAATCTGTCCGAGACTCTGAGTTTGAGCGTGTTTCGAGTTGTCGGCAATAAGGTCTGTTTTCTGCAAATTTGGTCGGAATGTGTTCATGACAAGTATAGTCTTCAACTCCAAAGGCTCCCCTTGCAGGAATCAAACAAATACTAGGGCTATAGATGTCCTTTCCATAATATTTAATCATGCCTCATGAGATTATCTTTTTCTTAATGGACTCTGTCTGTCTACCCTAACTCTAGCCTAGAAAATAATTTCTGCAAGAATGGACAAATCGCTATTTTGTTTTTTGTGTTAGATCCACTTTTCTGTACACGCAAATTTGGCTGTCTGTATTTATTTGAAAGGGAAAGTCAAAACAAACCCACCAATTATACACACACGCGCACACAAATACATGCATACCTAACAATTGGAGTCTAACAAGTCACAATTGTTTTATAGAATTAACAAGCATAAACTATTAATCAATGTGATGTTATTTCATTTCGTTTTAACTTAGGGCAAAGAGAATAATGGGGATGAAGAAAGCTTAGAGAAATTAAAAGAACAAAATGATGAGGAGGAGAAAGAAGAAGATAAGGAACAGTGTAGTCCTGTTTCTGTTTTGGACCCACCCTTTGAAGACGATGACGATGGGAATGACGATCACAACGAGGACGATGGTTTTGATATGGAATGCAGCTACGCATTTGTACAGAGTAAGTTGTTTTTCAATAATTTATAATTTACGGAATTACCTTTCTATTTTATTCAATTTACCATACCATTGCCTTGTTAGTTGCCTGGTCTTTTATCATCACAACTTCCTTTAATGAGGTACGTACTGCTAACCAGCTTCTGTTGCCATGGCGACGATCATGATCTGTGGTGGGTTCCATTGGATAGATTGCTTGTCAATCACATTTTAGACGGATCTTGTTGATCGCTAGATCAGTTTGAGTTGGTGGGGTGGCACATCTATTAATGTTCCCGTATCCTTTTTACTGTAAAGGAATATGATTCCAAGCTCCTGTATCCAATCCAGTGCTGTCAGAAGTGACCCGCTCGCATAAACTGGTGGAACCCATTTCAGTTATGATCAGCTCAGTGGATCATATGCTGACAATATATTAATTTGCTAGTATTAATCTTCTGAGATGCGACTTGCTTTGTTTGCAAATGCTTGAACCAAATAATTACCAATAATAATGACAGTGGAAGAAAGTTGACGGTATATTTACCAGTGACCTGCATCTTGGTGAAGGAAGTCACAAGATTCATGATCACTTTTGTATTTATAAGCTGGGCTTTCTTTATTGCCAAAACCTTTTTGTCTTTTCCCAGATGTCTGTTATCTGATCTGGGACCTGTCTCTCATTATATATTTATATATATTCCGATCTTTTCACTTGACAGTAGCTTAAATGCGGTGGAACCCTCCATCCACCGAATACCATTTCATAGCTATTTACCTAACCCATTGTAGATTGAAAGGAATAGGGGGGGGAGTTCCAAAATTGTTCACTGTGGCTTCTTGTCTTTATAGTTCTTTTTTAATTGGGAACTGAATTCTGCTAGACGTTTATGATTCAGGATAAATGAATTTGATTAGACTGGAATCTTTGTCTCTGTCCAAAATGTTTGGTGATAATATTAATGAGTACTTGGTAATTTGTTTCAGCACTGCACAACGTGTATCTGTTCCTTCCCAAGTTTCAAAACTATTCATTGCATCTGCATCTAATGCCCCATGCATTTTCCTTCTATCTGTCTGTCTTTCTATCCATCTACCTATATAATATATGTGCTGTATTAATTTCTGTTGTCTTTTGACATTTGAAGGAGCAAAGAAACAGCTGTTGCAGAAGCTGCGTAGATTCGAGAGACTGGCAGATTTGGATCCAGTTGAACTGGAGAGAAGAATGGCAGAGCAGGAAGACGACGAGGAAGAGGAGGCGAGTGACCTTGAGGAAGAAGAGCATCGCAGAGAAGACGACGAGCTAATTTCTTCAGACAGGGAGAAGAACATCGAAACTTTTATCCTAGAAGAAATACACAGTAAATCAACCTTTCATCTTCCAAGAAAAATACAAATAGACATGAAGAGATTGATCTCGGACCTCATTGTCGAGGAAGGGGGAGAAAACGTTTTGTACAGAGAATCAATGGGGAAAAGGATCTGTAAGAGGCTAGAATCATGGACAGAGGTAGAATCGAACACCATTGACATGATGGTAGGGCAAGATTTCAGAAGAGAGCTTGATGGGTGGAGAGGAAGCCGGGAGCAAGTGGAAGAGACAGCGTTGGAGATTGAACTCGGTATAGTTGGGCTGTTGGTGGAGGAACTGTCTGAGGAATTAATCGCTTAATTTGACCAGGATCTAATGGAAACATTAATTTTCAAGCTGAGATGTTCGTTAAATGAATTAATATTAGATTAACTTTATTTGATTTATCTTCACTTATATAAAACCCAAACATGAACTCTGATGGAAATACCCGGCCAAAGCGATCCAAGGCAAGAAAATTGCGGTGTCTTGATAGCGTGTTTGGTAAGAAATTGTGGAAGTTGGTGGGAAATTGTGGAGGGTGCATGGATAACCTTTCGCTTAATCACACACGAGGCTAGGGTTCTAATGACACTTAAAAAACTGTTTTTATAGTTTTCATCTGAATAATCGATGCTCCATGTTTAGTGCTACTATCCTAATTTATTTTTATTTTTTTGTAAGAAAACTGTGGCCCCAATTTTATAAATGAAAAAATTCGAAAAAATATTTTTTTGTAAATTATTTATTTTTTACGCTGAGGATTTTTTTCTTCAAATTTCTTTATTTGAGGTGGTTAAATTCTTTATTTTATTTATATGCTAGCTACTTCATTTAAAAAAAAACATTTAATCATTTTTTCTAAAATAATAATAAAATTATCACCTATTGATTAGCTAATATTATACTGATTATGTGAATTTTGATTAATTGTGTTATGGTTTTTGCAATTTTTATTTATTTATTTTATTTTATATGGTTGTTCTTGTTCTTAAGTATTTTTGGCATCTTAAAGATTTTTGAAAAAAATAACAAGTGTTATGAAAAAGAGTTTGAATAAAAAATTAAGAATACAAGTGCAAATACAAAAGTAATTGTGGTAATTGATAGTGTTTAATTCTTCATCAGGGTGTACAAATCTATACTAGGTTGATGTCTACACTATGTCACCGGTCAGATCAACTATATTGGAGGGAGGGACTTTAAAAGAAAAATCTATTAAGAAAAAGAAGACTCAAGATGACCTAAGTTAATTTGTTATACCTGCAACTCGGGACACTAGAACAAAGAAATAAAAAGAAATGATGAATCTCAATCCTTAATCAACACAATGTCAAATAATAAAATTGGAAAAAAAATCAATTTACAAAAAGACAAAAAAAACCAAGTCAACCCAAATAAACTTCATAGATTCTCGACCCATATCTTGAAACAAAAATTACCATATAGAAGACAAATAAGGAAAAAAACAAAATATTACAAAGTTCAATCTCAATCAACCCAATAGTGGAGGATGAAATCAAAAACAAATATTTTAAAAATAAAAAAAAAATTAAGTAAACTGGGTCATCCTGAATAACTTGTTGGGCAACTTAAATAACCTATATATTCAATCATGAGACCGTGATTATTCCATAGAAGAAAAACAAAATAATGTAGCCCAATGTAAACCCCGAGTAATTCAAAACCATATGAAATTCTAAAATGAAATGAATTCATGGAAAATATATTAATGATGATCTTATAAATATGTTTAAATGTGTATATTGGAAGGACTATAAGATAAAGGATCATATGTTACGAAATGCATGAAATGATTTTGAGAAATGAAAAATTATGATAGAAAATAAAACAGAATAATGAAATAAACAATATAATTTGGGAGGGAAGTACTAACTAAGATAAAGGTTGAATAGTTACAATTTTAAGTTGGTTATGTATTTTATTGTGTTGGAAAAACTCCTAAATAAATTACATAAAATCAATTGGGAGGCATAATAGAAAGGTATAATGGAAATTAAAAGAAATGTAATTCAATTTCCCTTTCTAAAGGGAGGCCAATATCCAAAAAGAAAAAAATATATTTTCTTTCCTTGCAAATTTCCTTAGAAAACTAGATGGGATCTTGTGTATAAAAGTGATAGATATGATTGGAAGGGCAAACACACATAACCAAAGGTTTAGATTAGAGAAGGAAGTGTTAGTAAAGGGATAAAGTCATATAGATTTAAGGTGAAAGAAAAGGATGAGATGAAAATTCATTTAGTTGGCTTTTGGTACTCAAATAGTTATCTAGTAAAGTGCCCTAAGTACATTTAAACAATTGAATAGCGTTCATTGGTTTTAGTTGGGAATTATGATAGTTGATGTAAGGTTTATGTTGGAAAATTTAGGGATAATGTAAATTCTATTGAAATTGAGCTATTAAGATTATAAATGTAAAAGGGTATAAGAGAAGTAAAATCATGGGGAAATAATGAAGAACTTATGAAAATCCCAAGGGAAGCCTTATGAGCCCAGCTATAAAAAGGGATGGATTAGGAGTTTTGAATTGTGTTATACATAAGAATTATGTTGTACATGTCTATATTCATATGTGAATAAGAGTTTCAAATGAATTGAAACATTGTTTTATGATATGTTGAGTTTCCATATAATTTATAAATTAATTTTTAATCTATATTGAGTTTTAAAGTGTTTCTCAACAATATAGATTTATGGAATGAATATTCAGATTCATTCATGTATTGTAAACTCTTATTATTGTCTTGTGCTATGTAACTAAAATGTAAGTTTCATATGTTACATTAGTAATGACATGTAAAGAAGCAACTCATTTGTGGATATTATTATTATTATTATTATTATTATTATTATTATTATTAGCACTCTCAATTAGTTCAATGAATGTTATTTTGTTAGTGTATGTTATTTGCATTTGTTGTTAATGTTCATTCAAGTTGAGAATTGGTCCAAAATAATTCAATTGGTTTTCTTAATATTATTATTATTATTATTATTATTATTATTTTTATCTTTTTCCATTCCACCTGACAATGAAATATTAATATTTTCTTAAAAAAACTTGTGATTTTCTGAATACAGGAACAAAATTGTGCATTACATGATTAAGAAAAATAGAGATGTTACACCAAATTACCAATAAATTCAATATCTGAAAGATGAAACCAGAAAAGAAAATATGGTAAAAGTAGTATTAAAAAAAATAAGGATCAAACTCAATAAAAAAATTGACAACACTTTGATATTTAAAAAGGTATAAACCATAATTGTCTATTTCGTGTTGTTTCGGTCGAAATGGCCAACCATTTTATACCGGTTAAAAAAATGAGACAAAATGGCGTTGTTTTTATTTCGGTTTAAATTTCATCCCATTTTAGATTTTTCGGTCGAAACGTTATGGTTTCGTTCTACCCGTTCTGTTTTGGCTAAATAGTGTTATTTTAAAATAATGAATAATTTTACAATGTTCATCATATTTCTTAATCCGATCGTTAGATTAAGATAAAATTTATACAAGGAGTCTCTTGATATATTTATATATATTATGTTAAAAGTTTAGAGCATACATAGAATGTAATGACTTTGTCAGATTGATGATGATATTCTCGTAATATTATACATGTTCATAATTTTGTTCAGAAAAATCATTTTGTTGTCTTTTTTAGATAAAATTGCACAATTCTAAATAATTTGAACTAATTTTTGTTTGAATATATATATATTGCTCAAAAATCAAAATATTCTATTATAATTGAAAAAATAAAACATCAACCAAAACGGTATCGATAAATTTGATATAAACACGAAATTGGATGTGGTGGGGAAAAAAAACGAAAAAGCAGAAGGATAACGGTTTGTTGGAGCCAAATCAAACAACGAACCATCCACACGAGCAACACATGAGGTGACCGTTACAAGACGATTCAAATAACACCCTGGATAAGCGGAATTGGATGTCAAATGCCACCACACACATAACCCAAGTGTGGCGGCCTTACGCACGCACAAGTGACTTTTCACTATATTTTTTTTCAAGTGATTTTTGATGGGCTATTTGTGGACGTCCATGATCACCGATCTATTACCATACATTTTTCCGTTGCAGTCCCACAAAAGAAACAGCACTGTGCAAATTTGCTTAAGCTCGCACGCATTCCGGGACGTATAATTGTCATATATAAAATACACAGATGCCCCGATTGACAAGGCAACCAATCACCTCCAAATTCCTTTCATATGAAGATCGAAGTTAATAGTATGACAATTGTATTCTCACAGGCGGGGGGGCAGCCGCATACTGTTATTTTTTATGGATTCGAGAAAACCTGACCATATTATTATGAGCCTAAATAAACAGGTAAAACTCAGACCATCCTCATCTCAGGTTTTTACAAGATATGCATGCTTTTACAAGATATGCATGGCTCGAACTCATGACCTATACAGATCTAAATACAGATCTCAAGCCTTTTTCTCATCGCATCATGGAGAAAGCATAGTGTTAATTAAGAAGGCAGAAAGTCCAATCTCTATGATTCTAGCTATAGGGGAGACAAAAGGGATTTGAGCAAATGATCAAACACAATTTTGAGAGCTTGGGACTCATGGAATTCGATTAAATTGCGATCTTGCTGGTCATTCGCATCATCTTGCAAAAGCAAACTTGCCGGTCATGAGGCAAACCACAGAGGTAGCTTGCGCTCTTAACAGGCCAGAGCAAGTAGCAGCAAAGTTTATGGTTCCGTGTCAAGGAACAGCTTCGAAAGTGAAATCCACTCAGAATTCCGCCGGAAATTTTACTTGCATTCATTTATTTCTTAATTGGGGCCAACAAGAAAAAAACTTGCACTTCTATTTAACATATCATGGGGGATCGAAAATAGTAAAGTGAAGGTCTTGGCATCCGTTCTTCTTCAGAACAAACTCAGAGCAAGACTAAAAGAAACAGCATTACAAAGGCTGAACATACATGGGGAAAAAAAAGAAAGAAAGAAAGCAAAATGCAGAGCCAGGATACATTTAGTTACAAACCTGCTTATAAGGTATTTCCTTTCCTAAATCAGCTAAAACTTCATCAAATATTTTCTAATTAAAACAAACAAAGTAGAATACACCACGCCGGAAAGAACACCAATATATAATTATAAAAAAGTTACCTTAAATACATCACACAAAGCCTAATCAGTTATCACCACTAAGGCTGTTGCTCTATTATCAGTGCATGGAGTCTATGTTCTTACTCAGCTCCTCCAGCTTTTTCAGCCTCAACCTCTCGCTTTCACTCACGAGCTGTTCAAACTCGAAGACATAACAAGGAGTTTAAATTAGAGAAAGAAGAACATATACATGCTTTCAGTTTTCATTATTTCTGCTTTAGTTTCATAAACTCGTATATAGATAGAACCAGATATGAAACTCACCTCCATTAATTTGGTTATGAGCTGTACTTTCTCCTTGTTCTTGTCATTGAAAGCCTCAAGGGCATCCTTGTATTCTTTCTCCTGCAGCAAACCATAAATCCCAATTTAATGGTGTCCTCTCCATGAGCGAGAAACACGCATACCAAGAACAACCAAGCCTCGATTGTTCTGTGCCAATCGGCATGATAGCACACATAAATAAATCCAGATTATTTAATTCATTTTTATCCATATAAAATTTTACCTTCTTCTGCACAGTATTTCCTAGTGGCTTCAATTCTTTGTTCACTGCATCAATCTTCTTGCGCACAACACCAACTTCCTTCCTCATGGGATCTGCAAGCGCTTCAAGCTCCTGCAGGTAGATTTTTAAGCTAATTGAAGCCCGGAAGCTTTACCAGATAAAAATATAAATCTTTCATGTGAAGGACGAGCAGTTTCTAAAGCAAAAACCCAATTAAATCCATAAAAAAAACTTAGTACTGTAGTGAAGGTTTTGAGCTTTTGAGTCTCGCAGCCTGTTTCATGTGGCTGGCTTGAAAAACATTAATCAAGCACAGTTAATCTCATCAGTTCTTTTAGTAAATTTATGAAGACAAAACCAAAACTAGTAATCGCATCTGTACTTTTTGTTTTTTTGTTTTTTGTTTTTCTAATTTGAATAAAGTGTTTTTTTTTGGCATCAAAACCCTAGGTGTTTCTAAGAAATTCATGTCAGCGTTTTTCGCTGGTTTAGATCAGTGAAGAATATCATTTAATTAGTCAAAACAAAACTTGAGATTAAAAAAAATAAAATAAAAAAAATTGCACAAATATAGAAATGAATCGAAGTGCTTAGTACCTCACGAATCATGGCCAAGCGCTTGCTCTCCTCCTCAACACGGCCCAACTGAGCTTGAACCTTCTCTCTGACCTCCATTTTCTTCTTTTCGATCTCTTCTTCCTTGGCTCTAAAATTAGAGAGAGCAGACCTCGACATCTCCTCATCTTCTTTAGACATTTGGCTGCTAAAGCTAAGGCTGCCTGAGTTCTGCACCGTTAACTGGCTCTGTTGCTGAGGCTGCTGCTCCATTTTCTGCATCAACAAATTAACTCGAGCTTATCGGAAAGAAAAAAAACCCTTCTTCTCTCTTGAATCCTCCTCTTTCTCTCTCTGTCTTAGCTTTTGCTTTCTCGGGTATTATGATATGATGGGCTTCGCACAGCTGCTCCCTTTCTCTTTCTTTCTTTTGTTTTTTCTTTTCTCTTTCTGTTCCAAGTGGTTATATATAAACAAAGATAAAATGGCTGGCTGGCTGGCTGGCTGGCTGGCTTTAGAAAAAGTTGTTAAAGCGGCCCAAGCCACCTTATCCTCTCTGCTTTTCTTTATTTTTTAATAAACCAAAATTGTGATTTTTATAAGAGAAATGGAATATATATATATATATATATATATATATATATATATATATATATATAAAAAAGAAAAAGAAAAGGGCGAGTAGATGAAATGACCCAACTGCCTAAACCTACTGATAAAGTTAGGGATTTCAACTTTACTACTGAATCAAATGCGACCCTGAAAATTTTGAAATGCTGTCTGCTCATTCTCACATAATTATGCACCTCAGCCCCACAGGACAAGCTTAGAAAACCTTTCCATATTTCAAATTTTGAATTAATTAATTCATTTATGACAATAAATTAAATGATAAAAAAATGAAGAACGCCATCCTTGCATGACTTAACGGTTAAGCACTGTGAGATGCTGTTTTGTTTTGATTGTGACTGTGACTGTAATGTAACATCACCACAGTCCACCGGTTTCTATTTTGTTTCTTACCACGTGAAATGGAATTCGCGTGAGGGCTGCCGTTTAGATGTGCCTGTGTGTGTATGTATGCATGTATGCATGTATGTGTGTGCATGTATGTGTGAAACATCATACAATGCTTGACAAGGTAACGGACGGGGTCAGTACAGTCATTTCTGACATTAAAGTGCTGATGTGATCAAATTAACAAAGTAGGGGCCGTGGTTATGATTTTGAGCCCATCCACGTTTTTTTGGGGACAAAATAAAGAGCTGAAGTTTTCTTTTTTAAAAGTATTTTTTAAGTATTTTGAGCCCATCCACGTTTTTTTAGATGCATAACCACTATTTTGGTATATTAAAATAATTTATAACCTCTCTTGAAAAGAAAAAAAAACACTTCAAATTCATGAGCTTTGTTGGACATTGAAGTTTTTTTTTCATAAAGTTCATTTGCTATTCTCAAATTTACCGCAACAAAGAAGTATTTTTTTTCACCTTGATTGAAGAGTGAAATAAAAAATATCATTGGAAGCAAGAAATTTAAACATTGCACCAAGAAATATTTTCACAGTAGTTTTTTCTTATTTCAATTTAAGCTATGGGAAATTTTGATACTTGATCAAATATATATAACAAAAAATGATAAAAATACATAGTAAAATGATACAAATACCATTTAATTTTTTTTAAAAAAAAAACTAAGTTCAGGTCAAAAGGTGTTTTGGCTTTTTTACAATGTTTTTTTTTAAAAAAAAATAGAAAGTCCATTTAGAAATATTTTGGTAAAAACACATTTTGCGTGTCCAAAAATACCCTCTTATTTTGTTGTTTGAAGTATTGTTGTGTTCTTTTCTTATCAGTGTGGTGACTCGTATCTTCGGTGATGGTTTGGCTTGTTGTTGATTGACCTTTTCCCTATTCTTTTCTCTCTTCTGCCTTGAAAATCATAGCTTTATTGTCTTGGTTGCTAGTTTGTCAACTATAGTCCTTATTCTTTTTATTTTTTATTTTTGATATTTGTTATTTTGTAGAAGTTTTATTTGTTTCCAATTTCATCAATGAATCACAATTTATCAAATATTATATTCTCCAATTTGGATTTTATTTTTTACCCTATTTATTTTGTAGAAGTTTTATCTGTTTCCAATTTCATCAATGAATATTGAACTCTCCAATTTATTTTTTTTGTATCCTATTACCAAGCACATAAGAGTAATTTGAAGTGTTTTAAAAACTATAAGGGTAACATCATGAAAGGCTTGTTTTTCAGGCAAACTTTGACTGTTTTATTTTGTCGGTAACATGCATTTGATCATCGGTGAAATTGCCAGCAGTTTATTCTGTCATTAATATTTTATAATCCAAGATTAAATTAACGATGGGATGATGCCGGTAAACTGTTCTTTATTTACCATGTTTTCTTATGTCAGTAACCGATATAGTATAAATTATCTACAACAGATATTTTTTCTTGATCGATTACAGTCCATGATTGATAAAATCAGTGTTTAAATGCTAATAAAATACTATGTAATGCTCTAGTAGTGATGCTCCTCGTAGGCCACGTCATTATACCCATTTTTTTTACTGCCGTGTCTTTAACGATCAATGATAAATTGGATGGAGGGATAATTAAAAAAGAGGAAGAAACCGGGAATCCAACTAATTAATAATTAAGAATAAAAGATTATGTTAAGAAAATATATATGATCTGTCCACTAGGTTTAGAGATCACACGGTGGATGGAAGGTTGCGTCTAACAAAATCACCATTGATTTTCCTCTCTGATCAATAGCTTCACACGACACGTTTCGTGAGTTTCTTGCACCGTCAGGTAGGGCTGTGCTGGAGCTATACGGGATTTCATGACCCCGAAAAATAAAGAAAAGGAACAGGGCATGCTGTGTTTTATAGTTTTTGTCAATTATGTTTTTTTTAAATAAAATATTATTTTATTTTAAATTAAATTTTTTTAGTGTTTTTATGTATTTACATTAAAAATAATTTTTTAAAAAAATAATATTATTTTAACTAATTTTTAAATAAAATATACTTTAAAAAACAACGAATACCGTAAACTCACACATGACGAGCATCTGTCTGTCTCTCTATCATCCACAGTTGACTCACAACCACTTTAACATTAATTTGTGTGTGTGTGTATTAACATTCTCAGCAAATTAAAAGCGATGTCATTCTTGCAGTTCAAGTTGTTGATCTGCTTATATATATATATATATATATATAGGAATGGCCACAACCACCACCAGTTTCGCAACCACCACCTCATCTGGAAACTGGTGGTGGTGCTTAAGATAAACGCTTGGTGTGGAGTAGACAGAAAGGGTGGTCTATACTATTATCTACTTGAAACCAGACCAATGAAAGCGAGAGGCGTAAGAGCGAAGGCAAAGAAGGGGAAGGGGCTGTGGCGGCATCGTCGCTCTCTCTCTCTCTCTCTCTCTGGGTGGGGGCGTTTCGGACTTTGACGTGTTCAAAGTTCAAACGGGCGTTAATTGCACTTTATTTAATTGAACGGAACATCAAATAATGTTTATGGAAAATGATCAACGGTTTAGGTCATGGGTTTTAATCAATGTGGCCATAGGAATCCCGTGGTGGGGCCGGCCAACGGCGAGTGATTAAAGCTAGCATCAGGGTCAGTGGACGGCCAGGCGTGCATGCTAACTGCTACCTGGCATGTTGTTATTATTATTTTCATTTTTTTTTTAATTGAGAACTTTATTAAGTGGTGGCAAAGACGGGCCCTTTCATCCGATGACACCATGCTTCGCTAAGAAAAAGAAAATAACTTTCACCGACTGGCAGCAGCAGCAGCAGCAGCAGCTAAAGAATAAATAGGGATTATAACTTAGTATTTATTCGGCATGAATTAATATTTTTTCCGCAGTTACTCTACATGATTTTATTAAATAAATAATAGTTCTAAAATAAATATATATATATATATATATGAGAGAGAGAGAGAGAGAGTATAAATATATATATAAAAACTTGAAAGATCAGCAGGGGCGGGCTACCTCGGATCCCTACAGCGAGTTTCGTAGAGGGGGGGACATTTTTCGCTGTAGGAAATATCTGCGAAATCATTGTGTACTGTACGTATCCTCCAAAAAAAAGGGAATCTTTGCGTTGGAGAAGAATCTTAAGCTTAGCCCATTATGGCTGGCTTTTGAGAAATTAATCCCTTCTTTATTAACGAGCTGCGAATATTTAAGGCTGATGGATTTCTGTGCAAGCAAGCATGCATGCCCTTTGTAAGTTGGCGTCCAGCTAGAATCCATGATGAGCAAGACTGTACGATGACCCCTTCGGGAAAAGGATCTGGCTTTTTGGATTAATTGGTCATTTTACATATTATCAAGCTCCTTTTAATTTTATTAGAAACAATTGCCGGCCATAGACCCGGATGGGTTTGACCGGATCTTTCAAGTCCTTGAAACCATGGACCGGTTTAACCGAATTAATAACCAAGTCAAGTCGTTTTTGAACTTGTCAAATATTTGATAAGGTCATAGCACGTCGACATCCACACGTTTAATTTGAAGTTATGTCTACGCAAGTAGCCGGGTCGACCTGTTGGGTCAGGTTTAATAGCATTGTTTCTCACAATATAGATATAGATTCTTTACATTAAAAAATATTTATTTAAAATAAAAAAAAAATCTTAACAATATCATTTTATTTTTTATGTAAGTTTAAGTCTCACCCAATTTGCATATATTATTTACTCACAAGAGCATTACCATCACTTTAAGCCATACCCTTAACGTAGCATAGTTTAGTAACGCCCCTATTGCCATGTGCTTCACGAAGTCAAAATCATATTTTTTAAAAATATATAAAAAAAAGTTAAGAGTAATTGTGAGTTAATATTCGGGCATAAAATGCTTTTCAAATTATTAATCTAGTATATTGGATTTGAAATACTATACATAGAGAAGGTGCAAAACTCAATAAATACAACATTGAATGATTATTATTTTAATTATTATTCTCGTCGTTATTACTATGATTGTTACATTGTCACTATTATTATAACCATCGTTATTATCATTCATGTAAATAATTAATATTCTAATTATTATTGACATTACTATTATTGTCACCATCATTATTGTTATTATCACCATCATCACTATCAAAACAACTATTACTGGTTAAATCATTATTACAGCTATTATCATCACAGCTATAACTAATACTGTCATTATTTTTATTATCACCATTATAATTTTTATTAGTGCAGTTATTTAATTATTATTAGTATTAGTATCGTCGTCGCCGCCACCATTGTCATCACAATTATAACTACTATTATGATTACTGACATTACAACTGTTATTGATATTATTAGTATTATTATTATTATCATTATTAATATAATTAATATAAATGTTTTTGTTATTATTAATATTGCCTAAACAATGAAGATCATAAAATTATTTCAAAGAATAAAAAAAACCAAAAAACTTTAACAAAAGAGCAAACATAAAATAAAAATAAAATGACAAAATCAAAATAAATATTATCAACATAAAAAATCATTTGATTTGAAGAATAAATAAAAACAAAAAAGAACAAAGGGGAAAAAGAAGAAATTTAAATTTAAAATAATCATCACAAATTTAACTTTAAGGGCTGAATTGAATAAAAACAAAGCCTCAACTAAAGAGAAAAGGATAAAAATTAAAAACTAAAACTAAGAGCATAAACACATAAATATGAACACAAAATAAAGACTGATTTAGAAGGATTGAAAAAATTATAGGAATTAAAATGAAACAAAAAATTAAAAGAATAAATGGCAAAATGAAAAAAAACAAAATATATGATCAATTGCAATTAAAGGACAAAATTAGAATAAATCAAAACTTCTATAAAAGAAAGCATGACGAAAAAAGAAATCAAAAGACCAATGATTGAAATGCACAAATCATAAACAAAGAGGAATTGCATGCATTTTTTATTCCAGGATAGAGAAAAGGATAGGGGGAAATCGATATTGGCAAGTTTCCGACCACAATGAGCCACACACGCACCACCATGGTGAAGAGACTATATCAGCGTACTCGATGAGATGATAGTTAGATATTTTTAGCCACCGCATGATGTTTCACACATCGTCTATATAGAACGGCGAACATGAAAAAACTAGTGGCGCGTTAGGTAGAGAGGACAACATTTTTTTCAAAACACCTCTCTCGAGGTCAACTCTTTGTTTTTGTATTTTTCAAGAGTGCAAATTAGAATTTTTCACCATTCATAAAAATAGAAAACCAACAATATCTTTGCCTATAACTCTTATTTTTTGTATCATCCAAGAGCAAAATAGTTATTTCACCATTCATCAAAAAACAAAATGTTTAGAATTCTCTTGACCAACAAGCGGTTTTTTACAAAATCTAGGAGCAAAACCATAGTTTAACTGTTTAAAATAAAATAAAAAAGACACAAACATCTCCAAACTGAAGAATTAATTTTTTTTTATAGAATGAAATGCATAACAATAATTATACTATTCCAATATATACAGTAAACATATCTAAAACTACATTAAACAATCAACACGATTTGATTTTTTTTTCTTAATTATGCATGCAGGCCTTACTGGTTTGGTTGACCAATTAGAACAAACAGTCGGGGTGGGGCGGTGAAAGATAGTTTCCAAAGCGATGCTCTGAAATTCTCAAGACCAAGGGTGGATCCGAGACCATGGCCCCACGGTATTTAAATGTTCCTCTTTGGTCCTCTTTCTCTAAAAGTTTTCAATTCGAATCTTGGCTCCTTGCCGACAAAGTTTCTTCCAATTTTTTGGACAAAATGTAGAGATACTTAATTTTATACATTAAATTTCAATTTTTGAACCAGTAAGATCCTCCTGTATTATTTTTGCTTCATTTTTTTTAAGTGTTTTTAAATTGTTTTGATGTATTAGTGTAAAAAACAAATCTTAAAAATAAAAAAATATTTTAAAAAGAAATCAGTATTACAATATATAACTCACTTTTCTAATTATAATCAATAAATTTATTGAGATTTACATATCATGATTTGAATATTTGTTTTGTAATAAATGCCACGTCATTTTGCAAGCAAAACTTCGAAATTAGTTTCTTTAGTATCCTAGCATTATATGTTTTTCTTTTGCTTTGATAAGATATTGTTTCCACATACTTCACTCCGAGAAGGGTGCAGGTTTTTATCCTTTCCTTTTAAAAATGTGGGTTTTTTTTTAATAAAAAAATCTTTAATAAAAGAAAATCCATCCCTCTAGGAGATATCACTTAGCATGTTTGGTGTTGACATCTGCCATCATTGAAAAACAAATTCTTTGACCCAAGTCTTCAATCTGTCACTACTAAAGATGGGATGGAACTCCTCCAGGTCAGTTTTAATACTGAAATAAGGTTATAAATAAGGTTTTTTTATAAAATTATTGCTCTTGAAATTGAATATAACCCAAAGAACACTTTGGTTGTTTTTTTCCCTTGATCAGTTGGGTTTTTTTTATGAAGAATATTATTGTATTTTACTAAAATAAAATAATAATAAAATTTAAAAAAATTGTTGACTTGTGAGAGATACAAGTACACTTTGGATAGCACTTGTAGTGATTTTTAGTGTGTTTTTCAAATAAAATTGTCCAATTCATATCATTGTTTTTTATAGTGTAATTGAAATAAATCAATATATTAATCTCGGTCAATGTTATAATTCAAATATGTTTTTTAAACCATGTTTGGATTATCTACACATTATTTTTTATATAAAAAAATATAAATACACAACTTAGCCCAACGTGACTGGTATAAAGAGCCCAACTTTAAACTCTATCAGCCTAATGGGAGTGAAGCACAGCATCTAGATTACGAGGGAAATTCCTAATGAAGCACAGCACAGCAGCCAGTTCTGTTCAGGGCCACCCACAAAAGAGCACATTAGGAATGTTGCCGACTATGGGGCGTTTGTCATTTTCTATCAAAAACAGTTTTTTTTTTAAAATTAAAATTTATTATTTATTATTTTAAATTTAATTTTTTTTAAATATTTTTAGATTATTTTTACGGCTGATATAAAGATTATAGCAATTTACAGTTTCTAAAAGGAGCTTTATCTGTGCAACGATTACAACTATTTCCCAAGGAACCTGTGTTTGTCGACCAATAATGGCCTCCACAAACACCTTCTGATTCCCAGCCGAACATCTCCACCCGGTCGCTGCTCTACAGGCCATTGCCTCAGCCTGCAAATTGGAGGTTGATTTTTATTTTTTAGATGCGAGGAAATCTTAGAAGAAACGTAATGAGTAAAATCCCGGTTATCTCAGATTCTTAGAAGAAACGCAAGCCCTGACTTGAACTCGAGAACTGCTGTGCAGATCGCAAGTTCTTTGCTATCATAGCACATTACTTGGGGACAGGAGGTTGAATTTGCTAATTCACAATGGCTATGAACAAGGGTATCCCTCGCATTTCCTTCGAAAGAAAGCAAGGCATGCTTTTCTTGAACCTGGATACATTGATGCATCATAGTTGATCTTGAGGGTCCAGGCAAGCCGAGGGGACCAAGGCTTAGGTTTTACCATATGCTAAAATCCAACACAACTAATTGTTGAACGATGAAATTGATCGTAAAAAACACAAAACTAAAAAATCTAGCAAAACAAATAAAAAAATCTAGTAAAAAAAGTGATCGAGGATGAAAATGCCAGAAAAGTCACATCATAAAAACTATCTCAAATGACATAAATAAAAATGAAAGGAACGAAAACTGAATAAGAAAAGTTTTAAAAATTAAATAAGGATGAAATTGATAAAAAAAAATTCAATTTTCATTAGTATTTCATAATAATTCTTAATGAACAATTAACATATTATTTGCAAGCATAAACTTTTATAAGCATAGTTGACACTACATTTGTTCTTACCACTAATTAACAATGCAAACATGAACCACTTTCCATGTTAATCAAACATCTATTTTTTCAATTAGTGATTATTTTCATACAATATATCATTGATAATAACTGATTTCTCCACCAATAGAGTGCAATGAACTATAATCAATGATAGAGGGCCATATTTTTAATTATCATGAAACTCTCCACATCTTAAGGTGATCGTGCCATGGGCTATATGGAAGATACCGAAATGAATCTATAACATATTAAAATGAATTTTTTTGGTTAAAATCAACTGCATGTGGTGTCTAAAGAAGACGGAGCGACTGACACATGCATTAATGATATTTTTTAAAGCCCATTTGATTTATTAAAAGACAATTAACCTTCACTATATCAAATAACCAAAAAAAAAAAAAACACCAATAGTACAATAACTAAAATAACCTCAAATCCAAGGCTTAAGAAATTAAAGCTCAAGGACAAGAAGGTGCTTTTATGATGCAAATAAAAAGGACAAGACAAATAAAAAACTAACTAGAATATTTTTGTATATAAAGTTAAACCGGTTATTTTATTGGATGCTTTAAAAGTAAAAATACAAATCGACCTCACAATGACATCAAACAATGCACTGGTCGTAGACGTATTCACAATAATTTATCATGCATTTTTTAAATTAAATATCCGTTATGCCCTCATTCAATTAAAATATTCTAATGAATTCAATCATGCCCTCAATCTCTAGCAAAAAGGGTTATAAAAAAATATATAGTGAGTTTATTGTTATTATCTATAGTGAAATGTATCTAGGAAACAATAAATTAACCATTCCTTTTAGTATTTTTTTTCTTAAAAAAATAAGATGTCATGCCACGCAGCAGAAATGCAGGCCAAATGGACTCGAGGTCTCAACCTCTTGAAGACATTTTTCCAAGGGTAAGAAATCCACTTCAAGCTATGAAACAAGGAGCTAAACTTGTGATCTAACAACAACACCAATACCTTCAAGAACCACTTGGAGCCTCAAAAATGTCACAACTGGTAAACAATGAACAGACCGTTTCCTGGATTCACCCGACAGAAAAGCTAATTGAAACAGAATCGTTTATCTATTTTTCTTTCACTGTCTTTCACTAAATCCCCTCTCTAAACTAAATCTCATGTATTTCATCATCATAATTTCTTTAAAAAAACATGGAGGTATGATGGATCCCACGATTCGTGCTACAGTGCCCAATGATCAACGACCACGTAAGATTGAATCCCACGAATTACAAAATCTACATGTCTTTGCCCCTAAACAAATAACTGTGTTTTCAAGAACGACTGCTATGGCAAGTCATAAGAGCTCACCTTAGTAGACAAAACTAAGGCATGTCATCAGTATTTATAGTGTAAATTCATATTTAACTGGAAAATATGGTGAAAGCATCTGCATCACCATGTATATCATTCGCCAAGTCAATCTAAGGCAGAAGAATTGAGGAAACGAACAGCCAATTTGTGGAAATCAAAGCCATAACATAAATGAAAAGCAATGCATGGAAGGCGATGAAACAAATGAAGTCAGAAAAATAGAACAAGCAATGCATCTAGGCCACCAAACAATGTCCGAGTGATCAACACTGCTAACATGGCAACACCAAACATTTCTGACAAGAAATGAAAAGAGACGAGTTGCAAGCTAATTCATCATTTCTAATTTAATGATACAATGATAAATGCGAAGCTGAACGAGGATTGGTCACAGTTTCTTGTGATTGCGTTGCAGGCATTGGTTGGTGGTGCAAGTTCATATCAGCCTTGGCAGTTTCAAAAAGAAAACATGTAAAGGAACACACAAACCAAGTTGGCGAAGTAAGTTCACTGATTTAGGTATTTCTATTGGACTGTAAATTAAAACTAAAAAAAATTACAGAAGCACAAAAGGTACAAGACAACCCTCAGCACTGTTTTGGTGCGAAACAAAATTAGCATGACATGCCCAATCACAAAACTGAAGTATTGTAAACCTGGACTTCCTCATTGCCCTCTATAGGAGCAATGTGCAGGGTGATCCGATTCAGGTTGAGGCATACCCATCCTTTTCCTGCCAAAAAAATACGGATCCATCAATGAATCAGCAGAAAATGACAAAAGATGACCAAACCAGAAAATTAAGAAGATACATGGAATCAGTACACGGTGGTCATAACATGTGTGTATTTATGGACAGCATTATTATCCAAGTTTAAATATTAGCAGTAATCCGAATAATCATAATGTATCAGACATGCGGATGGGTGTGGTTGTGACAAAATGATCCTTCACAAACTTTGGCAAAAGAGGGAATGCTCAGAGTGCTTCATATTTTCAGCTGGAAAGCCATCTTTCTTATACAAATCTCAGTCACAATTATTCTAATGCATCGAGAAAAGTACAGGAACTGCTACATGAGAAGCAGCGAGCACAACCACTGTTATAATTGATGAGAAGTAAAGTTGGAAAAATAAATAAAGTCAAATGGCTGCAGCAGCACCTGACAGACATTTGAACCCAATCTAGATGTGTACTCGATTATAAAAGAAAGGATTGGATCCAACACCATTAGAGCACACCTAGTACCCACATTCAGGACATCACTAGACCGTATGCCACCAACTACAGTACCAACCCAACAAGTCCAACCATCAAATTGTAAGGTCAAAATAATCAAACAAGATCAGAAATAAGCCCATACATTTCCCCTAGCAGGAGGGACAAATAACAGGTCCAATCCTTCAAGAGATGTATAACATCTCAAGGGTCACACATACTAAGATCAAGAATCACCTCAAGAGATTTAAGCTCCTTTACCATTTTAATGTCGCTTGCTAGTCCCAAGTCACAAAGTGAACTTTCAGATATACAATTCACATGCACGATGGGACCTTTAGCACTCTCCTTTGCGATTCCTATCTGACCATCTCTGGGCGGTAATGTCATACGAACTGCTCCTTTGAACATCCATTTATTCCTTTCTTCACAATAATAATCTTCAAAAAGTTTTCCACACAAAACACAAACACAATGATCTTCATGAGCAAGAACCGTTTGCCCATCACATTCTGTTGTCTCTTCAAAATCATCCATTCTACAAGAAGACTCAACTCCCAAAGGAAGTCCTTCCTTTTCATTAAGCCAGTCCCTTAAATCAGCATACCATCCCCTAGTCAACTTATTTATACCATCCAATTCTGGCTTCCTCTGGTTATGCCACTCCAAGTGTCTACGAAGTCGTTCTTTAAGTTTAAGTTGAAGGCCACATAAGCTGCATCGATGAGGAAGGTCCTCAAAGAGTGAACTGATCACAGGTGGATGCAGTTCTCGGATTACATCTGGCTTAAACTCCAATCCTATGAGATCATCTATTTCCACTTTGGTGGTTTGAGACAATGTGACAGAACGTTTGGTATCAGGTTCTGGGATAGATAATTCATCTACTGTGGATGAAGGCAGAGTGGCAGAGGAAATTGGTTCAGAGCTAGGGGAAGTGATGCTTGGGTTCTTCTGTAGTTGACTAGGTACCTCGGTTGTCAGTGGAGATGATGTCTCCGACTTTGATGTAGATATCAAACCCTTGGCCATTAACGAGCTCAAAAGGTTTGAAATTGGGTTTGGGGCTTTATTAACAGCATTAGGAGTTTGTTCTGATGAAGGTGTAGAACCAAGTGGAAGTGGAGGACGCTCCTCTTTCCTCTGAGAAATATTCGACACAGTTGGCGACTTATCTTGTGACTGAGAAGCAGCTGGAGATGCAGATTCAATCCTGGCTTCTGATAATGAAAGCTGAGGGGGAGGCCCACTTGAAAGAGGAGGCTGAGTAATTGACTGTGATGGCATTTTCCCAATATCCTGAAAGTTTTGATCAGATACAACACCGGAATTTATTTTGGAGAGAATTCCAGTCTTCATAACAGCAGCCAGCAAACTACTTGTGCTAGATTGTCCTGAAGTTCCTGCAGTAAAAGGACTTGAATGGTCTGATGCAGAGCTTCCAGAAGTTGATGAAGTTCCAGTATTGGAGACTGGGGGAAGGTGTGGCCTCTGTATCTGACCAAAAGTTTCAGACTCTTTGGAGTCTGGTTGTCGTGGCTGTGAAAGACGATGCCGGTGGCTTTGTTGAAAAGAGGGCAATGATGGAGCCTGTAAGTCATCAGACTGCAATTTTGGCAAGTTACCAAGCTGAACATTTGAAGGCAGCAAATTTCCTGAAAATTGAGCCCTATAATCGGGCTGGGTCATTGACTGGGATTGATGGTAGTCTTGCTCTCCTGAATTCAGCAATTGTGGATAGGACGCTTGAAATGTGGGCGAGGATGGTCGTTGGTGTAAGGGTGACTGTCCAGATGGTGATGCAGCACCTAGAGACTGAAACTTTTGTTGCCCTAAGGTTTCGGTGGACAACAATGATGTGTTTGTGGAAGACGCTAAGCCTGCCTTTCCAATACGAGATGAGCCCAAGAGTGGCCGAACAGCCATCCTGCTCGATGAAGACCTTGAACTTGTAGCCACACCACCAATAGTGGCCGAATAGCCCTCTACGTGACCTATGTTAGTAGTAGAAGTTCCAGGATGGATCAATCCATCTGTTGAGGGGGACTCTGATGATTTCCATGGTGAGGATGAACGGAGCCCAATGGTAGCATGCTCTTTCTGCTCGGTAGACAATGAGTCTGAAGAAGTTTCTGCATCAAATCTTTCAAGATCCTGAACATTAAAACAAAATGGGAGACAAGGATTTGGATCAGACCCCCTCCTCACAAACTGCAGAGACCAAAATCATCTAAACTACCATATCTAAAAATCTTCATGGTCAATCAAAAATGAATTGAACATATACATAACAGAATGGCTTTTATTATTACATATTGGCCCAATAGCAATTCAAATAGCAAATTTTAAATTGATGGTATCCATTTTAAAAATCCAATGTAACTTTAATACTTTTTTTTATTTACTCTCATTCAGGCAACAGATTTCTCAAACAGAAAGTATCACTACTCAGTTTAAGAATCTTTACTGTCCTGTCTTACCATCTTGTCCGAATCATCAGGAATCCAGCGATCTTTCCTTGAGTTATTGGAAAGACTGGTTGCATTGTGATCTGATAATCTAGAGTGCATGTCCCAAATGTACTCCTCTTCCTCAGAATTTTTCCAGTTAGCAGCCATACCAGTCCCACTTCTTCCAATTCTCTGTGTTGGCTGTGGTTGCAAATCAACCACAGGAAACTTGGATGCTGAGTAATTTGGAAATCCATGCTTCATATTAAAACCGTTTCTTTGCCCCGATATTAGGTCTGCCGCGTTGCTGCTAGTTCCATACCATGGATTCTCTTGCCCTTGCTCAGCAACCCTTCCACTTGTTCTTCCAATTCCCAAGCTAGTCTTCCTTGAAACATCAGAACCATATTCAAAGTCTCCATGTATTGCACCAATTTTTTTCTTCTCGTGAACAGGCTCACTTATTGCTTCTCTATGTGAGCGTTGAAGAGTCTGCAAAACTAACTAAATTAGCATGATTTCATGTTAAATATAACAGATTTTGTTACTTCACATACAAGTGTTTTAACAGGAGGATCCACCCATGGGCGTCGAGCATCAATACTGACAGCTCTGTCCAGCCCCTCCACATCCTCAGTTGAGTTGGCTACTGGAACAGTCAGGTCATTAGACACTCCTTTTGCCTTTATCATATGAAACCAGACAAATAAAGAAATATAGTCAGTAGGATGATAAAACTTTACTAGAAAAGGAATTGAATAATCTGCCAGTCAACTCAACATTAGAATTTCTGCACCAGAATTAATCACAACACAACATTCGACATATCTATGATTCAAACATCTATTTGCTTCTTTATCTGTACTTAATATACGAGAATTTGGTCAATTGATTGCAAAAATCTATTTGCTTCTTTATCTTATTGCATTAGTGAGAATATCCTGCTGGGAAGTGAGATTGTTACAATACAAATTGGTAGTTAATTAGAAGGAAAACTGAGTGTCACGGTAATCAACCAATAATATAAAGATAAGACCTCTGACTGTAAATGGTCATGAGTGGAAATAATATTGACTTCTTGTCTCTGGCTTAACTTCTCCTCATTCTCTCTGAACTGAATCCATTCTTGGACCAGTAACCTTCAAACACTTTCACCTACACTACCCAAACACCTGAGTTCCACATTAGCTGGCATCACTTACTGGAAATATCGTGTCAGGTATCAATCCCCGCTCAAAGGCTTGCCTGGCCTTTTTAAACCCCCTATAACACTCAGAAGATACAAAAGAAGCATAGATATTTCCATATGTAAATCCTTTTTTAGTCCTCTCTGTGATTCAACTAGAGTAACTATCCTTTTTGTAGGAACTTACTCTACCCCGACAAAAATAACCATTACTGACTGTTTTTTATGGACACAATTAATGCATTGACACAGCAACAGAAGCAGTCTAAACTAGGCATTCAGCAAGACAGGAACATCTCAAACTTAAGACTAGGAAACAAAGGTGGTGCAATAAAGTCTGCTCTAGCAACTGAAACTTTTGAAAAAAGTCAGCAATACCAAAATTGATTAGGAAATTCCACTTACCCTACTAGACTGCTGAATGCGCTGCCTTTCCAAGTACTTGGGATTGACATGGATGCTATTTGGTGGCCGTTGCGACTGAGACTCAGACCTAGTCGTTGCAGCGCCTGCAGATGAACCATTCACTGCATGAGCAAGGCCAAGTTCTTTCTCAATCATCTGGAGTGGCTGAGGAGGGAAAACTCCTTTCCAAGTTCCAAAAAGATGCCGCATACTTGAATGTACAGGGGAATCAACCTGCCTATAAGCCTTGCAGAATACCTAAGAGATGCAAAAATAATAGATAACTACCAGATGATAAATGGAGAATGGAGCTTGTACACTCCTACAAACATAGCAATGGTGAATAGGTGATCAAGTAAACTATATGTGAAAGGATGCATGCACAACTTGTAGGCCAAATGAAACAAGTAAAACATGAAAGTAATTACATCCAAAGAATTTTGAGTGGCAAAGACCTTAAAAAAAACAACTATGACAGAATTCTTAACTATTTCTTTAAATAAAACACCATATTTTACACTTGTATCCTTTAAAATAATGCCACATCGAGTGATGAGAGTCTATATGAAGAACAAACATCTCACCTCAGGCAGTCTGGCAGCAAAGTATTTTATGTAATCCCTCCCAATATTCTTCACAATGCTGTCTAAGAGATAAAGAGATGGAAGCTTTTGCTCACTGGGAACCTGCAAGTTAATTTCGTAATGAGATTCAACACACCAGGGGCAATATTCTTTGAAACAAATAACTGGATAGCATAAATGGTGGCCAAGAAGCAGAAAAAAGAGCAAATAAGTTTCATTATAGCATTAAAACATGCATCATACAGCACCCAACTCCCAACTGATTTACAAAGCCAAATTGAAGAATCCTTCTCTCTTTTCCTTTGCCTTTCTTTTAGATCCAATTCCAGCTCTCTTGTATGTCTTGCTGTGCTTGTAGTTAAGTTATTGCAAACCTCAGAATATCTCAGGCTCCACCATAAAAACTTCCATAAATCAGGTAGATATTGCCTTGTGTTCTCAGACATTGATTTTTTGTCCTGCTGGCCTCTAGAAAACTATGACAAAGAAAGGTGCGCTCCTTGCTTTTCCATCCTTTTATTCTGGATGAATTTACAACTAAAGCATCCACAAACAATCACGCACATAACAGAAACACTTCTACAAAAGAGGCAACAATAATTTAAATGTGACTGGATAGCTAACTTCTATCTGTTAATTTCTTTCCAGAGACGGACAGCATATCCTGACAAAAACTCTCAGAAAAACCATACATCACTGCATTTCAGGGATATGAGAAAATTCCAATTGTGATTCAGATACAATTTTTCCATACATATTCTCAATGACGCTGGCTTCTCAAAAACATAAAATAACCTGTATTAACTACTGAATATTCACTCCAATATTGTAAGTTATGGGACAATCATAAAACTTGGAGTGGCAGTATAATTCACAGGAGATACAGCAACATCACCGATTAAATTTATGGTTAGCTTTGATGGTGGTTTGCAGACATGCCATGTTGATGTTATGGCTCCCCATAATACTTATAAACCCATAGTGAAACAAAGGCTTTAAGAAAGAAAGAAAAAAAGCTTCAAGAATTGTAAGTTGTGCTTGATCAGAAAAGTTTTCATTAATCTGTAATTACACCCAACCAGTACTACTGCTACCGCCATTTCTATGGAACTGCCCAGTGCTTTCTCATACAATTTAATTCAAAACAACAAATGGGGCCATAACCAAAATTTACTAGTCAAAACTAATGTTTCACCTCAAGAATATTGGCACAGATTGTGGCAGCAACAGCTTTGGCGGCGTGGAGATTCTCACCCGCAATTATAGTCAAGTTAGTGATTATTGGCTTTGAATTGAAAGTCAGCTCCGCCAGAGCAGTCTTATACTGACTCACTAGCTCCTGGTATTGCTGTGGCTGTGGCACCGGCTGTGGCTGGTATGCACTGCTGCGATTCGAATCATTACTCTCTAAATCTCTATCAACTCCAGGCCTATATCTTGCAGAAGGTGCAGCTGCCGGTCTCTGCGTGAACGGGCGGCCCTTAAGGTTTGCTTGCTCTTCAGCTAATCGAGGTTTCTTCAAGCCTGGTTCTCTTGATCTATCGAAGGATCTACGCGTACTCTCCATTTCCATTACCGTGCAAAAATAAAATCGAAACCCTGACCCTAATTCCTATCCATAAATCAGCTTTTTTGTTACAAGTTAACCATCATCAAATCTAAAAGAATACAACAATCGAAATAAATAAATTAAAAACCCTAACCCTAATTTGTACAAAGATTAATTTGGATACAAGCACTTGGAGGTATTCCTATTGTTCAGACAGAAACTAAAGAAAATTAAAAAAAAAACATCTAGTAAAACATTAAAAAGAGAAGGAGATTGAGATTGAGAAGGTGATTATGGAGTGAGGGGAAAGAGAGTGAAGCTCCTTTTCTTCAAGACAGAGCGCAGCGCAAATAAATGGGGAGCGATAAGAAAGAGTTGTTTGTTTTTATAATGGTTTTTGGTCATCAAAGGTCCCTGTGGTTCCACTATTCATTAACATTAGACTTTAATTTATAGAATTATAATTAGGTCCCTCGGATCTCGGATTTCTTAGCGTTGATAGATGCCCCTGTATTTTGTACCCCGAATATTTTTAGAGATTGTGTAGAGTAATTTTTTTTAATTTTTTTTTAAAAAATATTTTTTAGATTTGAAAACAATTTTAAAAAAATTAAAGCAAATAAAAAAATAATCTTTTGAAATGCAAAAACAAATTGTCCATGAAAGAAATTAAAACCATTCCTTTTCAACAATAAACCCTTTCTATAAACATTAAATACGTCTTGGATATGAAAGAGGAAATCTTAGAGCTTTTGGATGAACATTGTAATTTATCCTAATGAAAATTGATAATCAAATTTATAAAAGAACTAACTCTATTCTTATATTTAAGTCTCGTGAACTTTGTTGCATTTTTAAACCACGTATTTTATAGTCTCGTATGTTTGAGAGTATGGTTAATATAATTTTTAAAAGTGTTTTTTTTTCCAGAAATGTATTAAAATAATTTTTTTTTATTATTTTTAAAAAATTATTTTTGATATTAATACTTAAGAATAATATAAAAATACCAAAATTTTTAATTAGATATAAAAAAAACAATTTTTTTCAAAAATATTTTTGAAATACAATATCAAACAGACCTTTAACTAAAATTAAGGATATCCATTGATGAAAGCTATTTCACAAAAATAATGTAATTGTTCTTATTATTGTTATAAAAATAACCTAGAACCTCACATGGTATAAGATTCAAGTTACTAGGCCATTTAGCTAATCCCTACCTCACAAAATACACATTAGCACTACAGATCATGTTAACGAGTTAGGAATATAGTAATCATTGTTTTTCAAAATATTTTTTTTTATAAATATATCAGAAAAATATGTTTTTAAAATATATAGAAAAAACAATTTTAAACAAAAGCAAAATCAATATTTTTAAAATAATGCCCACATATTTTTATTCGTTAAAAAAACATCGCTCGTAGCATATGGAATCAGACTAATATATATAAAGCCAAGATATTATTGCCTTCTCAATGTGGCTTCGGGTAAAACTTCTTTGAAGAAGGAAACTAGGACTTGTCAGTTCTTGATATGAAGAATTTTGTGTAGCTTTAAATAAGGTATCAAATGTATGCAGGTTTCTATTTTTGTCAAACATGAAATGATTTTCTCCAAAGTAATAGGAGAAGAGCTGTATAATAGATATCACAGAAGAAAGGAGGTTGTGTTCACGAGAGTCAAAGGGAAAATATAAAATAGTGAAAGGATGCTGATAACATTTGAGTAAACCAGGATTAAAATAATAAATTCACACTAATAATTTTTTTGAAGAAAAATGCATGCAGGACAGGATATAAAGTTGCCGATAACCAACACTTGAATCATAAACCAAACTCCAAGGTCATAACTCATAAACAATTACAAATGGAACTACATGATTTTCACACACACTAGAACAAGATAACCAAATTACCAAAACTTACCAGGATGATAAAAAAAATATAATAAACCCAACAGAAGAGTAATGCTCTCTGTCTCTGGTCGCATCCTGCAATGTTCATAACTCGAGAGTAGCAAGAACAGAAAATCTGCAACACTTACCTAATTCAACTCAATAACAGAATATAGATGGACAAGAATTAGCAAATACAAGAAGCCAAAGAATATTATAATGAAACCTGTGGGTCTTTAAATGAAATTTGGTTCTCAATCAAATAATATTTATAAGAGATGTCCAAATATTAGACCCTATGACCTATAAACTATATTATTACAGGGGCCACAAGTGCTGGTGCAAATGAAACCCAATAGATCTATATATCATCTTTTGGCTGGCCAGCTTGACTATCAGACTCGTCAACAGGATTTTCGTCACCCATCCACTTATCCATGCTCAAATCTCCTCCTGCTTGTCCAGGACCTATATCCCAAAAATCCAAGAAGCCACCTGTTGATCCCAACTCTGGCACATCATATTTGAAAAGATTATCCCATGAAACATTGCTTGAACTAGACATACCAGCACTTGTGTTAAATGCCAAACTCCAAACATCATCTTGTTTAACAATTCTTTCCATACCAGGGGAAGATAATTCTGGAAAGCTTTTCTCCATCCCCAAATCCTCAGGAAAAGAGAGAGAATATTCAAGACCAGCCTCATTTTGCGGGTTCGTAAAAATCTTTCCTTTGAGATTGGGATCTTCAAATTGCATGCTTGATTGGCCTTCTCCAACCTGCTCTGGTGTTTTGATAAATCCCTGTCCCACTCCCAATTCATCTGAGATGGCAAATTCATCAGGTGCAACAATTTCAAGTAATGGCATTGTTTCACTGCCAAGACCCATGCCCTCTGAGACATGATCAGGAGATTGATCAGTAGAGACTGGACTTGTATCTGGGACCACAGAGGATAGTGTAATGTTTCTCCAATCAGGTATATATTTCATAATCTTATTTTCCATTGATGATTCAGATAGGGCATGTTGGTGTTGCTGGTACTTAACAAACTTCCTCCTCATCCTTGATGAACCAATTTCTCCTTGTTCCTTCTTTTGCTTGATACGGGCTAAGAATGCTGGATTCTGAAACAACTTTGCCAAGAACGAAACCATCTGCTTCTGCCTTTGCTCTGCTGCCTGAAGTCTCTGATTTACTGATTGCACATGGTGAACAGTCCCAGACTGCTGCTGCTGCAGTTCTATGACTTCCTGCATCATCACACTCCGCTCCTTCCTTAATCTTTCTACGTCACTTTCCAATCCAGACCTCCCTGCTTCAGTTAAAGACCCTGTGTGGCTCCCAACCTGCTGGGACTGTGTTGATCTGCGCCTATGAATGTTCTTCAACAGACGCTTTTCACCTCTTCTGAAAGATTCATTGGCAAACTCCCATCGATCATTATCAATCTTGTGGAAACCCTGAATACAGCACCCAAAGCAACTCAAGAATGAACGAAGAAGAAACAAAAGTCCATGTACAATTATTAGCATAATACATCCGTGCTTCATGCAAGAGAATTTGAAGCAGTCAATTTTCATGCGCAAGCAATAGATGATTCTACTATATAGATGAGCTACAGATTAGAAATAAGAGAGTATGAGTATTGACAAACTAGCAAACAGCAATAGCATATGAACCTGAAATTCTACCTGCACATGATGCAAGCAACTCCCCGCTCCAATAAATGCTTAGGAGGGGAAGGATGTCCATTTGTTGGCAGTAGGAAGATGAAAACCTCGGGGATAAATATTAGCCGAATGCAGAACCTTTCATCATTTTCCTAAATCTACCTGGTGTATTACATCAAAAAACAATCCTACTTCACTAACTGTTTTTCTAGTTCTGCCTACTGCCCCAAACATTACATTAACTAAATATGCATATAGCATTACAAAAGTCCACCTGTATTCCATTAGTGATATGGACAAAGAACAGCAAAGGTTCACATATAAATTTACAAATCCTTCCATTGCACAAGAATCTTATACAAACTGGAATTTTCAGAACAGATACTAATATCTGCTCCACAAAAATACCATACATTCCATTCCCAGGTCGTACAAAAACAAAATACCTTCATCAGCTACATCAACAAAAGACAGATTGTCAAACCCAATATCCAAAATTGAAGCATCAATTCCACAAAATATATATATAAAAAAAAACGGTACCATTATATAGCACAGCAGGCAAACGGAGGCCTGGATATATATGTGTGTGTGTGTTTTTATATAAAACGATACCCACATAAGTATTGAGTTGTCGGACAAAACTGGAGAAATTGTTGTGCTTGAAATTCCGAGGCAGAACAAGCCTGGCGAACTCCGCTGGGTCCCACACCACGAAACTCTCCCCTGTGGAACCCCAGGAAATTATTGGGTCCAGCGTCCGGTCATCCACCAGATCATATGTTTTCGATAGAAAAGGCGGCACTGGGTTCTCCTGTAAGCACGCAAGAGGACGTGGCATTTCCGCTTCCTCATCCACCTCGTTGGCAGACGCCGATAATGATACTAGATGAGCTGAGGTCGTCGGGCTTACAACGGAGAAAGCTTCCAAATCCACTAAAGGAGAAAGTGCGGCAGCAGGGAAGCTTAAATCTTCCATACATATCAACCCTACACTAGGAAACTGTTGACAATCCATTAATGAAGGGTATTTGTGAGGTGATTTTGGGTATGTATCGTCTTCTTCTGAGCTCATTACGCTTTGGTTTTTGACAGAAAAGGAGTGAGATTTGAATTGAACGAGCAAAGATTGCATATGCACGCATAAATATATACAGGAGTGGGATGGAGTATCGCCGACAAACTGTTTGATAAAAAAATCTTCACGAAGAGGCGGTGAGGGTTCAGTTCATCTTCCACGGCCCCGGTTACAGTTATTCCAGACATTTTTTTTTCCTCCAATTCTACTGGGGCTCACTTTTCCAATACCGACCATAGTTTTTATTTTATTTTTGTCGGCCCCACTAAGAAAATGATATCCACCTATTTTTATATCTATATTATCTTTTTTATTTCTTATTTAAGATTTTTAGACTCCGTTTAGTAATGAGTTTTTTATTTAAAAGTAATTTTTATTATATATATATATATTAATATAAAAATAAAAAATATTATTTTAATAATGTTGATTCATTATAAAAAAATATATCATTTAAAGAATTATATATATATATATATATATATATATATATATTAAGGGAAAATATGGCAGAAAGTTTAAGAAGTTGATTGAGAAAAAATATGAAAAAGTGATGTAGAAAATTATGTGGTGATAAACTGATTTTGAAGGTTTGGGTTGATATTTTTTACTCAGAAATATATTAAATAATATATGTTTTTTATTCTTTAAAATTATTTTTGATATAACATATTAAAATAATCTGAAATTAAAAAAAAAATCAAAACCAAAACAGTGACGCCAGTTGTGGTTTTTGTGGCTGGTAAGATACAGTTGGAGCCCACTAGGGGTGAGATTTTGCTGTTTTCTTTCGGTGTCTTTAATTTTGTTGTTTTTTAAGGAAATTACTGTTCAAGGTTTGAAAATGGGGGCGGTGGCTGGTCACAATACTTGGTGGTGAAGCTACCTCGTTGGCCAATGGCCTGTCAGATTTTCAAGCGATGTCATGTCACAAATGTTATATATATGATCTGAGATCGAGGTTGTTGACCATGTGAGCATTTAGCCTTAATTCAGACTATAATAAGAAACTATTTATTTTCCTTGCAAAAACTCACCATTATTTAATTTGTGATGTTTGATATTATAATAATTATTATTTTTAATCTTGGTTTTTTTTGTCTAAAATTATATTAAAATATTTTTATTTATTTTTTAAAATTTGTTTGTAATGGCATCGATGATTTAAAAATATAAACAAAAAAATAAAATAAAATAATTAGAATTTCTTGATTGAAACTCGGGGTCAAACACCCCATTACCTAGCTACTAGCTAGTACATCAAAATCCTAATATAGTATTTAAATAAATAAGATAAAGTATTTTAAATTTACAAGAAGTAATTAGTGATATATTATTATCTATTTCTTAAATATGGGTACGAAAAATGAAAGTCCTTTTCCACGGGAAAAAAAGAAACAGAAGTTCAGTTAGGATTCCCCCAAACTCTTGGAAAGTAAAAATAATACTGTCTTTTTAGTTTTTATTGTCTTTATACAAAAATTTGATTGTCATATTTAGATCCATAACGTATATATGTATTACCTTTTTTTACTGTACAATATATAAGATTCATACATGCAAGTATTAAACTACTCTACCATAATTCTTTATAGATAACCCTAGTATTGATTTAACAGCACAACTACGTAGAATATCATTATACGTTGTATAATTTATCTGTTTATTTCTGCGGTTAAAATCGTGTTTTATAATTTAAAAAAAAATACTTGGAAATAAGTTTTTTTGAATATTTTAAGATTATTTGAATGTATTAATGTTAAAAATATTTTTCTTATATATTTATAAAAAAAAATCGAAAACTAATAACTACATTAGTAAACACTATCTACTTTGGGTGTAATGAGTTGGCTCCCAAACATTTTAGAATTAACACCAATCCAATATTCATGCATCCAATAGAAGTTAAACCTATAAACTAGCAAGGATCCTCATACATGGTGATTATTTGATGGGAAACAATGGAGCATTTAAATTCTTAATCATTAGTTCTTTCTTAATGAATTGAGATCGGTCTTATAAATTGAGTTGGTCAACAAAATTAACATCGCAATCAGTCCAATTGATCACCTATCCTCCCCCGTTTTATCCCTCTTGAAAAAAGACATTCTAAAAAACCTTTAGTTTATAATTGGGATTAATTAGAATGCTACCGATATCTTTCACTCTGTTTTGTTGTATTGTTTACCTGTTCGAGCGAAGGAGGGTGAGAAATTGAGATCTGGTATAGCAATTGAACATTACCTTTTCGTGCTCAAATGTTGAATGCCGAGGAAGCTACTTCTCATTAAAGCTAATTTAAGGTACAGACTTTACATACAAAATTACAAGACTTTATACAATTTAACCACCTAGGCAAACAATATTTGTCGCAGCAGAAAAGAAGATGCTAACTTTAGATTCAGGCATCATTCAATGTTTGCATATCAAAGCTGGATTGCGCCTGAGACGATTAGACGGTGGTTATTCCGGTCAGGCACCAATCTCAAAAGAATGCTGTATTATGTGCACAAAGAAGACTGCTGGTGGTCCAATCCTTCAGGCAAGCAAAGTCATGTCCGCGAGACCAGGTTGCGGCGTCGGCGGTTTAATCATTGACCTCAATGAGTCCATGATGCTGGCAAACGAAGGTCGTTTCCATGATTCACTGCAGGAAACCATTTGTGTATATATATATATAAAAAGAATACAATGGGGTGAAAATAGTGTGGAAATATGAAGCCAGAACTTTGAACTTACGTGGCCCAGCACGCCTCAATTAAAGCAGCCACTTGAGGATTTAAATCCCGTGGAATCTCAAGCCTTCTGCCCTTGAAACCAACAGCAGCCACAACCTATAAGATAGTATCCATATCTGTAATCTCTATCTTGTAATCGATACCAAACAGTGTTTTTGCAAAAACACAATGTGCCAAGGAACCAAACTTGAATCAACCATGAAAAAAAAAAAAGGATGAATACAGGCATAATTACATATTCCCGCATAGAAGTGCTGGTGTATGTCAATGAGACAGCAAGACTAGCGGCCACCACAATAACGAAAATGAGTCGCGGTCACTTGCAACACTTAATAGAATGAAAAACTTCAATGACCACACACATGCAGCAATCTGGCTCCTAAATAAGCTCGAAAAGCTTTAATAAAAGCACACGAACAGCTTCTACACCCCTCGGGCAATAGAACTGGCCCGACGTAGCCCATTACTGCAGCCTGGAGGTGGACACCTTAAAAATAGGTCACGCCCATTTATGATGAACACAGAGCTTCAGCTAGATACATGGAACGTGTAGGGAAAGACATCTATTTTGTACAGGATGTTTAGGCATAAAAGCTAGCACCAGAAAGCAACTTTCCAACTAAGGACCTTGAGGATGGAGAAAACACAATATATGGGTCCTATAAATTAGAGGCCTAAACCAGCGGGTGTCTTTTTTATAGTTTCAACTGATTTGTTATTGACGTTGACATCTATTTATGGGATATAGTCTCATTTAATAATATTCTGAGTATCCGTTTCCTTGATTTGTCTTAATCCTAATTGCAGTGATAAGCTAAATTGCCAACATGGAATAATCTGTCCATTCACATCGTATCATTTCCAAATCAAAAATGAAACTACCATAATACAAACCTGTGCTGGATTTAAATTGCTCCAAGGTTGCTGCAATGTTGCTAGCTCCCACAAGATTACACCAAAGCTGTATACGTCAGACTTCTCATTTGAAAGTTCATCGCGAAGAACTTCAGGTGCCATCCACTCAGGCTAATAAATTGGAATAAGTATTGTTAAGCACATATTTTAATAAAGAGTATCCCATGCCACCTTGAAACAAAGATTCAGTCATGTTGTTGTTGTTGTTAAGTTTAACTGCACTTACAGTCCCTGCTGCTGACTTTGATGAAAGAAATGTGTTTGCTTTGAAACGAGAAAGCCCAAAATCACAAACCTGAATAGACCAGACAAAGCAAACAAAAGGAAAAGACATGTAACAAAGTAAAAAAAGTGCTTGATAACAAAACTGAACTCTTAACAGAAGGGAAAAAAGAAATAAAACAGCAATTGCAGGCCACAGAACACACACTCATACACAAAGCAATTCTTACAATAGAAAACAAAAGATGCCAAGCAAATTTTCCTTCATGAACGTGTCGCATAAAATAACAGAATCAAATATCCTTCTAATAGAGGCATAAAATAATATCGCATTAATCTTCACATCTACTTAAGAAATTCTGTTGGAGAAAAAATGTGATGCCACTAATCACTTCACTGCACTGAAGTTCACAATTTCATGCAGTATTTGACATCAACACTCATGTTGAATTGGAACTTGTCGATAAAAAATTTTGCTTGCCAATGTGATGCATCATACAAGCAAGAAAAATGACTATCCTGAACAAGCTGGCTTCCATCTACGAAACAAACCCAGAAATAATCAAAGCAAAACCATAGCAAGCAACAATACCAGGGCATGACAACATCTAACCATGCAGGGAAAAAGATAACATGCCCTGTGAATTACCTAGATCCAGTTGTTCAACTGTATATTCTTCAAAGCCTACCAAGGCTTCATACATTACAAGTTAAATTCATGATTGCAAAAGGCAACAGAGTTTAATTATGTTTCCCTCCTCTCTAATCATAAAATGGGAAATTGGCAGTCTTTCACCTGCATGCAAGGATTTATCAGCCTTACCTTCACTGTATATTTTTTGTCAACCAAAAGATTAGGAGATTTTAGATCTCTATGGACAATGGGAGGATTACGTTTGTGAAGATAATTCATACCCTTTGCCTGTGAACAACAATGGCAACTCGATTAGCTATCCCAGACAAGGAGTCGATATTGATATTGAATTCCCGTAACAAGTTTAAATATAGAAAAGAGATTACAGAAGACATGAAGCTTTCACATGCATACCACATCATAAGCCATATTCAACCGACGCCTTTCATCCAGCACCTCTCTTGCACCTGATTTGCGCAAAAGCCTATACAAGCTACCCCTGCAGTGCAACCCAAAAAATTCAGTTGGTTTAACCTCAACAGCGATAAAATTTACATTCAAATAAGTGAAGCAGACAACGGTTTTACTCTATAGATACATTGTACAGGAAATAGGAGGGGGGTTTCTAAGAAATAACAGGACCTTGATAAATATTCTGTCACAATGGATAAGTTTGGGGGTTGAGTAACTGCGCCCATAAAAAGAACAATATTTGGATGCCGCAAGCGTTTCATTATTGCAACCTAAACAAAAGATATGAAACTTCACAGATCAAGTACAATCCAAGAGATAGAAAAAAAAATCTCTTGAGCTTAGTGCATATCACATTTAATTCTAGATAAAACACACCTCCCTCAGAAATTCCTTAAAGTGTTCGGCATGAAAGTCTTGCTCCATGAGAATTTTCACAGCAACATCCTGCAATTACCACATATATTCAGAATTTTGTGATTGGATCATTGAATATTAATTTAAAATAAACCTCAAGAAAATTCAATCAACGGAGAAGGCAGACAATATTTAAATATCCAGTAAAAAAATGTCTATATATATAAATGTGCATCCTTCTATTTTCAAATGCAAGAATGATATTAACGCAGCAAGAAATGAGTACAGATAAAAAAGAAAGATTGGAATAAATAAAAGAAAAGGTGTTTCTGGGCAAAATAAAAATGCAAAATATCAGGTGGTAAATAATGCATCCTAGGTATGTTGATTGCAGTCCCAGCAAGAACTTGAGGGCCGCAATATTGCTTGAACATGACATCATAGCTACACCCCATAGAACTGTCTGATCAGGTGAATGTTATAGTCCTTCGGATGCTATGTTGAGATAAAAGGCAAGCAATTAATGAAATTCAACTTGTTTTCCTTTTTAATTTGGATTTGACCAAAAGTAAAGTAAATATTGTCCTGTATAGCTTAAGTTTCCATATTCCCTCAGATTCCATCAAGTGGTCAGGCAAATAACCATTCTTAAAATCTCCATCCCAAATGAATATAAACAGGTCCTAAACTAGCCTATCATGGATTGAGATCAACATTCAGAAACCAGAGAAGAAATCAGAGTGCAAAACATGCCTTCACCATTTCTATCCTGATGCAACTGCATAAACAAATATGAAAAGCTTACCGAGCCATGCCAATCTGCACGATGGACAGTTCCAAAAGAGCCTGAAAAATCACCCATTCACAAAATAAGTGCAGTCTCCCCAAGAAAATCAGGGCCAATAGCATAATGGCATGAGAGAAGCATGGGTGCTATGCTAATATACCATGATCATGTTTTTTTCTTTTCAAATCTGTTACGAAAAGTACCTGCTCCAATTCTCTCTTTTAAAACAAGATCACTCCATGGAATATCCGAATCCTCCGCGTCAAGTGAAAATTCTTTACTTGTTTTACCAGAAAGCAGTTGACCACCTTCAGAGAACATGGAATCTTTACTGGGATCAACTCTTAGATTAGACGATGATATACGTGGTCGTGCATCTCTATGCATAACTGGTGGGATTTTATTTAATGGGATTGGATCTCTGACAACATTCATTGATTGTTTATCATTCTGGGAAGGATTGTACGATTTTAAAGGTTGTGTATTTCTATCTGGGCCACTTATCCGACTAACTTTCAGTGGCGGAGGTAAACGAGAAATTTCATTGTTATTACTTGGAACTTGCACATGATTACTTATTTCCGAGTTTGTCCTGTCAATTTGGTTAGGATACATGGAAAATCCAGGAGCTTCACCATCATGAACAGTACCTGAAATTACAACAGTCAATATCAATGCAAACTTGGCATTTTCTTCTCTACATGGAAAACTAAAGGATGCAATACCTCAATTTTACACTTTTGATTAGATACAGAAAAAAACATCAAAATCAAATTCCAGTTTCGCATGGGAATTCAATAACTAGACATATACACCACTAGCATAGGGTGAAATATTAGCAACATTTAGAAAATTTGATCGGTGTATCATACATCACATATGGGTAATGGAACTAAGGAAATCAAAATGGACATGTATATGAATGTAATTGGATTGGATTGGGGAAAAAAAGTACAAGAATTAGTGGCAATAATATGGAAATATAAAATGCACACAAACAACATTAACATTACCTGTTTATTATGCTCATATGACATGCACACGGTTAGCTGATTTTAAAAAGGTGCAATTCACTAAATTAGTAATTATCAATCTACATTAAACTTAAAAATGAGATGACCTTCTGGCTAAGAGGTTTGCAACAAATTAACTAAAGATAACACTCCACCTCAGCAATTACCATCTAAAGTTAAACATAATTCTTGAGCCAAAATTAGAAAAGGCATATAAGCACAATGAAAACCATTGTTTCAAAAGTAGAGATAGATGATTTTTTGTACTTTATGTGCTTTCTCTTACTAATTGCACTGAATAATTTGTTCGGCAATTATCTCTACTTTGACCACTAGTTCAGGGTTGGGTGTCTTTTACAATTTACCCTTACAATTTTGTTGCGACAACCTTAGGTGTTAGCAGCATCTTCCTAACCAAAAAGGTTTCTCTCACCACCATCCTTATATAAATCTTCTTCGTCATCCCCATTGGGTTCACACAACTCGCCCTTGTCATCGAAGGGTTTTGGCACACACTGCCTTTTGATCGATTGATCGATTTATGTCTCCTGCAATCAATGGAACGGTGTCTTGGTTCTCTATATGTAAAGCATTTGGCTATCATTAACATGGCATTAGGGTTATTCGGTCTATTTGTTTCAGCTTGTTTTCACAAAACCTTGTAAGTGTAGTAGTATCTAACCTCATTGGAGTTGGCCTACTACCTTCTGCTTATCAGTAGAACCAAATTTGTTTATCTCAATATACGGTCTCCTAAGAGGATAGGCCTTATGAAATTTATACTATTACCAACCATTTCTTTTTTAACATCTCAACTTTTAATGTCATATTACTTGCCTTTGAGAGCGTAAACATCTATACTCTAATCTTGTACTAGATTGTTGGTTTTAACCCTCTCATATACCTTGCAACCTTTTGATTCTCTATATCTTGGAGTTTGTTATGTTATGTTAGGCTTAGAAATTCAGTGGTTTACTCATTGGTATATTTACTACTTTGTGATCAATCCCGGTATAACTTAAACAACTATTGCTTATAGTCGAGAGGAAGAAATCTTTCATGCAATAATTGCCTCATGTACTTCCATGACATAATAGGTAATTTCCCTTCTCTTATCGTGCAATTGCTTATAGTCAAGAGGAAGGAATCTCTCGTGCGATAATATCTTCATGTACATCCATGATGTAATAGATTCTCCATTCTCTTAACCGTCTATTTATTTGACGTTTCCACTAAGAAGAAGCTCCACACTTCATGTTACATGCAACCAATTTCACCATCTTCTCTTCCGAGAAACCTAAGTGTTCCTTAACCCTATCACATTCAATGATCCAATCAAGGGATTCTTTTGTGTACAAATCTCCATAGAATACATAGAATACAGTAATTTCTATTTTAATGCAAAAATCATGTTTGTTACAGTGTTGTCTCATCAAATTTATCTCCATCAATACCCTTCACATAGACAACTAGTTGTCTAAGTGGATTTCAAGAATAGATTTGGGGTTAGGTCTGCCTCAAGATAAGTCTCTAGACAAGTTCTCCTCCTCTTCACTATCCTTGTTTGTGTTACCCATTAACTGAGTTAGATTTATTATTACTTGCTCCAAACTATCCTTTTTTTCCTAAGCTCACACAGCGTCCCAGAGGGCCTCCACTCTTGCATCATAAAGTTGGTTGCAATTGTTTTTGTCCATCAAAAAGGTCAATCTTCTTTGACCAATTGACGAGGTGAATAGCTTGAAAGAAACTAGGGTTCTCAAGCCCAAGTTTACCACCCTAACACTATAAAGGAATATAGAAAATCTTTGATATTTTATTAAAAGTATAAATAGTTTGAATCTCAAAATAAACTAGACATATACTTATATAAGTCCAAAATCATTTATTAAAAAGGATTCATAATTAAAACTTACCAAATTAAAAGAATAAATCTAGCATTAGGATTCATAGATAATAAAATATTAATTAATTATAAGTACAACAACAACTCCAAGTTTCATATTAGATGCTTCCAGGTTTCTTTGTGGACTTCTTTACAGACTTAATCCTGTCCATCTAGTTTATAAATATAAATGTAACACGTTCCATGAAGCTACAAAAACTAAAACTCTTGAGTTGTAAAGCAAAGAGCAAACAAAGTGTATGCTAGAGAGCCCGTGCAAGATGGGATATAAAAAATTAAATTATGAATGTTTATAGTAAAGTAGGTCATCTAATGAACGAATAATAGTACAATTCCTTGGTTTGATAAGTACAAGTATTATGTTAGAGAAATTATTAGATGAACTTGTTCACAACAAGGGACCAATCAATTGGGGAGGGATATATCATTTTATTTGACCACAACTTTAAAATAACAAACAATAACAACGGCTTAAAATAAAAAGAAAGAAAGAAAATTATTTTGAGGAAAGAAAATGATTGTGTCCTCACATAGTTGGTTGGTCCATGGTCTCATTGGTGAACTAGGTTCAATTAATAACCTCTCTATTTAAAAGGGTTTTTACACCTTTGAATTGCCTCTGCATGTCACAATGGTCTGAAGCAAATTTATCAACCAATTCCAAGTTTCGGCAGCAATATACTATATTAGTAATAAAACTATATAAGAATCTAAGTAGCAAATTCTTATGAAACGATTGTTTTGGGCAATTAATTAAAGCTTGCAGTGAAGAGCATATGACATGAGAAATTGGCGAGCACAGATAACACCCTCATCAATGCTAGTAGAAAAAAATTGCAAGTTGAAGCCAAAAAAGCAAATCCAGAGATAGGTTGAAGAACTATGGACTTGCGTAGTTTATACAGCTTCTTTTAAAATATTTACCTGTTGAAGCATCATCAAATACAAGATTGAGTGATTGACAGTCCAAGAAATATTGCTTGGCCAATTGCCTGAAATCAATTGTACTTTCAGCTGATTTGATTCTAGGAAAGCGCAATGGTGAAGAAATTGAGATGGAAGAAGGACCATTGAGCAAGGAATCGGGCTCACACAAAAAACCAGGCCTACCAACTAAGTCAACTAGATACTCCCTGAAATGAATTAAATATACTTTGTCAGATGTTGCTCACAACTTGCAGTTGTAAGTATGAAACACAATTGTAAGTATGAAACATGCAGCTATTAAAAAGAACGGTCCAGTTGATGCGCCAGAAGGAAAGAAGAAAAAGACCTAAAGCAATAAACTAGCAATTTAGGATTTATTAATTTAAAGAATTTTGTTTACTTTTACACAAGATAATGATTGCATTGAATTTGTATGCAGTGTTTCTACTTTGATAATCTTAAAATGAATTTCTCCGATGTTCTTAGCATGTAACAAGGGATGAGGAGTAGAATAGATGCCAAAAGAAGGGAGATTTGTGTTCACAAGAATGCAAAGGAAATATCTACAAGGATGAGAGAATGTCAATAAATCAGAAATTAACCGAGTTTAATTTAACTTTCCATTCAAACCAATTAACTAAGTTGGATAAATTGTCGAATTAGGATACATCATAAGAAAAGGACACCATAATTTGGAAGAAAAGGAAAAAAAATAACCTGTCAAGCCCGAACCGAACAAGACAGGAGGAACCATCATCCCTTTTACAATATTTGCAGCCTTTTGCAATTCGACATGGTAAATCAATAATGTCAGCCAACACCTGCACAAATTATACAAGTTAGCATCAATACCGAAATGCTACCAGGAAAAAGTTACAAAAAATAGGTCACGATCACGAATCTTAGCCAGGAGGTTAAGAAACATGCTTCATTATACTTGGGATGAATTTCAAAACACAGAAACTCATGTAAAAGTTGCAAATAAAAACATTGTTAACTGTTGAAACCAAAAATAGAAATCAGTGCATGAAAATATAAAACGTCTTACCTTGAATAGTAAAGCTCTATGTCTACATAGACCAATGGATAGGCTGCCTATTGGAACCACAACAGATCCTAAGCAATATTTTAGATCATCACTGCGGTCCTTCCAGATGGAAATGAAATCATCTTCTCCTATGTTGGTTGGCCCCCTTATGATAGCAAAAAAATTGTGATGAGCAGAGTATTATTTAAAAAGCTAAATCCTAGATCTTTGCGCAATTAAAGATTGGAACTCACCCCATCCGATAGCAAACAAGTTTTGCCAGCTGATCAACTACCTCTTTTGTTGTATTACAATTACAAGAGATGTCATGGGCCCTGTTTTGGAGTTCCCTTAAGCTCGGATCACTACGTTGATCAATCAAAACCACTTCCATTGCTGAATCGGCATTGGGATCCACAGACTTTAGTGATTCAATTGATGGAATACGGCCTTTATCTTGCAAAGTCAGTGCACACAGTCCACACATATGGATCCATTCCGTGAATTAGGTAAAATCCATCAGGAATTTTGTTGAAGTATGATAAGCAACCATTCACCTGATGTGCATTACACTATTAAGGAGCTCTTCTCACAGTGAATGCCAGCAATCAAGGTTTATTATTTTGTAAGAGGAGGAACCAAATAAAAAGTGGAGCTAAGAATATCTGATCTTTCCCTTAACTAAAGTATAATGAACTAACGTGTATGCTATTATTAAGCTAGGATAGATACACCTATGCCAGAGTTTTGATCCACCAAAAGCAAAAGCTAGAAGAAACTACTTGGAAGGCAGTTAGACAACGGTTGTCTACTTAGCTCCTGCAAGCTCAATGTAAGGTTTGCTTCCATGTCACAAGTTCAATCTAAAGATACAGATTGAGAAGTATCAGTAAACTAAATGAGAGCAATTACATGCAATCATCCACCAAAAGCAACAGGGATGATGAAGAAAGGAATTTGCAGCAGGGCTAATTAAGAGAAAGGAATTTTGATCCAGCTTAACGATGTACAACCACTGAACTTTAAGCTTTTTGTCATGAGCGGACCAAAAAATGATATAAACTTAATCCTTCCCCAAGTTATTTTCATTTCTTCGACATAATATAACCTCTAGCTTGCATATTATTGATTTATTTTCAATGCATGATCATTTAGAATAGATTTCAAACATTAGTTATCGACTAAATCAATTTGCCCTCATCTCCCTAGCTATCTAAGAGCTCAACGTTTCTATATCATCCATACATTATTCTCAACAGGCAATAACGTAGCAAGCATACCCAAAATCGATGGGACAAGGCCTCTGGCGAGTTGGAGGTAGAGGAGCGCAAGGCTGATTCATCCGGAACTGAATCCAAAAAATGAGGATCGTCAGCACAGGTGGCCTCGGACGACAATCTCAAAGCCAAAGCCAGCTGTAACTGATAACTTTCCTCGGTTTGTTGCGCCCAACTCTTCCCTGAAGATCCATTATTAGCAGATACATCCACGGGAGCTCTGGCCGCCGCCCTTATAAAATTCCCATCCTCGTACCCATAGGCCTGATCAATCTCATTTCCTCCGCCCGTTGACAGAGTGGTCGGCGGGTAATACTCTCCCGATAACGAACTCTCTCCGAAACTACTCCCGCTCGATTGCCTTTGTAGCCCGATCGCTGCAGACGATGTATACAAACCAAATCGATTACTGTTTCCTTGCTGTTGATTTGCTATTACTCTATGATCCGACTCCCAATCCACGAAACTTCTCTCTTGCTTTATTGTTAGTTTGTTGTTTTTTGAGTCACCTGAGAGAGACGACTCGTAGTATGCTGCCGCTGCTTGCTGTTGCTCGTCTGCCTGCTGATTAAGGAGAGTGTAGTTGGATCTTCGACCGGGCATTTCCATGGAGAGGTTTTTTTCTTCTTTTCTTTAGAGATTAAAAAAAAGTAAAACCGCCATCTTTTAGAGAGAATACGGAAAGACTTCAAAATCTGGTACAGGTGAACTGAACCTGAGTTTTTACAACTTTTCTCTCTCTAGAATTCTATTGTCGGAGAGAGAAAGGAAAGCGGTGCGATTTATTTGATGGTGTAATCGTAATATGCTTTGGGGTTTTTTATTTTTATTTTTGTTTTTGTTTTTTCTTCTTCATAGTCTTCAGATAGGTAACATATTAATTCTTTTTATTTGATTTACGGAACATTTCATATCAGTCCACCCCATTAACGGTTTTCTCAATTGCATCCCACATTGGATCCCTTTGTCAAAATATCCGTTAAATGATGCACATACAGGTCATTTGTTTTTAATTTATCCCAGTTCTTTCGGGACGTGCTTACAATTACTTTCAATTTCATTCTTCAATTGCACAAGTGCTTTCTTGTACGTGCTAAATGAGTATTTTGATTTGAAAACAATATTAGGACTGTACTTGACTAGCATCACAAGAGCACTATTTAGTGTCTTCGGTCATGTTAATAAAAGAATTGGAGAGAGAATAAATATATAAATGTCCAGTCCATTTGATCAAGCTGGTAGATGGGGGGCTCAATTGAGAAACTTTATACATTTAGAGGACTAATAGGAGGGCTGGTCTCTATTTTGTTATGATATTAATAAGCTTTTGTTACTTTTTAAGGGGAGGCTGTTTGAAATTAGAAAAGAGAAGGATACTTTGTTCACATCGCACGATGGCGGAATGTTAATTGGTATTTTCCTGTTTTTCCTTTTTTTGGTGTCCTCCGTGAAAGGGTAGATAACCTGCTGACCGTGTCACGTTTTTACGGAATATTTGCATTATGGCTGGTATTTTTTATTTGTAAATATATTAAAATAATGCACGAACCTAAAGCACAGTTAAAAATTATTATTTTAAATCACTTACAAATGATTAATTTATTATAAATTAAAACATAAAATTATTACTTTATTTTTTAAAGAAAAAATGTTTGGTAGGAATAATTGGATTTTTATGGATTTATTGGTCATTTTAGAAAAAGGTAGCTGTCTTTTTAAGTTATATTTATTGTTATTATATGTTTTTATGTAAATCTGATATTTTGATAAATAAATATAAATATTGGTGCAATGTTAGAATGTGTCGGCGAGTAGACCACCCTCGCATGCTTTAAGAGGCTTATACACCAACACGTCTTACCTTCATTGGGAGCGTGTGGACTGTAATTTTCTTTGATCAGGTATTGATTTTTTCTTTTCTTTTTTTTACTTGATTCTCACACTTGATCTTCTAAAAATTCACAAAAACACTTCAATTTGTTTTTTCTCGATTTGATTCATATTCATTCAGTTATTTTATAAAATTTTCTTTGTTTTTTTACAAATTCCAGATTTATTTTCATTTGTATCCTCTTTTTTTTTCAGATTTGGTTATCATCATTTTGATTTTTTTTTGTTTTATTTATGATTATTGTAATTATTATTATTATTATTAATAATAATAATATTATTATTATTATTATTATTATTATTATTATTATTATTATTATTATTATCCCTTGATTTTTTATTGTTGCTTTTTTTACCAATAATAGATTTGGCTTCTTGATCAACTATAAGTTAAAATTTAACAGGGTATGAAATTATAAAATTAGCTCAGGTTTGGAATATTTGGTCGAGTCAAAAAATTTTTAAGCTTATTATTTATTTATTTTAATTTCACACCTGGCATTGAATTTTTATTGGATATTGAATTTTGTTATTTTTTATATAAAAAAAATCCTTTCTATTTCAAACCATTCTAATTTTTTTGATTATTTACTTTAATCATCCTTTTTTTATTCAATAAACAATATTTATAGTAAAAATATGTTTCATGAAAAAAGCATGAATAAGAAAAAAATATATATATGCTGAAAAATACATCTTCTCCATAATTTAAATTATATTCTTTCTTGTGAATATTTACTTTAATGGGCAGTCAATTAGATATAAAAAATTATAAGTTTATCTATTGTGGATTTTTTTTATGTCGATATATTGTTTTAAAATTAGCACTTTTATCATTTATTACTCATGTATTTTTCAATTTTCAATTAAAAATCTACTTGATACTGGAGTTTTATTTTCTTGTTATAAAAAATTAACTTAAAACCACGGCTCGTCTGTTCTCAACTCCACGTATACAATAAAAAAAACAAATTTCTTTTTTCCGACTCCCAAGACCACAACTCACTTTCAAGTTTCAACGACCACCACAACTCCACAAGCACGGTCCAAACGACCACTGCCCACAAAATCCAATATCGCAGCGTCATTGGCAACTTTTTCGAGAAACTGATTTTTGGTAATTTTTATCACGAAATTTTACTTTCTCGCATGCACTACAGGGGGCAATGATGGAACCAATGGGCTGGATGGGGCAGCCACCCCTCTAAAATAATTGTTTTTTTCTAGGATTTATATTATAAAATATCAATTGCCCCCACTAACAAGATGTATGATAACGTATTTGAAAATTGTTTTTGAAAAAAATTAATTTTTATTTTATTTTAAATTGAAAAAAATAATATTTTTAGATCATTTTAATATATTTTTAAATAAAAAATACTTTTAAAAATTATTCCAACTACATTCTTGAACCGGCACTAAAAAAAACAAATCACGCACATACATATAACTATTCGTAGCAAAATAATATAAAATATTGGTGATATTAGCAACTTGCAAATAAAACTTATTAAATAGATTTTATAAATCAGCAAAAAAAAAACACTAAAAAGAATAATCAATAATATTTTTCTAGTGAGTGTTTATTATTATGATACACGACTTGCTTTTAAAATTGTTTTTTATTTCAAAATATCTTAAATTAATATTTTTTATATTTGATAGAATAGATACATATTATTTGATATTTTTAACTAAAATTACTTTTTAAAAATAATTGGAACCACATTATGAAACACCACTTAAACAACAAGTAAATTCTATTGTTTAGATTTTGAAAATGCAAGGTTAAACATCATTTTCTATATAAAAAACATAAATAAATATTTATACACAAAAAATGGGTGTTTGATAAAGCTTCAAGTAGTGTGGCATGATGATAGGGGGATTGCAATTTGCACAATAAATATCAAGTTCGAGTCAGAACGTACATCTCTTATAGGAGTCTGGGAATAACCAAGATTTTACTTTATTCACTTAGATTCATAAAAATATATTTTCCTAGAGATGATATTTTCTCACATGAAAAAAATATATAAAGCTTCAAGGGCATTTTCAATAGAATTTTTTTTTGAAGATCCAAGTTATCATTATAGTATTTTGAATAGTAAAAATTATTATTTATTTTTTCTCATGTGGTGGTCTAGTAAGAAATAGTATTTTAATAGGTTATTTTGTATTTTATGGAAAATAGGGAAAGAGAGGAATTAAATTTTAAGATAAAAAAAAATTAAGATTTTCCCATCAATTTTATGGTTTCCAAGAATAATATACAGGAACTGTTTTTCATTTTGACAAAAAGGATTTTATTGGAGACCCAAAAACAATTGAAGAGCAACTATTTTAACAATTATTGCTTATAGTTTCTTACTAGGCTCTCCCTCGCTGGAGACGCCTTAAAAGCCATTAGACATGAAAAAAACAAAACTTAGAAAGAAAAAATAAATAAATTTTAAATATCATAATAGCATCAAATTATTTAAATAGTAAATAATACCATTCACTTTTACGACAACCATGGCCGATGGTACTAGTCAGAGGTTCGTGGCTACGGGCGTATTAATAAATGGGCCCGGGACTAGGCTGCTAAATCCACCAAGGGCCAATATTCCATCATTAAAGTACATGTTTGAATTTGAAAAAATAATTTAATAAAATATTAAATATATAATTGCTCATTGCGTGCGCCATGGCATTATAAGACAATGCATTGTGAATAGTAATAATAAAAAGATTTTGCTATTCACAAAAAAGAATAATGTACTAGTTATTGACAAGATTATTATTTATATTTACTTCACTTGTTATTATTGTATTGATCGATAACATAATGTGAAGTGAATTTAGTGCCCTTAAAAATATATATCAAAATTAAAACTAGGATCAAGGGGATTTTATGTTTTTTATGTTTTAATTACACAATATAATGATTGAATTGTTATTAAAAAAGAAACAAAACATACATCTAGAGGTATTTTTGTATTTTTATATTAATTTAAATGAGAGTAAGACTAGTTTTCTTAACAAATATAAACATAATTAAATAATAAAAACTAGTTGACGAGTGTGTAGTACACTAACAAATAAAAAATATTTTATGCTTTTTGGCTGACACGTACAATGCTTCCTTGCAATAAAACACCGTCTTTAATGGTGACATTGTAAACATCATACCATTATTTTTTTGTAGTTAAACGCACATGTTCTAGGAGCTATAACTGGGTTTCAATAAAAAAAATCATTTATGCCCTCTTTTCTCTATTCTCACAAGGGATACCATGTCATCTATTGATGTGTTTGGTTAGCTTGTACTTGTATTAGTTTTTTTAACCTTTTTTTATTGCTATTCATGTTTGTTTTTAATGCTCTTTGAAATTGATTTTTTTTCCAACTCAATCTCTTAATGTTTCACTTCATTTATTTCTTGTATTTAATTTAGATCTTATTATTTTGATTGTTATTTTTTCATTTTATCCCTTATTGTTTTATTTTATTTATTTTTTATATTGGATTTGTTTTGTTTTTAATATCTTGTGGTTGAGAATTTTGCTTCGTAGTTTTTTCAAGTTTGTACTGTTGTGATATTAAATGGTCTTGCGACCCCAATCATGGATCTCATAGACTAGTTCAATTTGACTTGTTTTGTTTCTATTTTTTAAAAATGGTTATTTTTATTTTCATCACTCAACATTAAGTTACTTGGCTTTTTTTGATTTTGTCACTTTTTTTTTATAAGACTATCATCATCTCATATCCAAAGTCACGTACCTATTGAGTGAACCTGAGTTTACTATTTTTTTTTCTTCTGCATTCGATTTCATTATTTTTTATGCATGTGGTTATTTCTGACTCACGGTCGAGTCATATATTTGATATGCTGACTCAAATTATCTTTTTTGTCCTCTTTTAAATTTGTTTTTTTTTATTTATCATTTGACTTTTTATTTGCTGGTGATTGAATTCTATTTTTCCGTGTAACAAATTTCCTTTCCATGAAGTTAATCTATTTGTATTCAATTTTTGTTTTGTTATTAAATAAGATAGACATTCTAAGAACATCCAAAGGATAGTAAAAGTTCCTTTTATCAATTAGTCGTTTTTTTTCTTTTTCATAGGCTTTTTTTAGTACAATAATATTATTAAATTAGTGAGCTTATTAAACCAATTCAAATCAATAACAAAACATTATCAATATCTAGACATCCTTTTATGTTGATTTATTTTAACTCAAATTATGGTGTACAGTAAGCTACCTATCTAGCAAACCTACCTATTATTTGGTATAATGCTAGCATTCGTGTTTATAATTTGAAAAAGTAATTTAAGAGAAATGATAAACCATAATTTATACTTAATTGAGATTTTTAAAATGAATTTTCAATGATTTTTTTTTAATTATGTGGGTTGATTAATAAAAAATACATGCCCTCATGAATTTACACAAAAAAGGTGAATATCATAACTTTTAATTTTGTTTTAGTTCGAAAAAATATTAAGTTAAAGTTTTAATATTTCAATGTAAAAGAAATACATAGAAAAAATATTTTAATATATTTTCAAATAAAAAAACTATTTTAAAAAGTAACCTATATTATAATTATAAAAATAAACATTTGAAAGAGGAAAAGATGGTTTAGGAGGGAAAGAGAAGATGAAAAAGGCAGGGCGGTAAGGCGGCTGAGGCTGCATTATCACCCTCTGCTCTTTTTTTTCTCGAACCCTAACCGCGTCGATTAGTCCGATCTTTGAACCAATATCTGTGATCTGATCTTGCTTGTTTCTATCATCTTCGCATTTCTTATCCCTCGATCTGAACAAAAAAAGGTGGGTATTGCAGTTTTTATTTATTTATTTATTTATAAATATACGCATATATGCGATGAATGTCTGGACTGGAGTGCAAAACATGTTCAGTAAGCCATGCCCAAATCTTGCTATTTCTTCATACTGTGAAAATGCTTTGAAGATATTTCAGGGCTTGTTGCAGTATTTCGAAACATGCTGTTCTAGTTCTGGTTATATCAATTATGCCGGCTTCCTCGCAAACTTGTCCATGTAAAGGCTAGAAAGCTACTATGTCATGTTAGCATTATTCTACACATGTCGGTGATACACAGTGAAGAATGCTTGAATGCAAGCATATTACTGAGAAATTGTCATGTCAATAACAAATGCACATCTCGTTATGGTATATCATACAACACAAACTGAAAATTTTCACCTCGTTATATGAATCGAGTGAATTTGTTGCCGCTGGTTATTGTTGCTCAAACATGATCACCTGCCACACTCTGCCTGTGGTGCGGATAATTATGAGTGTTGTCTACCGACCACCCGTACCACCCTTTTTTGTCTGGGTTAATTTGCTAGCTGGAAAATGCAATCTGGCCATCAGTGGTCGGGGTGCTCTTGTCTTCTGGTCAAATCCCCTTACGCAAACATATCCTGCAATTCTCATTTTTTTTTATATATATATACAAAACAAATAGAGAATGAGCAAATCTTAAAGGGAGTTCCACAAAAAAGGCATAAATGATTATGTGGAACATATATAAAATGTTTAGTCAGGGAAATCTATCACAACATGTAATTCTTGCAGAAAGAAAGATAAAGATTATTTGCATGTCTGCGTGTTCTTCAGGGTTAAGGGTACCATTGTAAGATGCTGTTCTTCAGAGCTGCATGTAAATTCTTCATTCTGTTGCCAGTACAATTGTCTCTCCATTTTCTGTGTGCATCTATCTTACATCATCATCTCAAGGACCTAATTGCCTCTTTTTTTTATATTACAGAGTTCAATGTGACTGAGAATCCCTAAAGCATGATATTGCATCCTCAGGTGAAGTCCTTGTGCCACCTCGAGCATTTTTAAAATTTTCAGGTCTCGAGCGCAGAAATAAAAACATCATAAAGTCTTAATCTTTTCATTTACTAACTAGAAAAGCAACACGAGAAACTTATTGGTTTTTGGAGGAGATAATCTCAAAACCTGCTGCTGGTTAGCGTTCAGCACAAGGCAGCTTTGAGGAATTCATAACGTAGGATTCTATATCATATCAGGATTTTGTGCATTCATCTAATGGTTAAAGTGAAGAAGCATTGGGATGAAATAATGCATATTTATGTCACCATGTTTGCCATTACTTTTCCAATAAAAGAATACAAGGGTAACTAAAGTAACGATTGCAGACCTGATGGCTGGTTTCAAAACTAAACTAGCAGGTAGCTGTAGAGAAAGGAGGAATCTACATTATTACTTACCTCTCCAGAAACAATGCTGAATACCTCCTGTTGTCAAACCTGATAGACCAAACTTAGAGTGTGAATGTCATTTATTGATTTCATATCATTTGTCAAAAAACATTACTACACACACACACCTTTGAATATTGTTGGTACGGAGGTTCCAAAGTACACAGTTCGTCTGGGCAGGTTCCATATCCATGCTCTAGGAACATCAATTGGATTTAGACTAGAATCATGGTCAGCAAATACCTACAAAGACAACATGTCATTAGCATTATCTAAACTGCAACTCAAAAGATGCTTTATATCACCTGAAGGTGTACTGCTAGTTGATTACCTCATTAACTTGAAAATATGTGCCATTGAGGGGAAAGCTTCCCCTCATTGCTGTTCGACATGGTATCTGTTTTTGACATTTTAGAACAATTGGTTAATATTTAATTTATATGGATTCCAACCTTCACGAAGAAGTTTGTTCAAGAGTACAATTATAATGGCAATAGTGCCATGCTTATTCTCACCAAGAGAGTCCCTCGAACAATTTGAGAATTTTCTTCCCGTATGTTGTTGCATGAGAAACACGTTTTCTCATCACACAATTTGCCACATTCATGTAAGCTGCAACTTCTTTCGAGTGGTTGAATGGAGTTTGCTGTTTCGCCTAATATGGGTGATTTTGCACGATTGATCAGGTAACAACAGAACTATAGCCTAGACATATCAGAACTTTGCCTATATTAACTTGTTATTGAACATCACATGTATGTTGCAAACCTATGATTTGTGCTTGCTCATGCTATAATGGGAAATGCATAGGGCGTTCAAGTGAGCTGAGCTGAGTTGTTGGCCTGTTCAGGTTATTCTACTCGCACAATTGAAAGAGCTTTTCTTGATCTTGGCACAAGCCCTGAATTGAGAGCTCATACTTAGCTTACTAGTAGTCTATTCAGTGACAAGTGAGTCAAGCTTGAACTTGCTACATGGCAAGGAGCAAAGCACATGCACCCTTACCTGTTACCTTTGATCTTTATGAAATTTTGGAAGAGAAGAGGGGAGGAAGAAAGATTAATGGTCATCCAAACATGCCTGCCTGCCTCAGATGGAAAGCCTAAGACACAGACTGGGACACGCTGGGTGCAGCTCCGGAATCCCTCATCTTTTACTTCTTTTTGATGCAGGAATTTACAAATTCCACATTTCTCTTAAAAGTGAAACTAAGTAAAATAAGTGATTCTATTTTGATGCTGGACTTGACCATGATTGTTGAAGGACAGTTATATCATTGACAGAATGGATTTGCTTGTTTGTAGATTTTCTGTTCTTTCTGTTGATCATTGTTTTTCGTTCTTAAATAATGAATCCCACATCCAAGGATGCGAGGATTCAAGCCTATATGTGAGTATTTTGATCATAACTTGGTATTAAGAAGCAACCCATGCTTCTGAGCTTTTAGCCCTGCAAAGCTTGGACTCGATCCTTTTCCTAAAAGCATCTCACAGGGTTTTGACATGGCTTGCTTGATTTCTGAGTTTACCCCAGCTAACTATTGGGCATAGAGTACCTGAGTAGATCATCAGGAACTCAGCTGATTTGCCACTATGCAGAAAGAAATGTGTCATAGCAGTTTCTCATTGTTATTTAGTTACCTGGTGTCCATATGGCAAGAAGGTATGAACATGGATCATCAGGTTCTCGCCTATCCAACTGATTCGAAAGCAAAACACATAATTAGGAAAGAAGTTTGGCTAGGTGGACACATTTCTTGTAACATTGCTGATGAAGTAGATGCAGAATTAACTAACCCTTTGCAGAAGAGGATGAGAATCTGGAAGTTCATATCTGCATGATGGTGAAAGAGAGAAAATTAGAATTTACTAGAAGATTTTACTTTTTAGTTCTGGCAAAAGATTCTTGCCTATTTTTAGCATAGTCAACATGAAATGTGTCGAAACACATTTGGCTGCAATGCTGAATGGTGAGATTTTTATTATGTTCTCATTTAAATTTCCTTAGAAAAAGTTACAAGTTTTGTATGGGGCTGGTGACATTTACTTCTTAAGCTAAATTTTGCCCTACCAGTACTGTTTCAATAAGAACACAGTTTTAGTGAGGAGGTTGCTACTTACACCTGGTGCTCTGTTCGTAGCCGACTCACATTCTTAAGCTTGGGAACGGGAATGGAGGCAGCTTCTGCAGTTAAAGCAACTAAGGCCTTAGACATATCAGCTTCTTGAAGTTCCATATTCTGTTGCATATAGTTCTGTAAATTCTGAGTGAATTCTTCAATGTTAAGTTTGATGGTGGGAATTTCATCAGGATCCTTGCAGAATGTATCCTCCATATCATTTTCTGTTACTTGTGTAGACACTGGTTCTGGTGATGATGGCTCTTCAATGATAGGTTCACAGTCAGTGATTCTGGATTTGCCTTCTGCCAGTCTGCTTGCTTCTGCCTGCCAACTTCCTTTCTGATTGTTCAGCTGCTTGGGGCAGGAGCAGGGGCAGGGGCAGTTGATCAGCTTCCACAGCAGGGTTTTGGCCAGATATGTTCTCGGTTGCACTCACTATACTTTTTTCTTCTGGTCCTGGAAGGGCAAGCCTTGCACTACATCCAAGAAGTTTATGATAAGTTAACAAACCTTGCTTTTCATACATGTTAAGGACAATGTTGTTCAGGACATGTTTCTTATTGGGATTTGTAAATGCTAATTTAACTGCAATATTTTCTTCATGGAAATGGTTGTCCACGGTATAATCAAACTATGAAGTTATAGCTGGTCTTTTTCTTAAAATCATCATTTTTACACAATAACTGAATGAGCCATAACCATTTAAAGCTTCAGTTAGTTGATCCATTTTTTTTAAAAATTAACCTCCAGTTTTTATGTAAACTAAAGAGGGTTCTAGATGGTGGGTGGGTTTATGAAACTAATTCCTGCATTTGTTTGCTACCATACTAACCACATGGTAGTTCCATCGTAAGAAATGGAACAAATTATATGCAAACCTTGCAAATGCACTTGCAAAATGTCTACATTCTCCTCTCATTGGACATGCATTGCAATTTGGTTTGCTTTTTGTACAGAATACCTGCATGATCTCAAAGAATGCTTCCTTAGCCTGAGCTTTTCATTAACCACAAGGAAAAGCATATCACTTCAAGGTTAAAGTATATGAAACACACCTTTCCAAATGTGATCATCTGATAATGAAGCTCATACCTGTTTATGCATTAACAATGTATTAGTAAAAAGTTTTCATAATTACTCCTATTTGTACATTAAGTGTATTCATGAGTAGAGGCAAATGTCAAATGGAATATTTCTCTACAGTGTTCTTTGGTCAAGTTTGCACAATCGAGGCCAGAGGTATTTTTGAATTGATTCGAGCACGGGGTACCTGCACATCAGCACATCAGTACTTGTTTCATAAGTGCTTAGTTAGCATCAGTAGTCTTTAAGTTAATAATACTAACAGCTCTAGAAGATGCAGCTGAAGTGATTCAGGCAGAGGCTGAAGGGGGACCCATCCTAGACGTACAGCTATGCGTCCAACATTTGTGTCAACCTGTTATGCAATACTTAAGGCTGAGATCTCTAATAGCCAAAAGTTGAGATCCGTATGATGGTTTGTTTATGATGTATGTCCAACTGATGAGAGCTTACTGGGAATGCTAGATGATGAAGTGTTAGAAGCCGCACACACTCCACGCTCTTCAGCCCCAATCCTCTAATGCTTAGTAGATACTCTCTGCAGCAGTAAGCTGTAATTAAGTATACTTTTTTTTTGTCTTGTTTTATAAACCAAGCAACTGCATTTAATATTTCTTAAGAAAAACATAAAGCAAATACAATCACTATGTCAAATGCTTAGCAGCAGAGCAATGCCATGTTTATATGGTAACTGCGGAAGTAGTATTTGAATGCATTCAACTGATGCAGGCTATATAGTTAATCCTTTCTGCTTACTTTGCTTTGTCAGGTGGAATATCTCTCAACCATTCCAGATCAATGCTTCCATGTTCTCTAACCAGTCGATTAAGCAAGTTCTGCATGAGTTTTTCGGTCAGTATCAACTAAGATAGGCTCTAGCTTTGGTGGGTAACCCTACTTTAAAAATCTTTGTTATTGATTGTGACATGTATACCTTTATCCGTTCTGCAAGCATGTTGTTCATCCCACGCTCTTTGATTGTGTTGGCAATCTCATTTACATCTGCACATCTTACAGCTTCCCAGTCCAGCGAGTCCATTGTGTTTTCTGTTCTCTCTCTCTTTCCATTTGCTTCTGCCTCTTTTCTCAAGGCATCCCAGTCAACATCATCTCTTATTTCATTTCCAACTCTTCTGCTTTTTGCTTTTCTGGTGGAAGCATTCATCTCACTGAGTTCTGTACTTTGTGAATAACCTAGCTCAATCATTTCAGACTCTGTTGTTTTTTGTGGATTCTTTTGCTGCCTATCAAATGCACTGGCACTTCCAGTTATATGCGTGGTTTCTCCTGAAAGGTTTTGTAAGTATTGATTTTTCTGCAGGTAGTTATTTTGCATCTGAATCAATGAATTGTCAGTGACTTTGGGGTTTTCAACAGTCATGGCTGTAGACTGGACACTCGTATGCTTGTCTTTTTGAATATTGATGCATGACTGATTATTTGACATGGGAGATCTTGATGCTTCTTGATTGATCACGGTCAGCTTATTTTGATTAGTAATTTGACTGGTTGTTTCCACTGCAGGGGCATTGTGATCTTTCACACTGCTTTCTTTTTTGTTTTTGCCTATATCACCATATTGTGTTTCTTTAGGGATCATATCAAAGCAGTCAACCTTCAGAGCTCCAGAGTTAGAAGGAAGGTGCCAATAACAATTATTGGATGCAACCATGGACATTCCTATGGGGCTTTTATGATCATTCAAATTGTCCATCTTGCCATTTCCTTGGCTGTAAGCATCTTGTGTCAAGGGAGATCCAACCTTCCGCAAAAGCTCCATGAAAGATGTACAATTGTTATAATTGTAGAGCTTTGATCCATTAGTGAGATATTCTCCTTCCGAGATGTTCTCTGAGCATGATTCTTTTTTCTCAGAAGCTTGGCCAATTGGAGAATTCACAGAGTTTTGACCAGAAATCACTGAATTTTGACTTGAAATTCCATCAATTATCTGTGTCCCTTCTTCTGCCATGTAACTTACCCTTCTGGTCATGGAGATCTCAACAGTTGATCTGCTTGCCATCAATTGACTGAATGTATGTGGTTCAGTTTCAGAGGTGACAACACCGGTACTACTTTCAGAGGATTCACTGCTATTGACCACCTCTTTCTCTTCACCAAGCTCAATGTCATGGATAGTCAACGAACTCTGGCCACAGATTGATTGATTTGACATCTCATTCCATCTTATGCCCTCTTCTGAATCTGGTATGGATACCATTGGTTTTCCAATTACTAAGCTTGTCCTCTCATCATAGCATGGCTTGTTCTTTGACTTGAGGGGAAACTGTGCGGCAAGTGACATAAATGCGGAACTGCAGGAAAATGAATAAATGGCATAAGAGGATTTTCTCTTTGCCTCTTAAGCATGCACTGTATCAAAATTATATGGGAAACTCAACTTTACCTAGAGAGATGATCTGAGACATTCTGAGTAAGAAATACTCCAATTACTGAGTCCAAAACTGATCCCTTCCATGGAGAGAAGCGTCTGTCCCCTGTGTAATTGATATTGTACTGATATAGCATGAGTTCAAGAGCAAATCAAATGAGTCCAAAATGTGAAGGAAAAGTTCAGGATAAAAAATGTAAATGGAATTTCCCAATTGAATTACTTATGAGGTTTCAAGGCTAATTTGTTTGGAATTTCAAATATGCATATGTTTTATCTCCTATCTGTTTCAACTCTTTCTTAATTTCAATAATATCTCCTTGATAGTGGATTGTCTTATGTTATTTTTGCTGCAGACTAGTGTGACTATATCTTGCTGGTTGTGAAACAGACTAGTGTGACTATATCTTGCTGGTTGTGAAATTGCTAATTGCATATCTTAATCTTCGATTTCATTTATCAAGATATATAAAATGCTCCATGCTTATGACCGTGGCTCTTTTCTTTTCCTAATTAAATTTTGACCTTCAATATTCTTCTAATTTTCTAGACAATTCAGTTTATGCTAGATGGACTGGTTTTAATTTGATGGTAGAAAAATGTCATTTGAGGATAGAATTATCAACCTTGGCAATGAGACTTTTACAGTGCAAGAAGTCCTAACATCTCTATGCTTGGTCTTGTACTATTGTCAAAGCATTAGTTGACAGTAGGAACTAAAATGCTTTGTATTTATAAAGTAACTGAACCAGTGATTGACTACTTTCCACTGAGAAGCCTGATGAGAAAATTTAAGAAAAATGTATTGGTACCTTGTACAAGATGCATCCGTGCTATAAATGAGTTTGCCCGACCACAGAACACTGTCCTTTCTTCTTCCCACCATTTTGCCTTCTCATCATCTGTTCCATCAATGCCCTCACTATTGATGTTTCCCATTAGAAGCTTCCAAACTCTATTAGTTTCTTGATCAAGGTCAACCTTTGGGCGTGCTTGTCGCTTCCTGATGGATCTGAAAGAACCATCATAGGGCACAACAGTGCCATCACTTTTGTAAAGGACCAGTGCATTCTGCATATCATCTCCGATATTATAATAGACAAGTGCATTCTGCTCTTCAAATGTAATGTCATTGCTTTCCCTCTTGATGTCCAGATGCTTTAATTGTTCGACTAATGAATCAACAGAAAACATCTGTTTCCACATTTCTTCTGGATGAGCACCTGCATTAAATACCTGTAAAAGTTAAAAAGGCACTTTGCAGAATTGCTAGGTTCCTCAAATTTTGAAAATTCTTATACGAGCTTGGTCTAAATTTGAAGTTTTTACTTAAAGTACCTAATGACTTGGCTGAGAATTGGTGCTGATTATATACGATGATTTTTCCATGATATGGCACTGCATTTATACTGCAGGAACCTGAATTAACCAGAGAAGCTCTCTTCTTGGTCCTCTTTTTGGTTGTCCATGTCCCATTCATCTCTGTCAGCAGGGCCTCTACACTCATGTGAGGTCTGTGTGAGTTTCCTACTTGCTGCCCATTACAGTCCACTGGTACTTGTCTGTTTTGGTTAGTTGGGTGCAATTTCGCACCATGGAATTCCGGTAACTGAAGCTCGATCCTGAATTTTAGCAGGACATCTGGACCTCTTTTTGTTTGATCTTGTTGTCTGGTTTATGCTATAGCCAAAAGTTTGCAGGTCATTGAGAAGATCTATTCTTTCTTCTACATGCTTGCCTGGAAGTCCATTACCCTTGTGAGGAGGAGCAGAAATCCAGTAGTTGATATTGGATGTGAAAGGATCTCTTCCAGGATCCTCCCGTGGGCATGTTGCTTTCACTATTGGAATGTCCTTAGCAACAGTCACTAAGGATGATGTGCTTGATGTGGCTGAAGTTTGTCCCTTTTCTGACCTTATCTTCTTTCGAAATGGTAGTGAAGGCATGGTCTGGTAAGCAATCAAAGAATTATGGTGAATCCCAGTTAGATTTGTGCTGCAGGTGTCGGATTGTTCAGAATGTTTGCTCTTTGATCTGCTAGCTTGTCCTTCCAAAGTTGAAGTTGTGCTGGTGCTGCAATTGGAGCCATCAAGACTTATTGGAATAATTTGTGCAGTGTCTTCCTGTACATTGTTAGCAGTCCCTTGATCTACCCCTTTCTCTTGGAAATTTCCATCCTGTTTGCTCTGTTGCTGACCAGTCTGCGCAGGAAACAATGTGCTTGGTGCTTCCTTGTCAGGCAATGATATGTACTTTTTAAGCATTTGATTTATAGAGTGGGTAAGGTCATAGGCAATGCCTGCTTGTGTGGTTTCCACCATCACTTCAATTCCCCGACCAAGAAACACTGTTGATTTTGATTGATTTACTGCTGCGCTTGCTTGTGCCTCTGGTTTAGAATCCAAGTCAAAAAGTGGACTGCATTTAGAGCTTTTGTCGCCAGGCTGCCTTTCTATATCAAAATTTAAGGCCCTTCTGCAAGACTTCTTGGCCGGTTTAAATATCTTTGGATCAGCAGACTGTCCATTTGCTTCTGCTGGGGAACTTTCTGATGCTTTACTGAGCGCCTTCTTCCGAACATACTTTCTCTTACCAGTTGGATTTTCAGTAGAAGTAGCAGACTGGGGGGTCGTTGATTTTTGTGGCCCTTTGGGTTTGCCTTCATTGATGACCTTTGGCCTGTGCTTTTTCCTCCTTGGTTTCTGCTGTGGCGTTCCGTTCAGGTCAATAACATCGCTGTCTCTCCTGTCAGGGTTGTTTAACACAGAGGACCCAATGGCAAATGATGAATTTGTTGCTCGCTGCTGGAGTTGCTCGTCAGTTTGGAGGCCACTGGCATCAGCTCCCCTGTAAGCAATTCTATCACCGCTAAATTCTTGATTTCTTGAATTTGTGCATAAATTTTGCATTTCTATCATCTTTTTGGACTCCACTTTCTTGCCCTTGTCTGGCGTTACAGGAGCAAACTGGGAGGTGGTCTCGGCAGGGAATGCGTTTGCCTCCCCCCCTGGAAAAAATCATCACCACAAGCAGTTTCAGCAAAAACAGAAATTTCATGGAGACAAATTATTTCCAGATCGATGAAGAAACTAAAATCACTAAAACTTCTCCTGGGAATGATACTGGAAACTTGTTCCTACATCCAAGGGACTTTCATCTCCCTCCTTTTTCTGGACAAAATGACAGGCAGAGTCTCTGTCCATTGTGTTTTACTATTGATTGATCATTATATCATTGATGTCAGAATGAATTCCATTTTTTGTTATAATCAGTTTCTCTATCTCTACTGCTAAACCCTGCAGGTACTTGTCAGCTAAATGCACATGAGAAATCTACCTTGGTGAAGCCAGTGATACAGAAATGAGTTTTTTCAAAAGCCAGCTTGGTTATGCTTACACTTGGGTTCCTGGGTGTGGTTGCCAGCAATCCATGGATTTAAATGTTCCTTGGAAGCTGCATCAGCAAGAGCCAATAGAGGGTCGTCCAAAGAGACAAGGTTCCATAGATTTGAACCACTTGCTTGTTGTAGCTGGTTTCCCTGCCTGTCTGTGTAGATCACACGAGGTAGGATATGCCTAGAATGACTCTGTGGAATCCATGGCTCCTTTTTGTTCTGCCCGCTGACATCCATCGCTGCTGATTTTCAGAAACTTCAATCTCTTCAATTTGCTCAGCAGGCTTCAGTCGGAACTCCCTTCAAGGCTCCATTTTTTGGAGCTTGCCAGACAGAAAGAAAAGGTAAGAAATTTAAGATTAACAACATAAAGTGAACATCAACAAAATTCAAGAGATTAAAAATTAAAAAAACACAGGTAAAAATGCTACCCAGTTTCCCAATTCCTTAATACACTCCAAATTACTTCCTGGAAACAGCAGATCTCTCTAACAGACCTGGGGCCGAGAGCGGCTCTGCTGCTTTACCAAAAACTGGTAAATAATAAAGCGGGACACTTGAAAATGTACCTTATCTTAAATACACTGTAAAGAATTTAGTGAAATCAACTGCCGTTCAAGATCAGAAAAATAAAAATAAAAACCATTTCTCCACGGATAAAACCACTTTATTCTCTTCTGTTGCTAGACTAACATGACAGGAAAAAAATAATAAATAAAAAAATGTGTGTGTATATATATATATAAGAAAAAAAGAGTCCCGTCAGCAATCAAAGATACCTGTGGATAGAGTCAATGCCGGAGATCTGTTTGTCACTTGGATGCCAAGAAAATGATTAAGTTAGTACGCAGGCGAGAGATGGAGAAAGGATAGGTAAAAAAGGAGACCTAGCATAAAAACCAGAGCTATTTTGCAGACACGTGCACAATGTAATTCTCTTTTAACCGATAACTTCTTTTCCCAGTAAACATTATAGCTTTAATTTAATTGTTAATTATTATTTCAATTGTACTATAATTGGATAAGGATACGTGTGTATTTATTGGGTATACGAAACATGCACGCACACAGAGACAGAGGGGAGGGGACCAAAGCGTCCAATTAAAAAGATGAGTAAACTACTATGCTTCAGCTTTTTGCCCTCGTAGTTTCATGAATGTTTCACTCCTCTGCCCCTACACTTTTAATTTCTCAATAAAGCCCTTTTAATCTCTCCAAAAGTTCTTATGGTACGGTTAACGCCTTATCTTTTCTCTGTGGGCCGATGTTGTGTAATAAGATTACTACTTGGAAAATAAAAATACAAACATGCATACTTGCATAAATAAACAATAAAAAATTTAGGAAAAAAACAAATTTAAAAATCCATATCTATAAAAATGTACCATTCAATTAAAAATAACAATGTGAGAATTTAATTACAAAATATAAAATTGTTTTTTTAAATATGTAATGTAATAATAAGAATATAAAGAATAAATAAAATAATAAACCCATATTATTTATAAAATAACTTATATTTTCTTATGTTGTTTTTAAAATCTAAATTATCTAAAAATAATACAATTAACCATAAAAGTTGGTATTTCAAAAATAAAATGACAAAAAGCAAGGCTAATTGTGATTTCTTAGGTTTCACACTGGACAACTTAATTTTTTTTTATAAGAGAGATTATTTTTCGTACATGAGACGCTTAAAATGCGCGGACTTTTAAAATGATTTGAACATTACCTTGAAAGCTAATGTTTGCTCATCTAAATGACATGGACATCTCTTATCCACTAGTGCATGAATTGCATGTGTCAAATATTTTTTTTAAATAATATTTATATTTATTAAAATATCAAATTGTTCCTTTAGTTTGATCATAAACAATGAAACACGTGGTAATAAAACACTTTAGAAAAAGCCCCAATTATTTTAATACATGGTATGATATACTCATCATAGAGTGGAATCATCATCCATTTTTTTATTTTGGTTTTATAAGTTTTTTTTATATTATATGCTTTAATATTCATGGGATTGGAGAGGAAAAGTCAGAAAAGAAAATTGAAAATTTTGCGAGGTACTCAAATGAAAAAGGCAAAATGTAAACTATAGAGGCAAACTGTGAACCTATAAATTATAAGGATAGAAATGAAAATGGATGAAATTATTAAGGGCAGAGTAAACTTTTGTATCAAAAAGGGCGTGTGACCCGGCGTGCAAACGTCAAGGAAAGGACCGCAACACGTGAGCAAACGGAACCCGAAAAAGCACTTGCGTGGTTACAATAACTTGACTCTTAGCGTGAGACCGCGAGAAAAATATTGACTGTTAATTTAATGCCGTTAGGGCTGGCGATGAAACCCATATCTTGTCTTCTTCTGTCAAGTCACAAGTCTTGAGATGACGCCGTGATTTTAATATGGGTAATTTCATATTGGTGTCGGAAGATATTTATTGAAGATGATGATTCTAGTTTTGATGGGTGCTTTCTCTAACTCGTATGCGCTACTCTATTTTAAAATTGTTTTTTTTTTTTTAAATAATTTTTAATTTTTAGATTGATTTTTTTAGTGTTTTTATATTATTTTTCATTTGTTGATATCAAAAATAATTTTACAAAAATAAAAAAATTTTTTATTTTTAATATATTTCTAAAATACTTTTTTATAAAAAAAATTTCAATCACATCTTACAGCTAATCATAAAGTGAGTTCTTTGTACCTTGTACTTTGGATTTATGTAAGATAGTGATTGACATTTCACCTTACAGGTTGTACTTTGGAGTTGTAAAGTACAATTTTTTTAATTTTAATTTTATAATGTTGTACAACAAAACGATATAAAATAAAAAATACATAACTTATAATTATGGACTCAAATTTGATAGATTCATATGCCAACAAATTAATAAAATCTAGTTTCGCTTTTAAATTATTTTCTTGTGTTTTTTAAAACAACCAACTAATTAATTATTAGTTAAAAAATAATGGCATTTGTATTGTCTTGCGAGAACACAATTTCAATCATGGTTTCAAAAAACCCCTTCATGTTATGCAATTACTGAATGATCTTTTTTTTTGAACTTTCATCTTTTTGCTAATTTTCATCACATAAAATGATAAACTGTTTTGCATGAGATACCCACCACAGCAATGGCATTCACTATCAAGTTAAAAATATAAGCACAATATATCATGCGATTTGTAATTTATATTTCAAATTAGAAATCAATACATCATTATTTGAGAAATTACCCAATGTAATAGTTGACAACTTAACATCAACATTTCAATCCATCAAGATTCAAACAAAACTTTAGCTGATAATTGTTTTTATGTGTGGGAATAACACATAAATAAACCTAAATTAAATCAAAATAAAATAATAAATATACACAATAAATTATCACATATATATATTAAATAAAGTTTACCTCAATATATGAATTTGTGATTTTCATTCATGAGTTTTAATAGTTAGTAGTCCACATATAAGTTGTAATAGCTACTTTATTAGCATCTCTTATCATCATAAGCTTTTAGAATGTCTATTTTAATGGTATTTTAGGAAGTAACCTTAAACAAAGGTTGAAGTGGTTCTCAAAGGACGTGACGTGATGATAGAAAAAATTTACGATTTATATAGTAGGTCTCGAGTTTGAATCAAGATATACACTCATTATAAGAACCTGGAACAACCATGATTTTACTCGCTCACTTTGGACCAACAAAATACACTTTTTCAGAGGATGAGATTTCCTTTGCATCTAAAAAAAGGCTAAAGTGCATTCTAAGAAGCTCTAAATTCAATATGGTAAGTGGGTAATCATGTCAAATAATGGAATTCACAAGCTCTCTCCTATAAATCTCTTCATTAAAATTGTATATAACTGATTTTTTACTCCTTTCATGGTGACATTTTTTTGTTGCATGAGATGGTATTTTATTTTATCACAAGTCATGTACTTGTTCCAGGTTTTAAATTCCCAGAAGGCATCCTAGAATAATAATTGGACTTTTTTTGCACCCTCATCAGTATTTTTTTTTTTAAATTCTCCCGCATAAAACTTCTTGCTTTTCTAGAATTGATATTCTTACCACCAACATGACTAACTTCCACACTTAAGGATTGAGAGACACCCTATTTGATAAAAAAAAAACTATGTAAAAAATAAAAATAAAAATAAAAATAAAAATAAAAGGAGATAATGATTGCCTGCACAAATAATTTGTAACATATTGATGATTCTTATGTTTTTTGTCCAGAAATAATGAGAAGTACCTTGAAAAAAAGGAGAACTTCATTCAATATTTACTTCAGAAGAATTTTGAAAATCCAAGTCGTGTGCAGCAGCAATACTTGCTGAAGAAAATATATATTTTCTATTTTATGTTTCAAGTTTATTATCCATTATCATTCATGTTTAGGTTTTTAAAAAGTTAAATTAAATTCTTTTTTTGTAGAATTGAAAAGAGTTTTACATATGTAAAATATCTACAATTAATTTATGGTTGCTATTTTTTTATCTGTTTTTAGAGAACAATACAATAGTAAAATACATGAATTATATTTATAATAATCAAAATTTCTATCTTTATAAACATGAAATATAAAATCTCATGCTGTATCATCCTCTCATGTTGCTAAGGGATTGCTTAAAATTGTCTCCAATAAGCTTTTAATAACCTAAAACCCTCTCTTCTATACTACCATTTTCTGGCAATGATTTTCACGAGTAATTTCATTGTTGTATTGAGTAAAATTTAAAACCTTGGCATTGTTTTTAATATTCCTACTAGCTTGGCTTCCAATTATTTATAAAAATTATTCCAAACAGTATTATTTCTATCTGATGCAGTTAAAATTTGGTGAAAATATAAATTGGACATTAGCATACTACATCATTGCAGAATTTTTGCAACACCCTACACTCTTTTCTTGCTTTTATCTGAAGAAAAAAAATAACGTAGGATATGAACTCGCTTGGCTGTGGGGCAAGATTCATTTTTTCAAGTCTTAGTTCCCAGCACCAAAACCGTGGGACTAAATCAGATTATGAAAAAGTTTCTTCCTTCATCTTTCAGAACAAACACAAAATTGTTTTGATCGTCTCAACTGAAAAGGCAAAATGATCACCAAATTGCTTGTTATAAATCCTACAAAGTACACATGGCATACAAACACCAACCGCAGGGTTGCTCGTGCACTTGAGTTCTCCAGCACTGCTGCAGAACCTTTGTCTCAGTGAAAGTATGGGAGTTCTCCATCACTGATGCAGAACCTTTGTCTCAGTAAAAGTATGGCAGTATTCTCCATGGAACAAGTCTACGGTATTCCGCCCATACTTCTTTGTACTTCTCTGCGCAGCGCGCTTCGTCTCTCCTTTCTCTCCATATTAGAAGGATAAGTAGATAAATCGGGTAGAAGTATGGAACTGGAGAACTGCAAAAAGGTGAGCATTTTTTGGTTGGAAGCTGTTTACTGAACCATCTTATTCTGTAGAAATTCATATAAAGAAATGGGAAAATTACCTTATTCCACAAGGCAGACTAAAGGATAGTGCCAACAACAGGTCACCCAGGTAATTACAATGCCTTGCGATCCCCCTTGAACATAACAAACATAACGTCAAGACGATGCATGAGATGAACGGTCATGGATGTTGTTGCCGTAACAATGCAGTTGCAGTAATAATCTATCAGTACAGGAGTTGAGGCATGGCCTGATTGGTAACCACACCTCTCCTCTGAAGAAGACATTATAAGTTCAAATCTCCTCTCCCCCAAAGTATATGAAGGAAAAGAAAAGGAAAAAAAGGAGCAGTTATGTTGGCAATATGAGATAATGAGGAAGATTTTAATAAATACGATCAAATTGAAATCTCACCAATAACCAGAAGCAAGCAGCTTTCCCCCAACAACCTTTGGTGGCTTACCCCATATAAGTGCTTTGGGATTCTTCTTGAAGTCATGTTTTTGCTTGTTAGCTCCTCTAAATACCAGATATCTGCCAAGTTTTATGTCGAACAACTGTAACTTTAGTTAATGATTTGAAAGAAATCGAATAGAAGTCACAAAAAGAGTGAGCCACGCATTGCCAGAAATTTACCCTATCAGGAAAACAAAGCAATTTGCTATAACAGCAGCAGTTGTCAACTCCACTTTGTTACCCAAAAGCCACCAACCCTATAAAAATTGACAATACACAAACTGAGTGGTGTCCTTGGAGTCTCGTATAGGCTTTGCCATAACTCCTAATTGGTAGTAGCAGGCTTAGTAAGTGCAATTTAGTTATTGAAGACAAAGCCTCACAATAATAAAAAGTGACACTGATCTTGCAGGTGTTGAACATGCATCAAGTGGAAAGGCGAAACAAAAAAGATGGGCCATCAGGCTAATAGTGTTGTTTGTGCCTCACTGTGAATTTAATATCGTTCAGTTACCCCCACCAAGTTAATTTTCACTATGAAAAATAGATCACAGCCACTGATCTCACATGCACAAACAATAACCTCACCCAGCCACTCCCAAAATCCAACACACCCAGTCAATCCTCCTCACTTGGAAAATTCAACAATTTGGAGCTCCTCAAAACTACCATACAATATACCTCTATGCACAAAATTTACCAATAAACTATTACAAGGAGACCAAGCACATCTATTGCTTCTACAAAAAAAAAAGGATGCCTTCATGACTTGCAAAACTTCTCAAAGATGCTTTGAAGTCACCAACAGAAAACTTCTCAAAATATGAGACTTCATCATCTCTTGGGACAGATTTGATCCTTTTCATAACAAGAGTCTTCTACTCTAAGTCAGAGCCAAACAAACTATCTCTATTTTTTTTAGAGGCAACACCAAACCATTTCTTGATGTATAGGAAATCTTACATTAAATAAAGAAATCCATTCCCAACAAAATAATCTTGAAATAAATAGGAAAGCCGAAATATTGTTTAAAATAGGAATTCAATACAAACCCCATCTTGGATCAAATTCCATCATGCATGACATCATCTTCAAGTTGAATTTCTTGCATTTCAACTTTCATGATCATCAGCATCCAAGCCATCAACAAAAATACAAATAAAATTTACTCTTTTGAAAAATTCTCAATATAATGATCATTAGCAATCATGTCTTCTTATGGCTACAATGCAAGTTATCCTTAATTTCATGTTCCATATAAACTACTTGCTCTAATACTAGGTGTCATGCAAGTTACCACAAAGCAATAAAACAATCATATATGAATTTAGTGTGGTTCCACTACACTTAATACTCAAATAAACTATCACTATCAAAAAAGGGACTATAGTCACTAATCAATCAATCACACCCACTATCTCTAAGAAGTCTCACATTTTGGAGCTCCTACAAAACAACTAAAAGCATATACCATCATGCCAAAAAGGGCCAGACTACTTCTAAAAAGAGACCAGGCAACTGCTTCAACTGCAAACAGATGCCTCTATTACTTGCAAAACTTCTGAAGGTGCTTCAAAACACAACAACTCAAAAGGCTTTTGAAAAAATCTTCCCATGACAAAAGTCTTCTACTCATGGGCCAAAACCAACCTCATATAAGAGTCTACAGACCTCTCTTTATAAAAGCAAAACCCAACCATGTATCATATTACACAGAATCCACACTAAACTAGAAAGCTCTCTACAGTGAGAAATCATACTAAAAAATGGGAATTCAATACAAACTACAACAAATATTAATGAAGAACTACAAGTAAAACAAACGATCAAGTTAAAGAAAACCCATAATTCACTTGTAGAATTCTTTACAGCTAATAAATTAAGAAGTGTGTATACTAAAAGTGTAGGACGCGCCTTTCAATTTTTCAATCCCACAGTCAAGTGTGAGTTGGGCATATGACTTTCTTTTTTATAAAACATTCAATTTATTTTGCAAAAAACATAGCAGTATCTTTTGCCAGAACCTGGTCAATATGCAATAACCATCTATTGATTGACACTAAAGAGACTCTGAGTATGATGGGTTTATTAGTCATCCATGAAAATGGAACTATTACATTTCATTATTGGCTTAAGCAATTGTCCAAAAAACAGTGATTGCAGTGTAACAAGAAGCAAAGAAAGTTCTTTCACATAAATGTCAAGCTCACAGTCACATGCCTGGATGCTGAAAGTAAAAGGAATCCAGACCAAGTCTCCAAACACCAACATAAAGCCCAATCTCTCAGCAATTATATCCCATCTGTAAAACAAAATAGGTTAGTATGTGAATGCCAATTAAAGAACTTAAAATTATAAACTAAAGTTGAATTCAATAAGAAGGAAACTTTTGGGTTCTGTAACTTATAGAGCTTCAATAAGAAAGGGCAAGTTTATGGACATCTTTGCTTTATTTCATTGTATAATTCACATGAATAGTCCCTAAAATCATCATTTCTGTCAAGTGTCAAGATTTAGTGCTGTAAATTTCTGGGTAAATATTTCTTATGCTCCCATTTGTAGGGTTACCATTCAGATGGTGATGACCCAACCCAACTTGCATATGCTATGTTTTAAAATGATGAGATCATGAATCTCTAATGACCTGAAAGAACAAGTGTGTGGTGCTTGTTTGGAAACAAGTGTATTAAGAGTGACTGCTGACCTAAAGTCTGATTGTCACAGAAGGCATGCAATCAAGTTCCATTGAGTATTACAAAGAATTCTGGACAAAAAGAGAATTTAAAGCAAATTACAAGTTGGAAGAGGTATTGGAAACAATGAAAAGAAATCTTAATCAATGCAATGAACCCTGTGCTAGAATTTGAAAGGAAATAAATCAAGAATCTTGTAAAGTGCAGAGTGAAGCAAAGCAACAAGTAAATTTCAGATTTAGCAACACCACATGCAGAGGAGCAGGAACAATTGGCAGGCATTGTATGACAAGCTGATGAATTCAATGAAGATGATAACGCTATAGATTTTGTACCCAAAAAAACTTGAAGCACCCAAATTACATAGTTTAAAGAAGATGACAATCAGATTGACTTCATTGTTCCCCCAAATTCAGTATTATAGGCGAGAAGACTATTTGCCAAAAAGAATACTATTAGAGGCCAAACACTCATGACACTTGAAGACTGTATCTTCCTAGAAACAATAAAAAAGAAAGACCAAGAAAGAATTCATAACCTTCAGGTTACACTACAAGGTGATATTATTCCAGTGCAGCATTTTAGAAAGTCTGTTCTACCAACCACTTCTTGAAAGACATAAATCTAGCAGCTCACGAACTTTCCCGGAGATTTAGCTTTCACTTTGGAAACTCCCAAGTTTTAATCCAACAGATAATTTAAGAAGCATGAGATGGAACTCAAATATCAGTTGTGAAATAAGTATGGCCTCTTGCTTTCTTATCAAGGATTTTTTTTTTGTTAGGGTCTTTACAATAGCTATTTTCACATACCAATATTTGCAACTAGGATTCATTTTAAAACTTGGGGTGGGGGACTATATTTTAGAACTTCGTACTAGGGACTTTGGCTTAGGCCTGGTCGGAGAGTGTAGAAGATCTTTGCACTGCACAGTGATCGGGTCAATCAACTAGATTTCCAGTTCATTTTCTATATTTCTTTGTTTTGATACATCAACTAGAGCTCCCTATTGTTCTACTTTTACATATGCCTTTCAGATTTTTCATATAAGTTGAGTTTGTATAGCAGAACAAGTAGGTTAATATTGCGTGATAATGTTATGGTCCACTTGCACTAAAAGTCCTGTTTTCTCTGGTTCCCTTGGCCTTTTCTCTCTCTCCTGTTGAGAAACAAGCTTGAACCGAAGTCTTCCGATCTGAGCACAAAACTTCGAACTGGAAACCACAATCAAGCTCTGTCATTCCTATTTACCAGTTTTCTGCATGTTTACAATTGGAAAGAGAAAAGAAGAGTATTTGAAACAATTTATGCAGCAGAGGCACAAGACATGCACTTACGTGGAGGTCATGTACTCCTCATAAAAGAAGTAGTCCAGGATGTATATCTGAAAGCAGGATGTACACAGAAATGACATTTCAGCATCCAAATTGATAAGGAAGAGATGTGAGAATAAATACATGTACTCCCAAGAATTGCTAAATTACCAGACAGAACATTTGGTAGAGGATCATTGAATGGCTCAAGGTGGCACTCTGAATAGTTTTTGCTAGAACTGATAGATTGATAAATAGCCATCCCATCATTCCAGATCTAACAAAGAAGAATCTACAGAAGAGAAGCACCATTGTTAGTTCATAATCATGTCATCTCTTTACTGCTATCATTAAAATTTCAAGATGCGACAGATGATTTGCACATATGTTAAACAATCTTATCTATGTTGTTAACAGCTGCAAACAAAACATTCATGCTATTACTGCATTAAATGAGATAGTAAAACAAAGAAAAACACCCAAGTACAGTAACAGATATAGCAACATAAAGTTTGAGATCAAGACTAAAATCCTAGAGACTATCATATGATTGCTGAATTGCATGAGCATTGGTTAAAATTCAATCAGGTTCCATGGAAGAAAAGGCCTGGACAATTTAAGACAGGATCACATACTTTAGGTCAATGCCCAAAAAAGAAGGATTGAGCTGTACTCCAAACCACCTATTGAATGGCAAAAAGGGTAATGATGTTAACATAATGGATCAAAAAAGTATTCCATCAGGGAAGCTAACATATACACAGGAGATGAACCTTTTTATTTTCACAGACAAAATGCTGAAAATGCATTGAAGAAATCATCGAAAGTTAACTAAGTTGGCACAACAGGAGCTGCCACAATGAAGACAAAATTCGATGATGCGAAGGTTTTTGAAGGAACAAGAAATTTTATGCTGGAGAAACAATTCCTTGTGCTCATTATAAACAAATAGATTAGGTAGAAACAATGGTGGTAAATTGAGCAGTCCCATTAATGTTAACTTGTTGACCAAAGGTTGACATATAAGGGCCTGAATTGAATTTGATGTAATTATAAAAATCAAACCCCCTGTAGCAGCCATATTTTGTGTTGTGTTGGATATCAGAACCATGCAGCAGTGAGATTATCTAATCATGGATTACATATTGTAGCTTGGTGATTGCAGTGTAAGATAGTAATTTTAGGACTAAGCCTGCCCCTTCAAAGTTTACTCTTGCTCGTTCGTATCCACAATTATGTGCTGTAAACTAACAAAATGAAGATCTTCTTTTAACAACAGGTAGGAAACAGAATGCAGAAGAAAAAAAAAGGACCAAGAATCATTCATATAATAAATTTGATCAAATCTTGCTACTCAAATTGGTATCTCTTGGATCAAGTTATTTTGCTGGAGTACCAGTCATGTATTAGGTTCCCTGTAACATGAGGCTTAAGGGAAGAACTCTGATTTCGTGACTTGCAACCAGCAGCATAGAGCGCTAACGCTACCTAAAATGAAAACAGAGAGGTAGAGGAACAATTAGAAAAGAACAAAATTCGATACTTCGGAAATAAAGAAAAGTTAATGAGCAGCAACTATAATTCTGTCAAAAACAAGGTATGGTTAATGCTGAAGCATCCAAAAACTAATCACTAGAGCACATTGAAGTCCAATTGGGTGCACATGTTCTTCTTTAAGTTTGATTGGACAACAGAGAGTGCATTTTTTAGTCTGGTGGAAAATATATTAAGGAAAGTTTGGAGGCTTGAAGATAAAAAGGCCAAAGAATATTACAATTAGTAATGGACAACAATGACAGTGCATAACCAAAGCATTTCATATGGATAAAGATTTTCTGTTTCAGCATAATGATTGAATAATTATTGTATGATTGCCTTTAATGATAGCATAAGATCTAGTCTCATGGGGTTGAACTCAATATGCCGAAGGATGGCACTACCTTCCTAACAACCTGCTTTTCAGAATCTAAATCTCTGTTGTTTGTTGTTTCCCTGAAAGGGCTTCCTTAAAAATCGATAGGTGTAGAGAATTGCTCACACCACACCACATCATTTTGGTACCAAACATGGACCAATGTTTGCATGTGAGAAATAGATCACGGTCATTATCTATGCATGGTGGAGGCAGTGCATCATGAAGCTCAACAATTTGAGAATTGAGAACGAAGTTGTAAAGTAGGACACAAGTTCAGCATTACTTAAATATGTCTACCACATGTCTAGTTAACGATGCATGTTGTTGACCTGTGAAGCCTTACATATGAAAAGGAGAGAGAAAAGCTAGATTTGCACTCAAGAATATTAAAACGGATATTCGTTTACACCCTAAAAGCTTGAAAACTATAAATCTAATTAAAATATAACATACAAGAAAACTGAAAATGAATGTTGCCGATAAGAGCTCAAGTCCTCTCTCTGATATCACCTGCACACATTATTTGAGCATTAATTAGCTAATATATGGAGTCAAAATAGAGCAAGAAAATGTGAGTGGACATTAAAAAAACCAACTGGGAAAGTTAAGAAAAGAAAGAAAGGGGAAAACCCATAGTATGGAGCTTAAAAAACGCACAGTAAGTGATAAGAGTCCCATCTTAGCACCAACACCGAGAAGCAGAGCCAGCAACAGCATTGACAACAGCCCTGTAGAAGAAAAGAAACAAACAATGAGCCCAACTCGACAAGAAGAAGAAGAAACATAAAGCAAATGAAGAAAAGTGTGGACAGGAAATGACCATTGCAACGATAATGGAGACGAGAGCCGTCTTGTAAAGTGACACCAGGAACCAGTTTGGCAGGGATTAAAGATCCAGCAATGGCGAGGTAAGTAAAGAACGTTACAAGTATTCCAACCTATACATAAAATCAAATCCATTTTGTTAAAATTGGAACAAGATTACATGATATAATGAATGAAGAAAAGAACCAGTTTGCTTACAGAGTTCCAAGAGGGAATTGCAAGAAGATAATCCAGATCCATTTGGAAATGGGTCTCTCTCTCTGTGAAGAAAGGGGCGACTTATTTTCACTTCCCTTTTGCTTGCTCCCAGATTCTCACTACTAGTGGGAGTGGGACTGCTCAGATGGGTTTTTTTAAGGAAAAAAAAAAAAACAGCAACAAAATTGGATCGCGTGCCTGCTGGAGGCTGGTTGGTGACGTGCTTGTTGTCTCTCAGTTTGCTGTGCTATGGCCTGTTCCCTATGCTCTGACTGATACAAAATTAACCCCGTTTGTTTGCTGGAAAGTGGTTTCCTGGAAAATGAATTCCGATGTTTGGCAGTGTTATGGAAAATGAACTGGAAAGCACTTTCCAGTGTTTGTTTGTGTTATGGAAAATGAACTGGAAAATAATTTATTAATAAATTAATTTTTTTTTTCAAGTTTATCTAATATATATAAAATATTTAATCACTTAAAAAAAAATGAAATCCAAAAAGTATAATGATGAATTTTTTTATTATATCCTATATTCATACATAGCTTATTTTATAAAATATAACAATATATGTCATATCATATTATAGAGAAATAAGCTTGTGAAATATTTTTTAAGTAAAAACTTATTAATATTTTTTTTTCAATTTTAAAAAGCTTAAAATAAGTTTTTTTTTTCATATGAAGAAAGCCAAATTAGTTTATGTTAAGAGTTATATATTTGGGTTTTTTTTTTGGTATGAAGTATTTTTTAAAAGATAAATAGATACAAAAATATTTTGATGGGTATGTTGGATAAATATTTTTTTAGGTGAAATAACAGATACATGTAAACAGGCAATTGCACAACATGCAAGTCATTGGAACATCCCTGTATTCAACTTTGTGTGCAAACAACCAACATGTACAAATCCGGGAATAAGAAAATGTGAACAATCAAACCAGGTGTGCAAGAAGATCGGGTACGAAAGCCTCTTCAAAGGGAAGAATGAGATGATATATATATACGAGGAAGTACATGGAACAACATGGATCAATTGGTACATTCATTAAGCTCCAACAGAGTCTGATGAAGATCCATTATATCCACCGCAGTCTCCCCTGATGTTCCACATGCAGTTGAATTTTTCCATCATGTGACATCATCTGCTTCTTGATTTTAGCTGGCCGAGTACTGTACTTCACTTCAAGCCTCGGCAGAGGCTTGTGATGCTCATCAACACTGGAAGATGTATCTGGTAAAACCTCGTCAAAGAACTCATCTGCCAGTCTCCATCTTCATCTATCTTGAGGAATTTTTCTTGTTGCTTAAATGATCTGAGAAATTCATGATCAGTCTCAGTGCGAAGATGTTTCAATGGTCAAGCCCTCAACCATTCTCCATACTTCATGTTTTCAAGTTGCTCACATCAGAATCACTGAAATCTTCATAACTTGGTCTAATTTTCTGCAAACATGGAGAAATTAGCAGTGGATGTGTCTCCCTTCACCTCATTCAAAACTAACAGATCTCCATCGAAGTGCCATGGCTACCCTTCCATAACCAGTGGCTCATCTTTCTCGTGAAATTAAGAATTGAAACCTGGGCTGGATGACTACAAATTTTCCATCTTCACCTCGTCAAAGATGTATCTGGTGAATTTTTCTTGTTGCTTAAATGATCTGAGAAAGTAGATCCAAGTTCAGCATCCACAATATAAAAAAAATCTCTCAAATAATTCAAAGTAGCAACAGGAGGCAAGGATTGAAAGCATGAGTTTGGAAATAATTCAAGGCTGCATGTATGTGCACATAAAACAAGCACCTAACCATACTAAAAACCCCAAGCATAAGCTCATTAACATCACACATGCACACTACTGCAGCTGCTTAAAAAAAAGGTAACTATTAATATCACATAATGAATCCAAGGACCAGTCATTTTTCCTAATCAGATGCAACAAAAACTTTTGCATCCCAACAAATAATTTCCATCTGTAAATTTCATAATGCTAACTGGGCAAATTACCTTCAGTTTCGAAAGTTCATAAAGCAGAAAGGCATCAATTTGGTATCTACTTCAGCATTTTAGAAACCATTTCTAGTACCTCCCTAGTAGGATACAAAGCCATCCACGACAAAATCATAGACTTCCAACATAAAACTCCTCCACTGAAAACCCTTCTTCTATCCAAAAACCCAACAAAATACTTTTCTATCAACAGAATCATGAAATAAAATGTTCACACCACCAAATCTAGAAAATTTCAACCGTGGAGTTCTTAAATTATTGTTCAAATACCAGCAACTCACAGCAATTAAATCAAACAAACGGGGCCGAAATCAGCTATTACAAAACAGATGCCACAATATTAGTTAATTACAATTAATAAAACAAAGGTTACCTTTTGCGAGAGGGACGAAGGTTAATTGTTGTGAGTTGTAGAGGGAGGCGAGATGCAGAGCAGCAGAGGGACTGAGGGACTGAGGGAGGCGAGAGGCGAGAGGGTTTTGTAAGCAGAGGGTCAGGGACTGAGAGGGAGGCGAGAGGGTGCTGTGCTGGGTTTGAAGAAAAAATGTGGGGAAGAGGGTGCTGGGTTACTGAGAGGGTGTCGAGAGCAGAGATGAGGGACCGAGAGGGAGGCGAGAGGAGGCGAGAGACGAGAGGGTGCTTAGGGTTTTTATAAGCAGAGATGAGGGACTGAGAGGGAGACGTGAGGAGAATAGAGGAGGCGAGAGGGTCTGGTTTTGCTTTTGAAAATGGTGCAGAGAGATGAGGGAAAGAGATGAGGGACTGGAGACTGGAGAGGATGAGGGATGAGGGACTGGAGAGGATGAGGGACTGGAGAGTGAAAGATGAGGGAAAGAGACGTGCAGAGAGATGAGGGAAAGAGATGGGTCACGCGGAAAGTGTTTTCCGCTTGTGCAGGAGCGGAAAACACTTTCCGCTCCTGAAAGTATAATTTTAAGTTGACCGGGAAAGTGATGGAAATCACTTTCCTTTGACTCCTTTTCCAAAGTGTTGCCAAACACTGGAAAGTGAGGAAAGTGAATTTCAGGAATTCACTTTCCTTGAAACAAACAAGGCCTTAGAAGGCCTTTAAGTCCAATTTTATTTTTTTATCTTGAAATTTATATCTTATCGGATCTCATTTTTATTTTTTCCTAGTGTGAAAAAAAAAACATAGTATAGTGTTCTCGTATTACAAGAGAAAACTATGTAGTATAATTTTGCTTCAATTGCTAATTTGCATCATCACTCAACAACTTTAAAATTTGTCTCATTTTCGTATTAGTATTTCAAAAGGTACTCAACATCCATTATATCATGATACTTCAACTCTTTGACTAGTGTATGCATTTGTTGCATGCCTATTTCATCCAAGTGTCGAAAATTGATTAAGTTGATAATGTGGTATTGCAAAAAAATAAAAGAAATTAAGTAGAAATATGTGTGTGTGTGTGTGTGTATTTCTAGTACTTTCAATGATAATCTAATATACAAATGAAATATCTTGTAGATAATTTAAAAGGTTGAGTATTTGATTGTTTAAATAGGCTAATCAATGCTTTAAAACCTCTCAATAAAAGTGAATTAACCAAGGCTAAAAATGAGCTTGCTTTAACTAAATCAAATTTAATTATTACATAAGCTAAAGATAAGATTCATATAGAAAGGTCCTCACACTCCAAGATCCAACAAACACAACATTATTATAACTCACACAACAAAGTCAAACAAGAAAATAGGCTTTAAAGGATCTTTAAGTTGTCATATTTAACTATGAGAGTATTAAAAATAGGATATAAAACAATCTTCTTTGATTTTAAATGATCAACTTATTCTAATAAATTAAATATATTGAATTCCAATTTTATAGAAGTTTTTTTTATCATATAAAATCCATTTTTATGCATTTTAGTTGTTCTTTAATGTGTTGAATAATAGTTGTTCATCATCGACTTTATCAGTTATCTGTATTTAACTAAGAGCTTATTACTAAGTCTGATGTAGATCACTAACAAAAAAAAATCGATATTGTCTATATAAAAGGATCATGACCAAACACTAGGATTGACCTAGAAAGAAAGTACCATAGTTATGAAATAAGAAACATAAAGACTACAAAAAAATAAAGAAAATAAGTTTTTTAAAAAAATAGAAGAAAAGAATAGGCCAACAATTATTAAAGGGGGAGAGGAAAAAGTTTTAAACTTGTAACTCTTATTCTCATTTCCAAATGAAATCATTATCAAGAGGAATTAAGAGAATAATATGGAAGCAATTATGAGAGTGAAAGTATTTAAAAAAAAACACATCTCATCAAGAGGGAATATAACTTAAAGAAATATCAATAATGGATGGGAAAATAAGATTTGATCAATAACTTGTTCAATTGAGGGCCAATTGAGTTCAAGAATTAAGGTAAAGGGTTAGTTAAACTTAAATAATATATATTGATGTTATATTATAGGGTAAAAAGAAAAAAATATAGTTCATATGAAAATTAGGGTTTATGAGAAATTAGAAAAAATATGTTCTTTGTAAAGATTATATGGTGTAACCTTAAAATAAATCTTAGTTTTTAGAAATAAACATGAATTTTGAAGGAATTGCTTTCAATAAAATTTGGTGAGGTAATTTGTAGCTACAAATAAATAATTATGTTCTCTTAATGAATATAAGTGTATTTTACTAATAATGTCTATTGTTCATCCTTTAAAAAACCATAATTTTACCACTATATTGATTTTACTTGACAATGCATGATAGATTAAACTGAATTATTGAAATTATTAATACCTTTTTATATATTTAGTATCATCCCTGGTTATTAATGGCCAATGAAAGCCATAGTTTACAATTAACCATTTTGCCAAATTCATGATGGATTAAGAATTCAATCATAAATGATGTTGTATGCCAACTAGTATAAATGAGATGACAGGTTTAGCATAACAACAACAAAGGACTTCACCATAAGTTAAGTTTCAAGTGCTTAACACCTTGCAAGAGCAAAAGTCTAACATGTTGTTTAAAACAAATAGTTATGAATATTTTTAATTTTAACCTAGCTAATGAAAAAAAATGGTTGATCGTAGAAACCAATCCTTGGTAATTGAGATTAATGTTACGGTTCCTAGGTAGATTAAGAAAGTAATACATGATTATTGAGATTAATTCTTAATTATTAGGCAAATGAGAAACTAATCCCTAGTTATTGAGATTAATGCCCTGATTACTCGGGCAAATATTGCCTTAGATACTAGCTGAATTGAAAAACTAATTTATTGGACATTGAGATTTATGATAACAGGTTATGGTGTCCCAAATAAGAAGTAACCGAATGAACTAATCACGGGGTTATGAATTTAGTATCCAAATGTTAGGCAGTTAAAGAATTTAGATAATCAATTACTTAAATAAAAATTGGAATGAACTAATGACAAATTTGGTGTGTTTAAAAGTTTGATAGTAATGGTATAAAATCATATAAAAAAAGAATTATATGAATGTATGAGTTTTTTTAGTAAATAAAAGGGAGGAGGGCATAAAATTTATGTTTAGAGAGAGAAAAAGTTATTGTTGATGATGATTGTGACCACTAAATGATTGAATCTTGTGTCAAATTGTTCTATATAATAAGAGAAATTAAGATTATGTGTTTTTATGCCTTGAAAACACCTGAAAAATATCTATAACTTTGGAAGATTTTTTGTTTTGGGGTTAATTATGAATTCTTGGGTGGTTTAGTTTTGTGTTTTGGAGGCAATAAATTAGTTTAAGAAGGTTTTGATTGTGTTTTTCAGGTATTCTATGTCAAAATAGATTAAAAATAAATTTATGAATTGGATAGTAGCTTAATTCTGGATAATTATAAAAAATGTATTATTTATTTTTTAACAAAAATTAAGATGTACGACACATCATGTGTACCATTAACTTGAAAATAAAAATCAAAGGCTTGGGTATAAAGGAATAATAATATACTATCCACTTCCCCTTTTGTAGAAGAGCCTAGAAAGAAAAGATAAAGGAAAAACCCTAACGGTGCTGAGCAATCACTCTCTCGTCATCAATTGATGGAGTTCTGGGGTAAAACAATTTTTTATGTCAAACTTGAATACATTTCGATCAATAGATCCATCATCTACCTATGTGATTTTGGTTCTCGAATTTTGCATCTTGAAAATAACTGAAATCTTGACTTTTGATTGATGTTTTCGCCATTTTACCGTTTGTTATGCCCAGGTGTTGAGGTCAAAAGTGGCGAGCCCCTAAGGGTTGAAAGTGGAGATGGCTTCATCCTCCATCTTTCGCAGGTTCTTAACGCTTAGATTTCTGGTGAGCTTTGTTTGACATTTTTACATATCTAGTTTTTTTTTACAGGCTTGCCTTGGCGAGGCCAAGAAGGACAAAGGGAACGAATCTGTCTGCATATATGTGAATTTTGATGATCAGAAGCTTGTTCTAGGAACACTGTCTCATGATAAAATCCCTCAAATACCTTTTGATCTTGTCTTTGAGAAAGACTTCGAGCTCTCTCACAACTTGAAAAATGGGAGTGTTTACTTCAGTGGATACAAAGTTGCTCAACCCGAATATCCTTTTACGCAGATTTATGCTTCATAATGCTTTTTCTTTTTCTTTTTCTTTTTCTTTTTTTTTCAGTTTTATAATTCTCATATTACTGGTTTTTCTGTTTTCTCTTCTTGTTGTCTCCTTGACTGCCTTCTTGTCTTTTCACCACGAGTGATAGCGACGGTTAGTTATTTTGATGCATTTCCAAAAAAAAATTCAATTCTGAATTTGTTTTTTTTCAATAATCCTTGAATCAACACGTGTCTTTTTTACCTTTCAGAGTTTAATTCTGATGGTGAAGAGGATCTTCCATTCCCTGTTGAGAACGGTAGTGATAATTTTTGCCTTGTGCATTGTCTTGTACTCATTTCCATCTGACTTGATGTGATGATCTTTTTTAATTTGCTGGGAACCAAGAGGCAAAGCAACCAAAACCTGAAGAAGAAAATCCTGCAAAACCTGATTCTAAGCAGAAGGTGAAGATTGTGGAGCCGAGCAAAGATGGGAAACCCAAACCAGAGAATGATGATAGCAGTGATGAAGAGGATGATTCATCTGATGATGGCGAGTCAAGCGATGATCAGGTACTGATTTTTGTCTGTAGGCTGTTATTTAAGTTTGGCTTTCTGCTTGCATATCTCTGACCTCTTAAGGCTATAGTAGCTGAAACACGGTACACACACCAGTTAAAGTTGGTTTTGCTTAGCTGTGGAGAAAATTGCAAATGACCTCCAGAAAAGTCAAAACATGTGCTAGGTGCATAAGGATCTCTAATACCTATTTATGTTCGTTGCGAGTGATCCATCCATTTGCATTTTGCTTGGCTGAGTGTGAAATCAATCAAATTATCAGTTATCCAACCAGTTCTGTTAGAGAACTAATTTTGATTGGTGCAATGACTAACAATTAGTTTTAGCTAATCTTAACTAATTTATGGTCATTGTTGGTTACTGTATTGGTAATCAAGCATATCTTTTCAAGATTAATTTTCCAGAGCAAAATTTATTAGAGTTGCTTAGTTAGAATGGTTTGTTTTGCGTTTTGGAGTTTTTCTTTCTCTTTGTTGAGTTGAATTCATGGCTAACCATTCTCTACATTTAGTTGCTTGTTATTGATTGTAGTTATGACATCTTTTGATTTGCCAAATTTCATGGCAATTCTTTCAGCCAATGATGATGGCCAATGATGAGGATGAGATTAGTGAGGATGAGGATGACAAGAGTGATGAAGACGATGATGACAGTGATGATGGGGATATGAAGACTCCAAAGAAGGTGGGAGTGGTTGTACCCTTGCATGTCATGTTTGACTTAAACAATATTCCTGTTTTTTTTCTTGAGGTGATACTATTTGGGGTTGTCTGTGATTTTTACTATTGAAGGCTGAAGTGGGCAAGAAGAGATCCACAGAATCTGCTTCAAAATCCCCTGTACCTGATAAAAAGGCCAAATTTGTAACTCCTCAAAAAACTGGTGATTATCTGTCTCACTGCCATTCCATCTTATGCAAGGGATAATTCTAGTATCTTTTCCCATTCAGTTTTTTCCCATTGATTACCTTTGGATAACATTTAATTGACATCTCAGATGTATATATTGATGCCTTAGATGGGATTGGTTTGGGATGTTATTTGACGTGTTTATACATCATTTCGGTTCATCTGTTCTTTTTTGCCTACTTAAATGTGCATGATTTAGTTTGATACCCTTGCCATGGTATTATTATTTTCAAATTATCGATGACTGGCTGACTGATTGTGCAGATTTCAAGAAAGTAGGTGTCCATATAGCAACTCCGCACCCTTCTAAACAAGCTGCAAAAACATCTGCTAACAGACAGAAGATGGAGCAGGCTCAGAAATCCTTTTCTTGCAGCTCTTGCAACAGGTATATAGTCTGCTTCTGAGATTAATCCCTCTTCAGAGTCTTACATTGAAATTCTTGCAGGTCATTTGGCTCGGAAAATGCTTTACAATCACATTCAAAGGCCAAGCACAGTGCTGCATAGGATGGCTTTTTAATCTGCTCGTTCAGCTTTGATGTTTATGGGTGTTGCATATGAGACTGGGTTAGTTTTACTAGAAATGTGAAAGGTGGTAGTCATCGATTACGTTTGGTTCTATTCTCCATGCTTGGTGGATGGTATCTTGAACAATCTGGTTAAGAATCAATGTCAATATACTGTTAAAGTTTCACTAGTTGCAGAAGCCGAAACTGAAATTAGTTGATTTATTTATAGAATCTGTCGAGGACACGGGAAGTGAGGCACGTAATTATGGGGAATCTAAAGCTACTAGCTAAATCAATGTCACGCCGTCGAGCCTGCTCATGGTGTATATTGATGCTAGTGAAACCCCCATGGAAGATTAGCTGAGCAGGTTCGAACTTGTTTGCTTGGTTCACAATCAATGAAAAGCTTGCTAAAAGAATGCTGCAAAACTTTGCAACTCCTGGTAGGGCGGTGGCCAGCTCTTGCATCGCAACATTTGCTCTTCGAAGTTCTTGGCATCTTCTCTCTTTGCGAGTTATACTTCATATCTGGTATAAAAATAACAAAATAAACAAAGGGATAAGGGGGCGAAACAGTGCAGATATTAATAACCATGACTTGTGTGCAGTGGTGGGTTGGAGTAGTGGATTTACGTTTTGCCCCTCGAACTGAAGACAACTAGCGCGGGTCAATGGGTTGGAGTTATATGAATATGCCCTTAAAGAAAAAAATAGACCTTGTATACAGGGATAATTTTGAAGTTTAAAGATAACTGGAGGTTAATATGATGTTACCCAGATTACTTGACAAGTTTAAACACGATTCAAGCATTCGGTAAAAATATAGTTCGATTAAATAGAAAAAGTTTAAAACAAAATTATTTTTTAAAATATTGAGACAAATATATTGAATTGATTTAAGTTAATTTATCAAACTTATAGCTTGAATTATAAGATCAAAATAACTCTATAAAAAATAAATTGAAACAAATTATAAGTCAAATTTCTAATAAATTTAATGTTAAGGATGAAATTGAAGAAAACACTTAATTAAAAAGAACATCAATCTAACTTGAGTTAACTTACTAAACTCGTGTCTTAGTTATGAAATCAAAGTAACTTCACAAAAAATATATATATTTAGGTTAATATGTCAAACATATAATCTTCATAATTTTTTATTTTTTTTTATAAAACCCAATACTAAAGGATAATTGTAATGCAGTTAATATAACTTCTCGTTACTATGCATATAAATTGTTTATATTTTATTTGAACAAGTTTTGAACAATTGCATTTTTTACCAACAGGCGGCGCACTTGCAATCGTCTTGTTCTCCTCAATCAATCTCAAAATCTTCCCGAGTACCACCGAGACTCCAAGAGAAGCAGTGGAGAAATGATATGCAAAGGTTGAGGGAGATAAAAGAAGAGAGGCAAAGATAGCACGAGTGATTTTCTTCTTCTTTGGGTTTGGATGAATTCTATTTTCTAAGGAGAGATTTCTTCTTCTTTCTTTTCCCTAAACGCTAAGGGTTTTTATCAAATTAAACAATTTCCTAGTTAGGTTTTAAAGAAACCATCAACATCTTCACTAGTATATTCATTAAAAAAAAATCTTACATCCTCTCCCCACATTACTAAACATGAACCTAGCAAGTTTCTTATTCATGAAACCTTATGAACACAATCAATTGCACCCCATATTTAAAGCCCACAAGTTTTTCTATTTGTAGAAAGACATGCATTCGAGCTAGGGCATTTATTTTGCACAAAACTAGTGATGAAAAAGTGGTGTTTGGTACAATATGCTATGAACTAACAATATTTTTCAAAAAATACACTAAGCGTATGGGTTAGCTATAGATTAATTAACAATTTTCCTAAAATATTTTATACATATACAGGGGAATATTAAAACAATATTTTATGCAAAACAAACGCCCCTAGTGAGCGAGGATGGATACAAATAGATTTCTTTTGTAAGAAATGCGAAAACCACATGTATTGCTGCCTCGGTCAAAAATGGGAAAGGGAACTAATTAGACTTAACTGAAGGACTCGATTAAAAACACAAATTTATTACGAAATCCATGGCTACTAAGACTCACTTCAACAACTAAATCATGACGCCACGAAGTGGCACCTTCTACCCTCAACATCTGGCTTTTAAGATGACAACTGATGAGGTTAAGGGTACCACCACTGAAAAGCAAGCATAAAATAAACATTTTGATCATAAGCTCACAGCACAATCTCCACACAGTGGCAAAACAACAATCCACGAGCTTGACAGTAGTGCATGATAAAAACAAAAATACGATTACCAATATCCCAAATAACTCGATCTGTATACCATTCGAAGAATCTACATATGACAAATGATTCAACAGCATTTCACCCTGTATGGAAGTCAGTGTTTTCCTCATCGTACAAAGATCCAGGAGCTTTCTTGATGCTTCAACAACATAAAAATGGAACTCCACTAAAACGCTCTGCAGGTAAACAACAGCCCAACCTGTATACAAATATCATTGTAAGCTGCCAAAAGAGATTGAGGCCGATCCTGGGAAGCAGGAAAGCCTGAACCTGCAAAACTAGTAAAGTAGGTAAGTTGAGGGTTTTTAGAAGAAAATGAAATAATCATACAAGGGCAAAAGACAATTCCATATCGCTGTAAGATTTGATCACCCATCCTGACTATAAGGACATATCAGTTTAATTTGATCAGGTAAAGCCGCCTCGGTTTTAATAAGGATTAGTAGCATAGAGATTCAAAACATCTCTAAGAAAACAACACTCGGTGATTTTAGAGAGAAAAGTCGATTAAAACAGGTTATACTCGGTGTTTGGAAGGTTTAAAATAAACCTCTTGTATAAAAGAGATTGAACTATCAATGTACCTATCAACCTTGGAGGTTTTGAGTTTACTCCAGAAAAAGTTCCACTATGACACAACACTCACAAGGTGGGTACATCAGCATAACATCTACATCAAAAATCAGGTATTGTACTTGATAAAATAAATTTTGAACAGTGGAAATTACTTGCATCAACATGCATATACAATCACCTCCAGTTTAAAAGGAAGAGAGGAGATCTTAGCAAGATCTAAATATATTTTATGCCTTTGTTGTTTCATTTTAAGTTCATTCCATTTCATTTCCTTTTAACTTAGGATGGTGATAGGGGCAAGAAATTGAATTTACTTTCATAACACAAGACACTGAACCTGTACTCCACCTGCACAGTGGAAATGGGTAGTGAGCTATATTTTCTGAATGGGCTGTCTCATAAAAATTATATTTTTTTGTCTAAGATAATGAGTTTTGTACTAAAACAAACATGAGGAGAGGGACAAACCAGACGTTTCCAGTTAGGTCCCTAGTATCCACAGAGCTCCTACTAATGTTGAGCATCATCATAATGGCCACCATTCTCAGCAAATTCACTGTTATCCCTGTCATTTTCAGGGTTTCTGCTATCAGCTCTACCACCAGGTTCTGTGTGTTCCTTTTCCCTGTTCCACTGTTCAATCTTAGCCCTTCTTTCAGCACTGCTCTCTCTGACAGGACTCCTGTTTCTCCTTCCCCCAGGGCTACTTCGTCCACCCCTGCGTCCAGGACTTCGGCTTCTAGGCCTCCTGCCCCTTTCAATGTGATGCTCCCTATCATCCTCTCTCCTATTCATACCACGGCCACCATGTGGACGCTCCTCATGACCACGGTGCCTCTGAGGACTATGGCTTCTACTGCGGCTACGTCTTCGCCTGTTCCTTCCAAATAACTGCCTCCTCAATTCCCTAAAACCAGCAAAGGAAAAATTGGTTAGACCACTAAGTCCCCAAGTTATTAGGCTATCTGCTGAATAAGTAATTAAGCTGAGAAAGCTACCTGCTAATCTTCTTAAGATGCATGAAGTTGCAGTAGCCACCTCGATTGCAAACATTCTCCTCATATTGCCTACACGTAGCTTCGCGGAAATCCGTGACAGGAGAAAAGTCAACAATGATGGGTCGCCCTATCATGTTGAGGGTTCATGAAAATATCAAAATGTGCCTCCATATTAAACTCTTCTTAAAACACAACCGAAATATAATACAGGTAAGCTACTTCCTACTAATGCTTAGAACAGAAGCAGAAGCAAAACAAACCTGGGAAAACATTTAAAATAGGAAAACCCAATGCATAAGAGATAATTTGCAAGCTGAATGATTAACAAGGAATTGTTTAAAACAATTAAAATTAAAAATGATAGCTATACGTTTAACATAAGAATAACAATGAGCAAAAACTCGTAAGAAAAAAAGGAGGGATTATGAATAGCAATAACCTGCATAAAACCTTCCGTTAAGATTGCGAAGGGCATTAGCAGCGTGCTCTTCTTCTCTAAACTGGACATACACATTACCCACCTGCTTACACAACAAGTCCAAAAAAACAGCAAACACATTGAATTAATTCTGTGACTTTATTTTGTTTAATTCAGAAAAAGAGGAGGAAAAATAAGAGAAAGAAAGTACCATGTGGTCAGCAAGATTATCACAGATATTTAAGCTCTCAATATCACCATACTTGCTGAGTTCTTCAAACAAATCCTCATAAAAATCCTCAAAGTGGTCTTGGATCTTCCGGGGATCGAGGGACTGGGATTGAGCCTGAGGATCCACACCAGGAGTGAGCATGTCAGGTCTCTGGTACATGTTGGAGAGCAACAGGGTTGGGCTGATTGTCGGCTTTGTGTGGAGTCTTGAGCATCGATCACCATGTCTGCAGGCTCCGATCTTGAAGTAAAATGGACAGTTCACCCTGTCTTTCTCTGTCCCGAATATGGATGCTAAGTGCTCCGCCATTCTCTCTCTATTTGTTTACGATTCAAGTCTAGGGTTTTTTTCCTCTCTCCGTGCTTGTGCTATATATCAAAAATTGTGTTTTCCGAGAATTAAAGACCAATTATTATAGTCTGCGCTCGTATATTTACTATATATATATATAATAGATAATCAACGGAACAAGTGAGCAGGTTTGCCCGAGTGGTTAAGGGGGAAGACTTAAGATCTTCTGTACATAAGTACGCGTGGGTTCGAACCCCACAGCCTGCATTTTTCTTTATATGTTTTAAGAGTAATGTTCATGAGTATGGCTCAATATACCCCTCCGCTATTAATTTGTGTTTTATGAGTTAATCATGGTTAGTGTGCTACTTAATCAAAACAAATAATAGCTAAGAAAATATAATAGAAGTAAATAATAATAATAAAATTAAAATGATATAACATGTGAATATTTTCAAGTTTTAACCCATGATTTTATTGGATAATAGTTTATTTATCTATTTATTATGAGAGTCACATGAATAAATTTTAACTACTTTTAATTTATAGGTATTTAGTTTAAAATCATGAAGAAAGATATTCTAGAATGTAATTATACAAATATTATTGATTTTCTATTAATCAATCTTCAATATTATCAATCCCATCATCATCTAGGAAAAGACTAAACGAAATTTTAAATATAATGATCGATGATGAGATAAAATTATTATACGGATAATATTGAGTTTGAGAAAACACGTGTTTTTTTTGTTCTTTCTAGTTGTTAGTTCTTACACTGCATCTTTTTACTATTTTTATTCTAGTTTTCTTCTATTGTTTTCGGGAAACAAGTTATGTTGCTTTCAGTGTGTGTTAAACGAATTTATTTATTTATTTTAATACAGTTTTATTTAGTTTTTATGATTTTTTTTAATATAATACAATTGGATTTATACCTGGTTTATGGATAATATCTCAATGTTTCTTTTATGATATTACAAGGCTTCGTTTTTATACATCACCCATATATTTCTTGGCATTTATCTCCATTTTTTTCAGTAGTTTAGTCTTTAATTTTCCTAAGTAATGAATACATGTATTAAATTTTCAATTCATACTTGGATTTTATTTTACATCAAAAAATATAAACATATTGAGAAAACCTACATACTTATATATATATATATATATAAAATTTATCCGACCTAGTCTGGCAGCTAGTATTAATTTATTTTTTTGATGAACAAATATTATGACGCAGAAACTTGAATGAGCCGACTCAACTCGACTGCACTCAACTCAACCCTAGGCGACAGGCACCACTCAAGTAAACATGCAGAGCAAATCGAACAAGAGCTGTTTATGGTAAAAAGAGCAATTCCAATTGAACAATCTTCTCGATAAAACATTGTTCCAATCTCATAACAAAACTCTTCAGAACATTATTTTAAAAAAAAGTCTCAGGGTTTCAACCCATCCTCCATTAACTTATTCACCGCGGACAGAGTAACAACGCTTAGATCCAGCAGCAGAATTATCAGTGCTTCTCTGATTCTAATAGGGTTCAACAGGTCTCCTGAAGTTTGCTCCGGCATAGACTGCATCTGCGCCAAGCTCTTCCTCGATTCGCAAGATCTGCATGCATGCACAAATGTGAAGCCATTATTGATAAGCTATCGACTGGATATTTATTCAGAAGTACAAAACGAGTTTTACAGGTAGAGATAGATATTCACCTGGTTATATTTAGCAAGCCGCTCGGACCTGCAAGGTGCTCCTGTCTTTATTTGGCCCTGCATATTTAAAACACAAGGGAATTACGTGAGGACCAAAATCAAATTGAAATAAATTTTAGTTGCCAACACAGATCTGAAATGATTTCAATTACCGTGGCCAAACCCACTGACAAATCAGCGATGAAAGTATCCTCTGTTTCACCACTGCGGTGGCTGGCCATCACTCCCCATCCCAGCTCGCTTGGACATCTTTACTGCTTCAATGCTCTCAGTAACAGATCCAATTTGATTAACCTGTTTCGATGACACGGAAAATTATGTATATTTGTCTCCAGCATACACAAGGCCGAAAAGCTGTCGACAATCCATATGAAGATTACTAGCAGTACCTTGAGGAGGAGGGCATTACAAGCTTTCTCTTTAATTGCCTTCTCAACTCTCTGAAAGCAAGAATAAGATCAGCAGCGAGGTCAAACAAGGGAAGGAGAGCTATTGATGGTTTTCTTGTCTGATCAGTCAAAAAGACACCTTGCAATCACATGTAGTAAAAAAAAAGTCCAAGAAGGCAAAAGAAACTTCCTCATACTGACCTTGGGATTGGTGACCAAGAGATCATCTCCCACAATTTGTACTTCCTCTCCAATTTCAGCAGTTAACTTTGCATAGTGTTCCCAGTCATCTTGGTCAAATGGATCTTCAATTGATACAATGGGGTACTCGGACACAAAGGACTTGTAGAGGTCCTTGAGAGCATCACCCGTGATCTTTTTCGAACCATCATTGTTCTGCAAAAACAAGATTAATGCATGAAATTTCACACATCCTCAACTACAGAAACTGCACATATCAGCATTACTACAAAATGACCAGAACCAGCTGGATTTACTTTCTCATATGCACGCTCAGGCGGTGATAATTTTTATCATGCTAAAAACAATACTTAGCATGGTGACATTGCAAATGCAAGATAAAAGGAGGAGGAAGAAACAGAAATCAAAACTGTAAATGTATTTGTGAACCTTTTCTCTGCAAATCTAAAAGAGAATGATCATATCTTCCTGTTTAAAATTTAAATAGTGCAATCAATAAAAATTATAGAATGCTAGAAAAACACTCACCTCTTCTTTGAAGTTAAGGTCATATGTTTTATCTGTTCCATAAAATTCAGAGGCAGCAACATCCATTCCAATAACCACCTAATAAAATGATGAAAGCTTTCAGCCTGACATCCCTTGTTATGTCAAAATATCAAAAACCTACAGAAGAATTGGCAATTAAGAGAGAGTGAAGAAGACACTAACTTTGCCTGTGTAACCAGCTTTAGCAATGGCAGTCTTGAGCAATTCAAGTCCTTCCTGGTTATCCTGAACACAACCCAAGCTTTATACAATGAGCATAGTGGCAGAAAATTAGACAGAAAATAGCAACAAATAAATTTTAATAAGATAACACCATTTTGCTCAGAAAAGGTTACCTGAATGTTGGGAGCAAAACCACCTTCATCACCAACATTTGTTGCATCCTGACCATACTTCTTCTTAATCACAGACTGAAAAATGAAAAAGGAGTACAGTCACTGGTGTTACTTATACAACCAACTGGAAGCTTCAAGAGCTATTGCAGAAGAATAATGCATGGATCCGTTTAAGGTCAAACAAAGAAGAAAAGATACACAGGCACCATTATTCTACGTAATCCTGAAGCTAATATATAAAACAATGATAAACTTTATTAAATGTGACTCCTCCAGGGAAATTACGCCACACTCTCATCATAAGCCCTCAAAAGATGCATTTTACAAAACAGAAAATAATATTTGAAATGAATCACCTTCAAATGATGGTATACTTCAGCTCCCATCTTCATGGCCTCTTTGAAAGAGGAAGCACCCGTTGGAAGAATCATGAACTCCTGCAGATAAAAGAAAGTCAGAAACTCAAATTCAAGCAGCATCCTTGAAAAGTAAGTTTAATGAAATATGAAAATGCATGCATACCTGCATAGCAAGTTTATTTCCTGCATGTGATCCACCGTTGATGACATTAAAAGCAGGGACTGGCAGCACCAAGCTATTGTTACCAGCAAGGTTGGCAATGTGCTGCACCAAAAAGATGTGATATTTTAAGAATATCTCCAAGAAACAGTAGCAAATTAAGGGAATTACGCATGGGTATTTATATCAAGTTTTTTTTCAGTGCATGAGCAGTCTGTTTGATCCCATCAAGAGCAGGACTGACTCCATTGTTTCCAAGGGCTTAGCCTGACTTACACTTTCACCTTTGTGTATGTTAAGACCTATCCTATCATGTGAGACACAGCAGATACTGAACATAATTCAGGACTTGTTTTAGCAACCAGGATAGTTAGTAGTCTCAGGGATCATATTAAAAAGTTGAAAACAATATGACAATCCAAAATTTTAATGTACCTTATAAAGGGGAATACCCTTGGCATGAGCCCCAGCTTTGCAAACAGCAAGAGAAACTGCCAAGATAGCATTTGCTCCAAGCTGAAAAGATAACAAACGGGTGTGCCATTAATAAACTTGCCAAAAACAACAAGGAAGGAAGTAAAAACAATCTATTAAGCTACCTTTTGTTTGCACCAGCCCCATTCATTTACAGTTCCATCAAGTTGTTGAACCATCAAGTTGTCAATAGCGGTCTGCTCAGTTGGGTCCTGTTAAAGGGGGAAAATAAAATAAAAGCATGAGAAATTATTAAGACAAGCTCAAAGGATATATATATGGATGGGAGCAACAAACCTTGCCGATCAATGCAGGCCCGATAATTGTATTGACATTCCCAACAGCCTATGAAATCAGAAGGATAGAAAAACAAATAAGATCTGATCAGGATTAGAGAGAGGAGTATCGTGAAACATGGTCAAGAGAACAATAATAGTAACAGATTTAACCTTGGAAACACCCTTTCCAAGATAATCTGAGCCTCCATCCCTAAGTTCAAGGGCCTCGTAAACGCCTGAAATCATTCAACAGTCCAAAAATGAATAACAATCGATGAATGATGCAAAAGCCTACTGTTAGTGAGTGACTTATAGAAAATCAAACATTTCCGTAGTAAAGTAACATAACATACCAGTAGATGCACCGCTAGGAACGGCAGCTCTTGACAGCACGCCATCGGATGTTGTCACATCAGCCTACGCCCAATTCCACAACAACGAAAAACAGCAACCAAATCAGTTCAGTTCAGTTCAGTTTTTAGCCTAAACATGGATGATGATGATGACTAAACAGAGTGGGCTCGTAGCTATTTGAAACTCGATTGAATTGAATCCTAAACGAATCTAAAGTATATGAACGAAACGTCTATTAATTCATTTACGCAGAAAAATATTGAAACCACAGAGATCTAATTAATCTATTGATTCAAGAGACATACCTCGACGGTTGGATTGCCACGGCTGTCGAAGATCTGCCTTGCCTTGACGGAGACGATAGTAATCGTCATAACTTAGTCAAATAAGATTTTGGATCTGGACAGTGAGAGAGTGGGGGGAGAGCGTGATTTGAGAGAGAGGCGCAGGAGACAAGTGTTTAGCTGCTTAAGATTTGAGAGGAGAAAGGAATTTGTAGACACACGAGTCTACCTCAGTACCAAATCAAATGATCCTACTAGACTGGTAAGTGGTAACCACGCCAGTACACGCAATTTTAAAAATATATATTTAAACATTGTGAGCGTATTTCTTAAAAGAGAAACAAATATAATTATTTAGGCTATAGTTCCGCACAAGTTAATAAAATGATTTTATTGAATTATATATATATATATATAAATAATATTTTTTCATAAAATATTTAAATATTATAAAGATGTTTTGTTTTTTAAAAAAAATAATTACTTAAGCTATAATCCCGACCAACTAAATAAGATGGTTTTATTTAAATTATATTTAAAAAAATTTATTCAAGAAAAAAAAATCATATTATTTATTACAGCTGAGTATAATTACGTGGAGACACGTGAAATATTCAGTTTCTTATTCATCAGTGTCTTACTCACCAAAAGACTACTGCTTCACATTTAATAAAAGTTTTATTAATAGACTAGATCTTCCCTTAACTTGTTAGTATAATTTGTTCTTGACAATATCTTTTCTATAATTTTTATTTTCACATTGTAGAAATATTTTTTTTCTAATAAATTCCAATATAATGATATAAAAATTTAAAAATAGCATGCAAAAATCAATTCGAGTCTATTCTAGCTAATTCTTTAATCATTATTCCCGAGTTACGAGGCTAAATTAACATGATAAAATATAAACAAAACAAATCATGAAATATAATTATTAATGAATTTAATATTAAAAAATAAAATTAAGTTGATTTGGTTACCTATCAAATTAGGTTAACCTACAAAACCTGCAATTTATATCATAAAAATATGATAACTCATTAAAAAATAAATCTGATATTAAATAATATTTAAAAAAAAAACATATTGATTACATTTTTTTTATCAAGCAATAAGTGTGAAGAGATATACTGGAACTTCTTTTTTTAGTCTATAGTTAAATATAATAACTCAATAAAAAATATTCTAATATTAAAAAAAATTGAAAAAAACACACCTTGACTAGTATTTTGCGAGGAGAGTTACTATAAAACCGTTCCTATTTTAGTTCATAGTTAAATTAAATATCAAAGGAATGAAGAATCTGATAGATCCGAATCTATCATCGTGAACTGTGACAACCAATGTGGAGCCAATTGCCATAACTTTGTTTCTACCTTTTTATTTTCAATTTGCCAGCATCATTTGAAACGTGAAAGGGTAAGTATAACTGACCTTCTCTTGTTTGTCTGTTGGCGGGGTTTGGTGACCGTCAAAAAGAGTTTGGTGAATATGATGGCTATTGTTTTCTGCCAAAAATAATTTAAATAAAAGTAAAATTTAAGAATCTGGAAAGGACATTTCGATCCTTTGACTCTCTAGATTCCAACTCTTACCTTTACCAATCTTTTCCAGCTGTTAAAGGGTTGACATTGTTACAGCTGCCATTAAATGTGACATCTACAAATGATTTCTTCTATTTCTGAATATAACATCCTTAAATTATCAATTAACAACAAATTGTTTCCATATGTCATATTATTGTTCATATTGGGAACGATATTGTGACTATTGTCATTTTAATAATAAAATTTAAAATTTAATGTAAACAAACTTGACAAAAAAATTAAACATAATTCATGATACAAAATCTAATTAATATTTGTCATTCTCAACTATAAAAAATCAAACCCAAATTCATTGTAATAAAAAGAAAATATTAAATTCATCAACTTATCAATAATTCAAAGGAATGTGTAATTTGATATAATTCAACCAAATTCATGTTCTAGTGCATAGAATCATCATGCGTATTTAACTATATTGTTAGCCGATTCTAACAATATACACAAAATCACTAATTTCAAAACTTAACTTAAATTAAACGTAACACATAATTAGTTGTAGTAGTTAATTCATAAGTAATTTAACTTATTTTTATGTTCAACTATATCAAATAAATCATAATTGATTGTATTCTTAACTAATTTATCATTGATTCAACAAACATTAAATTCAACCTAAACAATTGATTGATTTCAACCAAACCAAACACAAATTAATAGCAATGTAGTATGTTTATCTTGTTTTTAAAACTAGAAAAGGCAACATCGACGGTGGTTGCAACAAAGAGAGGAAAATGGGACTATGGATTTTCAAACTAAAAATAACAAAGGATGCTTAGAGATTAAGATGAGTTTGACTTTTCAATAAATTTGAGGGCAAAATCTAAGTAATTGATGGGTATTTTTAGAGACAAGTGGGTTTTTAGAGGATAGCTTTTATGTGCACTATTCTTTGATTTGTATAAATTTTAATCAATATCAAGTTTTTAAAACACGACAATGTCAAACTATGTCATTTTATCATATATATATATTTTTTTATCATTCTTCCATATATTTTTACTTTACTATGCTATGCTCATTTGAAAAGAAAATACAACTAAGAATGTTAAGTTTGAGAGAATCATCTATTCATAAATAAGCACGTGAAAGAAGATGAAGAAGTTCAATAATCAAATTACTATTTGCTTATCATTAAATCCTTTGACCTTTTTTTTTATATAAATTATATTTGGAAACTCTGTCGGGGTACAAATAATATAATCATCAAAATACAAGAAGATTTAAACTATTGTGTTTAAGTTGACTTTTCATTAGCTTTTAATAATTGTCCTGGTTTCACACGGGGAATATAAATATACTTATTTTTTCATATTAACATTAAGTTGTTCTTTCAAATCGATCAAAGATATACTATTTTTATTAAAACTAGACATTTTTGAAAAGAAAATAAACTAATCAATTTCATTTACTTATTCATAAGAGTATTTATGTTGGACTATCATTTGAAGCTCGTGTAAAATTAAATAGCTTGTCGTACTCTCTACATAACCCAATCATAATATATATATAATTCATGTTATTTTACTACTTAGTATTTAACTATATTATTTCATTAATATTTTCAATGCATATATGTCATGATCATTCGCTCGCGTGATGGCTTAGGTTAGACGCTTGGAAAATCTCACATTATTTTAATTATCGTACTCTATATTAAATTTCATGATTTAGGGGCGTGCTCCTGTCGCTCTCTCTCTCTCTTTCTAGCACCATATTATTAAAAGAAGAATTCTCAGTTGCTAATCCATGTCGGATCTAGTGAGGGGTGATTAATGTGATAAATATTATTTTCAAGATGTTTCTTATTTGTTAATATATTATAATAATTTTTATTTTATTGTTAAAAAATTACTCTGATATTAGTGTTACAAAACGATCTTAAATACAAAAAAAATAAATCCATTTTTTTTTGTATTTAAGATGATTTTGATATTAGATTTTTTTTATTTTTTTTCTAGAAATACATCATAAAAGTAACTATCATCCATTTATTTAATTTGACTACCGTCCAATTATTTAATTTATTTCCTTCATGCATTCCCTTCTGATATGGGTTTAGTTTAAACTTTAAAGTCATGAATAAGTTTTTTATGTGAAATTGATGTAGCTGGCATGATGAGTCCTTTTTGCGCATGCGCTTGGGCTGACAGTTTCTTTTAAATTTATTTATTTTTGTTTGATAACTAGCAATTTGTTTACACGTCAATTAAAATTATTTTTTTTCCAATTGGTTTTTAAAAAACACTCGGAAGTACTGTTCAAACAAAAAATAAAAAAATGAGGCTTGAGTTGACCTATTAATAACTGACATTTATTTGTTTTATTTTCTTATTATTTTTATTAGTTGTCTTTATTTAATTAGCTTTTTTTTTAATACTTGAGTTCTTGGTATAAATGACAAGCTATACACAATCTGAAGAATATTTATTGAAAATATTTATCTTTTGAGGGAAGTCACTGGGCACGAAGCGTTTATTTTTTTGAGAGGGAAGAACTCATGTGAATTGTCTTTGAGGTGGTTCATGAGCCTTAACGAGCTGAGATAACGAGGTCAGCTCAATTTCAGCCCAGTCTTTAATAAGATGAGCTTTAAAAAACTGATTTTTTTATAGGATTTAAAACTAGATCTTCAGCCGCTCAGCATTGCAAATCGTTTTTTAAAAATAAAAATAAAAATAAAAAAAAGTTTTAGAGATTGCTAACTTTTTTTTAAGTACTGAAATTATAAAACGTACGAGGATTGAATTGTTGTGAATGATTTCATGAATTTCAAAGTTGATTGATAAGGATTTAATTTAATTAAAAAAATCAAGATTATTTAAAAAAATATTAAGACAATATCATATTAAGGGGTATTTGACAATACGTTTTAAAAATATTTTTGAAAAAAAATGAATTTTTTTTACTTTAATTTTTTTTTATTGTTTTTATATCATTTTCATGTGCTGATGTCAAAAATAATTTTATAAAATAAAAAAACATAATTTTAATGCATTTTCAAATGAAAAACATTTTAAAAAACAACTACAATCATAATACCGAACAACAAATCTACTTGGATCAAACTTGCTAAATCTGCATCTAGATCATCAAACGGAGGCCTATTAGAAAATAAAATAAATTAGAAAATCTAATTTTTTATCAATCTAATATTAAAGATAATTTTCTTTTTATAAATCAATTAAAAAAGAAGTTAAAATGAGTTAGCCTACGAATACTGCAACTCATGTCATCAGATTATGATAAATATTATAAAAAACAAATTATAAACTAAAATTTTTAAAACCTAACGTTTGTTTCTATTCCTGAACATTTAGGGGCATTTGACATGTGTTTCAACCAGAGTTTTTTTTTAATTTAATTATTGTTTAGTTTTATAATGATTTAAAAATATAGTCTCTATCATTTCTCTTCAGAGATGGACAAATTGTAAATTCGCTCGGACGGGTTGGTTCATATATAACCTACTAGAAATAACAAAAATAAACGTCATCAGCTTCGAGACTCTAACGGCTATTTTTCCCTTTTACGAGGGCAAATTTTCACTCCCCTGCATAATTTTAGTAGTTTCCAACAGTGATCAGACGGTAGGAAGAAAAAGGGAGAGGAGATCCTGTAGGAGAAAAAAATTATTGAGAGTAACAAGAGTAATGTAACCAGACATTGATATCGAGAATTCAACCGCGAAATCAACACCATTTCTATCAGTTTATTTCCTCTCAAAGCTGCAATGCCAACGACGACTTACACAGGAAAACATAGAAGGAGGACGACGAACGAGCTATAACAACTCACAATTACAAAAAATGAACAGAAACCTGTATCTACTTTCCAGAAGCTAGCTGTTGCTGCTTGCTCCAACGTAAAACAACATTTATGTGTTTTGATTTCCGTAATTGATCTCTAGTTATTCACAGGAAAAAGAAACTAAATCTTTGGATGGGATCTTGACTAAATGCTTGAAACCTAAAAGAATGACCCTCCTTCCGTCCTTTTATACAGACAAGCTAAAATAGCGGGAAAATTCACTTGAAGCAATTAAACAGAGCCCATAGAACATCGCCCGGCCAGTAGCCGTTGCTGATCATCACGAGCTAGCACGCTAAGAGTGGGGAACAAAGGTGCCAACACAGCCGAACCCCACGATGAAGAAGGCGATTGCTTGCGCGTAAAGGTATATGAAGTAGTGGTTTTTCCCAAACACAACATCGTAGCAACCGCAGAAGAAGAGGTAAGCTCCAGTCCCAAGCTCTAATAAATGGAGTCTGTCAACGTTCAATGCAATTACGTACGTATGAGTACTGCATGAATAACTCTAAACGATATAGCTGTATATATTCACGGAAGAAAATCAAACACATATGCATATACCTTTCTCCAAATCTAAATCGGGGTTTCTTGGCGGCTTTATTATTAGGTCTGCCCTTGAGAGCGTCCCCTAGTTTCTCAGTGACAATCCACTCATTCACTCTACCAGCTTCCAGCAAGCCGATGAAGGTGGCCTTCGTGCGATGCAGTGACATGACATTCTCGAAGAGGATCCAGAAAACCAGCAGGTGGAGTGACCTGCGAGAAAAAAACAACAGTAACATGATGTTAAATAATACAGCAAATATTCTAGAGAAGTTGTCATGAGCGATTCATCTGCTGTTTGACAGATTTACAACAGTAACATCAATGCATAACCTACCTCGGGGTTCCCACTGCATTTAGAATGGTGATGATGGAAGGGATGTAAACAGCTCCCCACTTAGGGACCTCAACTTCCGGCACCAAAACAGTTGCCGGCAAGACAACACAGTAAAAGATAAATGTAACAAGGTGAGCTACGATCTTCCTGACCATGAAGAAGCTGTATATTACGTGCACTTTCTTCCACAACGTCACTTTCTGCATTGTTTAGCACGTACACAAAAAATGAATTACTAGCAAATCATTTCTCCTCCCAATTTCCGACTTACAAATGAAGCATAATTGTAATTAATAAGCTAACTCACCTTGTTTGTTATAATTTCCATCAACATTTTTCTGAAAAGGTTAGCAGGGCCACAAGACCACCTGTGCTGCTGATAGCGATATGCTTTCAATGTACTAGGCAATTCATTTTTCACCTGTAGTGAATATTACATGGATCAATGAGCACTAACAAAAAAGTAAATTCACTTACTGTATACTATACAGTGAAATTAATGATATTTTAAGATGAAAACAATCATTTAAGCATCTTTCAGATTTTATAACAAGACATGCATGCAAGTGCCTTGAAAATGAAAGTTTTATAAGATTTTTCAGCACATGACTGTGTCAGAACTCAGAAGCTATTAATCTACTCTAGTGACTAGCATCACTTTTTTTTTCTATAACAAGAAACACGACATGAACGTTTTATTTTTTTTTAAAGTGATTTTTGTTCAGAAATATATTAAAATAATAATAAAAAATTATATTTTAAAAATTCATTTGATATTTTAACATTAAAATGATCTAAAAACATTAATTTTTATTTAATTTAAAATAAAAAAAAATATTTTTTTTCAAAAATCAATGTTCGCCATCCAATCACCCCCTGAAGCTAATTAAGGATTAATCTTCATGAATGCAAGTAGCTTCTTACAATTACCTTGACACTGCTAAGGTACAGGAATTTCCAGCCTTTGAGACTAGCTCGGACAGCTAGGTCCATGTCCTCCACCGTGGTCCTGTCCTTCCACCCTCCAGCTTCATTGAGTGCATCAATTCTCCATACACCTGCCGTTCCTGTAGAGCATCACCACGCAGGATGTTTCAGATTTATGCAGCTAGCTTAACTCATCTGAATTCAGAGAAGCTCTCTGTTACATTGACCGGCAACAATGCCACTACAGTAACGCGTGGTTTACCATTGAAGCCGAAGAAGGCATACGTGGAGGATCCCACTTCCTGCTCGACTGTGAAATGGTAATCCAAAGACATTTCTTGCATTCTTGTCATCAAGCACTCGTCGGCGTTCACTGCAAAACAGCCCAGAAAACCTCTGCCACGTCACCAACACAGCTGTCATGGATTTTGCAAGTAATTACAGCTCATCATGTTTACTGCTCGAGAAAACATCAAATTCGAGTGTCGGTTAGTAGAGACAGATTGCGACGGGCATGAGGTCCACCATTAAAGTTCGCACATGCAGCTGCTAGGAATATCAAGAAGAGGGTCTGGGTTTTGCAGTGCAGAGAGACAGATATACCCCTCGGGAGGATACACTCAGGCTCTCGCTTCCTCTTTCAGATCTCAACATCTGTGGGGGTATTTATGGTATATGGACCGGGAAACATCCCTGGTTCGGGACACATTGGCAGCTTTCGCAGCAAAAAGGTGAGTGGCAGCAAATCCATTCAGATTGCCGTATATTAGGTGGACCAAGAGCCATCCTTGGCGGTCCATTTACAATCAATACCATGCATGTGTAACTTGATCCATCTTTTATTTAGAAAGACATATAAACATGTTTTTAATTTGTTTCAAAATATTTTTGAAAAAATATATATAAAAAATATTGTTATTTTTTATATTATTATAACACCTCGAACAGAGTCGCAAAGCATATACCAAAAAAAAGAAGTAAAAATAGGGAAGGCTTAGAAAACAAATTAATAGCCTTTTTTTTTTTCCCCTGTTGAATCAAGAACACAAATTTAAATCGACGGGGACCATTTTTGTTTTTTTAAAGTCTTTCAAGTTATGATATGATGTGTTTGAAAGGGCACCACTGCCTAGCAGAGCTTGGACAGAGAGGAAAAATACAGCGCAAAAAAATGTATCTCACTGAACGTCATAAATTCCAACCTAAATTTTGTCGCAACTTGCCACTTCAATTTGAGTAACAAATATTAAATGCCACTTCCTTTACACACCCAACTAAATTAATTAAATAGTTTTTTTATATATAAAAAAACAGAAATATTAAGGAGTGATTGAAATTATGGTGCATGGTGTTTTTTTTTTTAAATATATATTAAAATAACTTTTTTATATTAGCATGTGAAAACTATAAAAACACTAAGAAAATATTAATTTACTATTTTTTAAATTAAAAACAACTTGGAAAAAATATTTTAAAAGAGAACCAAGTCTTTTTTAAATATTAGCAGTGTATAATAAAAAAATCATGATGTTTTACAGCGCAGCGGGTGCAGCTCGGCAAGTGGGCCCGCCTAAATATACACACAGCCATACATAGCACGTTCGGAGCCAGATGGCAGTCATGGATTAGCTGGTAAGCGATCTACGAGGTGGGGCCCAGGAGGGCAGCAGCCAAACCAAAATCCCAAAACCCAACAAAAGACCCACCGACAGTTTTAAGGAAGAGTGAAACCACAATTAAGGACCTAAATTAACAGTAATGACAGCCAGATTAAGGTGGGAGAAATTAAAGTAGTGATTAAAGCGATCGAGGTTACCGAATTTCCAACGAGTCTGGACCAAAGCCAATTCTGGGTTGTGGACTAGGAAGGGAATGGTGCGCCGTAAGAAGTCAGGCTCGGGCTGGAAATCAGCGTCAAAAATGGCAACGTAATCGCAGCTCTTGACGTAGCTCCGTTTCATGCCTTCCTTCAAGGCCCCGGACTTATAACCATTTCTGTTATCTCTAATCTCATACTTTATGTTTATCCCTTTGCTTGCCCATCTCTTACACTCCAGCTCCACCATGTCCTGCATTTTGACACCATTTATTCGCTACTTCCAAGTGTGCATGGATGCTGAGAAAATGGGATTAAGAAAAGAAGAACACTCCCTTAATTAAGATCACTAAACGAATGTCACATGAGTGTATTACCTTGATTGTCGGGTCTGTTGAATCATCCAGGACTTGGATTATGACTCGATCTGAAGGCCAGGAGAGACCACAAGCAGCTCCGATTGAAAGCTGATAAACCTGCGAGACTTGTAATCAATACGGCCACGGTTAGAATTTTGAAAACACAGGTTTAATAATGGAAATCTAGTGGGTGTATGTAGTTTAGATGAAGAAGGAGGAAGAAGAAAAGGACCTCTCGTTCGTTGTACATTGGGATTTGAACCAGAACCATGGGATAAGTTGAGTTTCCCACCTCGACATCATCTTTCATGGCCTCCCATCTGTATCGCCTGTCTGGTTTCCGACCAAAAAGCTTGACTAGCATGATAACGACGCCCATGTAAACCCTTTCAATGAACAACATCAAAGACATGATCAAACAAATAGCAACTGCGATCCTTAGTAGAGGAACTATCAATGGGGCTTTGATCTGGTCCCAAATTATAGCAAGTTGCACTGTTACGTCATCTCTTGCACCTTGAAATGCATCAGGAATCATTTGTGTTGAGGTTAGCCTCTCCATTTGTTGCCTGTTTTTTATATCTATATGTATGATTATGTAGTTCGCAAGGGGACAACACGGATAAAAACAGAGGACGATTAGCAAATGCGAAGCTAGAATAAACAGTTTTTATCGAGGAAACCCACTAGCTGGCTAGATCTGAATGTCACTCAAAGGACTTCCTATGACAAAAGTGAGAGAATATTTCTTTTTCGGCTTTGTGATTTTGCTTCTGGGGTACGCAAAAACTAAACGATGGAGACACAGAGCTGGAATGTCAGTCGCTGCTTGAAAAAAACCTACTATATATATATATATATACAGACACCCTCAAAAGATAACCATAAGAAGAAACCCTCTTGAGCTGTCAATCTACCCAAAAACAAAAAGATGGAAGAAGCAGAGAGCAATGAAAAGACAAATGTTTCGCGTGTTTGGTTTTTGCTCTGAAGAGAGAGAGAGAGAGAGAGAGAGAGAAGAAAAAATAATGTCTGCAGAATGGAAATGTATTTCTGCTTCAAGAAACAGAAGCAGAAACAATGCGAATACAAAACTAGAAACAGAGACAAATAAATGAAGAGAGCAAGAAAAATAGGAACAGAATGATGCTGTTTATATAAGACTCTCTCTCTCTCTTCCCATTTTTTTTGTTTTTATTTTTGAATTATTTCCCTCTTCTGTATTATTCTCATAATTTCTGATCATCACCCCCTTCAACCACAATTAACCCGCTTATTTAAAGCAAACACTAAATAAGGTGAAAATGAAGTGACTAACGGCTAGCAGCCTCCAGTATATGTATAGCCCTACAGGTTACATGCAGTCTGATCTATGTTTTCCATACAAGGAATGTGAGAAAGATGGCATGAAACCATGAATAAATTCAACCGATGTATAGTCAATATAATCATCTATCTCATTTAAAAGCTGATATTCAAAATATAAATAGTGAAAAAAATTTTAAACTTGAAACTTGTACAGTTCATATTATTGTGTATTTTAATTTTTATCAAATAAAATTCAAATCTAATTATAATAAGTCTTACGTACGGGTTAAAATATTTAACCTCCTGGGAGTTGGATCGGTCCCTCATTCTTTTAGTCACCCAATTTTTCCTCGTATGGAAATAAGAAAAAGAAAAAAGAAAAGGCAGCATTGAAATGGATGGAGCATATAAGGCCGCGTACGAGGCTCATCGATACATCACGGTTGTTGATGTTCGGTGGTCATGTCTTACAACTTGGTTTGTTTTTGTATAAAAAATGTTGTATTCGTTTCTTGTAAACGTTTTATAATAATTTATCAACGTAATAATATATTTTCGATTATTTTGAACCCGTAAAATGTAAATAAAATAAAATAATGTGAAGATTGGCGTCATCAATTTCAGGACAGCAAGCAAATTATTGACTCTACGTATCCTGTCTTGTCATATTCAATATTTAAAAAGCAAAGTAATAGAATAGTGTTATCAAGTTGTGCTTCCATAATCTGTCCATGTGCATGCGTCATGGCCATATCCCATCTAATGTCATGTTTGTGTGCATGCTTGCTAGCCAGTACTACTGGCTTTAATCTTCTATGTGCATGTTACGCATGTGTTTCTATTTATTTATTTATTTTTTATTTACGAGATCGAGTGGACTAATTAAGATTAAAAAAATAGCCAGCAAGGTGGTAGTAGGCAGGAAAGATGAAGTGTATATGTACGTTTAGTGAGAATACAGTCTGTATCCAAAAACTCCACACCCAGATCTATGCACTACAACAGCTTACCTGTGTCTCATTAGACTCCACAATTTCAGTCGGAAATGACAATATACATCGAAATCCCGAGTTAGAATTTTAAGGTAATTGTATATTGGAAAGGCCTTGAGATAAGGTCTAGAAGCTATTGTGCAAAAAATGTTTATTTTTTCTAGTTTATTTATGACTCCTTTTCTTATTTTATATAAAGATTATTTTTTTCTAGCATTGTTTAAGATGTTTTTACCTAATTTAAACAAAATTATTTAGCTTGTATTTAAGTTTTTTTTATAAACCTTTAATTTCATAACAATTTATTATGTGATTATGAGAGGATTATTTTAATTTTACCATCCATTTTTTTCGTATCTTGCAAGAAAAATTACACTTGGTTTATCCGTCAATTTGTTTTTGGATTTTTAAAATCCCCTAGCATGCTTGATAGAATTCATAAATTAAGCTCACTTTTATTTATTAATTTTATCATTAATGCCATATATTTAGTGTTCTTCAATATCAAAGTTTTTAAGATCCCACAACACGTATGGTGGAATCCAAAAATTATTTTCACCTTACGAATTATTTTAAAAAAAATTAATCTTGCAAGCCTCCTAAAATTTCGTCAAAATATTTATAATTAATTAAAAATGTTTTGTTATTATTTTATTATCTTTAGATACGGAGTTCATATTAAAACTTCCGACCTCATTTGATGGGATTTTAAAATTATTTTCTCATCTCAAGAATTATTTTAGGAAATCTTCTTGCAAACCTTCTAAAATTTGGATAAACCTTATTATAAAATTGTAATAAAAAATATTGATTATTATTTTCTAATACTAAATTTGTATTTATATCCCTCTAATATGTTTGGTGGGATCTAAAAAATATTTCACCCTAGAAATAATTTCAGAAAATCATATTGCAAACCTCCTAAAATTCGGTGTAAGATGATTTTTATTTTAAAGTTAATCGTGAATATTAAAATTAAAAATTAACAATTCGTTAAACATTAATTTTAAAAATCGAGATACGATAAACAAGAGAATTAAAGATATTATATGGATAACATGGAGGCAATAACAAAAGATAATACGCTTGAGAAAACATAGATGTCCCTTCCTTCTTCTTCTTCTTCCCTTTTATATACATATACATATACATATGTATTAGAAAAATAGCACCTTTTTTTCTCTCAGCCAACCTCCCTCACCAATAAAAGAAGACACCTCTCGCTATCTATGATAAGGGTGCTGCCGAGCCATGGAAAAGCTAGGCGGCACACATGATTATTTTGTGCATTGACTGCCTTTATCTTTTTCCTTTTTTCAAAACAAACAAATTAGGTGCCGCCCCGTCGGTTGATTTGGGGGTGTTTGGAAAAGAGTTTCGGAAGCGTATTTAAAAACAAATATTTTTTTTTAATTTTATATTAAATTTATTTTTTTTGATATTTTTAAATCATTCGATGTGTTGATAAAAAAATTTATTTTTTTTTATTTTTTTTTTAAAAAATAAAATTTTAAATGAAAAATATTTTCAAAAACAATCTCAACCAAACTCCCAAATAAATACTTGAAAAACCCAAAACTAGTTATTGTTTTGGAGCCACCTTAATTATTTCATTTTTAAAAAAAAATTGTATTTTTTTTTATAATTGAGAGGTTGTTCCCTATAGTTTCAGGTTCAAGTCATGTGGTTACTAATATAATGATCATCAAAGATTTAAATGATTATTAACTTCAAAACCCTGTAAAATTAATTAAGATGCGTGGAAACTGACCTAAACACTCTAAACACTCACATTAATAAAAAAAAATTACTTAAATGATTTTCATGGCAGCCCTCGTTGACTTAATTGTAAAGTGGTAATAGGTTCTTGTCCATTTATAAACTCACAAGGAGTGAACTTCGTACCGGCTCTTTGCGAAGTCCTATACACCGACAATGCTTCGCTCAAACATTCATGCCATGTTCTAGCTTTGTCCTTCATCATCTTTTCCAAGATGCTTATTACTTCCTTCAACTTTACTTTCGCTTGAGCGTATCGAGGGTTTGAATCTTGTCGTTCAATATTTATATTTATATATTTAAACTAAACGCCAACTCTTCTAGCAAAAAGCTATCCTTGGTCTAAGACAATAGTTTGAGTAATTTCAAATTTATTCACTATTTTATTCTTAATCAAATAAGTCATGAAATAGAGTTGTTGCTTAGTTGATCGTGGACAGTTTTTTCAACTCAAAATCAATTTGCTCATCTTCTAAATGGCCAAGTTTTTATAGTATTTGTTTGAAATTATGTTTGGAAAGTTTTTTTTTAAATTATTTTTATGTTTTGTTTTAAGTTAAATTTTTATAATGTTTTTAAATAATTTTGATGTAATAAAAAAATAATATCTTATCACATAATGTAATTCACTAGCTGGGATTTGGGACCCTTTGGATTAGGCCATGCTTTTGTCAAGCTACACAACTCTAGGCCAATTCCACGCAATCTTTCCTTGTTTTGGTTGGTCCAAATCAAATCATAAGTTTTAATTTAATTAATCAATCATTATCCCGATTGATCATGACTTTCACAAATACACTTTCATCAGTTCATGTGCTTCTCCCATCGCTTTTAACCCCTCACGGGGGCTAAATATTTCAACAAACACCAATCTCCATCTCGATGGTAGAGTGTTAAAGAACCATCAGCCCATAATATGATTTATATTATTCTCTAACACACTCTTTTAAATTAAAGTCTTTTGGGCTTGAAACTTGCACAGGCCCACATCACCTTGTGCTTGGTTTTTATCAAATAGAATGGGGGTGGTGAGATTCGAAACTTCGTGACCGCTGGGTCAACAAGGCTCTGATACCACATTAAGGAACTATCTCATCTAAAAATTTAAGCTTATAAATGAGGTTCCATAATATAATTTATATTATTCTCTAACATAGAGGTGTCATTATTTATCAAACACATTCTTTCAAGCCCTGACCCTTTTCCCAGCAACTTTCATGGTGGAATTAGTCCAGAAAAAGCAAGTGTTCAGGAAAAAAGTAATTCGGTAAAAGAGCTCTTTCCCTCCCTTCTCCCATTGTTATCTGTAACAAGACGTCCCTCTTTGATTCTTCAGTACAGCTCTTATCATTCGCAGTACCCTGCGTGCCATGGATACTTATCATTCTCATGTTTCGGGGCCAAGATAGAACTGAAAAGTCTTCGTCAGAATTATATTAATCTCCATCGTGGAGGCGCAAGTGTTGTTTGTGCTTGAGCAAGAATGCAAGCTGGAGCGCTTGCATGTGAGGGCTGAAGAAATACTTGATCCCATGGCATACGTTGACCAAGTTTTGATGGGACTGAAAGCATTGACTTGGTGATCGATGATACAGTCCATGAACTGTACTCCTCTTGCTGTATAGCAATTTGTTAAATTCTTCTGAGATCTCTCTCTCTCTCTCTCTCTCTCTCTCTCTCTCTCTCTCTCTCTCTCTATATATATATATATATATATATATATATATATATATATAGAATTCAACAAAGGAACAACCCTAAGCAAGGCACGTCTATTGAATATTTAGCCACTGAACGATGGACAACTAATTTTTACATTCCAATATTCAATGAACCATCAAGAAAATGTGAAAATAGTAGAGAAAGACTAGATCCGTGGACTCACACCATGTTATCACCGCAAAAGAATTAAGAAACTAAGTTAATCTTAGTAAGCATTGTGAATCTGCAACTGGTTCATTAAACTAAGAAAGACAAAAAATATATATGATAAAATCCAATTTTCAATAAATTCAATTTAGAAATGTGATGTAAAAAATATTGAAGAATACCATGATCATGTATTTCTCAATTAATAAAGGATTAATTTATGCAGCCACCTTATCTTTTATCTTTGGGTGTATTTCGTGATAGATTTCTTCAATAGTGAGGTCAATATATAGTTAGAGCAGTCTAGGCTTGTGGTTCTTGCAAAAAAGGTTAATAAAAGGATCTAGTAGGTAGTATATTAGCATGAACTTGGTACTAAAAAGATTTGTTTCCCTTATGATCTCATGTTCGAATTCTTTGTGATTGTTAAATATAATGATCATTGAAAAGCTTTATATGGTCGTAAACTTTAAAACCTGTGAGATTAGTTGAAATACACGCGCAAGCTAGCCCGAACACCTAATGTCCAAAAAAAAAGATTAATAATAGAAAATGTGTTGTGGATTGGACTCTAGTTGAGTGTTTAAGAGCTTTGTATGTAGCTTTAGCAGGGCAAAAACATATGACTTTATAATATTTATGGCATCGTCTGGATGAAATGAGGTCTCTTTCTTAATCTTTTTATTTTTATTTTAAACTTTTAAATTTTTACGTGACATGAATATAAAATAATAACTTATACATTAATAAAAAAGACATTTAAAAATAATATTATTAGTGCTTTGTCCAAAATTAGTTTAGGATTCATGTACGACAATAACTTATAAAAAATGCAATAAAGATTTGATGTAATAATTCGATATAATTTTCGTTTTTAGTTTTTAGCACTCTACTTAAATTATACAGTTTAGGAATGATTTAAGTGGCGTATTTCATGTTATTTAGTATTTTATATGGTTTATAAACTAAGAAAGTAATGAAAAATGGGCTTATTTTATTGAGAATTTTCATCGTCTTTAAAATTAGGTTGCATTTTCTTATTATAATTATCACTATAGCATAATATTATTACTATTATAGTAAGTATAATAGTCAATATTATTATTATTATTATTATTTATAAAATATCGGTGATTCTATATATATAGTTACGGGTATATAATGAAAACCATAATCGTAATCAAGGTCAGAAAAATTTTAGACTACACAGAAGGGCCCGAATGAACGGAAACAAAGCCCAATATGATAAATAAAAGGTATAGCCCACACAGTGAGCCCATAAGCCCAACGTAAGAGATAAACGGGCCGAAGGACATAATCTTTCCCAGGAATTACCCTCCCAGCAAAACTACAAACCCTAAATAGGCCTGATCCAGTATCATGGCCCCTTAAACTGAAAGCATACCATTTTATTTATTTTTTAATCAAAATTAATGAAAAATTGTGCCGATAATTAATGAAGAGACTCTCGTTGTTTAATGGATCAGTAGACATCCAATTGTTTAAATTAAAATTACAAAGACTTTTTTTCTTTATATATATA